>JASAOG010000022.1:5200000-5919413 GCA_030265305.1 Biomphalaria pfeifferi
CTACATTACAAAATCAGAGATTTTTTTTTTTTTCCAAATACACAATATTTATATACTTGTTGTTTTTAGGAAGTTTCAAAATATTAAATTAACACAATTGTATACTTTTTATATAGTTTAATGCTACATATTTACATTGTTTACATTGTAGGACACAACGGCAAAGTATTCAATGTCCCTATTTTGAATACATCAGCATATAGAGATCTAAGTAAGTAGAGACATAGTGGAATTGTAATGTTTCTATAGATACATATTTGAGGACTAGAGACTAAAAAGAAAAAAAAAACATTATTGATAAACTAGAGATATGAATTCACATTATAATACACCTGTTTTACTTTTAGAGTACATTCTAGACAAAAAAAAATAGTATCTATAAAGAAAAAACTGCATAATGAAACAAGTTTGTAGTAGACTTATTTTAATGTTAACTCCAGACCTACTTAATAAGTTCATTTTACGTGCATTCAATAAGTCATAGCATATTTTTTTTCCCCACAGATTCACAGACTATTCAATGAGAGGTTTTGTGTTTCCGGTATTTATATTACATAAAAAATAATATCTCCTGCTTTTATCTAATTTAAAAACAAAATACAAAATTAACATGAAGAAAGGATATTTTAATTTGAAAAGTTTCATTGTTGAAAGTGGTCAAGATCTATTGAAATTCACACAAGATAATATTTCAGAATCTCCCAAAAAAGATGGAGATTGTCGTTTTAGTTTTATGATGAATACTAACTCTGCAAAGAGGCCTTTGCTAAACAATTCTTGAGTATAGAGGTATGTGTGACTAGAATTAATAACACTCAGGTTGATTCCTAGTGCACACATTGTTGTGGCTGTAGAGACCTTTGAATTCTCCAACTGAAGAAGAACAAGAGAAGCAAGAGTGTGTCTAGGCCAAACCTCCACCTGGGACGAGCAGTGTTCAAACCAGGGATCATCAAAACAATACTCTGGGGTAGATATTCTAAGTCCGTTCTATATCTAGTGATTCTTCAATTCACTTGGAAAACACCCAAAGCAATGAATTGTGAGATTCACAGATTGAGGACATTTTTACATTGCCCAAGTGACTTTCTCCAATCACCATCTCTTTTAGCGAGCGATGGCTTTCTGTATGCTGGTGACGGAAACAATGACGCCGTGATCTGTTTCTTTTGTAAAAAAGTTCAGATAAACTGGCCGCAGGGTGCTGACATTCAGGATGTTCATTTCTTTATGTCACCAGACTGCCCCATGGTCACTGGGCAACCATGTGAGAATATAGCATGGCCAGCCAGGCCAGTTCAAGAAAAAGATATAGCACTTGCTTATTATTCCAGTATGGGAATCAATTTGAAAGCACTTAAACCTCGAAAAATTGTATTACTAGCTCATGACAAGTGATTTCTAATGGATGGTCTCATAAAATGAAGGCGAATCCATAAAGAGCATGATTCCTTTTGGTATATGCAGTGTACAATAGAATACTTATATAGTAACAATCTATTCATATTGTAAACCATATAATAGTTTTAGTAGCTTCATTTTGCGTTGTAGAGTCAAATTAAAAGTCAAAATTTATATTAAGAGTAAATTACTGTGAATAAATGTGTTAAATTTCTAATATGAAAAATAATTGTGAAAATGTATTAAATCTATGTTTACAGTAATTTGTACAAAACCAAAATTTCTATTTCTTAAGGTTATTCACTAATTACTTATCTCCACCTGAACATTGTGCTTGTTAGGCGGACTAGAGTAATGTTTCAAATTTTAATTTCCATGAATATGTAATATATATAACATCAATAAAAGAAACCAGTTTATTTTGAAAGAAAGTTGCTATTAAACACAAAGGCGGTTGATCGTTGTGCTGGAACCTTAAAATTCTCGTTAACCGTCATCCATAGAAACAGTTGAACTTTACTCGTATGTGACCTTAGATCGCAAAGTATGAAATAAGTACACTTATTAAACGCCCTTTATCTAATTATCTTAAAATTTATATATTTTTTTTTTTTTTTTTTTTTTGCGAAAGAAATTTCCCGTAGACTATAATCTATAGCTGCACACTAGTTTGATTTTTAAAAGTTTATTCATTTGAAAGTGTACCATGTATTTTTGCATCTACTCTTAGATAAAATACATTTATTCAAGGTTGTCATGGTAGCTCATTAGCCTGGCTGGTTCAATCATTTTGTGCATTCTAGACCAATCTAAAATATACCTAGATATGATTACAACTCGTCTTACATAACTGATGGAGGATGTTCTTATTATATTAACAAATCAGAAAAATAATTGTTTTTTATCGGAGACTAAATATCAATGACCGTAACAATTATTCTTTTCCGGGTTAATCCAACATTCTCTTCCGGGTTAAACAAACATTCTTTTCCGGGTTAAACAATCATTCTCTTCTGGGTTAAACAATCATTCTCTTACGGGTAAAATAAACATTCTCTTCCGGGTTAAACATGGCAATTTTCTAAAGTATTAATAAAATTATTATTGATAATATTGATATTGTTATGTAACTAAAATATATATATTATGATTTTGTTATTTGATTTTTTTTTTTTACATTACGCTTCGTTTTAATAAACACATTGTAATGCTATCATTTATTGTGCTTTTAAATATAATCATTTGCATAATGGTGTACTGCATAGACATTACTTTTTAGTGTAGGTATTTTGTATCTGAATATAAATCTTCAATTCAATTTAATAAATTATTTTTTTCTGAGTTTTTGTGCATTAACATTTTTTTGTATCTATCTTTCAATCTATCCATCTATTTTTCTTTCTTTCTTTTTACAATGCTTATGTACAACTCGCTCTACCTGTCTGTCTGGTCAAAAGTTTGTACACGTTATTTCTCACACACCCATTCTTGGATCAAGCTGAAATTTTGTACAATTATTTCCTGTACATGGTAAAACAAAAATCAATTTTAAAAAATTACCGATAAGTTAATTAACTATTGCTAATTAATTATTTTGTTTGGTATCTCGAACAAAGGACAAAAATTTTTTTTATCTGAAGTTGAATTAATCCTCTTTATTGGTCGCCGCTCTAAAGTAAGTTTAAAAATAGTATTAAAATATATAACTATACAATCTTCTTTTTAATAAGCAATTCACCAGAAGAGTGTTAGTATGTCGGCTTTAGGAAGCATGAGCCACGAGTTTGAATTCAGGTTGTTCCTCCTTTTTATATATTTTTAAATGCATTACGGTAAAATTCACCCAGATCTCCCCTTCCCCCTCCCGCTCAATTGATCAACGGGCCCAGAGAAGTGATAGGATCATTGAATATTGAGAACATTAAAAGCATAAAATAGCGCTAAGAAAAACATTCGGTAGATTTATTGCTGTTGGTTTAGATCTATTAAAAATGTACTTACATGACTGATCCAAACTAGTTTAAACAATTACACCTCATATAAGCAACCGGGAAAATGCCAGATGGGCATGTGCCTAAATGGGCTGGTGGGGCTGCCGAATAGCCACATTAAATGTCAGTAAGTCCTGTAAAAGTGATAGGCCTCGCCTTACCTTTTATAAAAGATCTTGAAAGACCCATCTGAGTAATACTGGCCACATATGAATAGATTCACCTATACCGGTACATCGTGCTTCTGTGTGTGCCAATTCTGTTTACACACTAAGAGATTGACAAACAACATAAGACCTACATGTCTTATAATTTTATAGAAGTCGAACTAGTGTGAACATATTCCAAGTGATGTTTGCGTAAGGGACCCTGAGATCACAATTATTATTTCAACACTTTAACATGTAACCAAATAGAAATTGAAAGTAAAAGGTAAAAAAGAGAGATATAAAACGAAAAACAAAAATCTGGAATCCTCTGGCAAGAGAAGCAATAAAATTACTAAATTTGGAGATGCTAAGCAGAGAGTGCTGTCTTGCAATAAATGTCCCAATGGGTATTAATGAATGGAGGGTACCATTCTTAAAGGGGAGGGTATTTAGAAATAATGAGCTAGGCTTTTGAGTTAGAGCTTTCGCTGTAATATTCGTAAGTAACTTGTGAAATAAGATCTCTGCACATATCTGCATGTAAAGAACAGACTAAAACATGATGAAGACGTGATCAAGACAGTCAAACGAAATTGTTACGTACATAAACAATCTGGTGATCAGGACCTTTGTTATCATTTGAATTTGTAGACATTGGTCGTTTCATATTACTCCCTTTTTAAAATTTTCGCTTAGTTATTGTTTGACAAGTTTTGGTTGTAGCTTCCAAATAGCTAAAATATCACACAGGACGGTAGGGCAGAGGTCAAACCAGGTATAATCGTAACGACACTCCAGAGTGCATAACACACGAAGTGTTAAGCTTTAGTCTTATTTCATAATTTGTGATTGCACTGTAGTTTTTATTTATTTATTTATTTTTTTTACAAATTGATATTTCCTTTACCCCTTAAGTCTATTTACATGTAGAAATTTAATATGTTTGAGTACATACGTTCATATGCAATCAAGTTGTGGGCCCAATCGTGTGGTAATGCCCGATCCTATTTAGACACCCTGTCCGCCACTGTTCAAGAAAATCTTAACGTTCTTGACCTTAATTCATGTTAAATTCAGATAGAAAGCAAATCTGTATAAGCTTTGAAGCTTTAAAGCTCATACTTGCACCTATTAGTCACTGGTGATCGTAAAGTCAAACATCTTAAAAAAACATAATTGAATCTCAGTGCAGAAAAAAAATGATCATAAAGCTGAGGGCTCGTTCCACTTAGTTCCAATCACTTCCTAAAAGTAGTCGAACAGCCGGTGTAAAAACACTGAAATGATTTCCCTGCTTGAATAGATTATCATAGTTGGTCTGTAAAAAGCATCGTTCCTTTCCCAATGTATCAAAAACAAGCTTACGTAGACAGTTTGTGAGGAAACACAAAATCAAAATCGGCCTCCGAAATAGTCCAACCAGGCAGGTAAAAGGGCAGGTTTCAATATTTTCAGTAAGAACATCAGAGTTAAATTTTATCAAAGACAAATGATAGAGAAGAATGGAGAAAGAAGGTTGGCAGAACGGTACTTGACGTTTTGGCGCGAGACGTTTTGGCGCAGGGGACGTTTTGGCGCGAGATATAATTTGACGATAATTTATATAGCACGTAGTTTTTATAAAAATTATTATTTCACTCAACCATAATATTGTATGTATAGTATGAATTCTAACACCGTCCAGTATATTGTTTTTTTTAATTGAAATAAAAAGGTTTTGCTTATTTCATGAATATGGGTCTAAATAAGTCAGATTTCTGAATGGTAATGACATGCTATCCCCTCCCCTTTATTTATATGTGAGTTCTGCTAATCGCACTGGTTGACATTTTTCGATGTCTTTTATTTGAAATTGGTATACCATAAGAGCTAGCTAAGTGTCACACTTTAATATGATAAAAAAAACATTTAACATCTAAAGCTTTATTACGCAGAATGACGATAATAACTCCACACATAGTAAAGATCAAGACACGGAATGTGGTCAGTACAAACTCTAACGTGAATCCACAAATGCAAACAATATATCCGGGGAAACTAGCCGCGTTCTAAACGAAAAAAGTATATTGACACAGACAAAAGAATCAATGTAATTGATACAATACAATAAACTTACATAAATGCATTTTGCGCCAAAACGGCGGCGCTAAGGCGACTTTCGCGCCAAAACGTCCTGCTTCGTAACAGAGCTTGTGTGGTGCCCCAGCCGTCCAAAGGATAGGTAAAAGTGAATGTGATGCTATATGAGTACAATGCAGCTGATGAATAATAACAGAAATCTAATTAATCTCATTTCAAAATGGTTTATAAAGGGTCAATGTCTTATTCCTCAAGAAAAAAACATTTCCATAAAATAAAAATCTCCTTTAGTTAAGTGTATTATATGTTATTTTTGTTTTTGTATATTTGTAGTAGTTTGTATAATAGAACTTATTTAACTTAATAATACATTTGTAAAAAAATAATTTTTCACACAAAATTAAAAACCTTTTTTCATAAATTTGTTAAAAATATGCTAAATAGTCATCTTCCCTATTAAAGAGCCTCTAGTATTTGTTACTATTAATAGTGAATAGTTGTAAAAGTGGTGATTTTTTGGGAAAAGAAAAGCTTTTCTAGTTTACGAGATCTAAACCGGACGGACGGACAATTCACAAAAACTAATAGCGTCTTTTCCCCTAAAAAAATTACTGAAATGACAGAAGAGAAATTTAAAACATATAATTTTTGGACTTAGTACTTTCAACTACAGTATTTGTAAACAAAATCATAGAAATTTTGTTGTTTTCCCATAAATTTAGGGACAGTTTCCGTCCTCAACGCAGACAGAAAGCGTTTGACATTTTCAACAATAATAGCAAAGTTACTACCAAAATTTACTGTTCTTTCACCTTCACCAATCCCTTAGTCTGTCGAACCAATTGCCAATAGCTGTGTTCACCCTGCTTTTAATCTCTTCATTTTTGATTCGGTCTTTGTATGTGATACCTACGATCATTCTGTAACATCTCAATTCCATTGCTACGATCTTCCTCTCTAGTTATAGTAGTCAGCGCCCAAGATTCAAAAGCGTATAAGAATATAGTCGTCACTAGAGACTGTATTAGTCTGCATCAGTCTGATTTTTTTAAGTGTCGAAGAATGTTTTAAGTTTTTACGATTGCTGATGTGGACTGCGCAATTCTGGCTAGTAGTTCAGGTTTGGTTCCCTCATTTGAGATGGTAGCTCCGAGGTAATCACGACAGCTGACACTAGGTATATACTTCATATAACTATTAACGGCTTTTCTCATTTATTTTACTAATCTCATGAAAACACAATAATATAGTCAGCATTAAAGTCAACGCTAACGTCAGCCGCTGCTAAAGAATTTTTAAAAAGTCTTTTTTGCAACATGACAATTGGGAAAACTTATGTTTTAACCTTTTCACTTAATTCTGAGTCCTTATTTTGTATTACAGTCCATATGTTCTGAGAGTTAAGATTACTTATGAATTTCTTTATAAAGAGGAAAAGACCCTATTAGTTTTGTGTGGTTTGTCCGTCCGTCCGTCCGACCCGTTTAGATCTCAGAAACTAGAAGAGAAAATAAAAATCGGACATCATGATATTTTATATCATTCAAAGTTCTGATGCAACGGCTACTTTTTTTCCCGAAAGTGAACCATCTAATTTTTAAAATTATATATGCAAGCAGATTTTTTTTTAAAAATACACCACTTTTAAATGAAAAACTTGAGGGGAAGTAGGTTTTTTTAAATAGGCCACAGACTTCTTCATTAATGACTCAAGCTTTATTCATAGATTCGCGCATTGGAACAAAACATTTTCACAATGAAAAAAGTATCAATGGATCTTGATAAAATATATTTTCCATTTATTTACTAAGTCATTGAATAAAATACTGATTTAAATAATGTTTTTAAAAAAGAATTTTGATACGAACTTCGTTTTAGTTATAAGTTTCAAAAATAACGAACTACTTTTATATCGCGCAGTTTTGACATATCCTAATAATATACTTGACAGTCTAAATAAAGCTAAATATAGAGTCCAGATCTAGATATATTTATGATATATATATTATAAATGTATTAAAAATTGGAACAAAATCGTAATTATTTAAGCAATAACCTTTTTTCTGACAGCTTAGGGGTGCAGGTTTATTTATTATGTAAACAGTAGTATCTAATTAAGAAGTGAATCGCATACGAAACAGCATAGTCTGCCATAGTAGATCTACACCATTACCCGGTATCAAAAGGCCTACTATTCCTGATCATAACATAGGCCTAGGTCTAGTGATTTTAAGATTGAACCAGTAAAAGCATACGATTTCTAGTCTAGATCTAGATTCTATAACAAGATTCTAGTTCTAGACTTAGATTAAGATCTAGTTTGTATGACAAATGGCAAAGGAGACATTAATTTATTTTTTGTTTGCAAGAGGAAAGTCTTGTCCAAGTTTGTCATGTTATTTCTAGCTAGCTCACAACCTAAAGTAGGTCAAGAAATTATTTTTTTCGTGTTTTCAATTTATCTAATTATTGTAAGAAGAATAAATCTTTTTTAGTTACTTTTTATTACATGTAACATGTTATTAATTTTAAAATGTATGGATAAGGTTAGTAATTATTATATAAAAAAATATAAGTGAACACTAAATGAATATATGGAGTTTCTGTGGCTGTCTGATAATGCACTTGGAACCGGAAGTCCCGTGTTCGAATCATTGTGAAGACTCTAGGTAGACCATTTCGGGGGCCGATTTTGAGTTTGTGTTTCCACACAAACTATCTTTGTAACCTTGTTTATTAACTCATTGTGATTTTAAAACAGAATAGATATATTTGAAAAGGATTGTTTTTAAAATATGTCTTTGATATCTCATATATTATCCTTAAAGATTATATTATTAACGGCTATGATTTTATTTATTGACTTTTCTTGAATTGTAAAATCAATCGTTACATAATGCAGTTGTTTGAACTTCCCATTAGCTTATAGATTATCATTATTTATTAGGGGTGCACCGGATAGTACTTTTTGATATCCGGGCTGAGTCGGATATGACCGGATAGTAAAATTTGATATTCGGCCGATGCCGGAGCCGAATACCTAAGTGTCTTGTAAATAGATAGTATTGCTGAACATTTTACGAAACTGTTAAATAACATACCTATATTTGTTGGTATTATTTTTTTTCCTTTTATATACCTTAAAGTTTTAAACTCTGTTACTGATTGATTTATTAAAGATTAACAGTATTTATAAACAGAAATTAATCTGTGTAGCATGAGTGTGTCTGTGTGTATATACTAGGCTGTCACGTCAGTTTTAGAACCCCTGCAATATTTGGTGAATAGCAATCACTGAACCATTCCGTGCTTGTTCGCACGAGATTTTGTTTTTTGGTTGGAAGTTGACCACGAGGTGGACGGCAGTTGATCTTGGACTCTCGTAGAGAGAGGTTGATTATGGATATCTTGTCCAGTGTAGTAATGTATAGATATTAAGATTGATTTTGGAGTATATGTGATACCTGAAGTATTTCATTGGATTATAAAGTACTATGTTTTTGTGAATATTTCTTGATGGCTGGACTTGCCAATATCTGTTATTAATTATATTATATGTAATAAAAACCAGTGAGTCTATTAATTATTCTAAATATTGTGGTCAAAGTGTTCAGCATGTTAGTGTTCTCACGGACTAGCAAATCTAGTGCGCGAGTGAAAGTATTTAATTAAGAAGTCAAAGAATATCATAGTAGTACCAGTACAACACACAGAGACATTCGCGTCATCACGCCTACAACAGGAACTAGGCTGTGACATAGGCCACCAACCATAAAGGCTGTGTGTTGGAGGGTCAATGTAAATATGTTAGTATATATTTAACTAGTTACTAATGTAAATCTCTCATTTGGGTTGTATGGTGGTTGGATGTATGTGTTCAAGAATTTCTGACCAACAACTAGTCATCAGACTTGTAATTTTAAGTCCAAATACTACTTCTGGTTCTGACTTCAAGGGCTTAATACTGATAGCTGTTAGTTAATAGTTAGAATCTGAAGCGTAGTAGGTCATATATTTATTAATTCATTTGCGGCAAACGATATTTCATAAACATTAGGAACATCCATTTTACCTACTTATAGCCTGAGCCTTAAATGTTGCGAAGCATAGATTTAATTGCAGTCTTTTTTTGACTATTATTGATATCGATGTTTAGATCTAAGAGCATTAGGAAAACCAACTATAGAAGAAAAAAAACAACCTATCTCATAATAAACAAACTCATACCAGATTAACCTTATAGAGATATGGCTTGTAGTCCCGCCCCGTAATAAAAATTCTTCTCCAAGTAAACAAACTCAGTTCTCTCATAAGATGTGACCTCTAGGCAGTGTCATCACGTTGATATCTGGCTTAATGTGGTCAGCTACCTATCTGTGAACTCAATGTTTTGGACTAAACAAACAAAAGGAGGTGGGGGTTGCTTATCTCTATCTCTGGAGATATACCCACACATCTAGACAGATTATCAGCATGACGTAGTTAAGAAATATGACATGTTTACTGACCACTCAAAGGAAAGGTCAAGACAAGCTTTTAAAATGTGCCAGCCATCGCTGCTACGTATATAATGCGAATTTATAATTGGTAGTTCTATATCTATTTAGATTAACACGCCTTGTCTTTGTACTAAAAAATATTTGGTGCATAGTCATAGTTTATAGTTTTAAAAACAAATCTTTTTACTTGAAACAAAAACGTTAATGTATTTCAGAACTGACATTATTGATTCATGTCCACTTTATGAGTATTGGTATATTTTTATTAAGATGGAGATTTAGTTTAAACTTCTTGTTGGACATTGTTTATCAGCGTCGACTTCCTTTATATTGTTTGCCTTTCGTCTGTGTTGTTTCGATATTTAAGTGTTACCTCCGTTTGGTGTATCTGGAAAAGACTTAGCGCGGAGGCGCCTAACGATATTAACAGAAATACAGGGGTAGTTTTTACTATCCGATTTAATATCCGGTAGCGATAATCGACCGGAGCCAGATAGTGAAAAAGTGCCGAATATTCGGCAGAAGCCGGAGCCGGAGATACTATCCGGTGCACCCCTATTATTTATATAGTATAATTAATAGCTATTTCTTTATTTATTGACTGTTCTTGAATTGTAAAATCAATCGTTACATAAGGCTGTTGTTTGAATTTCCCATTAGCTTATGTATTATCATTTTGATATAGTATTGATCACTTTCTTTTGGTTTTTTTATAATAGTATTGAATACGTAATGAAAATGTGTAATATTTCCTTTGTATAAATACCCCCGGAAAGCTTAGCGTCAGACTTTTTCGTCTATTAGAGTTTCTAGCCTGTGAAAATTAACTTGTTGGTTTCTATTAGATAATTTTATCTTGGAAGATTGATGTTCATTGAGACAGAGAGTGTGTCCGTCCCAATAGTAGGCTTTAGTAAAACATAGTTCTCTGTTTTTTTTTATTTCTTTCCAACTTTGTTATTCACTGCACACATATTTTATATAATGATAAATATGATAGATAGATAATATAAAGGTAAAGATAAATGAATAAAAAATAATTAAAAAATAAATAAATAATAGGTGATATATATATATTAAGATAGGTAGACAGATAGACAGACAGATAGATAGATAGATAGATAGATAGATGGATTGATAGATAGATAGATAGATAGATAGATGGATTGATAGATAGATAGATAGATAGATAGATAGATAGATAGATAGATAGATAAATAGATAGATAGATAGATAGATATCATTTCAGCTCAAATTTTTTTTACACTAAAAACATTAAAAAATACTTTTAAAAAAAGACAATACCTCATTTATAAAACTTTTTAGAGCGATTATTTTTCTCTAAATAACTCATGAATGTGAGATTAAACATAGAAATGAGACAGAAAGCAGGAAAAGAAGACAAATGTATTTGTAGAGCACATTATGTTAGCTCTAAAACTCTGCTCCCAATCTCTTTGTCAAGTAGTGAAGAATGAGGGGGAGGCTACCTGCTGTGAGAATGTTTCTATTTGGTTACATCCCCGAGCACTTAGAGCAAACATGATACAGCTCGAGTTTGGGTTTATAGTCAAGTTCCCTTGAAAGAAATCAAGCCGTTTTTATTAGTCTTTTGTCTTTTGATTTCAGCGTGGGTCTTATGATGGGAACACTTCTAATATTCACCGATATACTCAATGGCATGAAGTAACGAACCAAAAGGTAAAAGAAAAAGATAAAAATAGTTCATTTATTTATTTGGAATGGTGCTCAATGGTAAATTTACTTGAAACAAGTGAAATAAAAGTGTACTAATACTAAATTGTATCTTATACCGGCTCGCCTACGTTACGTATGTTACTTACAATCGAATGTCTAGCTAATAGTAGTCTTATAATCTTGAAGACATACACTTAGATAGATAGATAGACAGACAGACAGATAGATAGTGTCAGGGTGGGATTTTCAGATTAGCTAGGGTATTATAGCATAGCCTACCACCCTGAAACGACAAGAAAACCTAGATCTAGCGAAGCGCTACAAGAAAGAACTTTTCAATAGCGACACCCGTACCGAAAGATCAGCTCACTTAATAAAATTATGTACTTACGTACTTTTACAAGGGGGAAACAAAAAACCAGCTACCCAGCTCACAAAAGAAGCTCTCTCTCTCTCTTGCGGGAACTAAGGATGACGAAACACACACACACAATATTTTAGACAACAAAACGCACCTAAAAGAAACTACTTCCTATACGCTAAAACACCAATATTAAATACAAAGAAAACTTCACGCGCGCACAGACAGACAGACAGACAGACAGACAGACAGACAGACAAGACTAAATATTAGTTTTTTTTTTAGAAGAACAAGGCCTCACGATTCGATTTTTTTTAAAGACAATATTATTGTTAAGAAATAGTAATTACACAGCAAAATAACTACCTTGGTAAATTAGTAGTGATAATTAGAGCGCCAATCTTTAACATTATTCATTAGCAAAATAAATTCCTGCTTACTACTTCCATGTAAGTCTTGATGTCAAACTAAACTGTAGAATGTCAATTCAAATTGAACACTTTTACAACGTGTATACTTTTTTAAAAAATGGAAAGTGAAATCAATAAATCACAGACTTTTGCGAGATATCCTAGCTCAGCCGTCAAGTCGGCTTATTTACTAGCAAATAATGGATTTTATTTTATATGTGTGACAAATGATAAAGTACAATGCTACTTCTGTAAGCAAAGTAAGGTGAATTGGCAGAGTAATGAAGACATTACAGAAGTCAATTCATCCATGTCACCAAATTGTCCTATGGTCACCGGTGAAAAATCTGACAATAAAGCTAAAGTCTTGTCATTCTGTGAAAAAACTTCAAGAGAAGATAACCCAAAATGCTGTCTTTCAGTATCATCGATCGAATCAACAAATACGAGTATTTACTTTAAAAAATGCTGCAAAAAATACTCTGAAATCAAAATGAATGAAAATGACTTACTTAATACAAACGGGAAGACATACCTCGACCAATACTGGATGTTAAAACATAATTTCAAAGAAAGAACAAGAAAAGTTGTCGAAGACACATCAATGGAAACAGACGTTCATTCTTCTTGTCATAAATGTGCATCGCAAACGTCGTCAACAAGTCACACTTTGTCGAATACAATCAAAGAATTAGTTGTCAAAGATAAAGAGATAGATGAACAGACATCAGTTCAAATTGAAACCCCAACTACTAACATGTTATTGAATACTGCTACTGCACTGTTAACTTCTACTGATAATAGAATGTGTGACATTTGTTATAATCTAACATATACTCTCAATAACACTATATCTAAGCCTAATGCTACTTCGACAGTGTCTACAGACGTCAATGTAAATGAATCAGATGCTACGTTTACATCGTCTATAGATGAAAGTGAAAATGAACATTTTGAAACATTTACATTGTCTATAGATGAAAGTGAAAATGAACCAAGTGAAACACTTACATCGTCTATAGATGAAAGTGAAAATGAACCAATTGAAACACTTACATCGTCTATAGATGAAAGTGAAAATGAACCAATTGAAACACTTACATCGTCTATAGATGAAAGTGAAAATGAACCAATTGAAACATTTACATCGTCTATAGATGAAAGTGAAAATGAACCAATTGAAACAGTTACATCGTCTATAGATGAAATTGAAAATGAACAAATCAAAACACTCGCATCGTCTATAGGTGAAAGTGAAAATGAACCAATTGAAACACTTACATCGTTTATAGATGAAAGTGAAAGTGAAAATGTTGAAGGTAAAAGCACGATTTTGCTTATTCATTCATCTTTATCTAAAAGCAAATCAATATATGTATATATATATATATATATATATATATATACATATATTGATATATATATATATATATATATATATATATATATATATATTCAGGGCTTTTTTGTAACGGTGCGCATCGGTACGGCGTACCGGCACCTTTTTGAATGTGGGGAAGAAATTATTACTTTTCTTTTAACGTATATTATTAATTTATTAATAGTTAAAAGTTAGGCTGAGTACTAATCACTGAGTACTGGCATTTATTTTACAAAAAACCAGTGTATATATATATATATATACATATATATATATATGTATAAAGAGAGAGAGTGAGAGAGAGAGAGAGTTAGAAATAAGTTAACATTAAAATATTAGAAAAAAAAACACCATCAATTTTTCCTTTAGACACTGACTAAATGAAAAAAATACCCTCATTTCTTCCACAAGATAAAACTAGATCTATTGTTATTTTGCTACATTCAAAAGGGTTAAACAAACTATTAAAGTAATCGTTTTCGTTCTCATCAGAGTTCTAATCAATAATTTTATATCTGAGATAAACAGCGCAGTGGTTCTCATGTTTCCAGATCAAGCGTGTATGTGTCGGGCTGGGGGAGAGGGTAATAAGTGGGTCTTTCAAAATCAAGTCAAAAGTCTATGCGCAGGATACAAAAAAAAATTGGGGTTTCAGAAAACGAAAGAGAGAGAGTGAGAGAGAGAGAAGGAATTGGAGAAAGAGAACGAGACCTTTTCATTTCATTGTAACAGAGACAATAATTCAACTTATTCAATTTATTAAAAAAAAAAAAAAGAATAGTATAGTGTGTTTAGTCTGGAAAAGATCAACGGTGTGTACTGCTAGTCTAGAAGGTACCCCGACAAAATTGTGCGGACAAAATAGCGCCGACAAATTAGCGCGAACAAAATAGCGCCGACAAAATAGCACAGAAAAAATATATTTCAGTCATTTTGAAAGAAATACTTTAGATTTCGTAAAATATGAATAGAGCCAATATATTTTTGTTTTAATGTTATCATTATTTTTCAGTTATTTTGGAGGAAACACGTTAGATATCTTAAAATATATATATGCAAACAGTAAGCAAAAATTATAATACATTAAATGAATAATTTCAAAATGTATCATATATTTACATTCCAAAAGTGTACTTTGAAAACAGTCAAAGATACTTGTCAGATTTATATATACGCACACACACACACAGACTTTCACAAAGAAATATTGTAGGAAATGTCACGTAGAAATTCTATCACTGCTTCAACGGGGTCACTACATTTCAAAATCCTATTTTTAGGAAATGATGCATTTTAAACACTGGTAAAAAAGGGGATTGATGTAAAATTTAAAGTACTCGCGTTCTCTGCAAATATGGCATACTTTAAGATCTATTAATTTTCAAAAAGATAGAGACATCAACAAAAAATGCTGCCCAGGACATTAAATTACTAATAATCCGGTACTTTTAAACACATCATATAAGTCCGCGCTACTTTGTCTTGCGCTATTTTGTCGGGAAATTTCGTGCTATTTTGTCGGGTCACCAGTCTAGAATATATGGCATCAAAATTGTCTAATTAATATATTACGGTTTCGATAAATCACATTATATAGCTACTGTATAAAGTAACGTGGTGGCCGATTGAAGCGTGGTGGCCTAGCACTAAATCGTTTGCCTACGTACCGACGTATCCCGAGTTGAATTTCTTGAGAATGTCGCAATTTTAAGACCTCCATAGATCTACTCTATTTCTTGACAAAGTTGTAGGAAATAAAAGCCGTTAGTCGTTGAGCTATCTAGAAACATGACCTGCCCGTTAACCGTTGGTCATAGAACTGATAGAACCCAGAATTGAACATCAGTTTCCCTACATATCAGACAGTCTGCAATGGAACATGCAATTTTACTTTAAATAAATACGCTTAGAAATTTTTAAAAAATTAATGTTTCGCGAAGAGAAAATATTGCGAAAAGATTGCGTGTTTGCATTTATTCTGTCACGCATTTTATTTGCGCGTAGCGTGACAGAGGATTTATTAATTTGAATGGACTATTACTGACTTGCTTACTCCACGTGTGTAGCAGTGTTCGCTCTGTCATTTATTATGCGTTCATAAAGAAGCCATCTGTGATCCACCAACAAAGTCTGAAGCTGGCATGATGTTTATTGCAATATAGATCAATGAAATGAATAATGCACTGGTATGCCTCTCCAGTTATGTGTGCTGGGTAAACAACAAATACACTTGGAAAACTAATACTAGTACCCCAGTACCCCAGTACCCCAGTACCATTAGTACCTGAATTTATTTGTTTTTGTTTTCTTTAAACGTTTCAACACTCGACAACATACTGCACTCACATTTCTCTATGACCTACAGACAGGAAAAATGCAGAATGTGTTGAAGAAAGTAACTTGCAAGATTTGTTACCAACAAAGGCTTAAAATAATATTTTTGCCCTGTGGTCATCTTATTTCTTGCTCCATTTGTGCAGACACACAATTCAAGAGAGCATTGAAGTAATAATGATTTCGTTATGTGTTTGAAGTCTTTAATTTGCAGTGCTATGTAACATGCACTTTGAAATGTATACACTATTAAATGGTTTGTTTGTTTTTTTATTATACTTAATTAAATGCATGCAAGTAATTAGTTTAAATTTAGTTATCATAATAGTAAATGCAAATTATGCGTGAGATGCGTAGTCGAGAGTTCGCTTGAACCTGGCTTGGTTTGGCCACCTCTGAAGGGGGCTCAAGGTTCGACACTAGAGCAGAGTTGTTTTTTACTGAGAGCCTAAAAACCTTCTCCCAGATACCCCACTGGACCATAAAGGAGATTGGACCATAGCGCTCTGAGCATGTTATAAGCATGAAAGTAGCGCTATATAAAAGCTATAATAATAATAATAATTATTATTATTATTATTATTATTATTATTATTATTGATATATAAGATGAATAGTCAATAGGACATTATAAAGGGGGGGGGGGGGTGACAGGTGTGGAAAATAATCGGGGCAGTTACGAAAACCATACAGCTTTACCAGATATTTTTGTGTATAGCTGCGTGTCATTGTACTATACAAAAGCAATGCAATCAAAACATAGATCAAATAAGCGGCGACAACCTTCAAAATTCATTATTCACAATCCCTCGAAGGACCTTTTTAAAGTAACATAGCCTCGATAGTTCCTCCATGGGAGCTAAATATTAGATTTAAAAAATAATAATTTCATCGCTTTTTTATGCATGCATAACTTTCCATAACTAAAATCTGTCAAAATTTATTTTATCTTTTATGTTACAGACGCTCCTTTAAAAAAAATCTCTCTAACCAATGTGAACTCTTCCATATATCAGAGACCTATTGGAGGAACAGATTTTAGTATTTACAGATATTATTTCCATAACTATAATCTGTCAAAATTAATTTTATCTTTTATGTTACAGACGCTCCTTTAAAAAAAAAGAGTATAATTATGTCCTACGCATTTCTTGTCAATCTCGTCATGCATGTCAATCAATGACTTAAACTCTGCTAATACTTTGTTTTTTCTGGCTGATGTTCAGGCAACTCATTCTATTCTATAAAGGCACAATGAAGAAGGAGCACTTGTACGAATTTGTTCTAGCGTATGTAATAAGAAATGTGCTTCTATATTTGTGTATATCATTAGCTTTTGTTTTTCTCTTTGTAATGGTTTTGTGTTTTATGTATTATAGCTACTTTACATGTATTCTTTTGTCAGGAAGTTTAGTGATTTTACTAATAGTTTTACTCTAATCAAATTGGAAGATTTGTTTGTTATAAATCTCACCGCTCTATTTTGAATTTGTTCAAGTTTTGAGGTATCCCCAACAGAGGATGGATATTCTAATTAAAGTTAAATAGCATTTTAGTTGTATTTCTTGTTTGATTCGTAATTTTAAAAAATTGAATGTTTTGATTGATTTTTTTTTTAAATTTACACCTAGATTTTTTTGTTGAAAGCGTGGTCGAGAAGCTAAGTACGCTTGAACTTGGCTTGGCTACCTATGAAGGGGGCTCGAGGTTCGACACTCGACTCGAGCAGAGGAGTGTTTACTGAGAGCCGAAAGGTAGCATAGAAAAACCTCCTCCCAGATAACACCCTCCCCCACTGGTCCACAAATGAGATTGGACCAAAGCGCTCTGAGCATGCTGTAAGCATGAAAGTAGGGCTATATATATAATGTATTTTTTATTTTATTTTTAGTCTGTGTGACTGGTTTACCATTACTAAAGTAATTATTTTTCATACGTTTTAGTTTGTTTTGTTTTTTTGTAATTTAATCATGTATGATTTACTGCTGCAGGGGTGAACGATTATATAAAAATTGTAAAAGGCTTCTCACATGATCGCGACTTGGAGATCCACTGCTTTTACACTTTATTTCTTTAAACAGATATGTCAAACCTTCTTTTCGCTAGTCATATAAAACGGTGTCGCTGTGCTACGCAACGCCTATCAACCTCTGCCCATAGTGTTTCACTATCAAAGATCAGATTTACCATAAGATTCAAGTTAGGGATTTGAATATGTTGTAAAGTAACGCATACGGAAAATAAAGCAGATATAGTTTGCGTGTATTTAGTTGAAGTACATGTACATCATTGAGACGATTAAATAGTTTGGTAAACAAATCGTTATTTACGTTAATCTGATCTTTAGTTTGACACATTTTATAACACGATGAGATTCTATTTGGCGATTTTCATAAATGGTAAAAAAAAGTATATATAGAGCGTTTTTGTGTATCCGATGTAGTAATAAATGAAGTAATAAGTTCTTCGGTTTGTAAAAATAAAGTTATAATAATACAGAGCAAGGATTAAACTTGACTGTTAAGCCTATGACATCCAACTTATTTCCAAAAGGGCAACTAGCTAACAGTAATACAGGAGATTACATAGGAACTGCCCAACTGGTTGAAATATAGTTTAACCTATAGCTAAATTCTGTTTTCTTTTGTTGGCAACAGCGAAATTGAATTTAGTGTCTGACATCGTTTAGTTTATGGTGAAAATTTCCAATAAAGTTAATTGTTTTGCAAAACTTGCGTACTTAGCAGATATAGTCTGCTATTTGTATTTTTACAGACAATACTTTAATATTACAGTTGGCAACACTGTCGTGGTTAGGACGTGTCCGATGGTAGTGTGCTCGTAATAGTCGTAATCTAGAAATGTTGCTCCGGATTTACGGCAGTGCGTCCACCAAGGGCCTTACCAAACACAAACACAAACATATTTTGGGGGGACTAAAATATTCATATTTCTATTATAAATATTTTTTATTTTTTTTTTAATTTTTTATTATTATTTTTTTTTTTTTTTGAAAAAGAAGGAAATTGGGATCAAATTCAAAAATATCATATTTATTTCTTGTAAAATACGGCATGTTGTTAGATATAAGCAGCATACGTGCAATTTTATGAAATCTTTAGAAAAAGTGTATGGGCCTCATAAAAACCCTGCCCCATGGTCTCTAGTTACTTAAATCCAGCCCTGGTACTATAAGACCATTTTGATTACACATGTGGAAAGGCGTACAACGGGTAGAGAAGCTAGCCCTAGACCAAAGTCTGCTCACTACGTGTGTCTCAACCCAATCGTAAAAATGGTCATTGCCATTGTGGAACCTTTTTCGAAGGGTAAAAATGTGTATCCGGTATTAAAATAAAAAGATCTGAAATACATTTTGCCTTTTCTAACTTCATATTTATGTTAAGTTTTCATTTCAGCATTTGTAGACAATAAAACTAAAAAAAATATAGGAACATTCGACGTGGAACCGCATCTCAGATTTAAATGAAAAAACGGAACAAAATTAGGATGATCTGTCATATCAGCACAATTGTATCATCCTTACTGATCCAAATCAATGTGTTTATAATATTACATGTATTTACATTTGCAATGAACAATTTTATTCTAAGTTTACTATTTTCTAATCTTTTTTTTTTTGGGGGGGGGAGGGTAATAAGACTTACCAAAATTATTGCAGATATTTTAATAATAATAATAATAATAATTTTATTGTCCGTAAGCAGATTTGCCTTACAATTTGCGCATTACACACAAAAAAAAAAATGTGCATTCACAACAGACTCACTCATAATTGAAATGTGAAAAGTTTACTTTGATTTATGACATCAATAAAACTGCGATATAAAGCTCTATTGATCAATTTATTTTCAGATACAAATGATGCGACTCAAAGAATCTATATATACAAGAGTATAGGATTAAACAATTAGTTCATCAATTAGTGATAATCAATTAATATTGTTACAGAAAAAGGGCGATAAATTTTGCATTATTGAGTGATGTGGCTGCGACTGAATGGTGCTCTCCCCTCTCTCACATAAATATTATTTATATTCAGCTTGTTTCTGACACTTTTTAAAATGTACATGACTGTGAATGTTTGCATGTGTGACCAGAACACAATGGTCCTTAGTACTGAAACAATAAAGTGATGCTTACATGTTGCAGCAGTAAATAGACACATTTGTAATGAGAGAAGAAAAGTACAAAGTACAAAAACAATAATAAAGTTTTGATCAGGACATGACCCTTAGACCCTGCGTCTCTCAACCACTCGTCTAACCAGATACTCCAAGAATAATATCTATTGAATTCGTCAGTCCAAAATAATGCCATCCAAATGTATACAGTCACGTGACCCACCCAGTCCCACACACGCCTCCCAACGCTCTCTTTCACCAACGATTCAGAGCCGACACATATATGTCCAAATAAGGCGAAATCATTTTTCTTGTTCATGTTGACGTAGTGTTGAAACGTCGCCAACATGCTCATTTACCTTGTATTTACTTTAGAGCAATGTCATTATTTTTTTTTCTCAAAAAGTAGTCCACTTCCCCATGGTTGATTGGCTACGGCTAGACAATCGGGTTTACCTGGTTTCTCCACTTCTGTTAGTGATAACTTATGTACTTATTCCAAAGCTTATATCAGCTCACTCTGTCTATCTAAACGTTTTGCACGTTATTTATCCAACACCCAATCTCGGATCAAGCTGAAATTTTACACAATTATTTATTTGACCTGACAACAAAAGAATCAATACAAAAAATTAACAAATTAATTAATTAGCTATTGGTAATAAACTACTTTGTTTGTTATTTCAAACAAGGGAATAAAATAGTACTTGGCTGAAGTAGTGGTATAAACTGAATTAGTCCACTTTATATTAGGCTGCCGTCTCAGGCTTAGTGAACACAAACATGAAATAGAAACAATAGACAACTATACAATCTTACATGTTTATAACCTCTACGATAGAGTACAGTGGTTATCCACGTTGGCTTGAGAAGTCTAAGAGGCTTTAGCTCACAAATTCAAAATAAGGTCGTTCCTTTTTTTTTCATTTATTTATTTTTATAAATGCTTTTGTATTGTTAGTCTAGATGTATTACAAATTTAATTACATGACTGATCCAAACTGATGGATACACGTACACTTAACGAAAGCTTTGTTTTGTTTTAGTAAAAGTATTTGTAATGTTTTTCTTCTCTTGATCGCATTCGCTGAAGACGAACTGAGTTTTGAACTCATCTCAATGGGTTCTACTTTAATGTACTTTTATAACGTGTGAAACATTAGGTCAATGTTAGAGGATTGTTTGAAAAGTTGTGGGTCGGTTTTTACGTCTAATGAAACAAATCTAGTATTTCTATCTGGTGCGTTTTGGTATAATAATAGGTTTAATTCCTATCCTTTACCGGTATAGGAAATAGTATTACCAACAACTTAGAATGACCTAGAATGTAGATTCATTTTTCATTGTTAAAGAAAAGACTATTCTATTTTTAGCGACACGTATGACTAGATCCTATTTTGATCTGTACTAGTTTGTCGGTGCACATTTGATGTAGGCCAGTGATAAGGAGATGTACACGTTTCGTCTGTAAAGACTTCAACTAAAAAAAGTTCTACAATTTATATACTCTTATAGTGTGTAGTATTAGATTCTATAAAAAAAAAAAAAATTAGAATCAGCGTCGAAAATTGGACGAAATTGTACGTTCATAGTAAAAATCATAGAAATGAATCAATAAACTAGACACTAATTGTTAATGCTTACGAATATTTTTCATGTTGTAATCATTAATGACTATTGACAAAATAAGTTGTAATCAATACATATCACTGTTTCTGTCAGTAGTCATTTCTTTATATATCAATATATCTAATTTTAAATCTTAGCAATCTGATTTCTTATATCAGAAGGAAGGTAAAGGTACAATGGATGTATACGTCAGCTTAAGGTACTAACCAGCTATAAAACTATTTGACGAGAGGACGTTGTAGATAAAGACAAAGAGGTAGGAGATATTTCTGCTGTACTTTTGACAGTCTTTACCTTTTGTTTTTTCTGTGATTTTTATTAAATTTGAATAATATAAAGTCAAATTTTTCTCAATTCATTATCAATTACTTTGATATTAAAACATTATATACAGATAACCTTCTATTTACAAGAGTAATATGCGTAAACAAGTACATTTGCTTTTAATAGAGAGATTATATTGCAAGGGTGCTTTTTCAACATATATAGAACCCAAGAACAGACACACCACATTCATCATCATCATAAAACTCCATCCGAGTCTGGGGTTGAGAGGCTCTCTTGCAAAAGCCCTGGACAGAAACCCCGCTGTTTTGTGTTGTGCATACATGTCACCACACAGATGGAGTATTTAACATTTCCCAGACGGAGATCAGCAAGTCTGGGGCAGTCAAACAGAAAATTAGATACGGATACGGGGGTACCGTGAGTCAATGTTTGGCCGTAGATGTTAACAATATGAGCCAACAGGACAGTGGCCTGTCGTGCACTGCACTATAATAGCTTGCACAGGCCTGGCAGCCTCCGCCACGGGGAGGTGCGATCATGGCGCACCATGCGCTCCCAGACTCAACGTGCTTTTTGGGACTCGTCCCAGCACTCAAAATCACTTTTTTATTTCTATTTTTAACTGTAGCCAGAGTATGAAGAAAGCTTGCGGCCTGCTCGGTGGATGGTGTTAGCGCTCCCTGGTGGGCCAAGGAGTCTGCAATGGTGCTGCCAGTCAGACTCAATACCCATTGCATTATTAAAGGGGTGCCATAGGGTTGCTTTATGTTGTGTAAAAACATGATGATAGTGTCTTTATTGGGGGGCATCGTTTCCCTATTTTGGTATAAGAATATTGGTGGCACGTTTCCATGCCCTAGGCAGATGACCATCTGCCCAGGTCCTATTTACAAATGCTAAGAGCACGGCCCTTCCTTTCTATACACGCTTGAGCATTTCGGGAATGATACCATTCGGCCCAGGAGCCTTTTTGAGTAGGAATTTTCTAAAGGCAGCACTTTTCTATCCTATCAAGAAGCGGGAGTTTATGACCTTGAAGAGTCTATTGTATTTCCAAATTTCTAACACCAAAGTGTCTTTCCAAATGTACTGGCACTTTCTTGGCGACCAGAGCATTAGCCACCAATGTAACCAAGCCTTGGCAGTCCCCACGGGATCAGCGGAAAATAGAGTACCCAGGTTTTGAGGCACTTATTTTTTCAGGCATTTTTATAGTAAGGCAACATCCACACACTCTTTGTGGAACAGATTAGTCATTTTAAGTGTCTTTGGAATAAGTCCTCGGACGTTAGATTGAATGACTTTGAAAGTTTTAAGATCATATTTGGAAATTTGGGTAACATGTTGCTTTACCCTTCCAGCTAAATTAGCCTGAGGGGCACTTACTTTCACAGTATGATTGGTTGAATTAATTTTTGCTTTTGTCGACGCCATGCCTAAGGCCCTTCACATGACTAACGGAACCTTTAAGGGTCTGCTTAGACCCGGCTTTCTTTGTATTTATTCTCGACCTAAGTATGGGTTCCACAAGGTGGATAAGGTTTTGGTTGCCCCTTTGAGTAAGCAGTGAGGACAGTCAAGACATTAAAAATGGACGTACAAAACTATCAAAGACCGTTTTATTCAGCCACTCACTCGTATGAGCATAGTTTGATCCACGAAAGTGGCGTGAAGCAGGAGATCTTTATTGTAACCACCTGTTTAGAGCCAGCAGAGTTTAATAGCTTGACCCTTTACTAGGCTCTCGGGCGGCGGCTGATCAGTTCAGCATAAGCTGTAGACCCTGATCGGCACAGTCTCTATACCAGATTAGCGTGCAGGAGCTATGTCATTATGAGCTCAGCATTTTCCCCAAACCCCATCCAGTAGAGCTCTGCACCAGGTGAGCGTGAGAGTCTACCAAGAAAGTTGGGGCTCCGCAACGTTAGCCCTTTTCAGAACACCCTGAGAACAAAAGGGTAAACTTACTCCAGGGGTAGGAGAAGACCTTGGAGGGGGTACGCTTTGCATCTATTCGGATTTTAAAAAAAAAAACATTTATTATGTTCTGTTAATAAATTAAAGTGTGTTGGTGGATGTGAGTGGTACTCAGCATTACAAAAATTATAAAAGGGGTACACATAGGCCAAAAGTTTGGGAAACACTGCCTTAAGAGATACAGTCTTTAAAAAAAAATAAAAGGTAAAGCCAATATTTCAAAAGTGATGTAATACTTTTTTATTTTGTTCGTTATTCCAGGATATCAAAGATTGTGGAATCTTTCGAAAAATCAGAATTGTCTTTATAGCTCCTTCAACTCTAATGGAAAAACAACAACAGCCCGTTAATTAAATTGTAACAATAATTAATTCTTTTACAAATTTGTGTGTGTTTTCGAAGTATTACTATTCAGAAAATGAGAAATTATATGGACAAATATAGCATGTGTGAATTCAGCGAAATGGGCTTTTTCAAACCTATCTTCTCGGAATCATCTTATAAAAGCTTTGGAGACGATCGGATCATCACCATCATGAACCTCAACTCTACCCAACGCTCCCTAAAAACAGATGCGTACAGGCATGGATGGTATAACTAGTTAATTAGTTGTGTTTTAAGTATTCACTTACAGTGATGATTTTAACGGTCGACATGTCAATACACTCATTAATGTAAAGGTGTACAGTAATACAAAGATCTCGTAATTGAAACTGACAATCGAAATAAATATAAAAATTAAGGTGCTTTTCATAGTAAAAGGAAATGCAATACTCTAAGCATATTTCTTCCACTGGTCTGGTAGAAAACAATCCTTTATTAAAAAGTGAAATATATAGACTAGCTACATTTGCCACTTACCCGATAAATGCAAACAAACCAGCAACAATGCTTGCTGCTAATGGATTTTTCTATATTGGAGAAGGTGAAAACGATAATGTTTGGTGCTATTTTTGTGGCAAGAGTAAGGACAATTGGTTGCGTGATTCAGACATTGCTCGCGTTCATGCTTTCGTGTCTCCTGTCTGTCCGATGGTCAAGGGAACAGAGAGTGCTAATATCCCGTGGAGTTTGCCTACTACTGAAACTAAAGACAGACTACGATCGCTAAATATAGGAAACACGTTTGTCGGAGGCGATGTGCATTATTTGTCAGCATCACTTTCTGCAGAACAGCCTACTACTGACTCAGCTTTGTCATATAATGCTGCTAGCCATTCCTATACCCTGTCTTCTGAGAGTCATATCAGTGTTCCATTTATGTCTCTTGAAACATCTTATCTACAGAGCGATGTCAGCAATGCTACTAAGCCAAATATTTCTGAAGATTCTAATGGCTTTACTACTAGAAGACATTCTTTGACAGGAAACTATGAGTATGTAATGCCGGAATCTTCGGATGAAGCTTTTCCTTTCACAAACATAGCTGCCGCGCAGCCAGTAACAAGTACAAACTCTGTAGTTGAAAATTCTGAATCAGTTATGCAGAGTTCAACAGAACTTGATCATCAGGTAGGATCAGGAACTTCAAATAAACCAATTACAGAAAGTCAGAGAAACATTACTGGGACTAGTACTTTAATACAGGTGGCCACGTCTTATAACAGCAGAAACGCTGAGGATGATTTGTCATCGTCTTTGATTGCGAGTAGTTTAGTCAGCGCTGAAATATCAAGCCAATCCACTAACATGGCGAAGTTACCGTTGTCTTCAGGTGATCGCAACATAAACGAAAGACAAGGACCAACTTACTTGGATCTAAACATTGTCACCGAGAGACCCAAACGTCCGGAATATGCCCTTAATCTGAAAAGAGTTGAATCATTTGCTTCTTGGCCCAGAGACCACCATCTATCTCCAAAAGAGTTAGCTGCTGCAGGATTTTATTATGCAGGTATCATAGTATCTTGTTTTAACATGACGATACAAACAGTCGCTTTGAATGATATTACACATTCATCTTTCGCCTAACATAAAATATTTATTGTTGATTTAAAATCATCTAGGCTATGGAGATTGCTCCCGATGTTTCTGTTGTGGTGGGGGCTTGCGCAACTGGGAAGATGAAGATGACGTTTGGATAGAGCATGCCAGATGGTTTCCGAAATGTGCATTCGTTAGACAAAAACTGGGTCAGCTATTCATTGACACAGTTCAAGAATTATGCAAGGAATTCGAACAGGTTAGAAACATACATGTCAATGTCTTATACTTTGTTTTCTCACGCCCTCACCACATTGTAGTTTGAAATTGTATTTTTCTATGTGTTGTCTCACGCCCTCACCACATTGTAGTTTGAGATTGCACTGTTCTATGTGTCGTTTCACGGCCTCACCACATTGTAATTTGAGATTGTATTTTTCTATGTGTTGTCTCACGCCCTCAACATAGCCGAAATTGAACTGTTTCAATGATTCTTTACTAAATATCATTACATTATTTCCTGGAATGATTTATTTTTCAAAGAAAGAAAAATTTAATTTAAAGCATGCTTTTCAAAATATTAATAAACAATAAATAAAATATTTTATTTGGATGTTACGGACAATAAATAAAGCAAATATCCTAGTTAATTAATTGAATATTTTCAATATTCGTCAAACTAGAAACTAAATTAAAGAAAACAATAAAACAAAATAGATAGGAAGCTCCATTGATAGCTTACGATAATTTACATATCTCTTAGATGTGTATGTTCTTGCGCCCCGTACAATGAGTATTCAATTAAAAAAACATATGAGAGAAACTATGATGTATATGAATGTTTATGATGATTTTTATTACAATCCTTTTATCACTCTGTCTGTCTGGTAGAACAGACACGTTATTTCTCCCACACCCATTCTCGTATCAAGCTGAAACTTTGTACAATTATTCATTGACATAGACAAAACATGAATTGTAAAAAATGAACCATTCAGTCAATTAATAACTGGTTTATTAATATTTTGTCTGCTACCAACAAGGGAAACTAATC
The DNA here is from genome assembly GCA_030265305.1 of Biomphalaria pfeifferi. Lineage (NCBI taxonomy): Eukaryota > Metazoa > Mollusca > Gastropoda > Planorbidae > Biomphalaria > Biomphalaria pfeifferi. Next base: position 5,227,320 of record JASAOG010000022.1, read on the forward strand.
CTTCAGTATTTACATATATAGCTAAATATGTAGGGCTTCGTGTCTTAGATAAATTAACACGCTAGTTCTCCCACACCCATTCTCAGATCAAGTAGAAATTTGAAACAATTATTTATTGTACAAACAGAACATGACACATTTGAAAAAAATAATCAATTAGTCAATTGCTTATTGTTAATTAATAATGTTTTAAATCGTAAAAGGGAAATAACTTCTACTAATTATTGTGAGATATAGTTGTAATTGCGGAGTTCTTTCCTTTATTTATTTTTTTTAAGATTTTATATTTTGCGTATTGAATATTTCATAAACGGTTTCTGGGCCATTTCAATACATGGACTAAAGAATGAAATGTAGGCTCTTGGTTTGCCATGCTTTACTAGTTCAAGAAGAACTGATTTACTTTTGTTGGCTTTTATTTGCTCTCCTATATGTATGCCCACAATGTGTTTGTGAACAGCGTTTTATACGTTGTAGTAGTATTACTTGACCCAGACGTCTATTACATTATATGCTTAATCATCTAAAAATTATTATAGCCCTTGATTTATTGAACTCTTTTTACGAAGAACTATATGAAATTATTAAAGCAATCAGCCTACGCTTCTATTTGACTATTTTCTCTAAATCTCGATTTATTTCTATATATTGGACTTCCATTTTATTGTTTTATTTCTATTGAATTTATTTAGACTGTGCAGCCATAATTTCATTCGTTTTTTACACACTAGCTACAAGAGAATTCATTGGATTCTATTTACAATATTTTGTTTTTTTTAAATTGTAAACGTTTCATTTTCCATTTTGGGTTCTTTACAATCACCTAAAATTCTTGAATGGACCAAAGATTTCAATGAAGATGGTCGCTGATAGATGTTTGATCCCTGTCTACACTGGTGAGTAATACTGATGTTAAATTATAGTTTAAACAGAAAGAGTTAATATATTTGGTAAACAATTATTTTTTGTATGCACAGAAACCATTGAAAGCTCATTGAAAAGAGACCCAGCTGTAAGAGCTGTCTTGACATTGGGATATACAGAAAAGGATGCCATCGAGACAGCTGCATTACTGAAAGAAGAAAGTAAGTTGATAGTAGTGAGGATATTTTTGCATTAGCGTGAAATTGTATTAAATATTTTGCTTGAAGATCTAATACCACAAGTAATAAATTCTTCTAAATTTCGCAATTTTTTTTAACTTTCTCTCTCTCTCTCTCTGTATCTCTCTCTCTCTTTCTCTCTTGATATATAAACTAGCCACATTTGACTCGTGCCCTAGGAAATTACTGATAATATAGTACATCGGATATTGTGCTATGTCCGAAAAAACAACAATAATAATAATAATAATCTTTATTATCCGTAAGGAAATTTGTCTTACAATTTGTGCATTACACCAAACAAAACATTATAACAATAAAAAGAAAATGTACATCCACACCAGACGCACTCATAATTTGTTATTTCTAGAATCTTTTCAGTTTTATATAGATATCTGTCTCAAACAGCTGCCTAAATGGGGTTTGTTTTTTGCCAATGACTTTAGTAGCAGCTTAAAGGATTCTATGAAATTATTTTTTTTTAATGTTCAGATTGCCATACCAGGCAGAGAATGTTTCCTTCAAATGTTTTTATTTTGCCATGAACATAAAGTATAGTTAGTAATTGGGTTTACACGATTTGTGAAAAAGTTTCGAGATGAATTTAAGGTTTTTTTTCATATTTTAGGGCGCTGGTTGTGGGAGAGCCATTAAACGTACATTAAGGTCTCCGCTATAATCTAAGGAACATTTCTACCACTTTTTATCAAGTTTGGCGAAACGGTTTTGATTTCTATGACATACATTTATACATACATATATCATACATACATACATACATACATTCATACATACAAACATTCATACATACATACATACATTCATACATTCATACATACATACATTCATACATTCATACATTCATACATACATACATACATTCATACATACATACATTCATACATACATACATTCATACATACATACATTCATACATACATACATACATACATACATACATACATACATATTCATACATACATACATACATATATACATACATGCATACATACATACACCTTACTTTCAATAATATATAGAGATATTGACAATAATACCTTGCACTATAAATAATGTAACTATTTTTAGCGGTTCCTCTGTCTTCCGATGTGCTTCTTGAAAGGTTGAGTAAAGAAATGAAATGTCCAGTGAATCCAAGTTGTATTGAGACAAAGTCATTGGCCACTAAGAAAGACATAGGTTTGAAATTGTGTTCTTTGTTTATAAAACTTTGTGTGCATTGCATATGCAGCTTGAATATATATTGCTTGACACTAGATGAAACCATTTCTGCTTCAACACTTTTTTCATAGGTGCATGTTGCTTTCCCTTTAGAGAGAGAAAGAGAAAGAGAGAACTCATATACAGAAAATAGAAAAGAAAAAGAATAAAGAATGACTTTTAATTGAAAAAACTTTGAGTGAGCAACTAAATTAAAATAAATGTATGCATGCGTAGTTTCAAGCTGCTAAATCCACTTCTAAGACTGAAACAACATTCTTAAAACTTAAAAACTTCAACGTTTTAAAACGTTTTATTTTTATTGCTTTTGAATGGTCTTTGGTAGTAGGCTCAGTACACTTTGGTAGTAGGCTCAGTACACTTTGGTAGTAGGCTCAGTACACTTTGGTAGTAGGCTCAGTACACTTTGGTAGTAGGCTCAGTACACTTTGGTAGTAGGCTCAGTACACTTTGGTAGTAGGCTCAGTACACTTTGGTAGTAGGCTCAGTACGCTTTGGTAGTAGGCTCAGTACACTTTGGTAGTAGGCTCAGTACACTTTGGTAGTAGGCTCAGTACGCTTTGGTAGTAGGCTCAGTACGCTTTGGTAGTAGGCTTAGTACGCTTTGGTAGTAGGCTTAGTACGCTTTGGTAGTAGGCTTAGTACGCTTTGGTAGTAGGTTTAGTACGCTTTGGTAGTAGGCTTAGTACGCTTTGGTAGTAGGTTTAGTACGCTTTGGTAGTAGGCTTAGTACGCTTTGGTAGTAGGCTTAGTACGCTTTGGTAGTAGGCTCAGTACGCTTTGGTAGTAGGCTTAGTACGCTTTGGTAGTAGGCTCATTACGCTTTGGTAGTAGGCTCAGTACGCTTTGGTCGTAGGCTCAGTACGCTTTGGTCGTAGGCTCAGTACGCTTTGGTAGTAGGCTCAGTACGCTTTGGTTGTAGGCTCAGTACGCTTTGGTAGTAGGCTCAGTACGCTTTGGTCGTAGGCTCAGTACGCTTTGGTTGTAGGCTCAGTACGCTTTGGTCGTAGGCTCAGTACGCTTTGGTCGTAGGCTCAGTACGCTTTGGTAGTAGGCTCAGTACGCTTTGGTAGTAGGCTCAGTACGCTTTGGTAGTAGGCTCAGTACGCTTTGGTAGTAGGCTCAGTACGCTTTGGTAGTAGGCTCAGTACGCTTTGGTAGTAGGCTCAGTACGCTTTAGTAGTAGGCTCAGTACGCTTTGGTCGTAGGCTCAGTACGCTTTGGTCGTAGGCTCAGTACGCTTTGGTAGTAGGCTCAGTACACTTTGGTAGTAGGCTCAGTACTCTTTGGTAGTAGGCTCAGTACGCTTTGGTAGAATCACTTTTCTACTTTCTACACAAGTGTAAGAAGAAGTATTTAGAGGAATGTTTCTGTCATGATAACAGTGAAAGTACAAACAGCCCATCATTAAAATTATAATTGGTTTGTTGACATCGTCATGATAGCGTGAAACAGGATTAGCGTAAAAATGTTTTCTATAATATTAAAAAATTAAAATTTAATGCCACAGTAAGTTTACAAATTCGATATCAGAATAAAAAATAATTTAAAAAACACATTAACATGGTCAAAGTGTCTCTGATTTACAATAATTTAAAATAAGGCCAATGATTGTTCAAAATATTTTTGTAATTGTGAAATATTGGACTGACGTTATATAGTATAAATTCCTATTCTTAAATTCATTTTTTTAAGATAAAATATTTAATTATAATGGATAACTTTCATTAATATCTTAATTTCAAATTAATCTCGAGCTAAAATGCTAATGTAAAAAACGAAATCCTGCTACCAAATGATCCTACTCAGTGTGACCAAAACAAGAGATGGAATAAGAACTGAACCATGACTATATAGAACCATAGAAGACGCACAGTTATAAATATTACAATATAATAAGTTTCTATTTTTATAGCAATAATTCTTTTTTACCTGATCTAAGAAAGAAAGCTATAATTGTTTCGAAGCGACAAGATTGTAAAGTGAAAATTAAAAACAACAAAAAACAAGGATACAAAGAAAGTTTGTGTGGAAACACATACTCACAATCGGTCACTGAAGTGGTCCACCCAGGCAGGTAAAAAGACAGGTTTCAATATTTTCAGAAAGAATATCATAATGAAGTTATATCAAAGGCAAATGAATTAGAAAAATGGAAAAAGAAGGTTGACAGCTCCTGTGTCCAGCAGATCAAGGGTTAGGTGAAAGAGAAGGTGAAGAAAGATGTCACTGGCCTAACTGGTGACTGGTGTCCTATAATGATTATCTAATGGATGGCATTGTTTTGTAAAGGCTCAATCTCTTATTTAAAGCGTCAAGGGAAAAAAATTCCATAAGTTTAATTACCTATATGGATATACGAGCGGCGGAAGTTCAAACAATTATTTGAAAATCTACTTATTAGTTGTTGTTTTCAATTATATTTCACTTATATATATATTACATACATTTTTTCTCTTTAAAAAAAAAGTTAACATTTTTTTTTTTGTAAATGTAATAGTTAGTATGACAGAAATTACTTAACTTAGCAGTACATTTGTAAAAATTTTTTTAACAAAAATCTAAAACCGTTTGCATAAATGTGTTAAAAACATGGTAAAAAGTCATCTCCCTAACTAAGTAGCCTTCTGTGTTTGTTACTATTAATAGTAAATATGTGTAATTTTTTGAAAACAAATTGCTTGCTTAGTTGATTTAAAAATTAAATTTTTCGCTTTCAGAAAGAAAAAAAAGTAACCGTTGCATCAGAACTTTGAAAGGTCTAAAATATCATAATGTCTGTCGGATTTTCAATATCTTTTCTAGTTTAAGAGTTGTTAATGGGACGGTCGGAGGGACAGACATACCACACAAAACTTCCGGGACCGCTTAAAAGTAGTAAACTGTAATGAACATCAATTTTTTTAGCAAACTTTTTTCTTTTAAATGTTAACTTCTTAAAAGATACACCAGTTGTTCAAATCCTACTAATTCTAACACTAAAGCAAATACTCAGAGTATAACTTTCACTGGTATTAGTTTCTAGCGGTATTAACGCTACCATTCTGTTATCTAAAAATCTTTTGCTGCTATTTTCATTTTGCTGTTTACATTCTATAAAGTTCATGTTTAATTGTATTCGAAACTAACTGCTTTAATATATACATTAGCATTCTAACAGAGGTTCCTAAGGGTTGTCAATAACGGGCATGGTGATGATTATAAGCACGTCCACTATCTATAAAATGATTCTAATGATATGCTTTTCAAATAGCCTCTAACAACCAGTCCAACTACTGGTCTTCACATATGGCTCAGATATTGAGTCTGGCAAAACTGTTTTTATTAAAAGGAGAAAGGAAAAAGGCGAGTAAAAGGCACCATAAACTTTGGCTAGGTCGGGCCGTCAGCCTTGGATGGCTACACACCTAGAAGAATAAATGCAAAACTCTGTTGTATCCAAATATGGGAAAGGCTTTGGTAGTCAACCTTAAGGAAAAATCAGCAGTCAATGAGGCAGCTTGCAGTACATAGTAGTACTTCCACTCCGCTGCTTCAGGACTGTATTGACACTGGCCACTCCTTTAGAAACATCAACCGAGTGGACAGGCTGAACTGCTCTGTGGACAACATCGTTCTGATCACAGAGACTCATTTCTCTTTTCTATGATACGATCCATAGTAACTTTGCGACTAAAGGTCATTTATTAACCTAAAGATTCATTTATATATTTATCAATAGCATTTTGATTGCTTCTGTCACGGATGAATGTGTGTATGTATGTATAATCTATTTTTACATTCTGCGCAAATGACCGGAAGTGTGTTTTGTTGTCAGACAGAGAGAGTCTAGCTTGTGTGATATGCAGTAAAGCTGATTAAAGTGTATGTGTTTGATCTAGTGGTTTCATTGTTTTATTTCGTTAACTAGAACTGAACCAGGGACACCGAGACGTAGCGAGACGTAAGGTAGATTCTATCGAGTTATAAGTATAAATATAATAGGAAAAGCTGTGACATATTTGGGGGCTCGTTTATCTGTTACTTGACTTGGTCTTGGAAGACATTAGGCAGAACTGCGGTTCGCCATTGTGAAAAGGTAAGGACAAAGAATTCCGTGAAGTCGTGAAGTGTGTGCGTTCACGTGCAACGGCGGGAAAAAAACTAAGTCAATCAGCCGAGACGAAACTAGGTCAGATTCAGTGATAAAGTAATTTGTTTTGTTTTATTTAATGCTACACATATAAACAAAATGTCAGAAAGATTAACACAGTTAATAGCCGCTGGAAAAGAGATGGGATTGTCTGGGACAGCTCTACAGGAGTGGGTGAAAGAAAGAGAAGTCAAGCTGGAAAAGAAAGAAAAAGAAGACAGGGAGCGTGAGGAACGTGTTAAAGAGAGAGAAGAAAGAGCTAAAGAGAGAGAAGAAAGAGTTAAAGAAAGAGAGGCGGTGGAGAGAGCTAAAGAGGCAGAAGCAAGAGCTAAAGAGCAAGAAGCTGATGTAGAAATACACTAATTGAGAGTCAGAGAGTTGGAGCTTAGGGAGACGAAAGGAGAAATCAAAAAGCATATAAAACCTTTATGGAAACCAAAGTTGCCACCTTTTAATGAGAACGTGGATCAAATGGATGCATATTTGGTGAGATTTGAAGGGCATGCTCAAGCTACAGATATACCTAAAACTCAATGGGATAGTCATCTATACACATTATTACAGGGAAAGGCACTGCAAGCTTGTATCAACTTTTCTAAGAAAGATTTAAAAGAATATGACAAGGTGAAGGAAATATTGAGGAAAAGATACAACTTGACAGATGATGGGTATAGAGAGAAGTTCCATAAAGCTAAACCAGAGAGAAACCAGCCATTCCATGAATTTGTTGAGGACATTACAAGATACTTAATGCGTTGGGTAGAATTGTCTAATACTGAAAAGACATTCGAAGGTCTCATTGAGCTGTTCATCAGAGACAAGATCCTCACATCTTGCAATCCTCAGTTAGTGGCTTTTCTACATGAAAGGAAACCGAAAGATGTGCCAACAGCAGTCAAGTTGTGTCAGCAATATATTACTGCACATCCAGAGCAGACAATTAAGAGAGAGGAAGACTTGATAACTAGCAAGTTTGCCTTTGCTGCAAAGACTAATGATAACAGAAGTCGCTTTAAACAAGAATGGAGACAGGACCGTCTGCAGAAAAGAAATGTTGGTGAAAAAAGAAAATGTTTTAAGTGTTTCAAAACGGGACATTTAGCAGCCTAATGTAGAAACAAAAGCCCATTAAGACTAAATGAGACTATGGGTTCAAGCAGAAGTCAGTTTGCATAGACTATCAACATGGTGAACAACTCCCTTATGAATCTGATCAGATCCAGATGGCTGGAGCTGTAACTTGTGACGCTGGGAAATTTAAAATGTATCCTGGATTTGTTGGGAAGAAATCTATTTGGGTCTTGAGAGACACAGGAGCGACCACAATCGGAGTGAAGAGACTACATGTGCACCCTCACCAGTTGACGGGTAAGAAAGTCCAATGTATGACATTTGGAGGATTAATTGAAGAATATCCCACAGCTGTCATTGACATTGATACGCCATTTTTATCTTGGAAAGTTGAAGCATGTGTGTTGGAGAGGCCTGCAGCTGACTTGATTCTAGGAAACGTGACTGGCATAACTGAGCCTACCATCACAGATATCAACAAGTGGCAAAGGTTAGCAATGTCAGAAGTTACAAATGCGGTAACTAGATCTTAATCTGGTGTAATAGAAAACTTGGGACAACCGATCCTACATAGTTAGATCGAACAGCCAGAAATCAGAATTAGCATCCAGTTATGCATTGAAACAAAAGGAGGACCAAACATTGGTTAAACTTTTTGAATTAGCTGAGCATCCCACCAGTAAATTTAAAGTGAAAAATGGGCTTCTGATGAGACAAGATAAGAAAGAGAAACTACAGCTAGTCGTTCCTGCCACCGAAAGAAAAAGAATTTGTTTTTAGGTCAACTGGGGACAGCACAAACAACGGATTATGAATCTTCGTCAGCCAACAACGAAGAGACAGATCTGTAGTTTATTGGGACTCTGCAGCTTCTATCGAAGGTTTATAGCGGATTTTGCAGAGATGACTGAGCCACTCACAAACCTGACCAGAAAGGGAGCACCGAACGTGATCAGATGGTCACATGACTGTGAAGTATCGCTGCAAAAGATAAAGAAGGCATATGCAGAGGAGCCGATCCTGCGTCTACCTGACTTTCAGAAGGAATTCATACTAGCTACTGATGCATCTGCTGCTATCGGGGGATGCCTAGCACAGGAATCACAGGGCATTCTACATCCCGTTATGTACGTCAGTAGAAAGTTGTCTCCAGCAGAACAACGATACAGCACCGTAGAAAGAGAGTGCTTGGCAGTTATTTGGGCAGTAACCAAGTTGGCCAGATACCTGTTGGGCAGAACATTCGTACTCCGCACAGATCACGCACCATTACGCTGTTTAAACACACGTAAGTTGGTGAATTCCAGGGTAACTCGCTGGGCCCTGATGCTTCAGGACTTTCAGTTCGAAGTGTAGCATATTCCAGGTAAAGTAAACGTGGTAGCGGACATTCTGTCACGCTTATCATAGATATAAGCTTACGTGGCTTCTCACAAGCATGTGTTGCTTCATCAAAGACTTTGTGTCTTCAACAGTTTAGGTTTAGACTTTGTTGCTTGATGGTAGACTTTCTGTCTACAACTAAGACTTTGTGTCTTCATCTTTTAAGACTGTGTGTCTTCATCTTTAAAGACTATATATATATTTGAGCACATTTCTCATTTCCTATGGACTCGAAGATGGCTGTAAAGTCCATTCCTAGCTTTAAAAAGCCAGCCGCATACGTGGCATGGGTGGGTTTGGTCTTATCTTATCTTAAATAATACAGACGTTACTTCAAAAAAGAAGATGATTACGTCCTACACGTCATGCATTTAGTCATGCATAGTAACCAATGACTTAAATTCTGCCAGGTCACTGGTTTTCCTGGCTAGCTCAGGCAACCCATTCCGTGCTCTAATAGCACTAGAGAAGAAGGAGCATTTGTACAAATTTGTTCTAGCATATGGGATGAGGAATGTGCCTTTATCTTTGTGTCTTTCAGAGTATTTTATTAAATTTTGTTTTTGTATTTGAAGATTATGGTTCAGTGTTTTATGTATAATTGCTACTTTACTTTTGAGTCTTCTGTCCTGAAGGCTTTCTAAATTTAGGGATTTTACTATAGGAGTTACTCTAGTCAAACGTGAATATTAATTTGTTATGAATCTCACTGCTCTATTTTGTGTCTGTTCCAGTTTCTTAATGTTTTCTTGAGTTGAGGGGTCCCAAAAGGAAGATGCATATTCTATTATTGGCCTTACCAAGGTAAAATAATGTTATGTTATCACAATACACTAACAATATTGATGTTTAAAAGTTACACTCCAATTTTTATTAACGTGAAACAAACAGAGACCAACCAGCAGAGACTAATACACAGTGAATACACACTACTGACACATTTAAGAGTAAACCGTAAACACGTGAACATACTGAACAGTAGAACAAGGGAGACTACATGAAAACAAACACACACACAACATACATAAACATAAATACACATAGAAATATAACAAATAACATTTTAGTTTTATATTCCTATTTGATTTATAGAAATTTCTTTTAATAAATCCTAATGCTTTGTTTGATTTTTTTATAGTTTTATCAATATGTGGATTCCATGACAATTTTTCGTTTATTATAACACCTAGGTATTTTTAGGTATTTTCTAGGCGTTTTTAATCTGTGTCAGTTGTTCCACATGAATAAGATAAGTGGAATTAATTTGTTTTAAGTTTTTTTGTTACTCTTAACAACTGACATTTTTCTGGGTGGAAAGACATGCTCCAATTTGATTCCCATTTCTGTAATTCATCTAATTCTCTTTGTAAAATATCTGTGTCTTGTGTTGTTTTTATTGTTCTATATATTATGCAATCGTCTGCAAATAATCTCACTTTTGTTCCTGAAGTAATGCAATTTGGTAAATCATTTATGTGAATTAAAAATAGTAGTGGACCCAAGACTGTTCCTTGAGGTACACCTGAGTTTACTGTTATCGGTGTTGATTTAGAGCCATTTATTATTACAGTTTGTTCTCTACCTATCAGAAAATCTTTAATCCACTGATGCAGTGGACCATTAATGCCAAAATATTTTAATTTTTTAAGCAAACTATGGTGGTGAACTTTGTCAAAAGCCTTAGAAAAATCTAGTAAGATAACATCTATTTGTTCACGATTATCTAAACCTTTAGAAAAATCATCAATTAGTCCTATTAGTTGTGTTTCACATGATCTATATTTCCTAAAGCCATGTTAGTATGGTGTGAGGACATTTTGTTTGTCTAAGTGGTTTATGATGTTGCTACATATTATGTGTTCTAGGATTTTACATGTGATGCTGGTAAGTGATACTGGTCTGTAGTTTCCTGGGTCAGATTTTTCTCCTTTTTTAAATAGGGGGGTGACATTAGCTTCTTTCCAGTCCTTTGGTACTCTGCCCAGTTAAGTGAAGCCTGAAAGAGTATTTTGAACTCTGGGGCTAGCTCATTGCTTAGTTCTTTGAGTAATCTAGCTGGAATACCATCAGGTCCAGACACTTTATTTAGTTTGATTTTGGCTAATAGTTTTTGAATTCCTTTTTCTTGTACTACTATATCTTCTATGTTGTCTACTTGGTTCAAATTCAGTAATATGTCTTTGTCTCCTGGGCTGAGAATGCTGATGCAAAGTATTTGTTTAGGATGTTTGCTTTAGTTTCATTATCATTATGTATTATGTTATGTTCATCTTTTAATGGCGCTACGCCTGTTGTTTTCATTTTCTTAGACTTAATGTATGACCATAGGTTTTTGTTGTTACCTTTAGATATTACATTGTTTATGTATTCACTCTGCAGCTGTCTGCTTACTTTTTGGGTTAAGTGTTTAATTTTTATATACCTTTTGTAAACTCTTTCTGCCTTAGTTTCTTTAAATTTTCTATATAGGTTTTCCTTCTGTTTACAAAGCTTCTTTAGTCTATTATTAAACCAGCGTTTATTTATTTTGTTTGATGTGTATTTAGTTGGTATATGATTTTCTATAATGCTTTTAAGATGGTTTTTAATGAAATTCCAGAGTTCATCGACTGGTTGGTTAATGTCTTTTTCTAATAACAATGTTTGTTGAAAGTTTAATGCAGCTTGGTGTAGTTGTGTTAGGTTACATGTATTCCAGACTAAGATTTTTCTTTTGGGTTTTGAATTGGCTACTGCTTTTATCTGACTGTGTATTTTTATGATCTTATGGTCTGATAGACCAGGGATAATATCATAATCAACTACTAATCCAGGTCTGTTGGTTAAGAAGAGATCTAATGTGTTGTTTAATCTAGTTGGGTTTTTAATGATTTGATCTAAACTTAGGTTGTGTAAAGTTTCTATTTATGTCCTTAAGGTTTTGGTGTTTATCTATGGTTAATGTTTTCCAATTTATATCAGGTAGGTTGAAATCACCCATAATAAAAAAAACTGCATTTTTATTTGTCTCTTTAAGTGTAGTAATCTGATTACATAGTTCCTGCATGTATTCTAAACTAGAATTTGGTGGTCTGTAAATGCTGCCTATTATTAGGGATGTTGAGGTGGTATTAATTTTACAAAATGTTGATTCTATATTTTTTGAGTTAGGTAAGGTAATTTCTTCTGCTATAAGAATGTTTTTTATTGCTAGAAGAACTCCTCCATGATTATCAGCCCTATCTTTTCTAAAATTTTCATAATTGCTATTGAAAATTTCTGCATTATAAATTTCAGAATGTAGCCAACTTTCTGTTCCTGCAATTATGTCTGGTTTTTCACATTCTAATAAAATTTCTAAGTCTGCTGTTTTGTCCCTAATGCTTTGAAAATTTATTACTAAGGTTTTAAGGTATTTTGGTATTACTTCTTTAGTAGGTTTGTTTAGTGAGGCTGTTGTATTGATTTTAGTAGATCTAGGTTTAACAGGAGTGGATCTGGCTAGTGGTTGGTGAGTTTGGTTTGGGATGGTGTTTAGGATATTGTATGGGTTAGAAGTGTCTGCATCAAAGGAATCAAAGTCCTGATGTAAACTGAGGTAACCCACACGGTACACAGTGCCATGATGCGTCTTTGTTGCCTAAGGCGTAATGCATAGGTGTATTCATATGGAGACATGATGCATGGTACCATTCATCGCAGGTGTCACATTGAATGGCTTTCTGTTTCATGGTGCATACTTTTTTGCCGATGGTGCATCTATCTTTAGATCTAGGCCCTGTGTTTGACTCTACATCTCCTGCTATTAATATTAACAGTGATAGGTATTTATTTCTGCTGATTCTGATTGAGAACTTCCATTTGTGATGGGTGATCTTCTTTAATGTTATGGATGTGTATGTTAGGTTATTTTTGAAGTTGCATTGATCTAGAGTGTGATGATTGATTATGACTGTTGTTTCCTTTTTAAGTTTAGTGTTGACTAAGGTAGATCTAGTTCTATGTTCAGCTAGTGTGTATTTAGTAATTATTAGGATAAATAGCCAGAGCAATTTCATGATGACTGTTGTTGATTTTAGTTTTTAAAGGTCTAGTCTAAATCTAGTTTAAGGTTTACAATGCCTAAGTTGTCTAAGTCTATAGTGAAAGCTAATTTACAGTTGCAGATAGGCCTGCTTCTTCTATCAGCTTTTTGTCACTTCGGCGCTTTTTCCGCCTGGCCACTCTTCTTGCTTCAAATCTCGAGACTCACAGCTTCATGCTCTAAATAACTAATGAATGTTAGATGTAAGAAAAAAAAAGAATTTTTGTACGCTCCCTATTTCGTCCCCCCTCCCCCCCCCCCCCCCCCAAGAAAAAAAAACGGTCCAAAGTATATACAATTCAGGAGAACGCAAAAGGGAATTTATTTTTTTTAGACTCTTTAAAGATTACATGCGGAAATACCCACTGACGTAGGCCTATTTATGTTGAATGTAAAGATCATTAGGACCTCTAGTCCAAATTTAACTATTAGACTATTATACTTTTAAAAAAATAAAGATCAAACATGAGTTTTTCCTGTGTGGCCTATTAGCTTTTAATTACTTTTCTAAAGATTTACGTAAAGGGTAAAATTTGTCGGAAAATCGTTAAAGCCGTTTTCGAGAAACGTGTCCAGGCAAGTTTTTGATTCCTGTTTCCTCCCATCAGGAATTAGCAAGCTGAATAAAGGAAGTGTAAAAAGCTTATTTTTATTTCCTACTCGTAAGTGGATGTTTGTTTCTATTCAAATCAAAATGTATTTAACACCAAAAATAGTATACTAAATTTTTTTTTATGAAAAAAAAGGAAATTGATGAAAATCTTCCATGTTTATAATGACAGATCATCTTCGTGACCTCAAAGAAAGAAACAACCAACTTCGCCAGCAGACAGTCTGCAAGATTTGCATGGATCAAGAAGTAGCCGTAGTGTTTCTGCCTTGTGGACATTTAGTGTCTTGTTCTGAATGTGCCATTGCCATGATAGATTGTCCTGTTTGTAGGACAAAGGTCAAGGGGATAGTTAGAGCGTTCATGGATTAGATAATCCTGAAAAGTTTAAACCTAAACACAGTACAAACAAAAAATTAAAAAATATTTTAAAATTATTTATTAAAACAAAACTTATCTAAGGAGAAAAACATCAAAATCACTACCATATATCCTAATGCTGTAGGAATAAGTTCCCTTTTTTCTTTACAAAACAAAATGTATTAGTTATTACTAATTGATTACTTAATTGGTAAATTCTTTTATTAATACATATATTAACATATTATCTATATATTATAGTCAATGAAATTGAAAGTTTTTCCTTATATCCTATTTTTATGTTGTTTTGGTTTTTAAAAAATTGCTGCTCAATTATAATGAATCATTTTTTGGAAATTGCGCTAAATATTAGTGTTGTATTAGTTTATAGAAAATAAAATAACGTCAATTAACACACACAAAAATTGTTTTGGTTTTAAGTAGAATAGAATGCTAAACGCGGAAATTGGTCCTATTATATTAAAATAGCATAAAATCATCAAGAAATATTTTAAAATTTGATAAAAAGCTGAGATGACGCACTCTTATACGAAAATATACTTTTGATACTTTATCATAACGTAGGGTTTGTTTTTACATTAATAATCAATATGGCTGACATGCAATCGTTAAGACTGATAGAAGACAGGAGATTGTCAAAAGATTTGGTAAGAGAGCAATTATATTTCACCGCACAAGGTCACAACAACCACAGAGACGTCTGATTTAACCTTTGAGCATTAGTAAAATTTCAAGAGAACTTTTTAATAAAGTAGTAACATGCATCAAACATGCAGGCAATATGTGCGCTATGTGGATTTCATTCTCAAAATCTCATTAAAAACTAATTCTTAACATCGAATTCTGTTCAATTACTATGGTAACGTAAAGTAATAATAATAACTTTAATTATATTACTATTATTTATTTATTATAAATATTATATTTTAATTAAATTTAATTTAATTTTAGCCTTAAAAAACTTTGTTAGAATACACATAACAAAACGATACCAAAAAAATGTACATTTAGTCCACAATTTCATTCCAACGTCACACGCTGTGTTTATATCAGAGTCTGCCTACTAGGGTATAAAAATTCTAGCATTTTTTTTTATCTCTGACTTGTATCTTCTCTATGAAATTAAGAGAGAGATGAAATTACATTACCCTAGTACATGGCAAGTAATTAAACTATGAATTGACGAAACTTAATTAAGCTTGAATATTCCTTACAAGAAATACAAAATAAAATACTTGTTTCAAAAACAATGAATACCTCTACAACTTATAGAGCGATTATGATCTTAATAACTAAGGAATTATAGATTGAAAAGAAGGAATATGGGTTTAACGCGCTTCATTACCTATTCCCCTTTCTGAGAAGTAAACCATGGTTTGAGCGACTGTATAAATCTACTAGACTTTATAATATTCCAATTGGCCCATTAGATCTAAACCTAGAAGAAAATGCGCCAAATGTTCCTTGACATTAATTTATTAAACTCTCGCAAAATATAAATCTTACATGCCGAATAACCTGAAGAGGTTTAGTCCGTTCAAGATGAATATTTTTTAGTTCTTAAGCCAAATTGAGATTTATTTCTTTTTATAGTTTTTAAATTAAAAATTAAATTAAAAACGATCAAACTAAAGTTTCCCAAGTGCGGCCAACGAGCTAGTAATTCTTGTCCCAACCATATGCATCAGTTATCTAACCCAACGATATGCATCAGGTATCTAACCCAACGATATGCATCAGTTATCTAACCCAACGATATGCATCAGGTATCAAATTTCTATGGAAGTCGTTCTAGCCGTTCTAAAGATCTGTGTCTAACCTTTTCTTTAAGAGTTCCATCCTTAAGGTGTTAGTTTCGACGAAGGTACGAGCTGGATAGAGATATTGTAACACTACGTATTCAAAGAATTGTAAGGTTGTTTTTTTTTTATACATTTTTTTTTTAATAGAATCTAGCTCCAGTTAAAATTTCTAATAATATAAATTAGAATAAGAAACTTTAATGTTGAATAAATAATGAACAAGTAGAATAAAATAAGGCAAGAAAAGTATTTAAAAAAAAACACTTTTTTGAAAGAAGAAAACTTATATCAAGTGTAATTGCCCAGGCAATGCTTCACAGTCACATCGTGGCGCTAGTGTAGTAGTGGTCATTGGAGGAGACGATTAGACCAATTGAAAGCAAAAAAGTACCCCCCCCCCTTTGGAGCGAGTCCATTGTAGTGGTAGGGATGGACGAAAGCCTCAACAAATATGTCACTATTCATACTAAGGACCTATTTTTATGGTGGAGACCTGCACCATGATGTAGTACATAGAGTGAATATGGGGAATTTTCTCCGATGTGCTCGGCCATTGGCCTCTTCTCTAATACGAGCGTTTGGGATACGCGCCATCGGTAAAAACGATGTAACATTTTATATCTGCTTGGCAGATGGCGACAAGATTTCATAGACCTGGAGTTCCAAAAGTGTGAGACTGACTTATGACAATTTCTTCAATTAGAAAGAAGAAGCATAAATGTAGCAGTCAGTCATGGAATTACATTTGTAATAGATCTAGACTCACAACAATAAATCTGTGCGATTAGAAATATTCTTACCAATCGTTTTTGTCTAGCGCATTTTCATGCTGTTTTATCATTGCTCTATGATCTTATCATCTGTATAAGATAAGATAATTTGCATTGATCCAATCAAATGGAAATTCAGTTTGACTACAATTGACAACCTCAGCGTAATTACTGTACAGTAATAATATAGATGCAAATACGAACAACATTCACACACGAAACTCATACACACACTCAACCAGCGCTTTATAAATAAGACTTCTATGTATTAGACTTCTATGTACTTTTCGATGACGACAGATGATCTTGTGACACTCTGACCGAAAGTGGGATGAAGACTTATTTTGTCAGGTTCAAGGAATAATTGTGCGAAATTTCAACTTGATCCCCTACTACCACTACAGCCCAACATAACCAACAATACGGCAGTGCTACAACTGAAGAAAACAGCACACTATTTTTTCCTTGGCACAGTCTGCAAAAGAGCTCACAGCTCAGCAGAAGAATTTGTCATTGAGAAAAAAAAAGGAAAAAATTGGCCAGTAAGAGAATCAAAGCCACTTCATTGGCATTATTACCGCGACAGTCTACCAACTCTGCTTTCCTTCCATACTTGCAAAATTTTGGCTTGACATAAAGAAATCAATTTTTTGACATGATATATCAATATTTTGACCATCTTCCTTCCACCATTTGATTATGAAGAAAGTGTTATCTAGTAGAGGAACTATTTTTTTCATCACTTGACACGCTTTTGATAAACTCAATAAATGGGTCAAAGAATTGGGCATGTCCATCAACACAAAAAATACAACATATACCATCTTCTCACTATAAAAAAAAAACAATAAAATTAACATTAGATAAGGAAGAAAAAAATGACAGTACTACATATCATGGAGTCACCTCAGACCCGAGATTAACCTGAACATATAAATAGAAGTAGCAGAGTAAAGGCATCCAGATACAATCCCATATGAAATAAATTGCTGATACAGACTAGAGAGCTAATCAAAACATTCTTAAAAAGACCTATACTAGATACATAAGACCTGGTGCCACAGCGTAGGGCTCAGCAGCCCAAACCACCAAAGAAAAATATATAAGGTTCAAAACATATTGGTCTAAGGGTAATGACAGGAGCAATCAAAACAACACCCATAAGATCTATGTAGGAAACCGCTGCCCTGATCTCTCTGGATGAAAGAAGAGAAATAAAAATTATTTCCTAATTCACTAAAATAAAAACCTTAAAGAGGAAACTAATCAAAACTAAAAATCCACAAAACTGGCACTAAAAAAGAAATACCAACTTGAAAAAAATAACTCTTGAATTTACGAAACAACACAATACACAATGACATTCCACCCTGGGAACAAAACTCTCTTTCTTCTATAAGAGACCATACTGATAAAATAATTTTAAAAATCTGACCACATTTCATTAGAGCTCAAAGAAAGTGAACTCTTTTCTACACATTTTTTTTATAAATGATTTTTTGTTATTTTTAGTCTAGATCTATTACAAACAGTGGCGTGCCTAGGAATTTGCCATCATTTGGGGGCCAGGAGGATTGACCTTTTTGGGGGCCCCTGAATTTTGCTTAGTATTTAATATTTAATTTCAAAAACACTCATTTGGAGCCCCCTTCAAGAGGGGGGTAGGGGAGTTTTCAAATTATCCTTCTCCCTCCTACCACTCTAGCTACGCCTCTGATTAGAAATTTAATTACGACTGATCTAAACTAATTGGTATAAGTACGCTTAATATAAGCTTTGTTTTTTTTTTTAAAGTATTTTTTCCACTTTAAAACAAAGTATACAGCCTATTATCAAAAAGAAGACTTCTCTACCTTTTGGTAAAAAAATTAAATATAATTTCAGTCAGACGAGCCATTTCTGAGTCAGTTGGTTTAGTTTTTAACAAAACTGAACAACTTATTATTGATATGAGATTTCTGACATGTTATATTAAAGTATTGTTTATGGAGAAATCAGCAAGTAGTTTCGATCCATATATGACAGACCGATAGAAAGACGACAAAAAAAGTATGATACTTTTTACTCTTAAAAGATTCGCTAATGAATATTTTAAAAAATCAATATATTATTTACAAAAGGAACATATCTTTTGATTCCCATATGACTTTTAAATCCCCTCTATGTGGACAGGTCGTCGTTGATTGTTTATCAACATTAAACGAAAAAAATATATATTGATAATGCATTTCTCAGTTCATACAATTTATTTTAATGCGAAATATTAATACAGAATAGGGCTAAATATTGGATCTGGGCTATGTGATTCTTTCTATATTTTTGATTCCACTTATTTTATATCCTTAAAGATAATGACATAAGAAGTGCATACTTCCTTAAGTGAACGGGTATACTTACAATTACGCCAATATTTCATAACGCTATTGTCATTTAGCGTTGTGTATTCTTAGTGCGAATCTCTTTTGAGATTTTCAAGATAAAATTAAATTCTAAACTATGTCTAGGACGCTATATTTAAAGATCAGTGTAACCAAGTAAATAACTGCTTTAAATAGTTTATGCTACTAACGCAAAAAACTTGAAATTGAAATTTGATTTTACAGTTCTGAAAGTAGCACAAAGTTTATCTTATGTCGTATAAATTATATATTCTGTACATTGGGCACACCAAATAGCTAGCAATTATTTATAGCTATTCGTCATAGGTGAAAATATCCAACTCTGTATTTAGATCTAGACAAACGAGTCACTAGACACACGAGACACTAGACACACTATATCTATAAGTATAATCGATTATATCCTAGCAAACCTTTCAAAAACAATTTAACCTTCATTTGTGTCATATGTAGAGTCAGTCATCCCCGCTCCAAATGTTATAGAAGAGTGCAGTTGTTTTACGTGACATTCAGACCCAACTTTGACCTTAATATTTGGATTATATTTAACGATGATCAAGTTAAAGAAAAGGTTACGACAAAAAATCTGCAGAGTATGAAAATAGAAAATCCGTTGGAATAGTCATCGATGGAAATAGAAATGGATTATTTTTTTTGTTTCAAAAAGGGAACATAAAAGTAGCTTATATCTAATTACTTCGAATGGTTCTCGAATATTTTGTCTTTGACAAAAACATTGAAGTTAAAAATGCAAAGTTTAAAAGTTTAATTGATGTTTTTACTACAGTATGATATAGATCCGAATGTATGGCCTCAGTGTCTCACTCTTAAGAAAAACTACCACAAAGTCCAAATCATTAAATGGAAGAAATACTAAATTTTAAAAAAAAATGAAGAAAATGAAAGTAATATTCTGTTTTTATTTACAAAATATTTGGCATGCTTTAAGATACATTTACTAATCCTATCGATGCATTCTCATTAATCAATAGACTTCAACAACAAATTCCAGCCCAGGTTCTCTCTCTACCTACTTTAATCCGGCCCTGGGGGTACATTGAGAAGTGTAATCATTTGCTTGTTTTGTCTGAGACGTAATGGTAGATGACGTTGTTGCCGACCTGACATTGTTACGTGTTTTTCATTTGGACCATGTTCCAGCCCATTGATTACCTCATTACCTCCTATGTTTGCCAATTGTGTTCGTCGACTACATAGAACATTGAAGCGTGATATTACAGCATACACACACACACACACACAAAATTACCTATTTGACGATCAATTGATTTTTTTTATTGGCAAGTCATCTTTTAAAATAGATCGATTGTTCTTATTTAGATATAGTTCTGCTATATAAGTCTACTTCGGGTCCTAGTTAACTTTTTCTGGTGAAAATTGTTGATTCTGAGCTTTCTGGTCGAGTTGACTCAACTAGTTTTATTTTATTAACACAGTCGCATAGATGGGGCTCAAGATTCAAATACACTGCAAGACGAAACTTCCAGAAATATTCAGGATGGTTTCATTCAGCGTCTTCCACTGCAACAAACTTCAGGTCTGAGATACAGAAACTGTTTGTAAAGTTTGTAAGTAAACAAAACAAACTCGGTCTTTAAGACTGTAATTCTGTGATGTTAAGGCTACGTCATATCTAATCCGTGAGGAGGTTTTATCCGACCCAGAGAATGATGAAGCCACAGAACGCTGTATTGGCCTCAACTATTTTTATAGTACTGTGGCCAGGAAACTGACTTAACTCCTTGTGATAAAAAGGTTGTGTACCACATGCCGTGATCATCTGACAATAAAAGTATTTTCGAGCTTTTCGCTTTGGCCAGTAGAACTTCAGTTCTTCATGTTTCTGACAAGTTGTATTGAAACTGTCGGAATCAAGGAAAACCTTATTATTATGAATTCACATATAAAATGTTTTAAGGCTAAGTGGTCGGGTATTCACGCTTCAGAAGTTTCTTCTGTAGCATACGCTGCTATTTTGCAGGGCCCGCCTTAGGTCACTGTAGCCTATCCGACCGCAGTTATTCCAGCTATTTCATAGGACCAGCGCTAATTCTAGGTGTAAATTATTAAAGTAAACCATTTTATAACTTATAACAGATTTCCCGCGGCCTCCTGATTTACCAGGAGCTTCTCAAAATCTCCTGAAATGCAAAATATACGAAAAAGTCCTGGAAAACTCCTCAAATTATTATAATCTTTTGAAAACTCATAAAAATCTCATGAAATGTATAGACAAAAAATTGTCATTTTGGGGTGTCATTTAATATGGAAAACGTCAATCCTATGCGCGATAAAAAAAAACGTCATTATGCAATAATTGTGGCTGGTGAAAGAAGCTTCTCGCGCCTAAAACTAATGAAGATTTACTTGAGGTCAACAATTCTCAAAGATAGATTGAAACATTTGGTAAATATTGCAATTGAGCGTGATCTATGTAGGGAACATATTTTTTATGATACACTGTATGGCTTCGCTACACGCAACGCTCGTAAAGTTATTCTGTATGTAGTAATGAATGAATAAAATGCAAAGACGAATTTTTTTTCTAATACAAACTCTTCAATTTCACTTATACCCGTATCCCTACCCAAACTTGGCCCCGCGAAATCCGTTTCACACAGGGCCCCACACTGATTAAGTCCGGCCCTGCTATTTAGTGACGGGTGAATACTAATTGTTCTCCCCCCCCCCCCTCTCTTTTTTTTCGCCATAAAAGTAAGGTGGGATAACTCTGATTCCACTTGCAGAAATAAAATAGTGATCTTTCCTTTACTTCTTGGTTTTGGGTATGGTAAGGCCATAAAGAGAAATGTCAAGAAGTAATGTACATAGGCTAGATCATTTACACACAAGGTACCATACCTCAGCAACAGTCCGTCAGACCTTCACCTAAGAGTGGTAGAGTTGGTGGTGATTGCCCCTAGTATTTTTATATGTCAGTGCTTTTACAATATACACTTTGTTAATGGCAGGGAGCGGAATGTAAAAGACACGTTAAAGTATTTTTCACCCCACCTCTTTCCATTTTATAGCTCCTTTATTCTCCTTTATTTGTAGCATAACTTCGCACACTTTATTATAGATTGGTGAAGTGGGTGATAACACGTCTAAGGAAGCCATTGCAAACATTCCTCAAAAAGAACATATGATCCTTCTAGGTGACTTCAATGCCAGAGTAGGATCAGATCCACTACCTGGCCAGACTGCCTTGGGCTTTTTGGAATCGGAAAGATGAATGAGAACGGACAAAGACTGCTTGAATTCTGCACATACCATATGCTCTGCATTTCCAACACATACTTCAGAACAAAACCACAGCACTGTGTCTCATAGAGGCGACCTAGATCTGGGCACTGGCACCAGCTGGATATGATACTGACACGAAAAAAGGACATTGGAAATATACTGCTGACATGTAGCTACCAAAGCGCGGATTGTGATACTGATCATATTTAGTGTCCTGCCGGACAAGACTTCTGCCTACTAAAATCCACACATCACAAGGAAAAAGAAAATCACGCCTGAATACCACAAACACAAAAAATCCTGATCTTTGCGCCGAATTTGAGAACAAATTAGAGGAAGCTTTTAAAAACTTTTCTGTGACTGAGGTAGAAAAAAGCTGGACGTTTATGCGTGATACAATCTACCAAACATCATCACTGGTCTTTGGAAACAAAACCAAGAAAAACGAAGACTGGTTTGAAGCTAGTCTACCAGAAATGGAAACTGCCACTACGAACAAGAGAGCAGCCATGCTAATCTACAAGAAGGATCCCACCCCAAGCAACTTAAAAAGGTTCAGAGCTGCACGTAACAATGCCCAAAAAGTAGCGAGACAGTGTGCTAACAAATACTGGCAGGAGCTATGCGAAGATATTCAATCTTGTGCCGACTGTGGTAACATAAGAGGACTATATGAGGGCATGAGAAAAGCCTTTGGACCTCACACGTGCAAGTGTGCTCCGCTCAAGTCAAAAGATGGCTCAATCATCAGCGATCGTGCGCTGCAAATGGAACGATGGGTAGAACACTATGCAGAACTCTACCACATTGAAAACGCCATCTCACCAAATGCTGTTTCCAACTTCCCATCACTTCCAGTTTTGACGGAATTAGCCATTGACATGCTTGCACATGGGAAAACACCCGAAGGAGATGGCATTCCTGCTGAGGTCATTGAGGCTGGAAAACATGCCCTAATCAAACCACTCCATGAACTGCTAAGCTTGTGCTGGGAACAAGGAATGGTCCCCCAGGAATTGAAAGACTCCAACTTAGTTACAATTTATAAAAATAAAGGCGACCGCTCTGATTGTAACAATTACAGAGGCATCTCACTGCTTAGCATAGTCGGAAAGGCTTTTGCTAGAGTATTACTAAAGCCATTACAGATCCTGGCAGATCGTGTTTATCCAGAGTCGCAGTGTGGCTGTAGGGCAGGTAGATCTACAACAGATATGATTTTCTCTCTGCGGCAGCTACAGGAGAAGAGCAGAGAACAAAAGCAGCCCCTCTTCATAGCATTTATTGATTTGACCAAGGCCTTTGACCTTGTTAGCAGAAGCGTCTGTTTGCTGTACTAGAGAGAATCGGTTGCCCAAATAAGTTAAGAAAACTAGTGTCAGCTTTTTACGAAAATATGCAGGGCACTGTTCAGTTTGAAAGTTCTTCCTCCAGGCCATTCTCCATTAAGAGTGGTGTAAAACAAGGATGTGTACTGGTCCCTACACTATTTGGCATCTTCTTCTCAGTCGTACTAACCAGTGCTTTTAAATCCATGGAAGACGGAATATATATCCATAGCAGATCCGATGGAAGACTCTTTAACCTGGCGGGTCTTAAAGCCAAAAAGAAAAGGCGTCGTATCTTGATAAGGGAGCTGCTGTTTGCCGATGACGCGGCACTCGTATCTCACTCACAAGGAGGTCTACAGAAGCTAGTGAACGCCTTAGCAGCTGCTTGTCAAGAGTTTAGCCTTACTATAAGTCTCTCCAAGACCGAAATCCTGGCACAAGACGTCGCAGAAATACCTATAATACAAATTGGGAACCGCACCCTTTCGGTGGTGCAGGAATTTACCTACTTGGGTTCAACAATTGTCAGTAACCTAGACTTAGACATCGAGCTGACAAAAAGGATAGGAAAAGCTACCACAGCATTGGCAAAACTCTCCCAGCGCGTCTGGGAAAATGATAAATTGACCACAGCGACCAAAATACTAGTCTACAACGTCTGTGTTGTGAGCACTCTCTTTTATGGCAGTGAAAGTTGGTCAACATACATGTACCAAGAGCACAGATTGAATAGTTTCCACTTGCGCTTCCTGAGACGCATAATGGGCATCTCTTGGAGGGACCATGTCTCCAATCAGGAAGTTTTGAGATTGGTCAATATGAACAGCATGTATGCTCTCCTGACACAAAGAAGATTACGTTGGCTCGGACATGTCACCCGCATGCCAGATGGTAGAATCCCGAAAGATATCTGCTGAGCTTGTGGAAGGAGTCAGACCCAAGGGCCGCCCAAGACTAACATATAGAGATGTCTGCAAGCGAGACATGAGAGTCACAGGCATCAGCGAAAGTATGTGGGAAAATATAGCCAAAGACCGGAGTGCATGGAGACAGACTGTGCGTGCTGGGACAACCCTTGCTGAGAACAAAAGAATTGAAGCGGCCTTAATCACGAGGGAAAAAAAGAAAGCTGCCCTGTCCGCAAGCCCTAAATCAGAGGCATACACATGTACGAATTGTGGCAAAGTCTGCCGTTCTAGAATTGGCTTGATTAGCCACACCAGATTCTGTCCCGTCTCAAGATTAAGCCAAAACAAGTGATTCATTTGGGCGCATCCATTGCCTTTCGAGACAAAAGGAGCCATATATATGTGTGTGTGTGTGTGTGTATGTATGTATGTATGTATGTATGTAATATAATAAAAATAAAAATAAATTATCTACGCTGTTAGTGTAATGTCTTAAACTTTAAAAGAAAACAACCTCTCCTCAAGTGTAGGTTGATTCTGTCATTCCGATTATCAGAACACAGTAGGACAGTGATAATAGGTTTGCATCTTTTAAAAACAGTATGATTCATTGATTAAGACCAAATAACTGCATTTAAAATTTATATTTCTGATGAATGACCATTGAATTTTAATATACAAGATGAACAGCGAATTATTTCCTATAGAAATATCTTGCATAATTCTTTCGTCTGTAGTCTTTTTATCTTTCATTTCTTAGCTGCTTAACTTCTCGCGATCATTTTCAAGTTACTTACAACAGATTCGATTTCAGCTCTTCTGATTTCAATGATACTAAGTTCGAATTTAGGGAACATGTATTATTGAAGTTCGACGGTGAACAAGTGTGTCATGTGACCAATACAACGACCAACCGCCTTCACTTTCCCTTACCAATAACAGGTACTCATTGGAGTTGAGAGCAGTCCTAAAGACCGACTCACATTCTAGTTCTGGAGACCGTTTCTTCTAATATTTTCTCTGTACAAACCAAGTGAAGGTGAGATCTAAGTGAGAACTGTTTCAGATTCTTTTACGAGTTGAATGCAAACAACTTTTTTGTCTTGTTTTTTTTTTCCGTATTTTGAGTATTTCAAAATATTTTCTTTGTAAGGTCTCTTTTTCTAAGAACATACTTTTCATTACTCAATACGTTTATTTCTGCACTTTAATAAATATATATTTTTCATTTCGTCTTTTACAGAAACGATACCAACAACTTGACCCAAAAAATAATTGAAAACCATCATAAACTGTGAAAATCATGTTATCATTTGGTACACTAAAGACCATTAAATTCAAGTTGTTGCAAAATACAGAAATCTAAGAAAAAAGAACAACCAAAGAAATAAGTGAAAAATGCTTCATTTACAACGTACAATCAAAACATTTCACTATAGTTCTCCAAGTATTTTAAAACATGAAATTTATAGATTGCAAACATTTGTACATTACCCTCTGGAATCTTTTAAGTCAGCGACTTTACTGGCTGCTAACGGGTTTGTATACGTAGGAAATGGCAAAAACGACAAAGTAATTTGTAACTTTTGTAAAGTTTGTAAAGACAATTGGAAGGTCGATGACAAAGTTGAACATATGCATTCTTCACTTTCTCCTAACTGTCCTTTGGTCACTGGAATAGACTGTGATAATATAGAGTGGACAGCACCAGCTCAATCTTTATCAGTTCTGACTGAAGCACTCTATAGTGGACAACACAACTTTACAACATTAAAGCATACAAAACAAAGAATTTTGAAAAGCAGAAATGCCCTTAGAAAAAATGCTTTAAGGAAACTAAGAGTCTCTACCACAAATAAGAGAAGTGTAACGGAGAATGTTTCGTCCAATAACTCAACAGGACAATCAATGTGGCTACAGAATTCGTATACCATGAAAAGATCTCAAAGAGTCCCAGTTAATATGCGACGTAGTTCTTGTATAAAAATAAACCACGTTCATTATATATTACAGCGGTATAGTTCAGGAGAATTAGCATTGGCACCAATCAGATCAAGAAGAAAGTCTACAACAGATGAAGCTATTCTTCCACAAATTACTTCAAAAACAAATAACACAATTACAAGTGGAGCAAATTTGCAGCATGCTACTAAAAAAACAACTTGCTCTTTTACAGACCAAGCTTATACTAAAATAAATAGGTTCAGAACAGTGGAACCTAATATGCCCCTTATCACTACAAAAACAAATACGTGTAGTAGAAATGGATCTAATTGGCAGCCTATCAGTAGAAAATCAAAAGAATCTAGAATGGATAAATCTAATTCACAAATCTTTACAAGAAGATTAAATGACACTAAAATAGTCAAATCTAAATTACAAACTTTCACTATAGGGTCAATTGCGCCTTTACCAGAAAGAGCTAATTTGCCAATTATCTTTAGAAGACCAAATGAATCTAGAACAGATGAAGCTAATTTGCAAACTATTGTTAGAAGGCCTAATGAATCTAAAACAGATGAAGCTAGTTTGCCAATTATCTTTAGAAGACCAAATGAATCTAGAACAGATGAAGCTAATTTGCAAACTATCGTTAGAATACCAAATGAATCTAGAACAGATGAAGCTAATTTGCAAACTATCGTTAGAATACCAAATGAATCTAGAACAGATGAAGCTAATTTGCAAACTATCGTTAGAATACCAAATGAATCTAGAACAGATGAAGCTAATTTGCAAACTATCGTTAGAAGATCAAATGAATCTAGAACAGATGAAGCTAGTTTGCCAATTATCTTTAGAAGACCAAATGAATCTAGAACAGATGAAGCTAATTTGCAAACTATCGTTAGAAGACCAAATGAATCTAGAACAGATGAAGCTAGTTTGCCAATTATCTTTAGAAGACCAAATGAATCTAGAACAGATGAAGCTAATTTGCAAACTATCGTTAGAAGACCAAATGAATCTAGAACAAATGAAGCTGTTCCGCCGATTATCGTTAGAAGAACAAATGAAGAAAATATTCAAGTTTCTTTACATTCTTTTGGTAGAGCTTCTTTGAATAGGACCAATGTATCTACATCCTTTTCTTTCAATAGCGAGGTCAATTATTTTGATTTAGGCATCATCCTAAGGAGTTTGCCTCAATGATTCTTTTAATGCAATAAATGTTGATAATTAAGGTAATACTTTTTATTTTTATTTTTTATGACTTTTACATTTTTAAAATAGTCAAAAATGTTTCAATATTTATTTATTTCTTATTTTTATTTTCAGAAAACGAATCCACAAATCGTGCGAAATGAAAAACTGCAAGACAAATGAAGAAAACAAAAAATTATTCATCTTCGAAAACTTCAACCACATCCCATTCTAGGATCAAGATGAAACTTTGCACAACTATTCGTTGCCCCTCACAAAACATGAATCAATCGGAAAATTGTCAAATTATATTATCAATTAATTGATTTGTTTTCATACAGAATACGGTATTGAAAAAAAAAAAATAATTAAAAAAAAAAATTAAGTGTATTTAAATGAGAAGAATTCCTTCCTTTGCACTATATCTATTAATAATTTACAAGTTATTTACCTTATCCGATATTGATAATTGACTAATTGAGTACTTTTATTTATTGCTTAATGTTTTGTTCGGTATAATAATTAATAGTTTAAAGTAGCAACTTGATTAGAGAATGTGTAGCGTAAACAATTTTTTAAGGGAACAAAACTTTATAGATTTAGCCCTATATGTAAATACTGAAGTATTAGTTTCCCCTGTTGCTATGAACGAAATAATTACTTACCAGTAATCAATTGTCTAATTGGTTCCTTTTTTATTGATATATGTCTTGCCTATGTCAATGAATAATAAGTTTCAACATGAATCGAGAAGGGGTGTGGAAGAAATAACGTGTACACACTTTTTACCAGACAGACAAAGTGAGTTGATAGAAGCCAGAGAATGTCTTATATAAGGGGAGATTAGCTTTAGACAGGGAATAAGAAGTGGAGAATTTAAATATAGAGTAAAATAAAATTATTACATGTTAGTATGAATTATATATATTAAAGACTGTATGTTGATGTAAGGATACTATCAAAGGCTGTATGTTTATGTAAAGATACTATCAAAGACTGAATGTTTTTGGAAGGATACTATCAAAGACTGTATGGGTGTTAATCAATCAAATACAAGAAAACTTTTTATGGTATATGTGAAGTCTATGCACAATCAGTAGTTTTGCTTTTTTTTTTATAATACAATAGCATCCACTACCTGTTTCGCTTGTTACATATTGTTGTAATCCCACAACCGCGCCAACACTGATGGCACGCATCAGAGCTCTGTTCAACACGAGTAGGAGAAGACTTGTTGATTTTACAGGAAGGGATCTGCAGGTTATGAGAGTCTAAACAATGACGTCTTGCGTGATACTAGTGAACTGTTTGGACAACCCGGAACGACACTGGGAAGTGTGTCGGTGGTCCGTTTTAGTGTTAAGTAGGACTTGTAAAACTTAAGACATTACACCCTGTGACTTAATAGCTGAGATCTGTCTAACTATTTGTCTATAGCTGTAACTAAATACATCGTCTTCTTCTTTTCGCTGAGTGCTTGCATTACATTTACAACAATAGATTATAGCACGAAAGACAGCTATGAAATGCTTCGGCTTTTACCTCTTTGTCTGTTACCTCTTTGTCTGTTACCTCTTTGTCTGTTACCTCTTTGTCTGTTACCTCTTTGTCTGTTACCTCTTTTTGGGCTCTACTCATTTCAAAAATGATTTTCCTTCTACATCAACGCAACGACTACACATAAATTTCTCTCTTGGTCAGTCTTACATAACAGCAGAATGTAGATATCATAATGGTTTATAAAAGTCTCCATTAACTCAATGTAAGCTTTTTTTTTTTTTATTTGATTGTTCAATAGGTGTCCTCGGTTAAACAAGCAATAACCTAAAATGTTAAAATGTCCGGCTTTTACTCTGCGGCGTGTTAATATCCAAAAGTCGCTTATCTTATAAATACAGAAGCTACTTCAAAAAAGAAAATTATTACGTCCTACGCGAGTTCGTAGATCAATCTTACCATGCTTGTTAATCAATAACTTAACTTCTGCCATTCCATGCTCTAGGGGAGAAGGAGCCCTTGTACAAATGTGTAGTTCTAAAGAGAACAAGGAAAATGCCTTTATCTTTTTATCTTTCTGAGTATTTTATTGGGTTTTGTTTTGCTATTTGAAGAATATGGTTCTGTGTTTTATGTATAATTGCTACTTGACTTTTAGTCTTCTATGATGAGAAGTTTCTAAATTTAGTGTTTTTACTAAAATTGTTTCTCTAGTCAAATGTGAATATTCGTTTGTCATTAATCTCACTGCTCTATTTTTTGTCTGTTCAAATTTCTAAATGTTTCCTTCAGTTGAGAGGTCAAAGAAGATGTATATTCTATTATTGGCCTAACCAAGGTGAAATAACATTTTAGTTTTATGTTCTTATTTGATTTTGTGAAAATTTCTTTTAATAAACCCTTATGCTTTGTTTGATTTTTCGATAATTTCATCAATATGTGGATTCCATGACAGTTTTTCATTCATTATAACATCTAGGTATTTTGTGTTTTTAGACTATGTTACTGGTTTACCATGAATAAGATAAGTGGAATTAATTTGTTTTAGTGTTTTCGTTACTTTTAATAACTGACATTTTTTTAGGGTGGAAAGACATGCTCCAATTTGATTCCCATTTCTGTAATTCATCTAATTCTCTTTGTAAAATTTCTGTATTTTCTTGTGAGCTGGCGCTCCCTGGGCTATTTTTTTTTATCTATATCTATCTTTAAATAGTTTTATAGGCTAGTGCTAAGCTGTATACTTGCACTTCCGCCTATCTTTAGGTTAGTTTGTATTGGTCATGACCGGGCTCTATAAATAGAATGGATGCTGCAGTTCCTGGAATTTTTTCCTGTGCGGACCACTGGTTTGTGGGTGGTCAGTTGTCGGCAGTTTACTTTCCAAAGTTTGTATTTAAAAGATGGCTGCACCCAACCTGCCCTGCCATAATGGCTGCTTGTATAACTAGATGCAAAAAAAATTTTTTTTTGGTTTGTGTGCTAGTCCAACATGTGTGTGGCTTAGACTTTTACTAGACCTAGTTTAAAATCTATTAAATCATGCTTTTATATTTTTCCTTATGTTTATGGTATTTTGTATACTTTGCAGACCATAATTCCTGCTATCGCAGTAAAACTGCTGCTTTAAATGCTGCCGCAGTATTTTACTGTTGCTGCAGTAAGTGTTACTGCTGCTGTTTTTGACCTGCTGTTATGATTTGTTGTTAGGTTTAGATTAGATGAAGTTATGTTTACAATAGCTTAGGTCTCGTAGGGTATTTTGGTGGTTTATTGTGATTAAGGTTACTTTTGATTTTATTTTGTTTATTTTCTAATAAAGTATATGTTTGTTGTATAAATTAAGCTGATTGCTTTATTCTTATTAGATTAGTTTAGTTGAGCTGTCTGCTTACTTAGGTGGCTCTAGCCACTCGGCCTCAGACTGAGGTGTACAGATTGGGCCCACTTGTGATAAAAATTAGCTGACCTGACCTGGAGCCAAAGACTAGCCTCCTGACCTGCTAACATAGTGTTGTTTTGTATTGTTCTAGATCTATATATTATGCAGTCATATGCAAACAATCTGACTTTTTTCCTTCATTAATGCAATTTGTTAAATCATTTATGTAAATTAAAAACAGTAGTGGACCCAAGACTGTTCACTGAGGTACACCTGAGTTTACTGTTATCGGTGTTGATTTAGAGCCATTTATATTTAAACTTTCTTCTCTCCCTATCAGAAAATCCTGAATCCATTGATCCATACATTAGTTTAATGATTGAATGAAGTTTAGTCAAGACTACTACCATATCATAGTGTCACGTATCATTGTCAATATTTTTATTAATAATGTATTTAATTATTTCAAATGGACTTAGGTTGGGGTTAAAGGTCGCTGGTTTTCCCAGTGACGTTGTGACACCAAGTCACTCAAACAAAAGACGTGCTTCTCAACGTGTTGATAAGCTAAAGTTTGATTGGAAGCGCCTTCGGATGTGGGAGGAGAGACGCTATGGGTTGAACACAAAAACTAATTATTCCTCAGTCGTGTAGCAGATCTCATACTGTATTAATTCCTGAGTCTCAATAAGTGTAGTCGCATGTTTCATTTAGAATCCAGTAGCAATATTTGAATGTTTTGTTCTAATACAGTTTATTCATGTAAATACTGTACATTTGCTGTTTCAAGTTGATTATTAAAGTTTTCTGTATTTGAATTGAAAGGATCTTATTCATTCAATCTAATAGTAAATATTTAGATCATCTTATCAGCTGACAACTTCAAGTAGAGAATCCTTGGCATCACGGTTATGAGATCTCAGCACCATCCGCCAAAGAATCAAAGCTAATTCAAGATCCCTCCTCATTAAGATCTTAATGACCGTAACACATATTTTCTCAAACTTTTAACGTAGGCGCCCCTCTTAAATTAGCAAAATAGTGTAGTGGTCCACATTAGCCAGTGGAGGAGGATGAGGAACGCTGTAAGCTCCCACGGAGGGGTGTGGAGAGAAACAGATGTTGATAGGGAAATGAAATAGCTATGAAACTTGACGAAGCAATTTTTATATCTTTTTTATAGCTCTGTTTCGAACACGTCTCTAACGCTATTCATAGACATTGAACAGTTGATGTATAGCGTTGAAAAAGAATTACTATCTCATTGGCCACCCGGGGGGATAACTGACCGTTATAATTTTTCAAAAAAAAAAAATAAACAAATGTAAATTTGGCTTGAGTACTAGACATACATCTAGAGCAGGCATGTCGCGAGCAAGCTACAATGCCTCATCGTGGCGCTCGTGTGGAAACGACCATTAGAGGTAGTGGTTAGGCTAAATGGGTAGCAACACAAGGCTCCCGTGGGGATACCCGCGGGTAAACGAGAGTCCACCCATTGCACGGGCGGGGTTGCGAAAAATTCCCCACAAACCTGTCACACATCCATGTTCCTCATAGGGACCGTTACATAAATGGCGGGTCCCGCACAGTTAGCTTGGTATAACGAAGGAAAATGGCGGAGGCTCCCGGTGTCCTCGGCCTTCGGCCATGTGCAGCCAAGCATGTGTCGGGAGCCAAAGGCATTGGAAACAACAATGCTTTACATAGGCATTGACTCGGGTCTCTCTCAAACAGAACTGTGTTCTCACAGGTTGTTTTTTTTTTACTGTTTGGCGTCCAAAAAGTTTTTTTTTTTCAAACTTAGGGCTCGAGAGCCTTCGGCTCAGCCCTTGGACATCAACAAGATCAGGCATGTCTAACACGTCGTTCGGAGGCCGCATGCGGCCCGCGACCACTTTGCATGCGGCCCGCTTGGCCACCTCAAAAATTATCAAAATAATGTTGAACTATTTCGCTGGAAAATAAAAGATGACAAGCTACTTGAATTGAAAGATAGTATTTGTTAAACTGAAAAACGAGATTTAGGTTTGCAGTGAAAGCCAGCTCCATTTTGTCAAACTTAATTGCAAGCCTTAGCAAATCATTTAGTGAATGTAATTTTATGAAAGAGTGTGTCGTTAAAGCTGTCCAGAAAAGATGAATGTATTCAAAGAAATAGCGTTGTTGTACTTAATAATAACAATACCATGTTGCATTCAAAGCTTTATTTCACTGAATGACAAACAACTACACACATAGTAGAATTCACAACACGGACTACGAAATACGGTCAGTAAACAGGTTAACAAATGTAACAAACACTAAGGGGTGACAATCCAAATAAGCAAATTCACGACAAGCGTTAACTAGGAACACTGTGGCAGATAGAATAAATGACATGTCAGTCAGATTGCGTGGACAATTAGAAAACAAAATGGTGGATTTTGAATTCTTTTCATTGGCTCTCGATTGGTCAACTGATGTAACGGGTGTAGCACAGTTGGCTATATTCATAAGGGCCTGTGACCGGAATTTTGAGATACATAAGGGGCTACTTGAGCTCTGTTCTATGCATACCACCACAAGTGAGGATGGTTTTGAGAAATAACAGGAGGTGATATTGCAGGACAATTTATCTTTGTTAAAGCTAGCTAGTCTAACAACGAAAATTAAATGGTTTTGATGCAAAGCTACTTGCAAAAAGAAAAGTGACTGATGCTAAATTTAAATTTGCTCATTTTCAGTGCATCATTCACCAAGAAACATTCTGCGCACAACAATTACAGTTCCAACATGCCATAAGACCGGTTTCAGTCGTTCTCAATTTTATTCGTCCCCGTGTTTTAAATCCTCGACAATATTCAATGTTTCTGGATGACTTTGGACACACATTTGATTGTGTTTCCTACTACAGAAATCCGCTGGCTCTCCTTTCAAAGTATTGAAGAGATTTTTTGCACTGCGTGAAGAAATTGTATTGTTTCTGAACATGAAAGGTGAATCTGTTGAACATTTCCAAACTGAAGAATGGGTTCAGGATTTGACATTTGCAGTTGTCTCACTGGTCACCTGCAAGACTTGAATTTGAAACTTCAAAGTAAGGACAACATTGTCACCACTGCGTGTGCTCACGTGAAATGCTTACAAACAAAATGACGACTGTGGATAAACCAAATATGAAGTGAAGATCTGGTTCACTTCTCAACGTGTCAGGAACTAAAAAGATTCAATACGGCTACAACACTTGGTAAATTTGTCTTACACCTGGAATCGTTAGTAGATGCTTTCAATGACCGTTTTCGTGACTTTGTTTCATACGAGCAAGAAGTTTCGTTGTTTGTATCTCTATTTTTATTTGCTCCTGAAAATGTTGCTGGTATTGTGCAACTAGAGCTGATAGAATAGCAGTCAGAGTCTTTGTTGAAATCGAAGTATATAGAAGTGGCTGTGCCAAAATTTTACAGCTTTTACCTGAACGGTACGTTGAATTGCGGAAATTTGCAGCCAGAATTCTAGGACAACGAAAAAAAAACGCGTAAACGCGAAAATAAAGCAGTCTTAGTCTTAAACATGGTAATTTTTAATTACCAAAATGTACTACAAATCTAGCTAACTAAGGGACAGGTATGCCATTAATTATTGCATTCTATTGTATTGTTTCTAATTTACATAAAACTAGTAGGCTGTTTTGCAACGGATTTTTGGCTGCGACCCCTCAGGTCATACTAAGTTTTTATGCGGCCCAAACACCTTATTGAGTTTGGCATGCCTGATCTAGAGGCAACATTTGTTTTTTAAGGACAATCGCGTTCTTGAAAGGACTGTCGCGGTCGGGACACTACAAAAAATGTCGTGAAATTGTTTTAGAAAGTTGGATCAAGGCGTTGTTTTGTAAAGAAGTTAAAAGAAGTAAAGTCTTTTTTTTTTCAACCCTAACCTATGTAACATATAATTTAATTTTCAGATCCAGATCCAGTAACTGAACATCAAAAATAAGAGTACTCTCGTCTCATAATTTTTATTTTTGCAACTTTTAGATACATAATCTAGAAAGATCTAGGTAATCAATCTATTTAAATGTACATAAGATGATTTAAATCAACATAAATTATTTCGACTTAGAATTTTTGAAACATAATCTCAATGGAAAAAAACAGGAAATGACTTTGTTTCATATATTTTGCGTGAATATCTGAGAAATGATATGGCATTATTTCTAAACTTTGAGAACTAAAGACCATTACTTTTCTAAGATTTATTTGGGGCGACTCCCCTTAG
The DNA here is from genome assembly GCA_030265305.1 of Biomphalaria pfeifferi. Lineage (NCBI taxonomy): Eukaryota > Metazoa > Mollusca > Gastropoda > Planorbidae > Biomphalaria > Biomphalaria pfeifferi. The sequence continues at coordinate 5,262,565 of JASAOG010000022.1, forward strand.
CGCTTAAAAAAGAGTTTACGTACATATATATATATATATGTGAATCGATCAGTCGCGGATAAGAATTTATTTCCGGTTTTCAGTGTAGATTTAATATATAATTCTATGCTACCGATATTACGCGATAACTAAGTACATTTAAAATAAATTGCTTCAAGTTTATTGAAAGAATATCTAGGCTCTACTTATATTTTTTTACTTCAATCTAGTATAGAATAAAATACTATTAGATTACTACCAGATTCTAGATTCTAGATCTAAAAGAAGCGTTCTAAACAGATGTCCAGGGCTAGTGTTAGATCTAGATGTTCATTTAATGAAAATACCAATAAATGATTGCTCCAGTATGTATTGCCCGCTGGCCGAATTGGTATCGTCGTACGTTCACGCAGCTGACGGTTTCAAAATCATGAGTTCAATACGCAGTTTGAATAAAAAATTATTTATATTGTTACGACTCATCCGCGGTATCTAATATAGGCACTGAACAGGAGGTAATACTCAACAGTAATTCAGTAACACGGCGAAAGGGCGAAACAATCAAAATAGTTAATCGACGCTAGTGTTGAACAACAAACACTTTTAATACTCAAGAAGGGAACCGTCATCTATGGCCTTAAAAATACTTCTTATTCCTACAATGATGAAAAAGCGTCTTATTTGTAGCGTCTCTTAGAGCGTTCTTCTTTTTAAAGTTATCTCACGTCATCGTCGCTAAGTAAAAAACTTTCCCCTTATTCCCGAAACAAATAACTATTTCCTTTTAATCGTGTCATCTTATCTTATATAATACAGACGTTATTTAAAAAAAGATGATTACGTCCTACGCGTCATGCATTTAGTCATGCATATTAAACAATGACTTAAACTCTGCCAAGTCACTGGTTTTCCTGGCTAGCTCAGGCAACCCATTCCATGCTCTAATAGCACTAGGGAAGAAGAAGTATTTGTACAAATTTGTCCTAGCATAGGGGACGAGGAATGTGCCATTATCTTTGTGTCTTTCAGAGTATTTTATTAAATTTTGTTTTTGTATTTGAAGATTATGGTTCAGTGTTTTATGTATAATTGCTACTTTACTTTTGAGTCTTCTGTCCTGAAGGCTTTTTAAATTTAGTGATTTTACTAAAGGTGTTACTCTAGTCAAATGTGAATATTCGATTGTTATGAATCTCACTGCTCTATTTTGTGTCTGTTCCAGTTTCTTAATGTTTTCTTGAGTTGATGGGTCCAAACGGAGGATGCATATTCTATTATTGGCCTAACCAAGGTTAAATAACATTTTAGTTTTATGTTCTTATTTGATTTATAGAAATTTCTTTTAATAAATCCTAATGCTTTGTTTGATTTTTTATAGTTTCATCAATATGTGGATTTCATGACAGTTTTTCATTTATAATAACACATACGTATTTTGTGTTTTTAGTCCATGTTACTAGTTTGCCATGAATAAGATACGTGGAATTAATTTGTTTTAGTTTTTTTGTTACTCTTAACAAATGGCATTTTTCTGGGTGGAAAGACATGCTCCAATTTGATTCCCATTGCTGTAATTCATCTAATTCTCTTTGTAAAATATCTGTGTCTTGTGTTGTTTTTATTGTTCCATATATTATGCAATCGTTTGCAGTGTCATATATATATATATATATATATATATAAATATATATATATATATATATATATATATATATATATATATATATAATGGAGGTATTGTCTTTTAAAAGGTACATTTATCTTTAAATGGTTAATGTTTTGTCGCACCACAAAACAGTGTCACGTGTTTTTAACTCTTTCAGTCAGGGGTGCCCGCAGGATTTTTAGCTGGGGGAAGGGATGCAAGTTGCGACCTATTACTTATACTTCATATCTAGACAACAAAGTTCAGTTAAAGGTCAGATTTGACAGGTTTGAATTTGTCCTATGACATGTGCTGTTCATCGAGAAGATCGGAGACTAGGGAATAGAGCTATTTTTAAACCTGATGGCCCGCTATTGGAGACCTCTATATGACCTTGACGCTGGTCCTTTCTCAGCACGTTTGTTTCCATAAGGGGAGGGGACGCTTTTCATTGATCACAAGAATCATTATTTTATAATGTGTCCATTGCACTCAAATAAAAAAAATACAAATAAAAACATTAAAAAAAAAATCTAATTTCCTATTTATCTAAAAAAATAAGAAGTAGAAAACAGTCTGACAAACATGAGTGCCCATTAAAATATTTTTTTAGCAATGTTTTCCAAATTTTAGACATTCAAATGGATCTTTTTTTTTTTTTTTTGATATAATGTTTTTAACAATTCGATAGAGAAAAAAAGTTAAATAAATCTAATATTTAAAAAAAAATTTTTTTGCATATTTAAATATGTGAGTACTTTTTTAAAACAATAATTTGTCAATATATGTTGTAAATAAATCAATGTTTTACATGCGGCCTATGAAGTTCGAAATTCCAAACTGAAAATGTATTAAACTCAAACTCATTGAAGTGACATTGTAAGATATGTCCAACATATTTTGGTTCTCTCTATATCGTTACATCCTTAGTGTTTTACCAATGATAAAATCGCACAGAAGGTGCATAGATTATCTCCAAACATTCAAAAAGGTAAATGGCTATATATTATAGAGAGTTGTAGATTGGTTGAAACAATGAAATTATCATTATTTATCATAGCTCCCACTTTCAGACCTTGCGATATATGTTAAGGTCATCTGTTTATGGGCAGGTTGTCATGTGACCAACAGGCCTTTACTTTCCTCAACAGTACTCTAAGGTGCCATAAAATCCTGAAATTCAAAATCACAGTCTTCACCGAGAATCGAACCCAGGACCCCAGGTTCGAAGCCAAACGTCTAACCACTCAGCCACCGAGCATTTATTATTATGTTTTGAGATAATTTTCAAAGGGCACATTCCTTAGAAAAAGGGAAAGATTTTTTTTTGTTATAGTTATTTGAAATTTTAAAGAAATTACTAAAGATGTAAAAACAATTACATTTCTTGAACATGGATATCTGCTCCCCCTTTGTGAAACAAAGAAAAACATCTTTAGCTCTTAGCAAGTAACTTGGTATGTAATATTTATTGAAATAACATTTAAATTAAAATGTTTTACTTTTTTATTTCTCTCCTTTTTTTAATTCTACGTATTGAGAGTAATGGTTCTTTTATTTCGGTTGTACACCGAGACCAATCGTTACAGAAGGCCTGAATACTGACCTGCAACGTCACAACCTGTGGGCAGATTAGACCAATAACTCGTTTCCACGTCACAAGTCAGTAAACTAGATGCAGGACCAGCATGTTTTTTTTTCTATTTTTTTTTCTGAAGACAACAATGTGTTACTAGTTTATTTTTTTTAGTTAATCTCCCGGGACCCAAAGCAATGTACATATTACAATTTGTGCATTTATTCATCTAAAAGTCAAACAAGAAAATGTGTTTAGTTTTGTGATTTTGTTTCTCTAAATCTGGATTGAATGTAGATTGAAAAGATTGAATCTATCAGTATATCTATTTTGTTATGAATTTTTTATATATTTCTTTTTTTTCCTTGCTCAGTTTATTAAAAAAAAAACTTTAATAATTGATATATTTCTAACACTTTTGTAGCTAATTAATTTTCCTTTGAAATAGAAATATATTAGATTATGTAATACAATTAAAAAATTTACGTCAGTTTTAGTACCCATCCCAACTCCTTTTGCATATTTTGTTCGCCCCGGATAAACTTCATTTTATCGATCAAATATATACATTAGAAGAGCTAAAACCACGTGAAACAAAAACTATAATTTGTGTGTCGTGCTAGTCTAAATATAGCAAAGACAATACAAAGAGTAGAAGGGACGCTTTGATCACGAATAGTCACGTGACCACTTGTTCTCTTGAAATGAATGAATACAATCCAACTTTCTCTTGCCAACTTCACATATAACATCTAAGTGAAACAGCCGTACGTATTACATTCAGTTAACTATCGTTATAATGTTTTGTTATTATGTAATGAACAAAAATTGACCGATTTCATCACGGATAATTTAGATAATTAGATATTATGATTTATATTTTTTTCTTGCATTATTCTAATATTTAATATGTATTGTATATACATAAATCAATATTATTTGTATATATAAGTATTTAAAAAAAACTTCAAAAATTAATAAATATTGTCATTGTTGTTGTTATGTTTTTAATTTCTAACAAAATATTTAAATGGACCTCATTCACCAATCGTAAACAAACAACATTTAGCCACGTGATTCTCTCTCTTCTATACAAATTACGTAATACACAGGCTGTTACGTGACAGTTTTTTTTGTTCGTTGTTTAATCAATATTATCACGTGGCTAAATGTTTGATTACGATTTGTGAATGAGGTCCATTCAGCATCAAAATGACGAACAGCCGACCTTGACATTTATATAGTAAAAATTACACCAGTCTATATTGTTTAGTTGCTGTTGAAAAAACAAAAAAGAACAGAGAGTAGGGGAGGTTGAGTTATTTTAAGGACCGCAACCAGTTGAACCAGGCGTTCCACATTTTCAGTTCACAGAAACAAAAACATACAAATGCCAGAAGATTGACAATAGATCTTCAGTGTCGATCTGGTACAATTTTATGTTGTTTTTTTAATTGAAGATTGCTTTAAAATCTAAAATATATCTAAATAAAATAATAATAAAAAAAATAATAAAATAATAAAAATAATAATAAAAATAATAAAAAATAATAAAAAATAATAATTATCTAAAATATATTTTCTTTAAAATATTAAAACTGCTGAAAAATAGCAAGCCTCAAATGTGTATATCTTGACCAATGGCCGAGCAGTTTAAAGATTTATTTTAGCGGCCCCAAAGAGGAAAGTTTGCAATTAGTTTTGTGCCTTCCTTCTGTCCGTCATTCCATTAGTCAATTTTTGTTTTCCGATGACAAAAAAAAGATTGAAAATCAAATTTTATGAAACTTTCTAGTGTGAAATGATTAGATGCAGCTTTTTGACTTCTGAAAATGAGCCTTTTTATTTTAAAGTAAATATGTAAGTCATTTTTTTTTACTAAAAATGCATAATTAAAAAAAACGTTTAAAAGTTTGTTTTTATTTTCTATTTTATAGTAATAAAAGTCATAACTGCATAAAAAGACAGGAGCAATACTTTAGTAATATTTAATTGTGACATGTACAAAAACATTTTTTGTTATCTCTTATATATTTTCTGATTTACGAGTACTAATGAGTTTTCAGAAAAAATGGAGTTTGTTATGCTTAAAATTTAATGTATATTGTATGCATATAATTGTGTATATTTTGTTAAACAAAATTTAATTGTCACTTGTTAGTGTTGTACATTAACAACAGTGTTTCCATCTTAAAACTTCAAATTTCAGTGTTTTAATGTTTTGTCGCAAATAAAAAAAATCGCGCAACGACGGGTTTTTTTCAGAGTCAGGCGGAAACTAAGGATGGGTCGTGCGTCAGGGAGCATTGACCCATTACCCATTTGACCCATCCAATTTTGCGACCCATTTGACCCATGACCCATTGACCCATTACTTGCTCTGCGCTGTAGCTAAATGGGTTTTTGAAATTAAAAAAAAATAAAATCTCAACAGATGATTTTGACGATAAAACTTTTGGATATAAAATCTACAGCAAACTACAGTCACTTAATTCCAAGAACTTATTTAAGATAGGTTACACACTTCTACCAGTGGTGGGGCTCTATTATTAAAGTGAAGTGAATAGTCATCTGCCGAAATTGAAAAACACTACATGTGGCTCAACAAAGATGGCTAAGACTGACTTTAGGAGTCAGTTATAAAGATCGGTCTAAATCAAGGAAATCCTATGCTGAAGTGGGAGTCGACCCCTTAGTAAGATTGTGACAAAGCGTCGCATGAGGTTTGCTGGGCATGTTCAAAATGAATTACGCATAAGAAGAGTTGCGATGACATCCCAGTACAACATTCATGGAGATCCTCAGAGCAGGTGGGAAGACGCTTCAGACATTACCAATGACAGATTGTTATGGAAACAGCTTGGCGGCAAATGCGCCAAACGGCGCGGGAGGGTCTAAGTCAATAAGAATAGCACATTAGGTTTTTGAATTAAAACTTTTTTAATAGCAGGAAAATGCACTGCAGATACCTCAGAATATGCATTTCGTTGGCTTTCAATACCAGAAATAGACCTTGGCGGCGGGGATCCGCCCCGCGATGGGGGAGCTCCCCCATACCCCCTTGCTGGCAATGGCGGAAAATCTTCAATTTTTCCACTAACTCCAGGAAGAATCTATTCTAGGGTCAGAATGTAATAAAGATGATGTACACACACACACACACATAAAAAAAAAATTTTCGCGGGAGGGGGGAAAAAATCCCCCCAACCCCCCCCCCCCCCGAAAAAAAATTCTGGCTACGCCCATGATATATATGTATATATAAATATAATACAATATAATATATTATAATATAATGTAATATAATATAATATAATATAATATAATATAAAACGCCCATGAGAAACGGCTTAGCGGTTGGGACAAGTGACAGACAGCCTCTCTTAACCACGAGCAACAGATGTTGCAATCAATATTTGTTCATCTCTTTGTCTACATCTAGACTTACCACTACTCTCACGCTGCCAGTATCAGACAAGAGTCAGGAAGACCAGAGTGTGTGTGTTACCAGGTAAGCACAATCTCAATAAATATTTAGTGTGGAAAGATATGCAATAGCAGTTCTTGATAGTTTGTAGTTCATAGGTTCTGATAGTCGTGATGGAAATATTGAAACTTGCCTTTTTATCTCCACTGCGTATCAAATAGCAGAACTATAGATTAAACAGGAGGGGGTCCTACAAGATGGTGTGAAAATTCAAAGTCTCCTTGTAACCTTGTTACATCAAACCATTTCCATCTTGAAAAAGGAAAGTAGACAAACTGAACGTACTATTCGTAACCCACACCTGCTAGGGTCAAGTGACGACCTACACATGTGTATATTGACATAAATATGTGACATGTCAGAACTATTGGGAATATCCCAAACAGCTATGAATAGAAATATTTCATAAAGGTAAGTCATTATTATCTTTTAATTACGTTACAGGTATAGAAAGATCTACATCATCTTTATATTAACAGAAGTAGGAGTTTATAGTAGCTGGAATGAACTGTAAGCATTTTAACAAGAAAATATATATATAGTTTCTTCCTTTTGCTTTTAAAGTTAGGTTAATGTCATTATGGCGTAAATAAAGGAAATCCAAAGACTTTATGTTTTATGATATAAAGTCTGATTGCTGGAAATCTTCTTCGCATATGATCTAAACTGTGCTCTATTTTGAAAACAACAAATACAAATTAAAGCCTTGCTAACATTATTTCCTTACTACTGAAATAATACGGGTGTTGGAGAAACTGATGGTAGTACCGTATGCTTGGAATGTTTCAAAATTTCCCTTAACATACTAAGAGGGGGTCCTGCCAGGACTCCAGAGGCTGATTTTTAATTATCTTGTTCTAATTGTGATAGCTAATGTTCTTTTGATTTATATACTTTAATTTAGTTTTACAAAAGCCACGAACTACTAATTTTGAGTGATCTACCGCAAATAGCAATAATAAAATTGACTAAAACAGTTGGGTTCCTAGAGGACTCCTGCTGGATAAACCGTTCAAAATGTAAAAGGTTAATATGTTTAGTTTAGATTTTGTTTCTACAATGTACTACAGTTTTTTTATTTATTTATTTTGATTGGGAGAGTGGCGCTAATAGAAAGAACAAGTCTCTCATGTCATGTCGACACCTGATGGAGTGTTGGTCGGGTCTCACTTCCCTCTTTTCCCATCCACTCACGTCACTTTGAAGATCAAGTGCATTTTTGTTTCTTCAATTTGTTACTTTTCTAATCATTAAGTTTGAGCCTTGAAAATATATGGAGCAGAGCGTGAGGCTGTTGGTTAAGATTTGACGAGGTATTGTCTACTCAACGTTGTAATCTTTCCAGAAGCAATGGGTTCTGTGAAAAGAAATAAAAATGTGTAAAAAGGAAAAAAAAACTCGCGTGTCCAGCAAGTTCCCATCTTAATTAAATGTTATCTAAAAGTGCTCCCTTCATAAGACATTATACATCTTAAGTCACTGTTTTGTATTTTATAATAGTTTGAATGTAAAAAAAAAATAATTTAATTGACGAAATCATGGCAAATTTCTGCCAGGGCACAGATCTGCACTGACAATATCGTCAAGCTATTACACTAGAGTGACGTAAGCATCTCAAAAGAGCAACTTGACATGTAAAAAAAGGCGTTACTAATTCGGGTTAAGTAGTCCTCCACTTGCCACCCGAATATCAAGTAGTGGCCTTTTTAGCCCTACCCACTTACTGGCACAATCGCGTCACAAACATTTCTGAGACAACAGAAATAGAATAACATGGTTATTGTATTATAATAATAATAATAATAATTATTGTTACTATTATTACATGTATTGTTATTTATTATGTTTATTAATTATTTTTTTTGCTGTTGTTCTTTTCGCATTTTTTACAATATTGATGACACTAAATATAATTAGATTATAGTAATTTAGCTTAAGTTTATGTTCATTGTTCTATAAGTCTACATATGCCCTAGAAAGGGGTTTGGACTATTTAAAATTTCATTTCATTTTAGACAGGTATTCTTATAATATCCTAATCATGTTATATTGAAACCATAAGCGTTGTGAGCAAAACATGCGCCCCCCCCCCCTCCACCCATTTTCCATGAGCATCACATAGAATTATAATTTGCGCGTGACACCCTGAGAGTGGCGCCCGGGGCATCGTGCCCCATCCCTCACTACGCCTCTGGCTGAAAGAAACAATCAATATTACTGGTTTCATTTTGTTTTTGCGAGAATGTATAGAATTTCATTCATTGTTTTAAAAGCCTATTATATTTTCAGAGTCATTTAGTTTTGAAGGTCGGGTATATCCCTAGTGTAACAATGCAATACTAAATATATATCATAGCCTCATTAAGTTTCAGTGTGGCTAGTAGTTTGATCTAAATTTTAAAAAGCTTCATATTTCGTTCAGTTTCTTTAAGTGAGGCTTAGTATATTATAGTATATTATAGTTTATTTTTATATTAGAAGAGCTTAACATGTTTTAGTTACATTAATTTTTAGAAAGACTTATTATAGCTTTATATTTAGTTCACTCCTGTCGTGTTTTTGAAAGTTATACAAATGCCACTGATATTACCAAAATTAGGCTTTTCAATGTCAGTCTACCAATATTGCTAAAAATCCTCTATTGAATAAATCGTATGAAATCATGCCGAGGAGAAACGCAGACGGCGAAAAGAAAATCTAAATCGACCACCTGCGGACAATGGTTATGCTTGCCCTGGGTGTGGCAAAATATGTCGGTCACAGCTGGGGCTGCGCAGCCACGGGAAATACTGCATTCCTCACTAATCTTCGGACTCGAAGACAAGCCTTATTATTATTGTGCAAACATTCTCACTCCTTTATTCCTATCAACATCGCAAGCTTCTATAATCAAACAAGTTATCGGAATTGTTCTATTTCCCCATCAGAAGTGAAATGACAAAAAAAAACAAAAAACACCATCCTAAACAAAAACAACACGTCAACCAGAAATATGTTTAATACTGTGTTAATGCTGATATCACATACATAAATACATTGCAATTTGTCTGACATTTTAAGGGAGATGCGCTTAGAAGTTATCTATTTTTAAATACATGTAATAATTTAACTGTCGAATATTTTTATCTTTCTATATTATTTAGTAATTTATTTTTCGGAAATATAAAGTAGTATAACATATTATATATAATTTTTTAAAAACTACATAAAAAAAGGAGTGCTACATACGATAAAAAATGCGACTGTAAAGTATATAATGACAAATTACCAATTTGTTTACTAGGCCGGAATAGAAATACCAGACACATATAAAAGTACTGTATGCTTACAGTCACAAATAAGTATAAAAGCATTTCTGCAGTGTTTTTTTTTTGTTTTTGTTTTTTAAACATATTTTCTTTTATTTAGGTAAAAAATTAAAAAGCCATATATATTTTCAAACAGTTAATTATATTCTGACTGTATAAATATGCCATCTATATACATGCTGCAGTGCTGCTTTTTATTAAGCTAGAGTATAAAATGCAGGGCCGAATTTAAAGGAGGGTAGGTGGGGCTAAGGCCACAAAAGAGAAAAATCTATATATCTAGGGGTCATCGGCTTTACGGTTTTTTTTATTTTTTTTTTCGCATTTCTACCAACAATACTTCAACTCTTGCAGTTGGCAACACTATCAATGCTACAAAGTGTCTGCTCGTGCTTTTGTAATATAGGCCTACACCGATTTCACTATTTAATTTGAATCCTGAAAATTTACATTTTTAAAATAAAATATTGTTTTATTATATTTTTGTTATATTATAATTTTTTTTTATCGAAGAAAAATGAAATTTAATTTACAAGTATTTTTTTATAATATGGCAAGCTTTTACATATTAGTATTGTTTTTGAATTTCTAAGTGGATTTTTATTCGTGCGATAAAGTGTAGGGGGCCTCCACATACTTATATCCGGCCCTGACAAAATAAATTGTAGTCCTTAGTTTTTTTGTATAATCGACACAATAAGCAATTTATATTTTCAGTTTATTGTACAGCTACATTGAGGAACAACAGAAAACAAAATATTAAAGACAAAGCAAAGTGAAGTCTTGGGATGTATTTGTGCATTCATCATTTCATTGTGGGCCAAAGCTTAGTGTATCGTCTTGATTTATGGGTGAGTCATAAATCTTCTCACAACTACTGGATCCGTCTAAGATTAATTAAAATCAAGAGATTCAACCACACTAGCTCCAAGTGTTTCAACATGATTCCAAGAGGTAAAGGACGTCTGGTAAAAGAAGTCAAAAAGTTCAAGCCTTTTTCCAAATGTTATCAACGTAACGAATCACAAACTGAAGAGATCCAAAACAATTATGTTGAAGTATCCGAAGTAAGCAGAGTGACCGAGGCAAACGAAGTAAGCAGAGTGACCGAGGCGAACGAAGTAATCAGAGTGACCGAGGCAAACGAAGTAAGCAGAGTGACCGAGGCAAACGAAGTAAGCAGAGTGACCGAGGCAAACGAAGTACGCAGGGTTAATGAAGATAGCACTATCAACTTACAAGAATTAGATGCTTTAAAAAATCCAGAAAGAGCTGAAAGTGTTCACGTTTTTAAAGACATAAATGCTTACGAAAACAAGAGTATTGAGTTTCTAAAATCAAATAAAAAACTGAAAGATATTGATAAGAAAACACATGAAAGTCTGGCACCGTTTTCACTGAGGAATTTATTTCGATTTCGCCAGTTAAAAATGAAGCATCATCCATTCATTTATTACAATACAGTGACACACCCAGCGTCAGTACGTGGATTGAGTTGGTCAGTATTTGCCAATGAAATATACAGGCTGAGTACATTTGCTGATTATCCTCAAAATTCTCCCAAATCAGCGTCTTTACTATCAGCACAGGGTTTTGTTTACATTGGAAACGGTGTGAATGATAAGGTGATGTGTTTCTATTGTGGCAAAGAAAAGGAAAACTGGAGACCAGAAGATGTTATACAAGATGTTCATCGGTTACTATCGCCTGACTGTCCACAAGTTCTTACAGAAATGTCAAATATAGTCCAAGCATTACAATCAACATTTGAAGTTACTATCAATAGTCTTCAAATTAACTCTAGTCACCATACTGAAAATAATCTTCAAGCTAACTCTAGCCTTTCAACTGAAAATACGCTTCAAATTAACTCTAGCCATCCCACTGAAAATAGCAACACAATACCTTCAGAACAAGAACAACAAGAGCCCTTTGCAAGATCTGTGCAGAACCTGATGGTTGAGAGTATTAATACAATTGCCACTACATCAGAAACACGAGGCAATACTGACAGAGTCCGTAGAGATTTAGTTCCAAAAAGTCCAACATATTCTGACCTGGGCATTATCACGGAAAGACCAAAGAGTCCAGAATATGCTCATAAAATAAAAAGGCTGCAGACGTTTGCATCATGGCCACGATATCATCTTTTGACTCCAGACGAGCTTGTGGAGGCTGGATTCTTTTCTGTAGGTAAGTTGTTTTTGTTTTGTTTTTTAAATCTTGCAATATTTGATGGCGTGTGTATTTTTTGCCGACTTTAACCGTTGTGTGTCTTTTTAAACATTTTTGTACAAGTTTGCTATATGAGATTATTCACCCCAACGAATCTTCTAATGTACACGTCTAGCGAAATGTAACTCATTTCTATGTTATTGTTACTGACAGACAACGGCCAGGCTAAAATGGGTTAACCTACTCTTCAACTTTTGAGACAAAAATCTCTAACTTATGACGTCATGAAACCATGGTTCTACGATGAATGTGTGGATAAAACGAAATTATAAGACTTTATCTACCTCATAGTTACTTGAGGCTGTAAACATTTATAAAAGGATAAAATCTAGAAGAAAAAAGAGGATAGATCGATTCTTTTTACTATGTGACTAAAACAAAAAGGACCATATTCAGACAGTTCGATCTCTAGGACCAATGATGCTCATATGTTTCTTTGACCTATGTATGGTGTCAAGTGACCAGCACCACAATCAAGCTTTACTTTCACCAACTTAAGTCAGATACCCATTAGAGTTGGGAGAACTCTAGAGCGTCCTAATATTACCTACATAATCTTCACCGAGATTCGAACCCAAGACACAACGATTCGGCAGCTAAATACTTTATTGCCAGATCGTCACTCCCCGTATCAAACTACTAGTTTGGCTTTACAGAAAATGTCACGATTCTATATTAGGATTTAAATGTGTAAATTTGTTCTTAGAGGGATTTGCTTTAGTCGTAATTTCTATTCTTCGAGTTTTTAGATTCTCTGTTCATTGTTTGAATTTGGTGGTGTTTCGTTGGAAAGCAAAAGATCAAATAAAATGAAATTTCATGATAGAAGTTTAACAAGACACAACATAAGACATACTACTACTACTACTACTACTACTACTACTACTACTACTGTCTTTTACAATTGCACCAAACAAAATTTAATAACTATAGAAAACTAAAATATACATTCACATCAAATTCACTCATAATTTACATGTAAAAGGATTATATAAGATATTTAAATTGTATTTAATGATTTGGTTGCCAGGGGAACGAAAAAGGTTTAATGGAACTTCTAATGGTTCCTGTGCTATAAAATGTTTAAGCATGTTCTCTCTTAAATAACTCTGAACACTTTGATTTGAAGGTTCCGGGGACTGTACTCGCTGTTTCTTCTGTGGAGGTGGATTGCGTAACTGGGAAGAAGAAGACAACGTTTGGGTGGAGCACGCCCGATGGTTCCCAAGATGTTATTACCTCAGACAAAAGATTGGGCAAGAATTTATAGACATTGTTCAAGACTTACATTCACAGCTAGATCAGGCAAGTAGCATTGAACCTTAGCTTTATATCAGGCAATGAAAAGGGGGTTAATACAATTAATCACTGACCAATGGGGAAACAAAACGGTTCAAATTTCAGCATTACCTTAAAAATTACTTATTAAGGTTAATAGGGGTTGAAGTTTATCATGTAAGATTGTTAAAACTTATATACACACACACACATTTCATAATATTATATTAATATATGACCATTATTGTGGTTTTCCATAACTGATCAAGAACACAATCGTGGGACCATTCGACACAAAAAAAAACAGATTGCCCTTGATCGGCTTAATCGTTAAGTTTTGATTATGTAGACTTCAGCGAAGAATATTTGGTTCAATCCGTACCACAAATGTAAATCATGCTCCGTGGTCAAACTGTTTTCACGGAGCCCTGGAGGCTAACTTCAATCCTTCACGGACTTGATCTCAAATGAAAAACAAAAGAAAAAAAAATTTGTATTAAAAAAAATCCTCTCAAATAACAAAAATATTTGTTAGAATTAAATGCAGTTATTAGATACATATATATCTGGAGGCGCGATGGCTAAGCTTGGTTTCCGAACTGAGAGTCCTGAATTCGAATCCTGGTGAATACTGGAATTTTTAATTTCGGGATTTTTGGGCGCTTCTGAGTCCATCCAGCTCCAATGGGTACCTGACACTAGTTGGGGAAAATTAAAGGCGGTTGGTCGTTGTGCTGGCCAAATGACACCCTTGTTAACCGTGGGCCACAGAAAATGATGACCTTTACATTATCTACCCTATAGATGACAAGGTCTGAAAGGGGAATCATTACATATATCTAGTTTTAAAATAATGAAACCAATAAAAGTTTAAACCAATATTTCGTATCTGGAGTACCACAGCATCCAAGCACTTGACCGTTCAGTCACAGCGCCTCCTCATTTTAATATCACTAACAAAATGTGAGATTTGTCTTATTTCTTATACAAGATTGTATAATTAATTGTAAACACAGTAATCTCCTTTTGTTTACATTTTTGAATTTTTAAGATCCGGTTGTATTAAGCAATAAAATGCACTAACATAGAAAAGCAAGAGAACGCTATAATGTCAGACTGACATGGCGATAGAAAGTACCATATAGAAAAACAAGAGAACGCAATAATGTCAGACTGACATGGCGATAGAAAGTACCATATAGAAAAACAAGAGAACGCAATAATGTCAGACTGACATGGCGATAGAAAGTACCATATAGAAAAACAAGAGAACGCAATAATGTCAGACTGACATGGCGATAGAAAGTACCATATAGAAAAACAAGAGAACGCAATAATGTCAGACTGACATGGCGATAGAAAGTACCATATAGAAAAACAAGAGAACGCAATAATGTCAGACTGACATGGCGATAGAAAGTACCATATAGAAAAACAAGAGAACGCAATAATGTCAGACTGACATGGCGATAGAAAGTACCATATAGAAAAACAAGAGAACGCAATAATGTCAGACTGACATGGCGATAGAAAGTACCATATAGAAAAACAAGAGAACGCAATAATGTCAGACTGACATGGCGATAGAAAGTACCATATAGAAAAACAAGAGAACGCAATAATGTCAGACTGACATGGCGATAGAAAGTACCATATAGAAAAACAAGAGAACGCAATAATGTCAGACTGACATGGCGATAGAAAGTACCATATAGAAAAACAAGAGAACGCAATAATGTCAGACTGACATGGCGATAGAAAGTACCATATAGAAAAACAAGAGAACGCAATAATGTCAGACTGACATGGCGATAGAAAGTACCATATAGAAAAACAAGAGAACGCAATAATGTCAGACTGACATGGCGATAGAAAGTACCATATAGAAAAACAAGAGAACGCAATAATGTCAGACTGACATGGCGATAGAAAGTACCATATAGAAAAACAAGAGAACGCAATAATGTCAGACTGACATGGCGATAGAAAGTACCATATAGAAAAACAAGAGAACGCAATAATGTCAGACTGACATGGCGATAGAAAGTACCATATAGAAAAACAAGAGAACGCAATAATGTCAGACTGACATGGCGATAGAAAGTACCATATAGAAAAACAAGAGAACGCAATAATGTCAGACTGACATGGCGATAGAAAGTACCATATAGAAAAACAAGAGAACGCAATAATGTCAGACTGACATGGCGATAGAAAGTACCATATAGAAAAACAAGAGAACGCAATAATGTCAGACTGACATGGCGATAGAAAGTACCATATAGAAAAACAAGAGAACGCAATAATGTCAGACTGACATGGCGATAGAAAGTACCATATAGAAAAACAAGAGAACGCAATAATGTCAGACTGACATGGCGATAGAAAGTACCATATAGAAAAACAAGAGAACGCAATAATGTCAGACTGACATGGCGATAGAAAGTACCATATAGAAAAACTTTAGAAAAACAAGAAACAAAAAGACATTTATTGTTTTTAAAGGTAATATCTTCTTTATGAACCAGGTAACTATTTTTGTAAGAGCGAATATCTTGCTCTAAATAATAGATGTTCAAAAAAATGAAACATTTTTATCCAACCCATGTTGAGTGAATAAATCTACTCAGAGCAGTGGCTTAGCTAGGCGGAGGAGGAGAGGGGAGAATTTGAAAATCCCACCCTGCCTCCATTTGAGGGGGACCCCCAAATGAATGTTTAATTTACATTAAAAATTAAATATTATTCAAAATGAAGGGGCATCCAAAGAGATCAAACCCACGGGCTTCCATACGATGGAAATTCCAAGCTACGCCCCTGATTCAGAGTATATAAGATTGTAATGACATGCCTATAAATCAAGACTTGTAACACGGTACGCAAAATGTATTTATTTATTGAATTTTTTTGATGTATGTTCAAGAGTACCTAGACCATTGCACTAAATTTCATTTTTTATTTTTATTATTATACTTTCAAGTGTGTCCAATTAGCAAGTAACGCTTTTCAATAAGGTTTTCCTAAACTGCTGAATTTCTAGGAAATTACTTTTAGAGTTGCTTTCGAGATATTGCCCAGGTGTTGTTGTTTTTCTTCTTTGACTATTGAAGTTCTTTGGTTTTTACCTGATGAAGAATTTGAAAGCTGATAAAAGAACTTGAAATAAAATGGGCAGATTGTGTGAGAGATTTTAAAATGAACAGACACACTAAACATCGTCATTGACGTCATATTGAACAACCTTTTTTTTTTTAATCCACGTCATTAAATATAATTTGTGCTACACGTGAACGAGGATAAAAACATTTGAGATGACCTAGGTGATCCACACTTTCTAGAGTCTGTACACCGCTTACACCAAACAAAGCTTTCCATTCATAGTTATCAGACAGATGAAACACTGAGTCTCTGAATTAAGTTTATCACATGAAGTCTAATAGTATTTTGTGTGTACAGTGTAAGCTTTGAAAAGTAAAGTATGTAAAACTTAAGTTCCCCTTTCAGACCTTGCGCTTCATAGGGCAGATGATATTAAGGTCATCTGTTTCTGTGGCCCACTGTTAAACGAGGACAGAATGGAAGAGATAAACTCGAGGAGATAAATTTTAAAAAAATTGTCATTTCTCTTGTTTTCTTTCTTATAGATTATTGATCGACTATCTATCTATCTATCTACCTATCTATCTATCTATCTATCTACCTACCTATCTATCTATCTATCTATCTATCTATCTATCTACCTATCTATCTATCTATCTATCTATCTATCTATAAAAATATCATATGGACTCAATGCCATATTTTAGTTTAATTATTCTTTGATACTTAGAACAATAATGACAATAAATTCTAAATATATCTAAATTTTTACTGTCAAATCAATACGTTTTTTAATAGTGAAAGAAATATGATTTGATTCGGTTTTAATTTTTGATAAGCATTAAAGATTGTACTAGTAAACTATAATCGTCTTCTTCTACAGATAACTATTGACCATGTAAAGCAAAGACTAGATCCTCAATCAAACTTTTTAAACATGGGTAATTTTTTTTTATTTAATTAGCACACACGTTTTGTTTCCTGTGTTTAACAATTTATACTCTAATGAGTCACTTCATTGAAATATAATTTTACTTTTAGTATCGTCCTACTTAAAATATTAACATCTCCCTTTTTGCCTTCCTATCTGTTATAATTTTAAAAACAACCAGACCATAGACTTAAATGTATTATATTGTTGTAACTTTAGGATAGTCACTCAACGAAAAGGCATGCAACTCAACACAGTTTAACAGGAAATAATAGTTGTGTTTATTCACTAGGGTAAACACATAACATGATGATTCATCCTTCAGCTTCCTCAGAGTCTTACTACTAAGTATACCAGTCCTTTGCTACTTAACCCAAATGTGGACCAACGACAGCCTTCCTCGCTTCACTCCAGGTCCCTACTACAACCTTCAGGCAGCACAAAAGTTGGCCTCTTAGTTTCCCAAACATTCAGACTCTTCACAGTCCCTGATGCCCTGTTATTCTCTCTCTTCTAGTGTCTTCCTGTTTACGTTCACTAGTGCGCTAGTGCGCACCTCAAGCACTGGTGCAAGGCAGGGTTACAACAATATCGAGACTGGAAACCGGAAACAAATTATTATCCACGATTGATCGATTCACAGACCTTTATATAAAGATTTGTATGTAGTCCTACGTAACTCTTTTTCAAGCTCTAAAGTCTAAAGGGAAGTCGCCCCAATCAATCTTTTGTCTTAGAAAAGTAATGATCTTTAGTTTTCACAGTTTAGAAATAAACCAAAATCATTTCTCGAATTTTCTTTAGAATGGGCTATTAATCACAGAACTATATATATTCAAGTAAATATATGAAACAAAGCCATTTCCTGTTAGTCTCCATTGCGATGTTTCAAAAATCCTAGATCGAAATAATTCATGTCTGTTGATTATGTACATTTAAATAGATTGATTCTTTAGATCTTTCTAGATTATGTTAGTAAAAATTGCAAAATAATAATTATGAGATGAGAGTACTCTTATTTTTGAGGTTTAATTTCTAGATCTAGATTTAAAAATTAAATTAGTTATTATTCCTAGATAGGTTAGGGTTGACAAAAAAATACTTTACTTCTTTTTACTACTTAACAAACCAACGCCTTGTTTCAACTTTTTTTTTTAATTATCGCGACTTTTTTCTTTTACAAGGATATAAAAAATAGGCCAGAATCAGATCTTCAGATGTCACCTAAGAGTTTGTGTAGAGGCTAGAACTTCTTTTTTATTAAACTTTTAAACTTTGATACATTTATTTTTATATTCAATTTAGAGACTATCTAATAGTATTGTATTTACTACGCAAAACACTATTATGTAAACAAATGATTCAATAAGATATACTAAGGCATATATCTAAAATAAACTCACTCTTCTCCCCAGACAAAGAAGATGGCGCCATCCGTCGTGATCCAGCAGTGAATTCTGTTATTCTTCTGGGATTTCAAGTCAATGATGTCATTGAAATAGCGAAAATGTTAAAACAAGGTTTTTTTTCTTCTTTTTTTTTCCATGTGTTTACTCGAATTTTTTAATGGTTTTTGTAAGTAATTGAGTTTTACGTGTCTGTCCGTCTGTCACGTTTAGAGTTCAAAATCTAGAAACATTTAATTGAAAATTCAATTTTAACATTTTCGTAGTAAGAGAATCGTTTATTTTTTTTTAAGTTAATTATTCAAAGCCTTTTTATCATTCCTATAGACTATTGAAAAAAAACTTTTAAAAAGAAAAGTAGATACTATGTGTGGTAAAGTAGTAACTGTATAGTAGTCAAATAGCAACGTGAACATGAGTTAATAGAAAACATTGATGTAGAAGAGCACTAAGTATGCAAAATGTATAAACACATTTATACACATAGATATTTAAAAACAACATTTTCTAGGCAGTGGGTCGTTTACAAGAAAAGCAAAAGCGTTGTAAATGTAGGCATTGTGTCTCTGCTACTCCCCAAGATTCAAGATGTAGTATATTGTATTATAAGAACTATTTCTTATGTTTTCTTTTAATAGTCATGTTGAGGTAGTGATATGATCTGTTGAAATCCTTTTTTTACAAAGCTTATATCAACTCACTCAGTCTGTCTAGTAAAAAGTTTGTACACGTTATTTCTCACACTCCCAATTTTGGATCAACCTGAATTTTTTGCACGATTAAGTATTTTTCCTTTCAAAACAAGAATCAATAATCAATAAATAACCAATTAGTTATTTAAATATTGATAAAAATTATATTATTTTTTTATCTCGAACAACGGAATGGGGGAATATTTTAAATACTTTGGAGTTTGCCGCTTTTAAGTTTGAAGCTAACAATAGATAACTTTAAAACCTTCTATTTTCATAAGCGTTTCCATAGCATAGTGGTTAGTGTAATGGCTTGAGGAGGCTTTAGTCGAGTTCAAATTCATGGTTTTTACCTTTTTTTTTATGTAAATGAATTTAAAAGCGATCACCCAGATATACTCTTCCTCTTCCTCCTGCCTCTTTCCCTTTCCAACAGGTCCAGAAAGTGATAGGATCATAGCGTATCTAGAACGCTAACAGCAGGAAATAGCGCTTGGAGTGATCGTTAAATGAACTTGTGTATTACCCGTGCTTGTAATCGTGCTAGTATTTGTAATCGTGATCGCATTATCGTAGTCTGTGAATCGTGACCAGTCTGTACTGTGTTATTGTGTGTATCAGGCGTGTTTTATTGAAATAAAGCCTTGTTTCTAAGGTTATGAATTGATTTAGTATATTACAGCGCTAAACAAATACAATTGCACAGATTTAAATATTGCCAGTCTAGATCTAATACAAATTGAATTACATGGCTGATCCAAACTAATTGATAAAACTACTCTAAATATAAGCTTTTTTATATTTTTATTGTTTTTCTATTCCTTCTAGAGGAGTTCCTTTCAGCCAAAAGTTTGATTGACAAACTCGAGACAGAAGGCAAACAGAAAGAGAAAAGTGTAATGATTCCTGACAGTTCAGACAATACACAAACAGACATTGGTAAGTAATGGAATGCAATGCACTGTGAAATAGTCATTCACAGCTCTAGACATCATAGACGCAAGTTTGAAGGAAAGCAGAAACTCTTTTTTTTTGTTATCTAGCTCTGGCTTCTTGTCTGTCTGGCTGCCAAGTAAAAGTTTGTTCACGTCATTTTTCGCACACCCATTTCCGGATCAAGCTGAAACTTTGCACAATTATTCATGTGCATAGACAAGACATGAATCGATAAAAAAAATAACCAATTAGTCAATTTATTACTGGTAATTATTTTTTTTTATATAAAGAAGGCAATGCAAGATTAATTCTTCAGTATTCATAGATACATCTGAATATATAGCGTTTGGACCTCTTTAGATAATTGAACATGTTATTTTTCCCCACATACATTTATTTGTACCTAACAAAACATGAATCATTTAAAACATTTATTTAAAATTAATTTTTTGCAATTAATTATTATGCTTGATATTGAATAAAACAACTAACTTCTACATTATTCAACATAATGGAGACATTTTTTTTTACTTGCAAGTTCTTCCCCTTGGATAAGCGTTTTTTATTTCGCTTGTTTCTTTTTATGTTGTTGATGTAGTTGTTGTTATTGTTGTTGTTGATGATTTTGTTATTGATGATGATGATGTTGATGATGATGTTGTTGATGATGAAGCTAATTTCTTGGTGATTTCACAGATCAAATGAGGACTTTACAAGAAGAGAACTTACAGATTCGTGAGCAAATGATTTGTAAAATATGCTTGGACAAAGACGTGTCCGTGGTGTTTCTTCCCTGTGGTCACCTTGTGTCTTGTGTGGACTGTTCTTGTGCCTTAGTGGACTGTCCGGTTTGTCGCAGTCATGTTATGGGCATAGCTAGAGCAATCCTTTCTTAAACAATGTTAAATATTACATTCGTTTCTACCTCAGTTGTTCTAGATTTCTATAGTTCTTCTTCACTGATTATAATTAGAAAAACCTAATACCAGTATCATGGATTTTATTCTTTTTTTTTTATGCTTTTTTATTTTACTTTCAACTTTTAAGTATATTTTTAGGTTTTTTTACTCATTAGTTTTATAATGGCCTTTATGCTCAGTTGACAATCATTGTAACTATCATGGTCATGGTTAAATACGTCTGTAAATTCGTTTGTACTACCAATAAGAACTAAGAGATATTCTCATCATTTTTTAACAAGAATCGTTTTTTTTTTCCCTTATCCTATTCATTAAAATTTCCTCTATCTTTCAAAATATCATGTTGGTAATAATATGGAAATAAGACTTATAATGAAAAACTATTGTAATAATTTGTATCGACGTTATTTAAACACAACAGTACTACAAAGTATTATTTTTATTATTTTTTTCTTTCATATTATAGGTCTATTAATTTATGTATCTAATGAAAACCCATGAATCTTTAAATTTATCTTTATTTGAATATTATAAACTAAACTTTCTGGGGGGGGGGGGGGGGTAGGAATTTAAATGAACGATCTTGACTGATTGGATCATTTTATTATTTCTAAACCTTAATCAGAAAAACATGGTGTGGTGGAGGTGTACATACATTCGATGTGGAAAAAATATTTTCAAGTACGTTATAGATGTTACGGGGCTTAATGGTACCAATTTTGGCTTTTGAACCTTGGTTCGAATCTTGGAAAACACTTGGATTTTTTTATTTCGGGATTTTTCGGAACGCTTCTGAGACAACCCTACTCTGTGGTCGTTGCGCTTACCACCTGAGACCCTTGTTAACCGTAGGCTATAGAAACAGATAACTTTTACATCATCTGTCCTATACATCGTAAGGTCTAAAAAGTGTATTTCTTGTACTTTATCTAAGTTATATTATTTTGTAACATATTTTTATCCTCTGAATTTGTGTTGTGTGCACTTACTTTTCCCATTAAAATATGATTTCGTATGCATTTTGAATATTACTTGATATAAGAAGGATTCATTGAAGTAGGCGTGATCATTGGCTAAACTCTAGTCACTATGCAATAACGTTTTCATCGCTCAGGGAAATTTATTTATATTATTTTATTGTATACAAAGAACTATAGTACAACTGCCTTTTTTTGTTTGTTTTTTTACAATACCTACATTCATGTCAGAACTTTATGGAACCTGGATCCATGAAAATGGATCCAGCAAAAACCTGGATTCAGGAACCTGGAAAGCTGATCTCAAAATCGGTTTTGTAGAAAGTTTGTAAAAGTTGATGTATATCGCTGAGAAAAGAATGACTAACTCATCTTCACACTGGGAAAACTTTGGTTTGACTGTTCTAATTTTTCAAAGTAAAATATATATACAATTATATTTCGTAGCTTTTTCGATAACACTAGCATAGCTACTTGTGAAAATTCTAAAAGAGCATCTGTAGTGCGTGTAATTCTGGTTTACGGTTTATAATCGTCATGTATCTTTGTACAGTTCGTTTACGAACGTATACTTAGTTTATTCTTGCGCGATAATACTATATGTATTGCACCCTATAATGTATGTATATATATATATATATATATATATATATATATATATATATATATGGAAAACTTTTAGGTGACAAAGCGTATTTCATAACGGGATTCAAACGAATGCCCACTGGTCTGGAAATATTCAAATGTTTACATTTTACTAGTTATCATGGGCGTAGCCCATGAAATGAAACCCCTCCCTCCCCCCCCCCCCACGGGGGGTAGACGGACTTAAATGACTGATTTTTTGCTTTGATTTTGTTTATTTTAGGTGAGATTTTAATACTAAACCATCACTTGCCCCAGCGCAGCCAAGGGGGCTTTGAATTTAAAACCCATACCAGGGGATTTGAGTTAAAAGCCCCTAACAGGGGGTTTTCAGTTTAAAACCTCCTACTGGGGGGTTTTGAGTTTAAAACCTCCTACCAGGGGGTTTTGAGTTTGAAACCCTCTACCAAGGGTTTTTGCAGTTAAACTTTCTCTTCTATAAAACAAAACACACAAAAATGCAAACGACAATCCCCAAATTCCAAGAGCACAGTTAAGGAAGATTTTGATTTTAAAACCCCCTCCAAAATTTACGATGAACCCCCTCTTTAATATGAAATAAAAGCAAATTATGTACTCAAAATGTTATGAGCGTAGCTAAATTGGTTTTGACTCAGTTTTAAGTTTAAACTCCCCTCCAGTGGAGTTTGAAGCTAAAAAAATACATCTTCAATAAAAAAAAAAGCAAATTACACACTCTAAAATCTATGAGCGTATCCAAATGGGTTTTGAGTTTAAACCCCCCCCCCCCCCGCCATCGGGGTTTGAAGCTAAAAAATACATCTTCAATGTAAAAAAAAGCAAATGACGCACTCAAAATGCTATAAGTGTTGCCAAAAGGGGTTTTGAGTTTAAATCCCCCTTCAAAAGGGTTTGATGGTTTTGAGTTTAAAATCCCCCTATATACCGTTTTGAGGTGGAAAACCTCTATCTTCAATATTACTCTAAAGCGAACTACAGTTACCAAATTCTATTATCGTAGCTAAATGGGGTTTTGAATTTTAAAAAGACAACAAAGTCCTTAGATTTATTATTTTAAAACCCCCAACAGATGATTCTGACGATAAAACTTCCCGTTTCGATATAAAATCTAATGCAAACTACAGTCACCTAATTTCAAGAGCCTATTCAAGAGAGGTTACACATTTCTACCAGTGGGCAGGGCTCCATTAATAAATTAACAAAGATGGCTAAGATAGATTTTAGGAGTCAGCTATTGAGATCGGGTCTAAATCAAGAAAATCCTATGCCGAAATGTGAGTCGACCCCTTTGTAAGATTGTGACAGAGCGTCGCATGAGGTTTGCGGGACATGTTCTCCGACAAAATGAATTACGCATAATAAGAGTTGGATGACATCCTAGTACAACTTAGCGCCACACATTTATGGAGGTCCTCGGAGCAGGTGGGAAGAGGCTTCAGAAATTACCAGTGACAGATTTTTGTCGAAACACCTTGACGACAAATGCGCCGAACGGTGCGGGAGGGTGTAAGTCAGTAAGAATAGCACATACATTTTTGAAATAAGACTTTTTTAGCAGGAAAATGCACTGGGGGAGCTCCTAGCGCTCCCCCAAACCCCCTTGCTAGCAATGGCGGGTAGTCAACAATTTTTCCACTAACTACAGGAAGAACCTATTCTAGGGCACACTAAACGTCTTCCGAAAGAATGAAGGGTCAGAATGTAATAAAAATGATGTACACCCACACACATACATATATACAATTTTTTTTTTCGTGACGGGGGGGGGGGGCAGAAAAAATCCCCCCCTAACCCCCCCCCCCCCCCCCGAAAAAAATCTTGGCTACGCCCATGCTAGTTATGGTTATGATATGCTTCAATACATTACATTAGTCATGATCATATAACATTATGTTTCTGCGAGTTATTCACGTGTAAATTAGAATTTGTTTCAATATGTTGAAAGATTATCACGATTTATGCATATCAGTGGGATAAAAGGATAAAATGTGACTTGCTTGCATTTTGTTTCTCTTAAATGACTAGTCTATATTCCTATGGTTTTACCTAAGACAATCAATGCCAATTTAATACTAAATGAAAATAATAATGTTCTTTGCTCTTCTAATGACAAAGTAATATTTCATTATAATGAGTAAGTTTCCTACGGCGTTATTTGTACCTGAGTTTTGTCCCTTTTTAACAAAAGATGTACATTTTTTTTTTGGTATTGTCAATTGTATAGTTGTGGTGCTGGTTATTTTTCATCATCGTAAGTTTTTTCATATTTTGTTTATTTAGCTATGTCATCTATCATTTGTGATACTGATTAATATTTCAAAGAAATGTTTCCAATAAAGGATTCCCTAATATGAACTCCGATTTGTTTCAGAGCAGAAAGTGCTACACAACAGTGTTATTGCAAGAAACGGGATAAGACCTATTGTTATCTTCTAGATACTTTCCCACTTCCTCGAAGTTTGGGACTGGTCACTCATGTAAGAAATGTGACACTGGCTCAACGCTCTCTCCAAAGTTACGGCATCGAAGGTCGAAGTTTGGATGGAGCCGTGCAAATGAACAAATAATAAAATGCACCAGTGTTCCTCCCTACAGTGCACAATTACCTGCTACCCTCCTTAGCAGTCACCATGGATCATCTCGATCAGAGTGACGCATATGCTGCCAGATACGCTAGGGTTTTGTCGTAGTCCTCCCCGGAACTGTACCACTTTTCAAATATATACCCTATTATTAGATATACAAGTAAAATGTGTTAGAGAGAAATAAATATAGGCTAGCGGCTAGATAGACTGTCAATTGTATATTAATGACATTATGGTTTACTTTTTTATCTTTATTTTTACAATACCACTTTTAAAGTCAGAACTCAATGGAGACTGGAACCAGCCAGGATTCTGCAAGGTCAGCTGATCTCAATAATGGCATTTTACCGCGCGACTATGCAGAGTCTGCTAACATACGGAATAACTTGTTGGCAAGGCAACGCCTCATCTAAACTGTTGCGACGTCTTGAAAAAATCATTAAAAAAGCATCTAAAATTACACTTACAACATTGCCACATTTAAAGGAGCTTTTTGAACAAAAGTGCCTAAGAAAAATTGAAAAAAATCTTGGAAGACAACGGCCACCCGCTCCATCAGAACTACGACAGGTCGTCGCGAAGTGGGCGACTGCTGTCAATCAAAACAAGAACAGAGCGGTACAAAAACTCGTTCGTACCTCACTCGGTCAGACTCTATCATCGCCACTCATTGATCAGGGAACTTGAAATGCACCAAGATACCTGTGTGTAGTCGCTGAATGAATTCTTTATGTTGTCTGTTGTATTTATGTGTATTTTTCTGTTGTGTTGTCTTTATACGAGAAAAGAGTCCTTGTAATCACAACAAATTTCCGTAAGGATCAATAAAGCAGTCTTAGTCTAGTCTTAGTCGTATTTCCTAGAAATTTAAACGTGATGTATATCGCAGAGAAAAGAAAATAACTAGCTCGTTGCCCACACGGGTAAAACTCTAGACTCACCGTTATCATTTTTCAAGTAAAAAATTTAATTTAATTTAATTAGATCTAGGTTCATCATCGGTTTCGAAATGACTATCGCGTTCGTGAAAGGACTATCGCTTTTGGGAATTTCCGAATGTAAGGCTTTATTGATTTAAAAGTTTAATAATTTAATGTTCAGGAAAATTGTACGCATTGTTTTATAAGTCTAGATCTAAATGCTTATCATTGGAATATTAAAAAGTGAACTGGATCTAGATCTATACATTCGCTTAACCAGGATTCTTTCACGAGGAGAAGGGGGCAGGGGATGTCCATGTAAATGTTTCATTGTTGTTGTTCTTTATGTAGCATTCATTAAGTTTGGAAAGAAAACAACTGCGCCTTACGTTTCATAAAGTAGGTATTACCTCTTTTTTTTTTAAAAAATATTCTTAATGTATTCATATAGTGTACACTATCTTTCACAGTGGTTTTGTCTTTTTAAAAAAATGTTTTTCTCGTTTGGTTTTAGGAAATTTTTCTGGAATTCTTACTCGTTATATTGTGGTGTCGTTTTTCTGGTCGTCCTTTATAGTCATAATTTCGGTGCTATAATAAAAGATTAAAAACTACATTGCTATTTGTTTTGTTAATTTTAACGTGCCTTTTTTTGTATTCTACTACATCAGTGTTTCCCGAACTTTTTCCTTAACTGAACACTTGGGACGTTTTGAATATCTAGTAAAGGGAGAACCCTTTGCTTAGTGTCTTTTAGAGAGATTAATTCACGTGGTGGTTTATTAGCTAATTATTTTTTTTTTTTTGTGGAGCATCTAATCAGGCCTCGAGTAACACAGTTGAGGAAGCACTGTTCTATATTAAATGTGTGGGAAGATGAATATTGACGAATATGAAAATATTTTAGAAACAAAAACGTTTGGTGAGTCTAAAACAGCGAGTGGCTGCAGTTAGATAATGGCAAGAAATATCTCAGTCGATACAAGCACATTGCGATTTTAGTTTCTCAGAGGTTTTAGAAGGTTAATATTAACTAGGTGTGATTTCCTTCCAAATCACTTCTTCACAATATAATCTCAATATAATCTCAAGTTTGTGTAATCCTTGTTTTGTTAAAACAATAGTACATATAGATAATTACATTCATCCATTGACTGGTATAGAACTGTTAAATATGCAACAAATCTTTTTAATTAAAAAAAAAAACTGTGTTTCTGAGAATGGAATGTCCCCGAATGTGGTCTGCACCCCACTCACGCCTTTAGCAACGCCACCAACTGAAAGTGAAACTAAAAAATGTTTGTAAAAAAACTTCTGGGAGTTTCTCTTTCTTTTTAAAGTTTTCTGGTGGAACGTATTTGAATGGGAATTTACTTGAAGTGTTGCACATGTGTAATTATATTCACCTGGAAAATTGCACTGATTTTTTATTCATGTTAAATGTAAAAGTCAAAAAGTGCTAAAGATTAATGTGTAGAATTAATAACCTAAAAATAGACAAAGATACCATAACAATTAATGCATGAAAGTCCATTGACCTTCTAGCATCTATCAAATGAACACAACTACCAAAGCTATCTGAAATGAAAGTGTCTCAATTTTTCGACATTTATGCATGTTTTGCATGAAGATTGGATACATTTAAACTGTGTAAGTAAATGTTTTATCTTTGGTTTAAAAAAAAAGGTTAAGAATAAATTTGATAGTCAATAAATTGAAAATATTTTGGTCTAAGATCGGATTTAAGTATTTTATTTTCGTCAAAAATTGATTCCATTCTTGAACTTAAAAGAGTTTAAAAGAAAAGCCAAATATAAATATGGGAAGAAACAAAAAGAAGGAAACAGTACAAAAAAAACCTGGGGACATCTCGGATAAGGTTCTTATGATTTTTCAAGAAATTTGATAGTTTATGTCTATATTTTTATATCTAATGGAAAATTTATTACCAGCTAATTACATTGAAAACTTTGGCTTGACCGCTATAAGTATTTAAAATGTTATCTTCTAAAATTAAAATTGGACAGGATGCATGGATAATATTTATCTTAAAAATACATACGCCATCGGATAGATATATGTAATGATTCCCCTTTCAGACCATGTGATCTATGGGGTAGATGGTGTAAAGGTCATCTGTTTCTGTGGTCCACGGTTGACGAAGTTGTTATGTGGCCACCACAACGACCAAATAGCTTTAAAAAAATATCTTTTTTAGCGGCCCTCGAAAGGGAAAAAAGACGCTATTAGTTCTGTGTTGTCTGTCTGTCCGTCCGTCCCGTTTAGATCTCGTAAACTAGAAAAGATAGTGAAAATCCGACATCAACGGCTACTTTTTTCTTTTTCTGAAAGCGAAAAATTAAATTTTTAAAATCAACTATACAAGCAGTTTTTTACATAAAAATACACTATTTTTACAACTATTCACTATTAATAGCAAAAGACACATAAAGATATTTAGTAAGGGAGGTGACCACTTACCATATTATTATCACACTTATGTAAACGGCTTTAGATTTTTTTGTAAAAAAAAAAAAAAAAAAAAAAAAAAAAAAAAAATTTGAAATGTATTGCAAAGTTAAATAAGTTCTATCATACTAACTACTACATTTACAAAAAAAAATTTTTAAAAAGGAAAAAATCTATTTAATAGGCTTATAAGTGGAACATAATTTAAAACAATAATTAATAAGTAATTTTCCATATTATCGTGTAAACTAAATAGAGCCACAAATGCAATAGAAACACTTAACAGATTTTTTTAATTTGTTTTTTTTTTTTGAGGCTTTGAATAAGAGGTTGACTTTTATAAAACAATTATATCAATGAGATAATCATTATATGACATTAATTAGGCCAGGTTCACATTTAACTTCTCCTTCACTTTCACCTAACCCTTGGTCTGATAGACCGTTGGGGTACCACAAAAGATCGGTCAACCTTCTTTCTCCATTCTTCTCTGCCATTTTTTGGTTTGGTAGAATTTTATTCTGATATTCTTACTGAAAATATTGAAACCTGCGTTTTTATCTGCCTGGGTGGACCATGTCGGGACCGATTTTGAGTTTGTGTTTCCACACGAACTGTCTTTGTAACCTTGTTATGTTACATGTTAGGCTTCCAATATTTCTATTTGCAATGTTTATGAATTAATTTACTTCATAAATTTAATATCCTGCATGGCCTTTGAAGGACTTAAATCGTACACTGTAGTCCTGTTTCAACTTGTTCTCTTTTCCAAGTAAACGTATCGAAATAGATCAACTTTGGTATAGCCGTTTCGTGAGGAAACATTGAGTGCGGTGCTGCAAGCTACTTCACATGTTTTTGTGTTGCCGTTTTTTTTTTATTTTACTTTAAATAACGACAGTCTTGACTTTTGTTCCGGTGTTATAACCCAGACCAATCGTTATAGAAGGCCTCAACACTGACCTGCAACGTCACAAACTATGGGCAGTTTAGACCAATAGCTCGTTGCCACGTCGTCCAGACCTTGTGACGTGGCAGAGAGCTATTGGTCGAAACTGCCCACAGGTTGTGACGTTGCAAGTCAGTGTTCAGGTCATGTATAACAAATACTCGCTATAACGCACTGACTCCCGTTCCGACAAGCAACACTCAGCGTGTCTTTGTAAATTGTCCTCACTTCTAATGCGGCGATCCGTGTAAGTGGATTTTACTTTTGATGCAAAGTATTGTTACGATCTCTCCTAATTAGGCCTTCTGTAAACACTGCTAAAAACAACACAGCACATCTAACACATCAAGAACCTGACAACAAGAGCTCCAAATAATCTGGTGCTTTAAAAATGGTCAATTAAAACAGCCAATATGACACAATTGGCAATACATCAACACTAAAAATGCTCTATTGTACATCACCGTCCTAAACTAATAAACTCTACTGTCTCTATCTCTTCCTGGACTCGTACATTCACTTCAGGACTCCACCAAGATCGACTTTTGAATTAAAACAGTGGAGACAATTTTGTAACCTCGTTACACTAGGGTCAAACAATAACCATCCGTTTTTACAACTATGCCCAAAACTGATAGAAAGATATAGCGTTCTTTTTTTCTCTCTTCCTCTCTTGCTCACCTTCTTATTATCTCCCTTCCCTCTCTCTCCATCTCACTATCTCCTTCTCCCTTTCTCTCAAACACGTCTGTCCCTCCCTCGTTACCTCTCTTCACCTTTCCATCTATGACTCCTTTTCTCCCTCTCTATTCCTCTCTCTCTCTCTCTCTCTCCCTCCCGTTCTCTCCCTGGGTCCCTCTATCTTTTTCTCACTGCCTCACCCTCCTCCTATTCCTATCTTTCCTTTTTTCTCTCCCTCTCCTCTCCCTCTCCTCTCCCTCTCTCTCTCCCCTTAGAATGAAGCAAAGAAAAGACGGGAAAAAAGAACAACATTGGTTTGAACTAGAAAAAAAGGTCATCCTGACCTACATAGTTTGTAACATCCGGGGACGTAGAGACACAACCGTTTGTCTGTAGGGAATCTATTCAATTTCTCTTTTCTTTTTTTTTTTTGCGCCTGTCTTCAGAGTCTTTCTTGCAACCACTTTAAGAAATATTTTCTCTATGCTAGAGTGGGGGGGGGGGCAACTGACCCTCCATTGTCTTCTAAAGCGCCTCCAATCTCTATTGTCATAATATCAACGTATCTTATTTTATCTGATACATCACATACGTTCCTACGAAAGATAAGATAAATATGCCTATCCATGTGTCGATCTAGCCGTGTCAATTAGAGACTTAAATCTACTATGTCATTGGTTTTCCTGGCCCGGTGGCTGAATGGTAAGTTCTTGGCTTCAGAACCTGGAGTCCTGGGTTCGAATCTCGGTAAAAACTGGAATTTTGAATTTCGGAATTGTTATGGCGCCCCTGGGTCCACCCAACTCTAATGGGTACAAGACTTTCGTATGGGAAAGATATGGCGGTTGGGCGTTGAGCTAGCCACACACACGCTCGTTAACCAAGGGCCACAGAAACAGATGTCCTTTATATCATTTGCCCTAAAGATTGCAAGGTCTTAAAGGGAAACTTTACTTTTTAAATTTACTCAGGCAACCCGTTCCATGCTCTAATGGCATTTGGGAAGAATGATTGAAATGAATATATAATGTGCATTTATTTTAATATATAAATATCTTACAGGTGTACTTGAATTAGGTTACCATTTTGATTTACTATAATATGTTATTGCAACAATGGCATCGAATATATGATATATTTTAGATGTCAAACATTGTTTGCCAAGGGAGATACCGGAAATAATATATATGTCATTTAAGTGTACATTAAGATAAAGAAGACAGTTTAACAATAAACTCTACCATTACGGAGATACCTGTGAAGATAAATAAACCAGAAAACTTGACAAGTTTATCGTTGTTCACTATTTGTAAGTCTTACAGTATGGCGTCACTCACCCGGGATACACATCTGAGACCAAAAGAAAATCCGCGACAGACGCAGACGGCGAAAAGAAAATCTATTCTAAATCGACCACCTGCGCACAATGGTTATGCTTGCCCTAGGTGTGGCAAAATATGTAGGCTAAAGCTGGGGCTGGGCAGCCACGGGAAATCTTGCATTCCTTACTAATCGTCGGACACGAAGACAAGCCTTAGTATTATTAGTATAACGTCAAACACTTTGTTCTAGTTTTTTTCTTAATATCTCTTCGATTAGTGCTGTTTTTTGTTTTTGTTTGTTATGTTGTCTAAGTATATGTGAGAGAGAGAGAGAGAGAGAGAGAGAGAGAGAGAGTTTTATCTTATAATCTAGCTTTACATGTTAATTAGAGACTTCAACTCTTCTAAGTCATTGGTTTTACTGGCTCATTCAGGCAACACATTCAAGGCTTAGATGGAATTAGGGAAAGGGATACACTATGGAATAGCATATGAAATAAGAGATTACATTTTTAGCCATTAGAAAGGTCACAAGGTGAAGGTCGCCGTCAACGAAAGCGCTTGGTTGGAGAAACGACAGATTATTCTTGTTTTCATTTTAAAATTCTTATATTTCAACTGTTCAATTGCCTTTAAAAACAGGCCGGTATTGACACAAGAGTTCATTGGGTTCACTTTTAATGGTGAAAAAGGTTGGGAGTAAACTGGTGTTTCATTGGTAAGTACAGTGAATGACAAGCAAATACCTGCTTGTGAGAGTTCACTTTGAGACTTGCCTGATAGCTCCAACAACACTGCTACTATTAGATGACTTGAGACTCGAACTAAATATTATAAATCAATGATATCCAAACTACCGCCTTGTGGCTCTATCTGTCCGAGAACGCAATGCTAACAGGAAATTCATCAGTTCTACTAGTCTTAATTGGCTCATAACTTCAACGGTTCTAAACATTTCGTTACCAGCTCTGGAACAGGATTATAAAAAGTCAACTTTGTTTTGTTTTGTTTTTTCGATTAAGAAAAGTAAAATGAAAATTTTTTTTTTACTCATGTAGAATTTATATAGACCTTTCCAGAACTTTCCATGCAACATTAAAATACAATTTATTTACTTTTTAAAAAAAAAGACATGTCATACATATTGAACATTTTTAAGACTCAAAATTTTCAAAATAATTTTGGCTACTTAAATGGCTAAGACTTTAAAGTCGCATCTACATCAAAGTCAATGAAACCTAATTTGCCTGATACTCAGACTGAAATGAGACGTCAAGCTCTCTCCACAGAGATCGGTCAATGACGAACTCTCCACAGACATCGGCGAGTGGCGAACTCATCAGAGATCGATCAATGGCGAACTCTCCACAGAGATCGGTCAGTGGCGAACTCTCCACAGAGATCGGTCAGTGGCGAACTCTCCACAGAGATCGGTTAGTGGCGAACTCTACAGCCTTCTTTCCAGCTAGTACTTATAGATTTGAGTTCTTCTAATAAACTACGACGCCATGTTAGACCTGAACGGCGCTGTTATCGCGTTCCTCTTTTCGGCTTTCGTGTTATGATTGTCTCTGGTGAACGTGTTTTGTCTAGGAATATGCTCAGTGAATCTCTACCAACGTTCTTTCACAACTTAAGAGGCGAATGTTGGGAAGGATTTCTCTATTGATGACATGATCTTGGTATATTATATCCAGGACCTTTCTCATTCAACTCTGCTAAGACACGTTTAGCCTCTTGTAGACCTGTGTGGAAACATCCAAGCATCGCACATGTAGATCGCCGTGGAGAGTATTGCGGAGGTGGATCTTGGAGCACAGTCAAACGAATCAATTAGCGAGAGAAGAACCAATTAAAGTTGAACTGTGCGATGATGCTGACAAATGTAATTCAACTATAAAAGAAAATATACAACTTTACTTTCTTGATTACGTTTGTACGTATTATCTTTTAGAACAAATGAGGCACTATTCGGTAGCGTACTCTCTCACAATACTGACTCCAGAATGTTCCGTATTTTTGACGACACTTTCTATCATCTCGGAAACTTCGATGTATTAAAAGTACGAGAAGAAAAAAGATGTGAGAATAAGGCAGAAGATTCTCAAACCTTGCGGGAAAAGACCACAGTAATGTGATAATTACTTCTGGAATGTAATGGAAGTGTCTGGAGACAGCCCACCATCCTGAAATCAATAAGATATTCTCTTTAGTTTCACCAGTCTCCAGCTGATACTTGGCACGAATGATGTCCGGCTTCTGTCCCCAAATCAAACACTCTCCATTTGTCTTGCGAACTTTTTGTTTTTGTAAGTCAGCTTCATAATTGATAAAGAGACTGAGCAGGCCAGCAAGAATCAATACGGCACTAACTGGCAAGCCTAAATGTACTGGGTGTGTGACCAGATAAAATGTAACTAACGTGTAGAGCACAGGTACGTAAACCATGCAACCCCAGCATAGATAGAACCCAGCCCTGTCCACTATAATGTCTGTAGTAGCGAGATAGCCGGCTTCCCACCAAAAGGACCTGGTCAGATAAATAATCTGCAGCAATGCCGAAACAAAAATTGAATCAACAAACCCATGAAGCTCATAACTTTTCACGGCGTGGATACAAACCATCAAAGCCCAAATCATCAAGCCAAATCTGCAGATGATGAAAACTTTCACGTCAAAACCAAATATTCGAGGATACAGTTCCATGCCCCAGTAGTAATCAAATATTATGTTCCCAGAAGATCCAGAGTCAGTAGATGACGGGGCCAGTTTTCCTTTGAGGTACAGAGCGAAACAGAAAAGTAAACTGCAGACATTTAAGGTAACGATCATCTCATCAAATTTGTCATAATACATTGATGGTGAGATTCCAAAAGGACGCAGGAGTAGAGTCAATGTCCAAAACAATATCATGGTTAGAACAAAAAATATGAAGCCATTGTCTTTATAGACTGGAACATTTCCTTTCGATGTTACAGGTCCAAAGACTGTCCGACCAGGTAATAATTTCATCATAGCCAGGGCATACACGCCATACAAGACTAAAGACCAAATGATTACAGGAGACGGGCTTCTGGCCAGACTCCATATGTAAGACATACCAGAGAAGACAGACTTCTCGGTAAAAACAGACAGCATTTTAAGATAAATTCCATTACAATGTATGACAGTGTACCATAAGACTATTACGAAATTGGGCATTGTAATCAACAAAACTAATGGCATCACTGTTTTGTTAATGAAATCTGTTTTCTGTGATATAGACGAGCTCACTCCGGACGAGCATGCACCAGTTATCTTTCCATTTTCTACTTTAAATTCAAAGGTACAGACGTCATATCTCTTTTCATTAGTTCTGAGGCAAAGTTTGTCACTTACTTGCGACTCCTAGAAGGAACAAGAGAATGAAATCATGCAATCAAACAAACTAATTAAACCATGCAATAAAACAAACTAATAAGCACATGCAATAAACTTTTGTCCCTACTTGAATAGAAACTTTTAAATATATATTCTAATTTTTTGAACTCTTAATAAAACTCAATTGAGACACATTTTAAAACATAAATCCTACCATGATGTCTATTTCAAACTTTCACTTCAGTAACAGCTCTGTCGGTGTAGTTTCAATTTCTTTTGACTACTTTCTCACTTTCGTTTTCCGTTTTTCTGTTAAATAACGAGTAAACACAATAGAAATAAAATAGATCAATGAAATTAAAACAAAACAAAACATTGTAATAGTATACGTTGACAAACTACGAATAACTATGTTGATCACAAAAAGCCAGAACACAAAGTTAAAGATTTATGTAAAGAACAAAGTTTGTAGATATACATTAACTAAGTTTCGGTGAACAAATCAACTTTTTCAATGCTTAAAATCTACATTTGATCAACATTGCCTTTTAAAGAGGCTGGAAGAACTTTGAATAAGAAGGATATATTCAAAGAACATAATAAAAACACATTTCTGACTTAAAACAATAATACAAAGACAGTTTATGTGGAAACACAAACTCAAAATCGGCCCCCGAAGTGGTACACCAAGGCAGGACAAAAGGTAGGTTTCAATATTTTCAGAAGAATATCGGTATTAAATTCTATCAGATGTGGTTCACCCAGGCAGGTAAAAAGGCAGGTATCAATACTTTCAGAAAGAATATCAGAATGAAATTATATCAAAGGCTAATGACAGAGAAGTATGGAGAAAGAAGGTTGACAGATCCTGTGTGGTGCCCCAAAGTTCCAGCAGACCAAGGGATAGGTGAAAGTGAATGTAAAGTTAGATGTGAACCTGGCCTAACTGATGTCTTATAATGAGTATATAATTGATCTAATTGTTTTTAGGATCATACTGTTATTCCAAGCCTCAAGAAAAAAATCATTTCCGTAAAAAAAAAAAAAAATTTTAAAAATCCTTTAGTTTTGTTTCACGGCGATGTATACGTTATACAGTTCACCTGATAATAGGAAATATTACTTCATAATTGTTATGTATGTTTGCTCGAGTGTGATTGTTACTATTAATAGTTGTAAAAATGGTGTATTTTTATGAAAACAATGCTTGCATAATTAATTTAAAAAATTAGATTTTTCGCTTTCAGAAAAGAAAAAAGTAACCGTAGCATGAGAACTTAGAATGATCTAAAATATCATGATGTCCGATTCAATTCACTATTTTCAGAGCGAATATCAGAAAATATAAAATACAAACTATCAACAACCACAATCTTACCTCCGTGTATACAGAATTGTCAAGTGCGCTGCTAAAGTGTTGACTACATGATTACATTTTCTCAACTAAACCATACAATTCATTCTCTTAGTTCTAGTAGAAAAGAAAATGCATTGACTTAACCTCCCATTAGTCCTCTCAGATGAAAACCTGACCTTTGAACTTTTGATTGGACCGAGGGCATGCGTATTCTTCTAATCAAAGTTGAACTTAATACTGTGGCGTGAAAACAAGTTGAGCCTTATGTACTTAAGGTACAGTATGTGTACCAAACAAAAAACTAAAGCTTTAAAAATATGTTTATGTTTTGACGATTTTTTTGAATGCTTGCGGAAGTAATAGGACATAAAATTAAATGAATTTTTTTTTTTTATCTGATTGAAATAGAATGATAGGAATTACCATCGCAGTTCGTTTCGGGCGGATAACTCAGATTTGAGTGTTAGATTAGAGAGGCAACTATCTAAAAAGAAAGATACTATTTTTCAGAACTTGCTTCAGAAGGGTAGGTGCTCTGGGACGTACATGCAGCGCCAGTTCTGTACATGGACGTTGTAAAGTACGCAAGCGCTCATCCAGAAATGTAGATTAGGCTCCGATATAGGCAGCATCCACTTTTTTTGTTTGTTATTGTTAACGGCCGAGAGAGGTTGGGGAGGGTTGGCAGGGATCGAGTGGTTGCGTTCAAACAATTATTAAACCCTCCACAAATGTATATATACCGACGTTACCTTGATTACTTTACCTGTTGTAGGCCTGTTCCACCTGGTGATATTTTAGATTTGGATGGAGAGGTCACCACATAAGAAGGTTATAGATATAAAAAGATAACATTTTATATTACATTTATAAACTAATATCTTTCAATTATTCACTTAAGTAGAGTAATTGTGACGCTCAAGTGAATATTTGCCAGGATCAATTACTACGTATGCTATTTTCTAACTAAACCATCGAAGCGAAAGAGAATATTTGCCACCCTAAATTGCTGTCTGTAAATCATCCATTGCTACCATTGCTGTCTCTAAAAAATGTATTGCCACTTATGCTGTTTCTAAACCATCGAAGCAAAAGAGAAAGTATACGCAATGAGATGTTCATTTAGTCACCAACAGATTGAGTCCATTTTTTAAAACCAATTTTGGATTTTTAATTCATAGGCCTATAGCTGGGCATATATATGAATACAACCATGTTGACCATTAAAATATATATATATAAAAAATTATTGAACAGAAAGAGAAGGCATATTAAATATGACATCACCATGGTTACATTTTTTAGTTACTTTGTATAGCCCTTTTCTCCCGCTTTA
Source organism: Biomphalaria pfeifferi (assembly GCA_030265305.1). Taxonomy (NCBI): domain Eukaryota; kingdom Metazoa; phylum Mollusca; class Gastropoda; family Planorbidae; genus Biomphalaria; species Biomphalaria pfeifferi. The sequence goes on from JASAOG010000022.1 coordinate 5,300,640, forward strand.
GCACACTCAGTGCGCTGTAGACCAATCTCTTTGGTGGACATGTGGGTGGAGAGGTATCTTGGAGAAGGTTTCAGTGCTGCCTCCTGGCGCTCGTAAACCCCAATTCAGCTAAAAGTCTGACAAACTGATATGTAAATTACTTGGAAGTGTTATTAGAAATTGTACCCAGTGCAATAGATTCTATTCATTTAATAGTTAAAAACAAGCTCAAACGTTAGAAAAAAAAAATTCTTTTAAACATCTCTAATAAGGAGGTCTTTAAATTATACTTTGTTGACAGTACTGAAAGATATATATGGGTGCAGATGTGGAGTTTTCCCTCTTAGATACGTTTTTTTTATAGTTTTCTTTTATTCTGCTGGGAAGTCTCTTTTTGTCGAAACAGATCTTGTCACGTGAGAGCCTTACTTGCAAGTAGTGTCCCTTCTATATTTATACAATTGCAATCTCTCTCTCTCTCTCACACACACATACACACACATGATCATGAAATAAGAGATAGAATATCTAACTATATAAATATATAACTGCTAAAAAATAACATGACATCCCTTTTTCTAGATCTGGATAAAGATGTCTTTCAATTTACTATGGAATCTTCCTAATGTGACTTCGTTTGTAATTCTTGGATTAGAAAATGATTATTTTCTACCCTAGTCCCTAATGATGTGAGCCAATACTAAGGACCAGTATTGAATGCTATTATGCGTACGTTAGCAGAATAAATTTTTTAGTACAATTATTCATCTGTTTTTACAGAATAGGAATTTTTCAATGCATATTGTTATAACTTAGCCAAATAACTTCAACGAAAGGATTATAAAATAAGACGTTAAATTACAATAAGAAACTTGATCTAGAGCCAAACTAATAACAGCTCAAGCGTCCTTGTTTTAATTCTTGTCATTGTTTTTCCATGGTGTCCACTGGTGCACAATGTCGCGCCTAATGACAGTGTGAAATGCAGGATCATAACAATACATTGAATAGTTTTAGTACATATTTTTGCACTGCAGAATCCTCCAGTTGTGGCATAATTGTCATTACTTAATAATAGTAATCATTATTTGTTTGCATTATCCATGTGAGAATATGAATAACAGTTTTTCAATTACCCATAAAACTTTATAAATAAATCAAACGAAATATTAATTCACACTAAATATTACATGTCAAATGATTATTGGTAATATTTATATTTTTCACGTAGAGTCAATGATATTTCTGTATATTGCTTTCTCTTCTTTTTCTCTTTTATTGTATTTTATTGCTTTAAAATGTAAAACAAATCTTAAATATATATTTATTTTTTTTAAATAATAAAAAATCAAGGTTACAAATATAAGTTGTGTGGAAACACAAACTCAGAATCGACCCCTGATTAAAAGCAAGTTTCAATATTTTCCTCATAAATATCCGAAGCTAAGACCCAGAAGCTATCAATAAGAACAACTAGATCTCGGTTCATACAAAACGAGTAGACGTGGATGTGTAGAAAGTGTTGCCGATATTATTGAATTGTTAGTCCCTCTGACGACATGATACCACAGGCTATTCGTGTATTAGTATTAATTGTTGATATTCATATATATATATAATCAACTTATAGTTTATATTAAATGGTACATTGTAAGTCTGGCCTAAGTGATGTTATCGAATAATTATTGTACAAATTATAATTAATGGTTCTGTAAAGGGTCAATCTCTTTTGTAAGGTTTCAAGGAAGAAGCCTTTCCCTTTGGTTAAATGAATAAAGAAATGACATTCCAGAAAGTGACATTCAGTTTGTGTAATACGAGACACTGCTTTTTAAAATGCTGTTTTAAAAATTTTAAATGGCTTGTATAACAGAAAACACTGAATTTAATAATACAAATATTTTTAGAACTAGAAAAGAAGAAAACCATTGGCATGAATATTATAAAAAACTACAAACAAACAAACAATAGAAAAAGACTTTTCCCTAGTTATTGCGGTGCTTTTCATTTTACAATCAATAGTGAATAGTTATGAAAACGATGTATTTATTTTTTTGAAAGCTAGCATTTTAATTTCAAAAATTACTTTCACTTTCAGAAAACAAAAAACTAAGATCTAAAATATGTTAATATCTGATTTACATTATAATTTTTTTGATCTAAACGGGACGGACAGGCCACACAAAACTAATAGCGACTATCTTTACTGTTCATGAACCCATTAGCTCCTTTTGCAGATGGTAACTTTTTCTCGTTTTTGTCCTATACCGTTGTAGAACGTTTCTAAATATCTCCTATTCAATACACTTGATTTAAACTTTTTAAAAAGAAGATTTCTTCTAGCCTCGTTGCATCAGTGGATTAAAGATTTTCTGATAGGGAGAGAACAAACTGTAATAATAAATGGCTCTAAATCAACACCCATAACAGTAAACTCAGATGTACCTCAAGGAACAGTCTACTACTTAATTTACATAAATGATTTACCAAATAGCATTACCTCAGGAACAAAAGTCAGATTATTTGCAGACGATTGTATAATATATAGAACAATAAAAACAACACAAGACACAGATATTTTACAAAGAGAATTAGATGAATTACAGAAATGGGAATCAAATTGGAGCATGTCTTTCCACTCAGAAAAATGTCAGTTGTTAAGTCAGTTAAGAGTAACAAAAAAACTAAAACTAATTAATTCCACTTATCTTATTCATGGCAAACCAGTAACACAGACTAAAAACGCAAAATACCTAGGTGTTATAATAAATGAAAAACTGTCATGGAATCCACATATTGATGAAACTTTTAAAAAATCAAACAAAGCATTAGGATTTATTAAAAGAATTTCTATAAATTAAATAACAAAATAAAACTAAAATGCTATTTAACCTTGGTTAGGCCAATAATAGAATATGCATAACTCCATTTGGGACCCCTCAACTCAAGATAACATTAAGAAACTGGAACAGACACAAAATAGAGCAGTGAGATTCATAACAAACGAATATTCACACTTAACCAGAGTAACATCACTAAATTTAGAAAGCCCTTAATACAGAAGACTCAAAAGTAACGGAGCAATTATACATAAAACACTGAATCATAATCTTCAAATAAAAAAACAAAATTTAATAAAATACTCTGAAAGACACAAAGATAAAGGCACATTCCTCATCCAATATGATAGGACAAATTTGTACAAATAGTCCTTCTTCCCTAGTGCTATTAGAGCATGAAATGGGTTGCCTGAGCTAGCCAGGAAAATCAGTGACTTGGCAGAATTTAAGTCATTGGTTAATATGCATGACTAAATGCATGACGCGTAGGACGTAATCATCTTCTTTTTTGAAGTAACGTCTGTATTATTTAAGATAAGAAGATAAGATAAGAGTGATTACAAATCATTTTGGAGATTACCTATTCTATTTTTAGTAAAATCGGAAAGTTTGTTTTTTTAAATTAATTTTTCGAAAGGTTAGGCCCATAGCCCCTGTGTATAAGCCCCCACGTGGGAAAATGAGTATTTTTGAAGCTGTTTTTATATTCTAATGGTATTAAAGGTATTTATTTTTAAACTAGACATATAGTTCTATTTTTAAAGTTGTTTGTTTTTTATATGTATAAGATCTTAAATTTGATTATTTTTTTAAATATTTTTTTTTAAATACGAAGTCATCCCTCTTTGCTTTGGGCCTGGGAAAGATTTTCTTAACCGGAAATAGGAGCTATCGGGTTTTATAACTAATTTACGTACGGAAATCCCCTATGTGTTTGGACTTATATAGAAATGAGCACTATTTCTATAAAAAGGAAAAAAAATCCCCATGACATAAAATCGGATTTTTGCCTTTTGCTTTGTCTAGACTAAATTATTCTTGTACTTACAGAGACAGATAGATGTAGTGAATAGACTATTAGCTCAAATGTAAGTTTTAAATTTTGTATTAATTTATTTTACTTTTATAGATTTAGATCTAGGTAACTCTTAATATTTCATGTGTGTGCCAGGGACAGACTGAGTGTCTGATTGCCATACGAAGACCGTAGATATAGAATCTAGGCCTATACTAGACTATAGTAATCTATACTATTGTTAGACCTCTATACACCTATATGCCCTTAAAATAATTAAAGTTTTGATAATGCAAAAAAGTTGGTTTAGATTGGCCTAATTTAACGTATCTGCTTGAGTCTACAACCAGATAGACTTGCTGGCTATAGGAAATCTTCATTTATACAAACAATTTCAACATAAGTTTGAATAGAATAGTTAAATTTCAATACTTTGTAAAGTTTGTTAAATGTTTTTAAAATTATTTGATATAATTATAAGAGTGAAATTTAATACTTAGAAAGGGAGCAACACGAAAGTTCTTGCAATACATTTAATTTATCCGGGACAAAAAGGTCCCTCATGAACAAACTTTATCAACAGCCTTAAACAAGAAACTTTTCTATTCTTTTGTCAAGACGCTCTCGGCCTATTCTTATTTCAACGTGCCGAAACTTCTTTCACAAGTGACTTGCGTTAGCACTAACTCTGAAGTCAAGCGGAGGATTACAAAACATGCCCCTGTCAATACATTGTACTTCTTTTAAAATTCAGTAACAACTATTTGAACAGTTATTACTGCTCTCGACGCAAGTCATCGCCCCTGTTTCTCCACACCTTTCTCTATCTTTAACGTAGTCAAATTCGTACCGGGAAATCCTGGGATATTGTGACGCACTAACCCAATAATAGAATGCATTTGACAGGACACGCAGTATTGGAGTCCTTTTTGGTAACATTATAGCCAGATATCCGTTTCTTATTTATAAGCTCAGCGTCTCGTTATAGATTCACCCTAGTATATTCAGTCTAATGAAGTTCTACCGGTCTATACAAAATATAAACCTATTGTTTTTTTTGTTAAAAGCGCTTAGTGTATATAGATTTAATAAAATATTCAGAAAGATACAAAGATAAAGGCACATTCCTCATCCCATATGATAGGACAAATTTGTACAAATGCTCCTTCTTCCCCAGTGCTATTAGAGCATGGAATGAATTGCATGAGCTAGACAGGAAAACCAGTGACTTGGCAGAATTTAAGTCATTGGTTAATATGCATGACTGAATGCATGACGCGTAGGACGTAATCATCTTCTTTTTTGAAGTAACGTCTGTATAAGATAAGATAAGACCAGTAACATGGTATCTATTTATAGATCTAGGTGATTCCATTATTACGAGAGTGTATCTTCAGTATTACACAGTTAAATCTGTTGAGTTCTTTTATGAAAGGTAAAGGAATGATAATCACATTTACGATACTTATTGTCATTCAAAGTGGTCCATTCGGAGACATCATCGCAGGGTCGGCCTTAGGATTAGGCAAACTAGGTAGCCGCCTAGAGCCTTCGTTGGGGCCTCGCACAGGACTCAAAGAAAAAAATTTTTTAGAGAAAAAATTGCGAAACATGGATCAAATCTCAAACATAGCAGAACTTTGTGTTTATATTGTGTTTTTACTACGATCAAACTACGAGAAGGGGGCACCATCATACTCTTGAACCCGGGCCCACGTATATACCCACTACGCAAATGAGTCCATATAAGCTAATTTAATTAAATACAAATATTTGCCTTAATAAATGTAATACAATGTTTTCATTTTGTCAATTAACAAAATAATACATTTTTTGCTTCTTTTCAGAATTTACACACCTGTGAACTTTTTAAAAAAAGGAAAATATACCAAGCGTGTTTAGGCATTTTGATCTTTAATTTATTAAGCTATCAGAATTATGTATCTAAGAGATTACTCCAAAATGTTTAAAACACAAGGACATACATGTTAATGAGATCTTTTCAATCGTTTAAATTGATTGTTTCTCGCCGACATGAGTCTGTGCTGCTGAGATGTTCAATATATAACTACATTTTCTCAATACTAGATTGTATCTTAAAAAACAGAAAAGTTAAAGTAAAATTGAAATATAAATTAAGTTGTAGGACTATTAATAGTATTCTTAGAATCATACATTTATTCACTACCCGGTAACTCGCCACTCGCTATCACCACGGAGGACACACGAGCAATCCCTGAAAATGACCAACATTTTACAAGATCAGATCCAACTAAAAGTAAACATCTTGCAAACAATACTTAGTGAGTCGCTAGCCAGATCAGCATCAAGTTTCTGCATCAGTGGAGCCCAGCGGCTAGCAACGTTCAAAATGTATCCGTCTGCTGACAAAGTGTCACCAACACTGTTAGCATCAGAAGGATTTATCTATACCGGCTCTGATATGGACGACTCCGTTATGTGCATCTATTGCCTAAAGACTAAGAGGAACTGGAAGCAGGGAGACTCAGTAACAGACGTACATCGCCAAATAGCACCCGACTGTCCTATAGTGACCAAAGTGTTTAAAAACCACAAACAAGTTAAGTCTGCAGCAATGGTAACTCTTAATACACAAGAATCTAACCAAGCAGGAAAACATAAAACACATCAAGCAGAACTTTCTGATGATAGTGCAATAGAAACAGACGCAGCTCTCGATGTTATGCAGTCATCATCTGTCAGACCTTTACCCCAAGACAGGTCTTTAATGCACTTTGTCACCTTTGGTACGGCTAAACCTTTTATAGAGATCACTACCGGAAATAATGCAACTTCTATAATTACAGCTGAAGAAGTCAGATCGAATGGCATTGTATCACAAGTTTCAGAAAACGATTCCGAATTTTCAGATTCGATAAATTCCAACCAAGTCAGTCAGCCTCAAAGTAATCAACAGTTAGATGTCATGCGAGAAAATGAGGCTGTTTTTTCATCTTTAATAGAATCTGAAAGAGAAGTTCCAAGGCTAGATCCGGCAGACTCGTCGTCTGGCGCAACAGCACTCACAGGATCAATGTCAAGCCTTAACTCAATTGACAGTAGAAGCTACTCGAGCCAGGACAATGGTGCAGTAGAAGAACAGTCTAACATGGTCACCGGCAACGACCAGAGACAAAATGAAGCACAACCATCTTCTAACTTAACAGCAGACGACGTATCGGCATCAAGTAATGTCGAAGGCAATATCAGAGAGAGTCTAATCAGCGGTGCTAATGGAGGACAGTCGCTGACGAACGCCAGGAGCAATCAGAATAACAATAAAGCCCCGACGTATTCCGAGCTGGGTATCATCACAGAAAGACCCAAGCGTGCTGAATATGCCTTAAAGCTGAAACGGAGGGAGACATTTGGAACTTGGCCCAGAGATCATCACCTAAATCCTATCGAGTTGTCGGATGCAGGATTTTACTATGCAGGTAAACAAATCACTGTAAGAAAAACTGACAGAATGCCCAAAGACAGACATTGACTGACCGTAGAATATCAAAGAAGAAAGTAAGAATGATCTTAAAAAAAACTGCTTTGATGTGACCAAATTTATTGATAACAATTATTCTGATCATTCAAAATTTCGGAGAGTCAACTAAAATCGTGCTCTTCATTTCTAGATGGCAAACCTAAGTACAGGTAGAGAGGAGGAGGGGGTGTGGACAGAGTTAGACAACACAGAATGACATGGAGACTCCAATTATGTTCAATGTTTTTAGCTTTTTTTTTAAAGGCATGTTTAAAATAATTACAAACATGATTAAACAAAGTCTGAATGAAAATGTTAAGTCGATCAATTTGAATTTTCATTCCATCCGAAATGTAAAAAGCAAATAATTATATAGGTAGTGGAAAAACAAATATCGTTGCAATAATAATACTACAACTAACACCTGCAGGCTATGGAGACTGTACTCGCTGTTTCTACTGTGGAGGTGGTCTGAGAAACTGGGAAGATGAGGACGATGTCTGGGTCGAGCATGCCAGATGGTTCCCTAAGTGTGCCTTTATAAGGCAACAAATGGGCCAAGTCTTTGTGGAAACTGTTCAAGAACTGACCAAATCTCAGGAGAAGGTTAGTACTTTATATATCAAAATACTAATTAGAACTACAGTTAAACCCCCCATAGCAAAATGTTGTAAATTGTTCTAAATAATTTTCTACTGATAAATCAACAGTACGTAATTATTTGAGAAAGGTATGGCTGCTGAGTGGTAAAGAACTTAACTCTTTTTCTCCTAACTGACAATAGCAGCGTTGATTCCACCAAAATGTGATAAATAATTACGGAGAGAAAGAGTTAACGTCTGAACCAAGGAGTCTAGAGTTCGAATCTCGGTGAAGACTGGGATTTTTTATTTTGTTTTTTTATGACGCCCCTGGGTCCACCAAACATTAATGACTACCTGACCTTAGTTAGGGAAAAGTAAATGCGGTTATTCGCTTTGCTGACCACATGACATCATCATTAACCTTGGGCTACAGAAACAGATGACGTTTACATCATCTGCCCTACTGATGACAAGTTTTGAAAGGGGCTATAAATAGAAGTAATTATTTGATACAATGTATTTTAAGATGAATCTTGTGGAGTTTTTTTGGCCTGAATGTATTAAAGAGCATTGCATTTATTTTAAATGTCAAATAGGAATAAGAACTTGAAACTAGAGTTTTGTGTTACAATCTTAAATGTTATTAACAAAACTTACATTTTATCTATTTATATTACATTTTACCAGTCTCTAATTGCATGTCGCCTTAATTTTACGCTTTTTCTTTTATAATTAGATTCCCTTTGAGGATGTTATGAACAAAATGGGTGTCTCAGTTGAGACGTTTCGTTTGGGTAACATACTTTTTTTTATATCTAGAACATTGAAATGCTAATAGTCCAGCCATTGTTTAGATACATGTCATGAGATATATCGATAGGATTTAAGCCACTAGATATTTCTATTTGTACATAACAGATGGGACTATATAATGTTTATCTTGATTTGTGTCTCAAAAAGTTGGAGCATTTACTTCCTCCCAATTTATAAGCCTTCTTCAAACCAAAGATTGCGAACGTATTGAACACTAGCGGATCCAGAACTTTGGAGTGGGGGGGGGGGGGGGGGGGGGGTTTCCAAACCCTAACCCTAACGCCGAGTAAAACCTAACCCTATGCATAAACGTGCGTACAGCATATATATATATATATATATACATCTCTCTCTCTCTCTCTCTCTATATATATATATATATATATATATATATATATGAGAATATATATATATATGAGAATAAAATAGAGCAGTGTTTCTCAACCTTCGGCGAAAAAAAAAAAGTCATGTTGAGGCCTTTCACTTGCAAGCTTGGGGGTCTAAGGGAGCGCTGTAAGATTTCCCAGTGGAGTTCGGGGCGAAGCCACGACGCAAAAAGCGTTTTCTTGCATTTTTCACTGCAGAAACGCATCCTTCTGACATTTATAGCTCATTATTCATCAGTGGAGTTCGGATCGAAGCCCAATCACGAAAAGCGTTTTCTTGTATTCTTCACTGAAGAAACGCATTTTCCTGACCTAAAGCTCATTTTTCATCCTATTATAAATGACCTTTCGAATAATGTTGAAAAATATTCTAATATAAATTTTTAGGCACTTAATACATTGCAAATAAAACCGATTTGTTCCTTGAAAAGATAAGATACCCCACATCTTGAGATTAAAGCTTTGAGGATCGCCGCCGAAAAAAATTATTCGATAAATAATATTCAATACAATTCAAGCATAAATTGTGAGTTATAGACCAAAACTTATTTAACTAGAAAAATATCAGATTGAGTAAAGGTTGGAAAAAAGGCGACTAGGAAAAGATTATCTGGGTTTAGAGCTCATCTCAATCGTGACTCTTATACTGAAAAATTTTGTTTGAATTATAACTTTTCCAAAGCAAAGTCTTTCTTAAAATAATTAAGATAAATTTATGTGAAATTACATAAACTCTGTCTGGAAAGGGTAGGGGGCGATAGAGTGAAAATGATTAATCCTCACTCCTTTTTATAATTTCTGCTAATGATTGCATTTGGCATTAAAGAATAGGGTTGGGGCGACTCGATATAAGAATTTAATTTTATAGCATGTATAAATTATATTAGTGACAGTTTTTTTAATTAATTTTTTTAATTTTGTAATTTCTTAATTATATTACAAAAAGAAAAAGTATAGGTTTGTCCCATGGGGGGAAGGTGATTGCATGTATCGCCCCTCCCACCTGGTAAAACCATTTTTTTATTTTATATAATACTAATGATAAAATTTGAGATTAAAGTGTGGTGCGACATAATATACAATGGGTTCACGTAGTTTATATTATATACATATTCAACTAATTTTGTTCAGATACAATGATTTCTCCATAAAAATAGGACCGCCCCCCCCACACTTAGAGGACTAGAGTGGGGAGGGCAGTATATGCAATCGCTCCCCACCTCCCCTGAATCTACCAGTGTTATTGAATTGTTCATTTACATTACATTTAGAAATCAAACGGATATAGCAAGACAAGACGTGTTAATCTTTCTTTACATTACATATGATTTCATTTATTAAAGAAGTAACGTACACACCTTACTTGCTACAATATTTCTTAGTTCCATTTTGAGTTAGGGCTACTTTGTAAAAAAAATAAAAAAAATAGTGAGAACAGAGTTAATGGAGTAGAGAGACATAAATCTATTGAGATGATGTGTTGCATCAGTTATTTGATGGTTATTACGGGATCTAGTAATGTTTGGAGATATTAGTTTCAGTTTAAACACAGGACTAAATATTTATACTTGTAGAACTATTACTATTAATAGCCTATCTCAAGTTATAAAATGAAAAGTTAATTATTCTTTTAATGATAAGCTGTTTTTTTTTCAAACATCTAGCCTACTTTATATGTCACTCCTATTCGCAATATCTACTCTATAGATTCTAAAACTGCTCCCCTGAAGAGAGACCCTGCAGTTCAGGCCCTCATACAACTTGGATTCCCAGAAAAACAAGTTATCGATGTGGCTACAAGGCTGAAGGAGGAAGGTACGCTTAGAAATTTTTTTTAATGCACAAGCAGGAAGTAAAATTATTCAAATCGTTTATGTTATGTCTATCTTTAACATTTCCAGGTTGTAACATTTTTATCCTATTATTTACTTAAAGCTAATCTGATATCTGCTGATTCAATTGTGGAGAAGTTGACAGAGGAAGGCATCCGTAGATCTGAAAGTTTTCCAATCTCCAATCAAACGGTAGACTTTGGTAAGTAATGTTTTTAAAGCGTGAGATAAGTAAGGCAGCCGGATATTTAGGACCAGCCCATGAACACAAAAAGGGAAGTGCCTTAAACGAGCGATCGACTTCTCTAAACTGGGGACTGCCCCTGGAAAACCTAGCGAGGGTAATCACCTTAACCACCTTCGATAATTTAAATAGCCAGCAAAGTTTTTTTTAAAAAATGAAGATTTAATTGTAGGATATAACGAATATCTAATGTACGATTCAAGACATGGGAATATTGTAATCAATAACAACAGTTTTCTAGCTTTTTAAAAAAATACAACCGTAGGTTTCCGATTCTATAGGATAGGCTCTATGATTCAGCGAAGAATTATATCAAATTCAATGATCCCAATGCACGTGATTGTAATGAATGGAGAGTTATTTTTGAGTTCATAGTGCAATCTGCTTGGTTATCCTGTTTGTTTGACATATTTAAACATTGAAACACTTTTAAAAGTCTAGCTTACAGATAGATAATCTGTCTCTAGTAGGGTAATGCAGAAGATCGTCTATATGTTTTTTTTTAGTCCCAAAAGACTTCGCTGTTGAATGTTTTACATTTGGATGTTCCTTCAGAGTTCCACTGGGCGTGGGAGGGGAGGGGGGCAGGGTATGAGCCCTGGACCATCGAGATGACCGCACAACCAGGCAGCCATCTTTCTTCCCCCTCCCCCAACTAAAATTATGTTTTGTGCGAATATTGATCCCTTATCAGTAGATTACTCATTATCTACAGGGAGCCTGTGGAATTTATAGCGATCGAGTTACCAATCATTACAACGTGAATAATAAAAGTCTGGTCTTGGGAAGTGCTGTGTTAGCTCTTCATGCTACAGCAGAGAGTGAACGGAGAGTTCCATCAAAGATGTTGATTGCTATTGGTGCACATCATGAAGTCTACAGTGCTATTTATCAAATCTTTTGTCCGCTAGGGAAGCCGTGTGGAGATAGATTGTTGGGCATATAGCCACAGGTTGTTTTTTTTTACTTCCCAAATTAATACCAAGCGATAGAAGAAAAAAAGACATTGATGCTAAAGGCATTTGCATTTAAATTATCAGAGCCCAAACCAAACGTAGATCAAAATGTAGCTGTTACTTGTTTCAATTGGGGTTAATTGAAATCACACGTTTCAGTGACAACAATGTTTTTACCTTGTTTCTACTTTCAGAGACTTTACGCCAACTAAAAGAAAACAACAATCAAATGCGTCAACAAATAGTGTGTAAAATCTGTATGGACAAAGAAGTAGCAGTGACATTTCTACCATGTGGTCATTTAGTGTCCTGTGCCGACTGTTCCCTGGCCATGAAAGATTGCCCAGTCTGCAGGAAGAACGTGCGAGGTGTTGTTCGGGCCTTTCTTTCTGTTTCTTTAGACTGAATACAATAAAAATCATTTTAAAATATTTATTTAACTATTTCTTTATCAACACCGTGTGAGAGTGGAATGCTTCAGTGGGAGATATACCAGAACCAAAAATCTATTAGCAAACATACAACCAAATAAAGCATCAGGACTTGACTAAGTATTCCAGCTGAATAACTTAAAAAACTAAGCAGCAAGCATCAGGGTTCGAAATACTTTTTAGTGATCACTGAATCAAGGTAGAGTACCTACAGACTACCTAAAGACTGGAAAGAAGCTAGTGTGTCATTCCAAGATAAATCTAATCTGGGAAACTACAGACCAGCATCTTTGATTTAGTTGTAAGAGATGATAAATTCTTAAAGGATTATTAAAAACAAAGATAAAAATGGGTCATTGTAAACAGAGGGATAACGAAAGCATGAAACAAAAAAAATAGAGCCTTCAAAAAAACTTGTTCATATAGCAAAGCAAAACAGCAATTAATCCTTAAGACATTAGCTCAATAAAAAAAGAAACTTTCATTTTATTTCTGAGAAAGTAAGAGTATATGTACTACATAAACACATGTCTGAGAAAGTAAGAGTATATTTACTATATCAACACATGTCTGAGAAAGTAAGAGTATATTTACTATATCAACACATGTCTGAGAAAGTAAGAGTACCACAGTAACACATGTCTAAGAAAGTAAGAGTACTATAGAAACACATGTCTAAGAAAGTAAGAGTACTATAGAAACACATGCCTAAGAAAGTAAGAGTACTATAGAAACACATGCCTAAGAAAGTAAGAGTACTATAGAAACACATGCCTAAGAAAGTAAGAGTACTATAGAAACACATGTCTAAGAAAGTAAGAGTACTATAGAAACACATGTCTAAGAAAGTAAGAGTACTATAGAAACACATGTCTAAGAAAGTAAGAGTACTATAGAAACACATGTCTAAGAAAGTAAGAGTACTATAGAAACACATGTCTAAGAAAGTAAGAGTACTACAGTAACACATGTCTGAGAAAGAAGAGTCTGAAAAAAGTAAGAGTACATGTATTATATAAACATATGCCTAAGAAAGTAAGAGTAAATGTACTATATAAACACATGTCTAAGAAAGAAGAGTGCATGTACCATATAAACACATCTGAGAAAGTAAGAGTACTATAGAAACACATGTCTGAGAAAGTAAGAGTACATGTACTATATAAGCACAAGTGTAAGAAAGTATGAGTACTATATAAACACATGTCTGAGAAAGTAAGAGTAAATGTACTATATAAACACATGCCTAAGAAAGTAAGAGTAAATGTACTATATAAACACATGTCTGAGAAAGTAAATGTACTATATAAACACATGTCTGAGAAAGTAAGAGTACTATATAAACACATGTCTGGAAAGTAAGAGTACTATATAAACACATGATAAGAAAGTAAGAGTAAATGTACTATATAAGCACATGTCTGAGAAAGTAAGAGTACTATATAAACACATGTCTAAGAAAGTAAGAGTACTACAGAAACACATGTCTGAGAAAGTAAGAGTACTATATACACACATGTTGAAGAAAGTAAGAGTACTATAGAAACACATGTCTGAGAAAGTAAGAGTACATATTTTATATAAACACATGTCAGAGAAAGTAAGAAGGGAGAAAAATATGATCTCTGGAATAAGAGGCCAGTATCACTCACCAGCAGGACATGTAAAACACTAGAACTTATTATATGTAACAACATCATAAATCACTTAGATAAACAGAATGTCCTGACTTCAGGAAATATAGGCAAATGGTTCATTACATTAATAGATTCAGGATTTTCTAATAGGAAGAGAACAAACAGTAATAATAAATGGCTTTAAATAAACACCAATAATAGTAAACTCTGTTGTAACTCAAGGAACAGTCTTAGGCCCTCTACAGTTTCTAATTTACATAATAGATCTACCAACAAAGTCAGATTATTTACAGACAATTGCATAATATTTAGAACAATAAAATTACAGAAATGGGAATCAAATTAGAGTATGCCTTTCCACCCAGAAAAATTTCAGTTATTAAGCACAACAAAAAAACTAAAGCAAAAACTACTTACTTTATTCATGGTAAACCAGTCATACAGACTAAAAACTCAAAATAACTAGGTGTAATAAGAAATGAAATGTTATCATGGAATCTTCATATTGATGAAATTATTAAAAAAATCAAGCTAGACACAAGGGTTAAAAGAAATTTTTACAAAGCAAGCAAGAACATACAAGTAAAATACTATTTAACTTTAGTTAGGATAATATTAGAATATGCATCCTCTGTTTGGAATTCTTCAACTCAAGAAAACATAAAGAAACTAGAACAAATACAAAATAGAGCAGAGAGATTAATACCAAACTAATATTCCAATTGGATTAGAGTAACACCATTAGAAAAGTCACTAAACTTAGAGACAAATGCATAGGACATAATTATCTTCTTTTTTGAAGTAATATTTGTAATAAATAAGATAAGAGTACTAGAAACAGTAACAATTCACCCTTTACAAGAAAAAAAGAAATGCAAAGACATTTGGGAATTATATAATTCTTCACTTGGTCTACGTACCTTGCTGTTTAAATGAATCAGGCTTCTTAAAGTTTCAATGAAACTTCCATGTGTAACACTGTACATAAAAATAGTTCCTTCACGAAAAAAAACAAAACATCAGTATTTCTCTTTCTTTATTGTCAGCCTAGACTAGGTTTGGTATACCTGTATTACATTTCTAAAAAGAAACATGTTTCTGACACTTTCATAGAATTATGTTTGTATAGCAATCAAATAATTTGTTTAGATTTGACTTCTGAATCTGTAGTATCATATACGATATTTGGTTCTCTAAAATCTAATTAGGTCAAAGTTGGGTCAGCACTGACAGATACAAAAATACTTTCTATGTCTTGTTAGTCTAGTCAAATGACAAAAAGACAGAAAAGAAAAAACCCGTGGAATGTTTTATTCTTGTCTGGACTGGGAAAGAAAGTCTATAGTCTGATTTTCACTAGGCTTGCTAAAGACCATTTTATTATCTTATCTTACATAATACAGACGTTACTTCAAAAAAGAAGATGATTACGTCCTACGCGTCATGCATTTAGTCATGCATATTAACCAATGACTTAAATTCTGCCAAGTCACTGGTTTTCCTGGCTAGCTCAGGCAACCCGTTCCATGCTCTAATAGCACTAGGGAATAAGGAGTATTTGTACAAATTTGTCCTATCATATGGGATGAGGAATGTGCCTTTATCTTTGTGTCTTTCAGAGTATTTTATTAAATTGTGTTTTTGTATTTGAAGATTATGGCTCAGTGTTTTATGTATAATTGCTACTTTACTTTTGAGTCTTCTGTCCTGAAGGCTTTCTAAATTTAGTGATTTTACTATAGGTGTTACTCTAGTCAAATGTGAATATTCATTTGTTATGAATCTCACTGCTCTTTTTTGTGTCTGTTCCAGTTTCTTAATGTTTTCTTGAGTTGAGGGGTCCCAAACGGAGTTATGCATATTCTATTATTGGCCTAACCAAGGTTAAATAACATTTTAGTTTTATGTTCTTATTTGATTTATAGAAATTTCTTTTAATAAATCCTAATGCTTTGTTTGAATTTTTATAGTTTCATAATAATGGGGATTCCATGACAGTTTTTCATTTATTATAACACCTAGGTATTTTGCATTTTTAGTCTGTGTTACTGGTTTGCCATGAATAAGATAAGTGGAATTAATTTGTTTTAGTTTTTTTGTTACTCTTAATACTGACATTTTTCTGGGTGGAAAGACATTTAGATTTAGAGCCATTTATTATTACAGTTTGTTCTCTCCCTATCAGAAAATCTTTAATCCACTGATGTAGTGGACCATTAATGCCAAAATATTTTTATTTCTTAAGCACACTATGGTGGTGAACTTTGTCAAAAGCCTTAGAAAAATCTAGTAAGATAGCATCTATTTGTTCACTATCATCTAAACCTTTAGAAAAATCATCAATTAGTCCTATTAGTTGTGTTTCACATGATCTATATTTCCTAAAGCCATGTTGGTATGGTGTGAGGACATTTTGTTTGTCTAAGTGGTTTATGATATTTCTACATATTATGTGTTCTAGGATTTTACATGTGATGCTGGTAAGTAATACTGGTCTGTAGTTTCCTGGGTCAGATTTTTCTCCTTTTTTTAAATAGGGGGGTGACATTAGCTTCTTTCCAGTCCTTTGGTACTCTGCCCTGGTTAAGTGAAGCCTGAAAGAGTATTTTGAACATTGGGGCTAGCTCATTGCTTAGTTCTTTGAGTAATCTAGCTGGAATACCATCAGGTCCAGACGCTTTATTTGGTTTGGTGTTGGCTAATAGATTTTGAATTCCATTGTATTGATATCTTTTACAGGACCTTGAAAGAGGGGGATTTTATAACCCACTTTATAATTCTGAGTATATTCTGTTGAACTTGGTCTTATTTGAGTTCAGAATCATTATGCAGGGTAGGGTGTTGGGGTCTGATGTGGATAGCGTTTTACTCAGGATAATTGATTCGTTAGGTTAGTTTAAAAGAAATGAGAGTATTAGGAAATGGAAAGAGAGAATGCAAACAACACAAAGAAAACACTAACACATAGAGGGCCATTGATTGACTGAGCGGGGAGGGGGGGGGCCTGAGGATGGCAGCACAAAACACTTCTACAAAGGTGAAGGATAGACAAATCTGCAAGATATTTGCTCACCAGTGCCAGTTACCTTTTGCTTTGAATGTATACGCAGGAACAAAATAGTGTTAGCATCTTCACTTGGTTACTAGAATAAAGATTAGGTAAGATCTTAAAGATAAAATGATTATCTTAAGTTAGATTAGCATGTATTGATCTAGCATTTCAAACAAACAAAAATACCAATATTTCTTTATTGAAGATAGAAATAATGCACAACATTATACAGGAGAAAGACAATTATGTAAGGTCAACAGCTATGGTTACCTAGATACTTATAGCCAAGAGGCTATTAATAATCTCTGAAACCTTAAATCACAAGTGATCATGTGAGTAAAATAAAAGTTAAAGGCATTAATTCACATCCTATTCTCTACAGACCCAATCACTAATTTTAATGCAAATGAAAACATTATTTATAATTAAAAATAAAAAAAACATTTTCTTTTGAGCTGGCTGGCATTCATCTCCTCTATAGGTGCCACTTGCCCTTTAGTGAATGTCAAAAAGACTTGCTCCAGTGTGGTCTGGTGGACAGAGTAGTCTGAAACATATAAGTGGAGCTTTGTGGTCTCCATCAGTGTAAACACATCAGCCAGTCTGACCGTGGTATCTGGAACTTGAAAGTGAATGTAGCCTTGATGGTCATTAAACACCTGTGGATACCAGTATTAATTGCCTTATAAATAACCTTCAAACAAAAATAAACAGTTGCCATTTTTACTCAAACATAACAAAAACTTGGTTTCTAATAGCACAAAGCAGGCTACTGTAAACATTTTTTGACTATATACACTAACACACTAAAGAAAAGGAATATCTGTACTCAGTATTAAATACACTTGTGTCAAAGTAATATAACATCTGCAGGTTTGGATTTTAAGTGCCTCTATAGTAACACGCTTAAAAAACAGTGTGTTGAAAAAAAAAAATCATTTAAAGTTTAATGTCTTCAAACTCAGTCTAATAAAATAAATACTTCAGTGATGTAAAATATTTACATCAACCACTAATGGCTTGTAGTCATGACTAGTAAAATAACTTAAATGACAAAAGTTATCAATGTTAAACAAAGCACACTGAACAAAGAAATATTGTCTGATAACTACTGACTACTAAGCAATGACAAATTGGCCCAACCAAAAGCTCGCCATATTTTCTTTTTAATTTTCTCCCAAAAAGACTTCCCTAGATGATTACATTGTTCTCAACTCTTTGAACTGTCTGAAAAATGTTTTTTGTTTACAAAAAGATGAGTTCAAAATCTTTCATGATGTTTCTCGTCTGACAATTAACCAGCTTGATCTGGCCTGACACATATTCTAGCAATGATGCTCCTCATCTGACTTGATCAGCTTGATCTGGCCTGACACATATTCTAGCAATGATGTTCCTCATCTGACAATTATCCAGCTTGATCTGGCCTGACACATATTCTAGTAATGATGTTCCTCATCTGACAATTATCCAGCTTGATCTGGCCTGACACATATTCTAGCAATGATGTTCCTCATCTGACAATTATCCATTTTGATCTGGCCTTACACATATTCTAGCAATGATGTTTCGATTGATTAAACAAAAAAATTTACTGATATCTTCATTAGGCTTATAGCCATGGTGTGCAGTTGAGACTGACAATAAATTAAAAAGAAAACAAACATCAATTGGAGATTTTCTAAAAAACATTATTATATGATTTTGTCAGTTGATAGGGTGATTTTTTAGATTAGTTTCCAGTTTACTATTATAGATAAGTATTGAGCACAATAGGCTTTAAAACTATTGTTGACAGAGCTAATACTGTTGAGAGCAGTTCTAGAATTAGCCCTGTCTTTTTTTTTTAACTTAAGTTTTACAGTATCAATACTTAAACAAACTATACTAACATTTTAAAAATAATTATTTCAAAGGAAAATCACCTACTTTTGTACCAGGGAAATATTCCAAAATATAATCCACAACTGGTTCATTTGGTGCTATGGTTCCATCTGGCAAAGTCCCAAGCTGGACAATCAATGTGTAACCTTGACCAAATATGTTTTTCAAATGTTGAGGACTTCCAAGACACATAAATTTACCATTCACCATAATAGCAATACGAGTACAGAGAGCATCACATTCCTCCATACTGAGGCAATAAAAAGAGATTTGTTAGAATAAAGTAAAGAGAATTTCATATTCTTACATACTGAGGAAATACGAAGATAAAGTATAGAGAGAACATCACATTATTACATAATGAAGAAAAATAAACATATTCTAAGAATGGACATATTCTTCCATACTATTACGCTAAGTTATATTGATAGTTTTACAATCTACACTTCAATTTAAAGTCTGTAAAACTGAGTATTTCCTTTCTTGAAGTGATGTAAAAAAAAATTGGCTTCCATTCCATTATTTTTAAAAACATTAAATGTATTAACTTATTCTAAAAGTTCCAAATTTTTTTGTTAAATTTTCTTAATCCTTGAAAAATCTTTCCAGATAAATCAAATGTGTATAAAATTTCCCCCATTTCTGCTTTCAAAATTTGCATTCCATGAGGCAGATTATGTAATGGTCATTAGTTTATATGGCCAATGGTTAAAAAAGGTGTCAAGTGGCCTGCACAAGGACCAACTGCCTTTACTTTCCACAACTAATGTCAGGTACCCATAGGAGTTGGGTGAACTCAATGGCATCCTAAAAATCCAAAAAAACACACTCTTCACTAGGTTTACTTGTATGCAAAATGTTACTTTAAGGAACATTTTGCATGTTTATACAGATTCATAACAAGTACCAGTGAGAAGTTAAGACTAGTGTACGTCCTGAAGCTCTGACTTGAGATAAAACATTCCAAAGTTGTCTTCTAGCTTTAGGGTCCATACCAGCAGAAGGTTCATCTAACATAATGAATGGAGGGTCTCCGATAAGAGCTATTGCTGTGCTCAACTTTCTTTTGTTGCCTCCACTGGGAACAAAAAAAAAATCAATTACAAATTATTTATTGTCAAACATATTCCTGTAAAAAATATCACACTAATTTCGTATTTTTAAAGCAATTTTTTGTTTTCCTAAATTTTAATATGCCTTGCGACATTTCCGCTTCATTTAAGACAAGGTCTAAATAAAATACAAAAACAATCCTAATAGCATTAATATTAATAAGAAAAATCTTTTTTCGATAGAAATTCTTTTATTCAGAGAACAAAATACCAAGAAATGTTATAGGGGAATGTTGCATTCAATTGGGGCATTCTGGAAATGCTATTTTTTTAATTTTTTTTTTTACTCTAGGCCTGAAACTGATGGTATAAAGAACTCATGCTATAAGATTTAAATAAGGCCCATTTTAAATAAACAAAAAAAAACACCAAAAGACAAGCAAAATAAAAAATCCAACTAAAAAAAAATAAAGCCTATCTAATGGGGAAGAATTCAGTCCATAAAACTATATCTATTAATAATGTGCAAGTTATTTCCCTTATTTGATATCCAAAACTACAATACATAATTATTTAACGTATTAACTTGATCTCAGAATGCCTTAACAATTACTTAAGGGGACTAAACCCAATAAATGTAGCCATATCTGTGAATACTGAAGTATTAGTTTCCCTTGTTGCTATTAAACAAAAGAATTAATTACCAGTAATTAATTGTCTAATTGCTTACTTTTTTTTTATTGATTGATGTCTTGTCTATGTCAATGAATAATTGAGCGAAATTTCAGCATGATCCAAAACGGGTGTGGGAAAAAGAATATGAACACACTTTCCAGACAGACAGACAGACGATGTGAGTTGATATAAGCTTTGTAAAAAAAGGGTGTTTAAGCCATAATAAACAATATAAAGCCTGGACAAATTTCAATGGGCAGAACTGGTGTTCTGCTAGTACATAATAACATAACATGGGAATGCACATTTTAGTTTTCTAGAGGTTTTCTCAAAAAAAAAATAGTTCAATCATTAAATGTTGTTTAAAACTTATTTATAAGTAGGTTCAAATGTTTTCTTAAAATTACCTAAATTATAAAATAACATATTTAAACTGAAAATAGTTTTTTTAAGTAAGGTCCCCATTTTTCAAATTAAATGAGCCTATAAATATAAAACCCAACACAAAAAGAAAAACTAAGGCTGGATGCTTCTAAACTGTAACTTAGAAATAGTAAACAATTCCTCATCTAGCTTTGTAATGCTTTACAAATCTTTGAGACTAACTAAGGCAAAATACAGAGAGGAATGGAGAAAGACGGTCAACAAATCTTGCATGGTGCCTCAAAGGTCCAACAGACTAAGGCATAGGTAAAGGTAACATCTCATAAACAAGTAAAAAAAACATTGTGTTTAAAAACTATGTTAGGACAGACCAAGGTCTTTTCACTTGTCAAACAAAAACAAAAAAGCATCTAGGTAAAAAAGTAGTTTTGATGTCTCACCTATAAGCTCCTACCAGTTTGTTTTCATGTGGCCAAAACATTAAAAGGTCAATTAAATTGTTGACTACATTCGAGATATGTTTTTCTGGCACACCACGAAGTCTGGCATACATGTATAATGTTTCTCTTCCAGTCATCTGATCAATTAAAGCATCAAACTGAGGGCAGTAACCCATGTTGGCTTGGACCTAACAAGTAAAATGGAAGAGAGTAATGAAATCAAATCGAGCTGAAGACAGTTATCAGAGGACATAACAAGTACTAGCAGGGCCGGATTTAAGTATGTGGATGCCCAGAGGCAGGATTTTTGTGGAGGCCCCTACACTTTTTAATAAAGAAACAATTATGAATGAAAATACTGTTAACTAAAAACCATGCTCAATTTTAGAAAAACGTAATTGAGTACTTGTAAATTTAATCTCACTTTCATTTTAAAAAATATCTAATATGCCTATTTTAGTTTTAAAAAGTGTAATTTTTTTACTTTGTGGAGGTAAGGCCCTTGGTAGATGCACTGACATAAATCCGGAGATATATTTACTTATTCCGAGCATACTATACAAGGGTACACTTCTTAATCGTTTAATTTTTGCCATCTTTAAAAAACGGAAACAAAAAGGTTAGAAAAAAAACTTTAAAGTTTCTGTCAATCGAAATTCAAATATATTTTTATCTCTTTTGTGGAGGCTCCTTTCTTGTGGATGCCCCATGGTCTTAAATCCAGCCCTGAGTTTTAGTACTAAAGCCTGCTAAGTTTATCACCATCCTCTTAGTTTCTTATAATTAAATATGATTATTTTTAATAGCTTGATTTGTTTACTAAGTCAATTTTATCAACTGAGTATATCTTACGTTTCTAATATCACTCCTGATATCAAAACCTTTCAGGTAAGCATTTCCATCAGTCACCATCATGTCACCAGTCAACATTTTAAAAGTTGTGGTTTTCCCAGCACCATTCTGCCCCAACAGACCCAAACATTCCTGTTCAGGTACACCCAGACATATGTGATCTACTGCTATCAAGTTCCCATAGTGTTTGGTTAAGTTGACTAGAAGTAATGCATCTGGGAAGCAAACATTTAGAGTTTAGTGGAAAATGCAATCACACAAAACAACAACCTTTCAAACTTCACAGTATCACACTAGCAAATAAGTAACAAAAAATGTAACCAATTGTATACAAAGCTGATCAGCATAAGACTATGTTAAAGCAGCAATGAGCTAAATTAACTTCTTCAGGATAATATGGAAATAATTTATCAACCATAAATAAATAACATTATTTTACTTCACATCAGAATTCACATGCAAGTAAATAAAAATGGACATCAATTGACTAATAATAAATTGTTAATGTCCAGTTTACATTTGTCATTTTATAGGGAAGTGAGTAGGGTTAAGCTCTTACTATTTACACTTCTGATTTGCAAAAAGACTCATAGCCAAATTCAACACAAGAGCTGTTCTGGGGCTAAAAGCAGGGTCACTCTAATGCATTACAGCGCAATGGCTCGAGGAGTACACTTTGGGGAAAATGTAGACGCAGAGCCCTGAAGTATTGGAATTAACTTTGCATTTTATTTCAAACACCTGCAGTTCATGCAAAAAGTAATTCTTAGCTTGTATTTCAAATGACACCACCAAGTTCTATAGAGGAACCATGATCACTGGTTTCCAAGAATGTGAATTAGAGAGGTCTAGTAATGCATCTATTGTCTCCCAGGGCAGAATGAGATACTTGATCTAATTGATCCAATCCACTACATTAAAAAATGGAAACCACAAACCTGTTTCTGATAAAACTGACACTGAATTTAAATTTATTCTCCTCCTTTCATTGGCCACATCACTATCTTCATTCTTCCTTGGTAAATGAACAGGAGATGGTCCTATTGAATCTGATACAAACATCCCCCTTAAATAACTCCTGTAAGATGATCATTTGCTTCAGTTTTTACATTTAAAAAAATAATAAGGTAAAATAAATGTGAGCCCTGCCCTTACTCATTGCTAGTTCAAGAAAAAAAAACTTAATTTCTGAATAGTATGCTTGGTCGTGTGGTATGCACTCTGGACTGCCTTCTCCCACTGTCCAGTGGCAGGTTTGGGCTCAGATGTAATAATCTTCAGAAACAAAGGGAGCATCTGAAAGGTAAAACATTTTACAAAAACAAACACATATGTGACAAAAAAATCCTTTTTTCTGTGGCCCCCACAGATGAACAAAATTTG
Organism: Biomphalaria pfeifferi; assembly: GCA_030265305.1. Lineage (NCBI taxonomy): Eukaryota > Metazoa > Mollusca > Gastropoda > Planorbidae > Biomphalaria > Biomphalaria pfeifferi. The sequence continues at coordinate 5,324,578 of JASAOG010000022.1, forward strand.
TTCCGAATCCCCTTATCCAGCTGGAGGTCTCAATAAGAAGAGGGCATGTCAGAAAAGGTTTAAGTAATGAGGGCTGGGATGGGCCATTATTTCAATGTTTTCTTGCAATCAAAGATGAAAAATGCATTCTCTTAGTGTGGAGAGCACAGTATTACTCCTGGTTAAACATTACATGATAAGTCTAATAACAAAAAGGCAGCACTGGACTAAATTGCCTACTATTAAATAAGAAAATTGAAAGTAAATGTGAAGCACATAGAGGCACAGTAGCTGAGCAGTAAAGCGCTTGGCTTCTGAACCGGGGGTCCTAGGTTCGAATTATAATGAATTATTATAGATTATAATTGCAGGATCTCTGGGCACCTGAGTCCACCCAGCACTAATGGGTACCTGACATTAGTTGGGGAAAAGTAAAGGCAGTTGGTCATTGTGCTGGTCACATGACACCTTTGTTAACTGTTGGCCACAGAAACAGATGATCTTTACATCACCTGCCCTATAGATTGCAAGGTCTGAAAGGGGAACTTAAAAGCACATACATATGTAATGGGCCAGATTGTTGTGAGACCATCTTAGTGCTTAGCAAGATGTCTTACCGCTGAACTTTTTTTTGTTACACAAAAATCGTCAACAGAGCGATGTACAATATTCATTAGAAATTTGATTGTACAATCATAAGAACAATATTCAGAAGAAATTTGATCAGAAAGTCGAGAGCCATCCCTATGTTTTAAACATTCTAAATGTGTTAACATACTTTTGAAGAAACTCATGATAATAATAATTTGTAACATTTTCTATTCTTCTGCTTTTCCGTTTTATTTGAAATATTTGATAGGTTCTTAGGCCCTTTTTTCTTATTTTATTACTATCTGCTAATGCTCACATAATACTTTGGCCATACCAACCACACTTATTTATTTGCACTTTCAATAAAACTCCCCTCAATTCAAACCCCCCCCCCCCCCCTCTTTGGTGTATTCCAGTACATGTTAGGTATAATTGAAACAGCCCGTTTTAAATAACCCTACAAAACACAATCATTTCTACATCACCCCTCAAAACACTTGAAATTTTGGTATCTGTTACATTTAATTAACACATCCAGCTTTATAACACTAGCCCTTCCAAACATACAATTTTTTAATTGTGAAAATGATTACCAATACGACTTATTCCCTCCTCACCTTTCCCCAATATATGCCTTCTTATAAGGTAGTCCTACATATTGAACGTCATCAATATTTTATTAAGCGCCAAGTCTTCTTTTTATCTTCAAAAGCAAAGATAATTACATCAATTTTAGAATTTAGGTTATAAATTCCATATTAAATTTTTATTTAAATTGAATTATTAAAATAAAAGTGAGCGAAAAACGCTTTGAAAAAAAAAAATATTTAAAAGTCACAGTGCTATTAGGTAACTTGACACTCAGGTTTGAAGTCTGATGCTCAAGCTACTGAGCTCACTGAATATTGTTTATTTCAGTTGACATTCTGAACAAATAGAAAAATGCTTAAAAATAAAATTATAATCTTGTACTTTTTGGCTTTCAAAGCATGCAAACTGCAAATAAAAAATTGTTTTAGGTAAATTTAACAACAGCTGGTTTGATCATGAAAATATCTTATTCGTTACAGACCAAAGGTAAGTGATAACAGGGCCATGACAAGTGGGAGAATGAATTAGTGATGGGTGAGAGAGGGATTTGAAATATATATATATAACAATGTCATGTTGACTTTAAATCTAATCTATGACTCCCTTAGTTGTGAAGCAGCTATGGATCATCTCATAGAAATGATATGAAAATCTGTACATTGGCCATGATCAGAATGATGTCCCCCCCAAAAATGGCATACATCAAAATAATTTTGGATCAGTATTGTTGCAAATACTACCAGGATGTAGCCTGGCTCATGATTTGTTCCCAGGGTAGACTCCCAAAGGCTTTCACATGTTTGAGTATAGCTACAAAGGTACCCCAAAAAAAAACTAAGTAAAATTTTATTTCTGGCTTATCAACTAAGAAGCCCAGGTGGAGAGAATTTAGCTAAAGCTCTTAATTTCTACAATATAAATATGTGATATACTATTTTGGTATGCACAATGTGCTATAATTTCAAAAAAAATGATTCCATTGGTTACTAGATGAAACAAGTTTGACAGAAGTTTACTTTTAGTATATTTAGTCTTCTCGAAAATGTTTCCCAAGAGATCATCAAGAGGAGGCCTGGAAAATATCATCCATCCTGCCCCACCAAATAGTTTAACAGAGTGAGACTGTCTGTAGGTACTGCATAAAAGTTAAAAATATACAATTACCATATTTGTTGGATGATGCGATACTCTATAAGAAACACAAGAGCAAAGAAGAGGAATCCTTGAGCAGTCATGAAGACAAGATATGATCCAATACCAGGTTTATCCCATGCCAGATAACTCTCTTGAAATTCAATACAATATTGAAACTTCTTTTTGCAAATGGCTGAGTGATAGAAATATTGTAATTATTTCACTTTCTATTATTATTCAGTTTTGAAGCATTAAAAAAAAAGTGGCTTAGGCTTATATTACATTTATTTGCAGAATATCATTAGTAATACTGAATTGTTGTTTTGACATAATAGTAAAAAGTTTTCTTTTTATGTGTAAGGTTTACAAAATATAAGAGGTTTGAAAACTGTGTAAGAGATGTTACATCCATTTGTTGTTATGTATAGAATTATTTAGGCTGTAATCATATAATAGGAAGAAACAACAGGGAACACTGCATTAAATTCATACAAGTGCTCTTTCTCCTTAGTGTCATTAGAGCATTAGGCAGGAAAACTAATGACTTAGCAGAGTTTTAAATCTCTCATATAAATGCACAAACAAATTAAGACACGGAAACTTGTAGGACAAAATTATCTACTCTTTTCAATGTCTGTAATGTATAAGGTAAGATAGGATAAGAATAATAATGTAGCAAATATTTGTGCAAGTAACTTAGTGCATTTACTTAACTCAGTGATGCCCAAAATATGGCCAGATCCGGCCCGCGACGTGGTTTCTATCCGGCCAGCTGAAACGTCGGCACAAAGTGCAGAAAATCCCCCCTTCATATATGCATCTTTTCCTACAATAGTGCCCTCACTAATGCGTTTTAAAATGGGACTCAGAATGTAGAATCTACCAGGAAATGTAAACGGATCTTTACATTTTTTGTGGAAAATGATAATAAACCAACCATTATATTAGATTTGTAAAGAAAGTGTGGCTGTTTAAAAAAACATAACGGCATCATAAAACAAATATGGTTGCATTTTTGGTTTGAGACGCGAATAAAAGATTCTTAAGTACACTTATAGATTTTAGGATTTATGAGAATATTTACCAAAAAATGACAAGAAAATAAGTCGGTTGTAAATCTAGCTACAACGTTGCTCACATTTTAAGTAGAGAAATGGAGCCACATTCCGATGCGTCAAAAAAAAAGAAAAACTTCCAATGTTATATTAATTAATGTAAGTTTCTAATCAAATAGTTTCAGGCCAATTTCATTTCGTATTTGTACCTTTTCGTTCATGTGGCCTGAGACACAAGTGTCCGAAATTAAAATAGCCGCAAGTCGAATTAGGCTGTGCATCACTGACTTAACTCATTTGGAACAAAAAATAATAAAAAAAGAGAAAGATATTTCAAAAAAGATCTTGATAATATCAGAGAAAAGAAAATTACAGATCTTGTGATCTATAGGGCAGATAATGTAAAGGTCATTTGTTTTTATGGATGATGGTTAAAGATGAATCCAGCACATCACTGAACCGCCAGTACTTTGCCCAACTAAAGACAGGCATCTATTTGAGTTGTGTGGACTTAGGGGCGTCCTCAAAATCCCAGTCAAGATTTGATCCTGGATTATATTGGTTTAGAAGCCAAGTTCTTAGCCACTCATCCACCACTTTCCCTGTGATAATTGTTTCAGTTGGTTTCATTCAGTCATAGAACAACTATGGTTTATCTCATAGAAAAAAAGATGAAAACCTGGACATTACTTATGTCACCCACATAGCAGTTTCTTCCTCTCCAAGCAGCTGATGTGTCAAAAGTGCCAGTTTGTAGCACTGTGTGCCACAAGCTGTAAAAGGGTCAGCTGCTTTTCAGGTATATCTGCAAGGCAGTGGATATTTGGATTCAGAGTTTAGTGGGTAGACGACCAAGGTTAACAAGCCTCTCCAGCCTGAAGATTACTGGTTAAGGCACCAGTTGCTCCCTTTATGGTAACTGTTCCACTGGCTCAATATCTGAGCTGTGAAGTTCAGAAGTTGGACTGGTTGTCGGAGACTATTTGAGATGCATGTCATTAGAAGCATTTTATATTTCCACTTCTGGCGATAATAATCTTGTGATGATATAGGTTTAAATTTAATCTTACTAGTCATGACCATTTCATACCAGGTATAGAATAGTTTATGTATGATAGAAATTTAGCTACCTGGACTCAATGTAAATTTAGCATTAAATTATAATGAAATATTCATCATTTAACTTACCTGGACAGCAAGGAGAATTACATTTTCCACTAGGATCATTTAAAATTGGGAGACAAGACTTGTGATTGAGATAGTTTGTATAGATGCTGATGAATGCTGTGGCCATGTTATAGTTAGGAAATATGACCTTAAATAAGTTGTCAAGGTTTGCAGCAATATGTTCAGTTTTTAGATTAGGAAACTGAAGGATGAACACTGTGGTTGTTGTAATCAACCCTAGACAAGTCATTCAAAACATTTTTATTAGAATAAAGGATCTTACAATGTAGTAATCCCTTTGCAAATTTCAGCAAAGTGGAGACGCTGTATTTAATTTCATATACATACACTACTTATGGACATAAACAGTATTGCAGGACATTCATTAACACTTTAAAACCCAAATATCAATTTTCCATTCCCTCAATAATCTATATGTATTCTGTTACTATATTCTGCCATAGAAAGAACATGGGACATAATTTTCTTTATACAGTACGCTTTACCCATATACTGAACATATACATCACCTGGCGACAGGAAAACCCATGATGTTACAAAAGGTGGAATATTTTTTTTAAAAGCCATAGTATAGCCTTTTTGTAAAAATCAGACCCAAGATAGTTAAGGGACCATTGTAATAAAAATAATCATAATTTATGACAAAAGCTTAGATCTCTGCATTAATCAAAGTCAGACTGAAAGGCTTTTAAGTCATGCCAACATTCTTGTGGGCTTTCTAATCTTTGACAATAATGGCAGAACTAGAGAGGAAGATACAATAAGGATCCTAGGTATCACCAAATAAAAGACTGCAGCACAAATTAGGAAATTTAAAATAGGATCACATTGGCAATGAACACCAAGAGCTGAAGGCTCAACTCTACCTGACAGTTTCAAGAAGAATGCCTGTCTGTCTGATAAAAAATGTGTACACTTTATTTCTCACACACCCATTCTCAGATCTTTTGGGACCATTGTAATAAAAATAATCATAATTCATGACAAAAGCTTAGATCTCTGCTTTAATTAAAGTCAGACTTAAAGGCTTTTTTGTCATGGCTGTTCATTGGCATAGACAATCATGAATCAATTTAAAAAATACCCACTTAGTGAATTAATTATTCAATTATTTTTAATTATTTATTTTTATCAAATAAGGGTAATAACTTGTACATTATTGATAGATATAGTTTAAAGGGGGCAGTTCTTCCCATTGAAATAAACTTTGTTTTCTTTTTTAAAATAGGAATTTTCAAAATCAAATATCATCAAGATTTACATTCTGTTATTTAAGGGCCAGTATTGCATCAGACAATTAAAAATTAATAACGAAGTATTCATCAATCAATAAGGTATGGAATACCTGAGAAAATGTTGATCACGATACCAAACACTACACCACTTGGAGGGGTTTGAAAGGCAAAGTGTAGAGCATACATAAACGGTAGCACCGACCAACCATAGGCAGCAAGGTTCAGAATGACCAGACCCCATCGTCCATCGCCAGTGTAGGCAGTCTTGGAGAAGGAAGCGAAAATAACCAGTAGAAACAGACTTGGTATCATGTAATTGATATAATCCCAAGTAAAAGTTGGCAGCCAGAAAGAAAAAGGTCTGACTCCACACATCACTTGCATGTGTTTAGACCCAATCTTTGAAAATACACAACCAATGAAAACTTATGTTTCTTTGTACAGACAAACCTTATAAAACATATTAGCACTAAAAAAAATTCGGCTAAATATTTAGTTGAAAATAAAAGTCCCATTCAGCTAATAAAGTCAAAATTCTGGCTTTCTATAGAATTTCTAGGTATTCTCTTAAATAAAATGGGCATTTTCAGACAATGTATGAAAATTTATTCATAAAACAAATTTGTATGAATCTTCTTTCCAATATTGTCCAAAATTTAAAGTATAGATTTTGTTTTTGTTATGAATGTGATAAAATCATTTTTATATGTAAAGTGCTAGTCATTAATAACTATACACCATGAAATTTACCTGACATGCATTGAATAGAATGTCATACTTCTAACACCAAGATAAGGTAATTAACTTGATTTTTTTTTTTTCATTCTATAATTTCATAGATATGCATATGGAATTGATACTTAATTACCTGTCTTTCCTTGATGGGGAAATAGACAAACAAAGTAGTCAGGAAAGCCATTCCAAAACTGATCACAACTCCCACTGTAAAACTTGAAATCCGAGCATTCAAACCATCAAGCTCTGCTCTTGTTAACTCATCCTTGGGCAGTGGATGGATACTGGACTGAAAACTGAAGGAACTGTTGGTGTGGAACTGAAGAAAGCTGTTCATGAGATAGTTCACCTGGTCAAGAATATTATTTTTTTAACCAGAAGTTAATCAAGAAATAAATATTAATAAAAAAATTTTCCTGACAAGTTATGCAGCCAATAAATCTGACAACCAGTCCAACTCCTGGCCTTTACATCAAGTTCAAGTCAGTGGATGAATACTGAAGAGGAGTTCAAAGTGAGTAACTAGCATCTTAACCAGAAAAGTTTAGGAAGAGGAGTGCGTTAGTCATGGTTGGTCACCCACCTAATTAAAGACACATTTTAATCCATAACTCAGCTCATTTTCAGCTATACTCAAATTTAGGAAAGGCTTTGGCATTCAACCATGAGGGCAAATCAGAAACCTGTAACTATAAGTCTCTTTGTAGCACATTGAATAACACACTGGCAGATTCTGTGATGATATGAAACACTATCAGTCTCTGCAATTTCTTTACACCTATCAAGTGCACAGAGAGGAGGGAAATGCTATGTAGATAATCTGGCCATAGATAATGCCAAGGCACTGGGCTCATTCTGTGAGATAAGCCTTAGTCATTCTACCAAAGAAAGAAGATTTTGAGAATGTAAAAACCAGAGCACCTCAAAAGTGGAGAGGTTGCTAATACAACTTTATTACAATGCCTCTATTCAAGTCAAAACTTCTTCTAGCGCAGAACGTGAACACTGATCTCCAAAACAGCTTTAAAGATTTTTTTTAGAGATTTAACAGTTGATGTATATTGCTGAGAAAAGATTTACTTGCTTGTTGGCAACACAAGGAAAACTTTAGTTTGACCAATATAATTTTTCATATAAAAGGAAAGAAAATTAAAATTTGTCAACAAATTTAGAAATAGATCTAGATCCAACATAGGTTTTAAAAGGACTTTCACGTTCTTGAAAGGACTATCACTTTCAACACTTTCTGAATGCAAGGCATTGTTGGAATATTATAAGATATACTCTATACATTCACTTAATCAGGATTGTTTCTGAGGGAGAAGGGGCAGGCAGGATAAAAGAATGTTCTATTCTTTGTACTCTAATATTCATTAGTTTTTAAGAGGTATACATACATTCTTTAAGTTACATAAAGGAGGTATTGTCTCTTTTAATGTTTTTCTTGTTTTAAGCTAATTGAATACAAATCAATGTAAGAGATAGGTTAGGCATTTTATATGTAATAATAATAATAATAATAATCTTTATTGTCCGTATGGAAATTTGTCTTACAATTTGTGCATTACACCAAACAAAAAACATTATAACTATAAGAAACCAAAGTGTACATTCACACCAGACTCACTCATAATTTACATGTGACAAAGTTTATATCAGATTGTTCCTATTTAATGATTTGATTAGCCAGGGGAACAAAAGAGTGTTTGTTTCTGTCTTTGTTATTGAGTCTTAACATAGTTTAGTTTTTATTATCTGTCTTTAAAACAGCCACATCATGGGGGAGGCCTAAAAAAAAAAACAACTAAATGTGTGGTAAACTTTGCAGTAGTTTCATGAGTGTCTTTCTAATGATTCATAATATTAAGACCAATATTTTTAATTAAGCTCTGGCATACATCCTGTTTAACCATCTGCTGTAATCAAATATCTGAATGTATCCTTAGGTCTTATTCAAGATACGCTATGAAATGGGTTTAGAAATCGCACTTCCAATGAATCAGTGACGTCAAACTAAGGCTTGCTATTTAATTCTTATTTGTTTTACATGTTTTGGATATTCTTTCAGTAATGAAGATTATCACACCCAAGCCCCAACCTCCTGCTGGAAGGTGGAGGATGGTAGCAGAGAGTGTTTGAACCTGGGATCATCAAGATGGTAGTCCAGAGTGCATACTACATGAACAAGAAGCATGCCAGGTCTGCTAACAGAGCCATGTTATGTCTACTGAGAATCAAATCATTCTAAGGTAAGGCATTCAGAGAGAAACTACTGACTTGAGCCTTAAGCTATTCCATTTTAGTCAAAAAAAAAGGATGTAATAATACATTGTTTTAAGTTTTTTTTACAAAGCTTGTATCCACTCACAGTCTGTTTGTATGGTAAAAAGTGTGTACAAGTTATTTCTCCCACACCCATTCTCTTTAGTAAATTCGATATCTCAACAGGTCAGGTAAATTGCTTAGCATAATTAAACAAAAAAAATCTATTACAAAATATCATATTGCTCAAAAACAAATGCTTCCTGTTTTCCTTCACAGAATTTTTCATATGCAGACAAGACATAAATCAATAAAAAAAGGAACCATATAGAAAATTAATTACCTACTGGTAATTAATTATTTAGTTTGATACCAACAAGAGAAACTAATACTTAAGCATTCACAGATATGGCTAAATTTGTTTGGTTTAGTCCCTTTAAATAATTGTTAAAGAAATTTCTCCCTCACACTCTCCAATCAAATTGATACTTTAAACACTTATATTTATAGTACCTAACAAAACTTGAATCAAGAAACAAAAATACTCAATTAGTCAATTAATTATTTGTAATTAATTATTTTGTTTGATATCAAATAAGTGAAATAGCTTTGTACATTATTGATACATAAAGTTTTAAGGGCAAAGTTCTTCCCATTTAGATAGTTGTTTTTTTTTTAAAAGGATTTTTTTTAAACATTTTGCTCCTTACTGATACTGGGAGTGCATGGTAAGGTTGCCCACTGTATTCTGCAACAGCAGCCATAGTTTCATCCAATTTAGGTTCAATAAGTGCCATACCAATCACCATCCTCTTGTTGTATGTTGAGGTTCCAAGCTCTTGTGCTCTTCTTATAGTATAATTGGAAAAAGAAAAGGACTGAAATTTAAAAAAAAAAGATTTCTTTAAATTTTGCCTAAAATATAGTATGGTAAAAAAAAAATTATTATTCTTTGCAAAAAGATTATTTCCATTAGGCAGCTAGTGCTACACTCTGGCAGACCCTGAAATGCAGTGAGCTATCAAACATTCATTTGGAACCAAAAGCTGCTTGGAGAGGGAGGGAACTGCTGTGTGGGTGACAACTTTCTGACTACAACCAATTCCCAGGCTCTTATCTTGCTCCAAGTCCCTATAGAAGGTAATATTAAAATAATTAGGATAAATTACCTATAAAAAATGTTTTTTGTGTATTAAAGAGATAGAGAAATAAATTATACATGTAAATAATATATTAAATACTAAACTATCTTTAGTTACATAAGATAGATATTTTCATTTCTAATCATCATAGGATACATTATAACGTACAGCAGTTGTTTTGAAAAACTCTTTACTGTAACTAGGAAACTGTGCTGCATAGAGGCCTAAGAACTTTTTCTCCTCTTGACTTGGCCTTTCCCTTACAGAATAAGGAATTAATACATCTGTGAAAGGTTTAAGGTCATAGACAAGTTTTGGCTGGGTAGATATCTTAGGTCTTGATTCGTCTATTGCCAGGCCATAAATTGTGAAAAGGGCAGGAAGCAGCAGCTGTGTCACAGTGACATGCCGGTTGCGCCAGGTGTGAATAGCTTTTTTAATTAAAAGTCCCAAGAACCTGGAGCACTGTAAATCAAATCCCTGGTTTTTGGTGAAGGCTTTGTTGAAAGCTGTAACAAGAAAAAGTTACTATTCATTATGACAGAAAGACTTACATGTTACATCTAACAGTAACACATTAGATCAAACAAGACTTACATGTTACATCTAGCAGTTACACATTAGATCAAACAAGACTTACATTTTACATCTTTATAAATACCTTGCAACATTACACATTCCAACATGACTTGATATTATAACTTGCAACATGACATAAACATATTGTCAGGGGGAGGTATGGCGATAGTGAATATGTTACTTTGATATTTTGGTATGATAGTTATATCCCCTTGTTTAAGTACTCCCATGTTATGCATGTGAATAGTCTTGCACGCGTTATGAACTGAATGGTTTAGTCTTCTTTGAATGTGCGAGAAAGTGTGTTAATGAGGCCTTGTTACCAGTCCAGGAAGAATATTTATTGAAGTTGATGTCATTATTTGTGCTCTATCAAATTATATTAAAGTATTATTTGTGTTATCTACATATAATTGGAGTTTGTTTAGTGATAATTGTTCATATTTGAGTAACCCTTAATGAGCCAAGCAAGTATTAATTAATTGTAACTGAGTAATGGAGTAACCCCTAACGAGCCAAGCCAAAGCCAAGCAATAAAAATAACTCGACACATATCAAAACTTGCTATATAGCTTACACATTATAACATGCAACTTGACTTACACAATATATCAATGACATCTTTTTGTGAATCTCCAATGAGTTGCTGATCTGAATTGAAAGACTGATTACTGTTGCACATTATCCTATTGTTTTCGCTGTTTATCATTACATTATAGTTGATGGAATCACGAGATAAAGTATTACTCAAGTTTTTATCCATATCTTTTTTAACTATGTCATCTTCTTTTATTAAACTATTATTAATAATCTCATTCGAACCCTTCTCAGAGGCCTTGTTTGGTATGTTTGTTGTATCTTCATCATAAGCACTATCTCCGACCCTGGAAATAAAAGAGGGAGAACTTAATTCAAATTATGTAAAAAGATAAAAACAAACACAATACAAAGAAAATACTGATAAAATTCCATAGAATAAAGTAATCTGTATCTCAATTACTTTGAAGTTTTTCTGTTGTTTTGTTTTTACGTTTTTCTTGGTTTTAATGAGCTGAGCTTCATTGTAATCACGTTAACTTGTTTATAATAATTGACACATTACATTGGTTTAAATTGTTATAATTGTTAATTCTGACAAGGTCCAAAGAAGTAGTGGTTTGGATGTATAAAAAAAATTTCTTTAGCACATTTAGAATGTCTCTAGCATTTAGAATGTCTCTAAAACTTTGTATTTCAGAAAAATTTTAGTAACAAAAATCTTTTTAATATAAGAGAAAACAAAAGGAATATTACTAAGTTAGTTAATAAAAATTAGTATTGCCAGTATTGAGGTGCACTGTTTCTAATGTGAATATTTGTACAATGTACAAAAACTGTACCAGCACAACTACTACAACTACTAGTACAGCATGTGTACAACATTTCAAGCCAATGAAATGTTCAAGAATCCACTATTTGCTGTGGTTTAATATTTTTATCAATTCCAGATAGCTATGTAATAAACTCCGGTTTCAAGGGACATTGGAGATGGTTTTAGACCAGGTGACTTTGACAGAATAACAAATTAATAAGTAAGACAAGTATCCCAGCAAAAAATAAGTGACAAGTGCTTGATAATCTACCTACTTTAAAAACACTTCCTCCATGGTGGTGGCAGTAGTACCAAAGCTAATGATACCAAGCATTTCTTTCTTGTCATCCAGTGAGTTGAAGAGGACAGCAAATTTACTAGACTCATTGTCTGGCAAAATGTAAGAGACTTCAGAATTGATAACACTTTCAAGCTCTGCTGTGTTGATGACTCCTTTAATAAAACTTGTCAGATTTCCAACATTGCAATGAGGATGTTTGACAATAACTAGATGATAGCCAGCACCTGGATTTGGACAAGTAAAAAATAAAATCTTAAGTTTACATCTATAAACATGAATCCATTTGCTATTGTACATAAACTCTGTCACTAGGTTTTGAATAAATTTCATTTATTGTTAAGTTTTACCATAAAGTTTCTTGAGAAACATTGAACTTCCACAACATTTGACAACTCCTTCAGCCATGATGGCGATCCTGTCCCCAAGTAAATCAGCCTCGTCCATGTAGTGTGTGCTTAACACAATTGTACGTCCATGTCTGGCAGACTGAAGGACATTCCAAGTCTGACGTCTAGCCGCTGGATCCATGCCAGCTGTAGGTTCATCAAGGAATACAATCTAAAATACAAACAGAAAATAACCAGAACCAATAATTTCTCAAAATGAGCCCCTAGTTTCCTAAGCATGAGTGAACATAACAAGTAATATATAATACCAGTACTTTGACCATCCAAGTCCCCCCAAAAAGAACCTTTCAGGTCTTATCAAGCCTCCTTGAAAAAGAAAAAGTAGTTTCCATTTCAGACCTTGCAATCTGTGGGGCAGATGATGTTAAGGTCATCTGTTTCTTTAGCCAACAGTTAACAAAGGTGTCATGTGGCCAGCACAATGACCAACCGCCTTTATTTTCCCCAGCTTAAGTTAGGTACCTATTAGAGTAGGGTGGACTCAGAGGCGCCCTTAAAATCCAGAAATTCAAAATTCCAGTCGTCACAGAGATTCCAACCCAGAACCCCAGGTTAAGAAGCCTATATATTTTACAATCTTTAACTTCTTTCAATAACCTTGGTACTTTAGTGCTGCTATAATATGTCACATGACATGCTTACTCATCATTTGTTTCAGTACCAAAACCTTAAAACTCCATTTTTGTCGCTCTAAGTATACATTTTATTATTTGCAGAGATATACATTTTTATTCTTTAGAAACCACTTAATTTTATTTTAACACACTAACTATGTTTTCTTTGCTTTGTGTACCTTAGAGCCACCAATTAATGCAATGCCAACTGACAACATTCTCTTCTGACCGCCAGACAAATTGGCTGATGCTGTATCAATCTTTGTTGCTAGACCCACATCTTCTGCCATGCTAATAACTTCTGCATCAATGTTGGGACTAGTATAACCTTTCAACTATTGAAAAATTCAATTAAAAATGGTTAGATAGAAATCTAAGAAAATATTTATAGTAACCTACTAATAAAATCTATGAACATGTTTTTCTTAAGTGTCTTAGTTGTAATAAAACTCAACTGGCTACCTGCACAAAAAATGTCAGGTGTTCTCTCACTGTCATAATATCAAATAATATATTGTGCTGGAGGCATACCCCTAAACTCTTACGCACTCCAACAATGTCTTTGCGTATGTCATATCCATTGATTATGGCTGTCCCACTGGTTGGTGGGATGAACCCTGTAAAATAAGTAACTGTAGAGTATAGTGTTCTAGATAAATTTAAACCTTTATCAAGCTTAAATTAATTATAGCAAGCTAGAGTAACTTGAACTGAAATAAATAAAAAAATTCAAGTCTAAAGACATTTAAGATAAAAGTACCAGTACTATTTCCACAGCACAGTCTACTAACCAGTAAGCATGGACATTGTTGTTGTTTTTCCTGCTCCGTTGTGGCCTAACAAGACAGTGATCTGACCTTCATACATATTCAGAGATGTTCCTTTTACTGCTACATTAACATCAAAGGTCTGACAGAAAAAAAATGTTGTTAAATGTTTGTAAAATGTTGGACATGTTTTGGATAATTTACTTACTTCAAACCTCCCACAGGACAACAGGGGCTGGCAGCAGGCAGAGTATGAACCTGGGACCATCGACAAGTCCAAACAACAGTCCAGCATGCATACCGACAACCAGGCAGCCATTCTGGTCATGTTTCTTTAGTGTCTTTAATTCTATCATTTTATTCCAGAAAGGATACAATTTTCTGAGTCATTATTTTCCAAAATCTCTTACAGATTCTTTAGTACAACTTTAATTTCAAAGGCTTAATTATTCTACTAATTATTTTAAATATTTTCTTAATTACAAATGAAAGTTAAAAAAAAATATTTATGTCCTACAAGATAATAACAGCCTTAAGACAAAACAAATAATTCTGTATGAATTAATATAAAATCTAAACGAACATGAAAAAAAAATATTGAGGCTATTACTGCATATAAAGGGGGCATGGTGGGTGAGTGGTTAAGCGCTTGGCTTCCGAACCTGGGACTCTGGGTTCAAATCTCGGTGAAGATTGGGATTTTGAATTTGGGGATTTTTAGGGCACCCTGCGAGTCCACCCAACTCTAATGGGTACCTAACTTTAATTGGGGAAAGTAAAGGTGTTTGGTCATTGTACTGGCCACATGTCACCCTTCTTGTTAACCAATGACCAAAGAAACATGACCTTAACATCATCTGCCCTATAGACGGCATGGTCTAAAAAGGCAACTTTTACCGCAATTAAAACATAAATAAATAAGAATGATAGTATCACTAGTTTTTGGCAGATGTAATTTTATGCAGATTTATATATCTAATCTGGGATCTGGTCCATCTAGTCTGGCTGGTTCAGTTGATTATTTCACTATCAAATGTTCAAACTAAGAAGAAAATAGTAAGTGAAAAAAAAAGTATCCTTTCAGTTCTTGCGATCTATGGGGCAGATGATGTAAAGGTCATCTGTTTCCATTGCTGATGGTTAAAGAGGTCATCATATGGCCAGCATAACAGTCAGCCACCTTTACTTTCCCCAACTAATGTCAGACATCAATTAGGTGGACTCAGGGCACCCTAAAAATTCTGAAATTAAAAATCCCTCATTTGAACCAGGAAATTAAATTTTCAGTCAAATCAAGCCAATTGCCTTACCACTCAGCCACAGCACCCTCTTAGAAGAAAATACAATCTTGTATATAATTCTGTAGAGGAACATTTGCAAGGGAGATCATGAAAACAAACAAATTAGTTTGGGATTTAGGTTAAAATCAATTCAACTCTACTCTTTAAAGGTACAAGCAGAAAAAAAAATTTGTATTATAAAATAGTTTTTTAAATGTCCTTAAAGGTATCAATTTTTTATCTTTGAACTGTTTCAATATTTTTTTCTAGACTGTAAGTGACATGGATATTGGTCCTAAAGGCTCAGCAGTGAAAATTAATATTGTTGGATGAAAAAGAAACTAATAGCTAGAACAAAAAATGTGTAGAGTAGTTAAAGTGGAAGCTGCACAAGTTGGATCCTATTCAACAATCTACCTCACTAATCCTATACCAATTGTTAAGGCTGGTAACTATACAATTGTAGGCCAAACATGGTCATGCTTAAAATGCAGACTATTTAACTTTAAAATGATGTTAAAATGTATATTGTAGTGGAAAAAGAATAAATAAAATAAAATGTTCACCTTTCTTAAATCAAATATCTGTATACCAGGATTCAATAATGGCTCTCTCTCAAAGTATTTGGGATTCAGATTCATATTTCTATCAAATGATTCAGTTGGAACTTTTTCAGCAAACCAATAGGATTTCTTGATTTCAGCAATGCAACAAAAAAAAGTTATAGCTAGCTTCTTAAAGATAAGACTGTTAGCAGTCAGTGTTCTATTTTACAACATTTTGATGCTAATTTTTTAAGCATTTACAATAAATAAAATATTTTTGGTTAACTTTGACACATCCTTTTCATTTATTTCAGAGGGTTAACATTGACATTGTGTTGTATTTATACATATGTGGTGGAGGGGTGAAGTTGTGAAGGTTTAAAAACAACCAACTTCAAATGCCTAAATCTAAATATTTAAATGTACTCTGTAGGCCTATCTGCTGTGTTTAGAGCACTTTTTTCAGTTTTTACATATCAAGCTTTGGGCAGCAATTTTATAAATTTGTAGGCTTTTGTTTGTCAGATGATAAGAAGGTGTCACCCTTTTCTTTAAGCTGATTTTCTGGCCAACAGATAAAGCAATATCCAGCATTACTTATGGTTATGGTTTGGTTATGTTTGCTCTAAATGTTGTGGCTTTTTGATCATGATATACTTTGCTGGAACAGAATGTACATTTTTTAATTGCATTCTTATAGTATATCCATTTTATTTGATGGGTGGCTAGGCCAAATTTTGTTTGACTGACTTAAAGGTTGACACAGAAGCTGAGCCACTCCCAGAAGTCTTGTAAAGACCAACTCAGGGGTCAGTTTGCTCTTACTGTCATTGAGGGACACAGCTTGCAACATATTGACTTCTAAAGTTCCCCTGGACACACATCTGAGACCCAAAGGAAAGCCCTTTTTAAGACAAAAACATAAAGCCAAGAAAAACACTGACACTTTGCATGTATCAGAATTATTACAATATAAAGGTTTCTATTTTCAATTGAATCTGCAAAGTCACAATCTATGCTGCACTCATCCTTAATCATCAGACTCAAAGATGTTTGCATTGTTCTCCTATTAAACTTCTCAGGAATATTTGCCTTATACCTTTGAGCCATACAAGTCTATATTAAAATCTGCAATTCTGTTTGAGGATTGTTAGTGATGGGAGACTTTTTTTTGCCTACTATGCTGTGCAGATAGGCACAGGAGAATCAAAGTTGTAAATCAAAATAATTTGAGTAATTTACACTGTTTTTGACTTAGCATATTTGAAATGACAGACATAAATGTAGAGTGTGAAGATTATTACTACCACTAATTATCGTTCAAATATATTATAAGCAAAATGAAAATTGATAAGAACTCACTGTAAAGCAGAAATAAAATGGTTTAGGAATACCTAATTCCCCTGGTCTGACATTGTCCAAGTACCAACAAATCATAAAGTGAATGCCAGAATCTATCAGCAGCATGAACATGCATGCCAACAAGCTCAAGTTGTCATCAACTGTGGCAGGTTTATGAAAGTTATTCCACTGAGCCCCTTCACCTAAAGAAATAAAAAAAATTTAAAATGGTCTTATTTCAATTTATGCAAGGAAAAAAAAGTTTTTTTATGTTTGTAAAATGTTTAACATCCCAAACATCCCACAGGATGGCGGAGGATGGCAGTGTATGAAACCAGGACCATCAAGACTCAAGACAACTGAATGACAGTCCAACAACACACATACTGCATGATCAGGCAGTCAAGTTGACATGTTGATAACCAAATTTCACAAACCAAAATGTCACCAGGAAATGAGTCTTATTTCATTATTATTGTTCAAAAAGTAGCACTTTGCTTTTAGCTGTGGAGTCCCTTAAAATAAAATTTGTCAGTCATTGTTCTGGCTCTTTACAGTTTACCATAGATGCAGGTGAGTTTAAAGGAAAATTTTACTTTTTGGCCACTATCAAAATGTTCACTGAGTTAATGTTTTTTAACTGAAGCATTAAGAGGAAATAAGAAGAACAGATAATGAATGATTACCTTGTTTCCTCTTTAACAATTTACTGCTTGTTTTTTTTTTTTGTTTTTTTTTATAATTTTATAAATAGATGGTTTTTTTTTCTTTTTTTATATATATTACGGGTGAATAAATGAACAGGCAATTATAGACATCAAAATTTATTATCAATATATCATAAATTCTTCACTTTTTAAACTGTAAAGCTCAAAATGAGTTACGGGCAATGAAATAATTTTGTGCAGAAAGGTTCATTAAAAGCACAATTTCAATGAGAAAAGAATGACAAGATATAATATCAAATCAAAGACTGGTGTACCTGTCCCTTCAAAGATACCAATGATGTTAACTCCTAAAGCCATGGCAACATTGAACAAAAATGACATGTATATTTTGGTATTCATGGTATAGTTTTCATAATTGCTTTGAATAAAAAAGTAACTGAAGAAGAATCCAATAAACAGAACTCCAGATACAGTTGCACCAGTATTAGCTGAAATTTTAAACAAATAACTTATAGTATAAATAACACATTTTTCTAACAAAGGAAAATAATTATGTAAAATTTTTTTTCTTGTTGTCATAGTTTTAAATAGATAAATGTCATAGTTTTAAATAGATAAATGTCATAGTTTTAAATAGATAAATGTCTTAAGTCTTTGATGTGAAATCTCAAGTTAACATTTGAAGCTTCTGCTGTGATTTAACATATTTGTCTGCTGTGATTAAACAAACTACATTTGGCTATTTTTATGAAGTTTTATAAAAAAAAATATGTAATTATAAGCCCTTTCTGAAATTAATCTAGATATTTCCTATTTGAATTAGAAAAGAAAATGAGTATGGTATACATATTAAAGCCAGCAATATATTTATGTTTTCTTTGATTCATTTAAACACATTGTTTTCACTTAATGGGATGTGTGTAAACGGAACATGGTCTATAGCAGGGGTCTCAAGCACGTGGCCCACGGGCCACATGTGGCCCGCAAAACAATTTTGTGTGGCCCGCAGCCACGTCCACGAATTTTTTAAAAAATTAGATAAAATTTTCAATGACCACATATAAGCCGTGAAATGATTTACAACTGCACAAATCAGTAAATGAGTGTCCGCTCGCTGCAAGTGAAGATTCTGTGAAGGCAAGCTTTGTTGTTAGCGAGATAATAGCAAAGCCATTACGACCATTCACTGAAGGCCAGTTTGTAAAAGGGTGTATGCTACAGGCGTGTGTGAAATTATCTTCCCCAAGAAAAAGAAACTCTTCAAAGGCATAAGTTTGTCTACGAACACAGTTGCAAGCAGGATCACAGAGTCAGCGAAAATGTTCAACAGCAACTGATTGCTGCTGCAAAAGACTGTAGCATATTCCATTGCACTGGACGAGTCTACTGGTGTAACAGACACCGCATACTGTGCCGTCTTCATTCGTAGGGTTGACGAAAACTTGAACATTGTTGAAGAGCTATTGGACTTACTAGCCATGAAAGGAACGACGACTGGACGCGATATGTTTCAAGAACTGGAAGCTTGTATTGACAGGTGTGTGGGCTACCGTGGGAGAAAACTTGTTTCAGACGTGCAACAGCAATGTGTTCAGAGAAGGTTGGTGTTGTTGGATTAATGGTAGAGAAACGGTATCAGCTCAGCTTGGCGGGACCTTTTGCAGCCATACACTGCATTCTGCATGGAGAAGCACTCTGTGGCAAAAGTCTACAAATGAAGAACGTGATGGATGTTGTTGTGAACTTCATACGTGCACAGGGTCTCAACCAGACAGTTTGTGTCATTTCTAGCTGATTTAGAAACGGAATACGGAGAGTTGCTTTATCATATGGAAGTCAGATGGTTGAGTCCTGGAAAAGTGCTGCAGAGATTTTTTGAACTGAGACTGGAAACAGCATTGTTCATGGCAATGAAAGACAGAGACATACCTCAGCTCAGTGACCCAATGTTTTGTCAGATCTTGCTTTTCTTACTGACATTACGCAACATCTCAATGCACTCAATTCACAACTACAGGGCACAAAGCAGCTGATTACCGTGATGTATGACCGCATCAAATCATTCAGATGCAAGCTGACTTGTGGGCCACTCAGATGGAAACCTGACTTTTCTACAGAGCATTACGGTTGAACCAAGCCTGAAAGACTACATAGACATTCTCTCCAGACTACTGGAAGATTTTGAACACCCCTTTCAGCAATTCACTTCTCTCGAGCCACAGTTTTTCCTTGTTGCCACTTCGTTCGCAGTTGAGTGAAAAACGTTCCAGAGGAAGTCCAGATGGAACTACTGGACCTGCAGTGTGACACTGTTCTGAAGCAAAAATACGCTGATGTTGGTGTTCCTGATTTCTACCAGTTTCCTCCCAGAGAGAAGTTTACAAACTTATTCTGCGCAGCTGCTAGAATTCTAGCGATGTTTGGGAGTGTGTACGTTTGCGAACAGTTTTTTTCCAGAATGATCAACAAAACAGCATTACAACCAAGACTGACTGATAAGCATCTGAGAGCAACCTTGTGGCTTGCCACTACACGCAACTTCAGGCCTAACGTTGATGGTCTGGACTCTGCCAAACGCTCTCAGCTGAGTGGACAGAAACATGAGTGACGAACCATCTGCAGCAGGCCTAGAAATTAAAGTTGTTATTTGGGGAACTACAGTTTCTGCTTTTTAATAAGTGACAGAGACAACATCAACTTATTTTAGTAAACTAAACTGCCTGTGAATGTAATAAACTACACTAAATGTAATTAATAATTATAAAATCTTTATTTTAGCATTTAACTGCAGTGACAGTAGTGTTTGTAAAATTTAATGAAAAAACATTCTCTTTTTGTGGTGCGGCCCTGCTGAATGGTTGTTACTTTCCACTGTGGCCCACATGCTGAAATGAGTTTGAGACCCCTGGTCTATAGGTTACAGAATAGAACTTTATATGTCATTGCCATAAGAGATTCTGTCTATCATCCATCTCAGGCTCTCTTTATTTTATTACCAACCCACAATATATACATGCAGTATTTATGTTTTCATTGTTAATCATGACTTAGGGTGGATTATTATGAATTATTCAACTGAATTTTATTGTTTTTATTTCAAAAAGACACAGATATAAACCAACTTTACAACTTTCTTTGCATAAGACGTCATTATTACCGGATAACATCCTTTAGCATTTGATAGTCAAATAATTGAATATTTTACTTGCAAGTAATTCAACCCATTGCAATAATCAGCAGGAAACCCCCCACAAACTTACACACTTAGGCTAAGGCTTCCACATTGTTCAAACTTCACTGGTTGAAGTTTGTTATTTACTTTATCCTGTCACTTCTCCTGCAGAGAAGTCTTGTGGAGATTACACACAGAGTGTGAGAACTGATGAAGTAGAAGTACTAGTATCTTGTAGACTACTTTCTTCTTCTTTTCTTTTTTTCCTTGTACTCATTTTTATATTGGAGCGTTCAGTGGACTAGACCAATATATGAGATGAATTCCCCATTCTCCAATCAGGGAGCTCTCCATATAGTATTCTTTCTATTGGGGTTTTTTGGGGCCAGTGTATTGTACAGGCCTCATGGTAAAGAGAACAGTTTTGAGGGACATGGTCAGCATTCTCTGGTGATAGACTACTTTAACATGGTCAGCATTCTCTGGTGATAGACTACTTTAACATGGTCAGCATTCTCTGGTGATAGACTACTTTAACATGGTCAGCATTCTCTGGTGATAGACTACTTTAACTTTAACATGGTCAGCATTCTCTGGTGATAGACTACTTTAACATGGTCAGCATTCTCTGGTGATAGACTACTTTAACATGGTCAGCATTCTCTGGTGATAGACTACTTTAACATGGTCAGCATTCTCTGGTGATAGACTACTTTAACTTTAACATGGTCAGCATTCTCTGGTGATAGACTACTTTAACTTTAACATGGTGAGCATTCTCTGGTGATAGACTACTTTAACTTCCAGTATCCATCCTTCTTCTTACCTACCTCTAGTCTTCTAGCCTATGGAGTTCTATTGTCTCAAAGATGGTTGGCTTTTTTAACAGATGGTCATAGTTATTGAACCCTTGCCTTTGTTAGCTAATGTTTCATTTGACTAGAATTCTTACATGTCCCTGGCAAAAAATTAGTGCAAAGCCTCACACATTTAGAGGCTGTGCAAATATATCTGTTGGCATTCTGAAAACATTTAACAGTTTCCTCTACTTCTACACAGTGTCAACATATGAAATCTTAGCTTGGTCAAAAGCAGTAAAATTAGGCACCTGTCTCTGGTTTTACTCCATGCTTTTATTGCCTATTTTGACCTATTAGTCTTCGACTAAGTCTCATGGGTAGTTCAAAGGTTTTTTCTAAGTTGTTTGTAATTATAAAACAATATATAAAAAACATTTAAGAATCACTAAAAGCTTTTTTTTTTTTAACAGTTTTGTTTTCATACTGACAATCATCATAAATGTTTTAGGTTTTGAAGGTTAGTCACCCTTAGTTCAAATCTCCTATAAGACTTCAAGGAATGACAGTGGGTACGATTTGAACTCTGGACCACAAGATGGTTCAAACCAGGAAAAATGAAATGTGTCAGTCATGGATAAATATGTATTGAATTTTTTATTATTACTGCCAGTAGATATTTGTAGTTAGTTAGAAGTAAATATAACAATGTATTATGGAAAGATATAAAAACTAACAACTTACCTTTCTGGACAAATGTGCTAACCATGAAAATAAAGGAAATCACAGCAACAATATAGCACAAAAAGAAAACAAACAAAAGGCTTGCATCTGTTTTGCCAATAACTGATCCATTTTTGGTTAAAGAAGCGCAGCAGAGAATTGTGTAGACAGCCATGGAAGGAACCAAATAGCATGAAAATGTAATGTACCAAGAAACCCAGTGGACTGATGATGACAGGCCCATCAGTTTCATTGACTCCTTAGAAAAATTATTTTAAAAAATGATTATTAGTATCCTTCAAAAATATGTAGCACATCCTTAAAAGTATCGAACTGTTAATGGTTTCTACATCCTGAAAAAAGTTAGTACTCATTTACCATAAAAATAAATATAATAAATGTATCAGTGTTTATTATCAGTGTTAATTTCCCAGAAAAAACATTTAATACTCAGTTCAATACAAAACTATTAAGGTCTATTATACAAAGTTTCATAAACAAATTTTAAAAATCTTCTGAACATAATTAAAAACAACAGAACAAGTAATTCCAATATATCTTAAAGCTTTAACTATGTCTGACACATTTTTTGACAAGATGAAACATGGTTCTGAGATCAGCTAAGAAACATTGCCTTTTGAGTTGAAAGATTTGACTTAATTTTGTAAATATTGTGGGGGTGGCTGTGGAAATATGAGCACAATATAACTGTAGGTCTCAGTTGTGACAGAGCGTCGCATGAGGTTTGCGGTACATGTTCTCCGACAACTGCCATAAAGAACAAGAATATTGCTGCTTATGTATATCAGAGAAACTAGGTAAAGATGAATGTTGTTTGTATATGCCCTTTTGTTAATAAAACGAGTAAATATGATTATGAGCTGATAGATCAAACATGTACTTGTCTTAATATAAACATTGAAAATGTTAAGCGTTACACTTGTCCCAACTGTTGCTTCAAGAATAACTTAAAAAATCAATCATAACAGTAAAAGAAATAACCAAAATAACAAAAATGCAAGCTAGAACTAACTTTCAGATATTTATTACTTTCTTTTCCCGATTTTGCTAAGAAATTAATGTTTAGAAATAATACCCAGATGCTGCAGAATTTTTTTCTAGCTTTTAAAACTGGTTACACCAATTAAAATAAAATGTAAAAAGTACCTAGACTAGAAAAATATAATTTAGAATCAGTACCATACTGTACAAACTTGTAATTTGGAGCCACCCTCTTATATTTTATTCCATTAAAAGTTACCTTCACTTGTTTTTCTTTTTCATAAACCAAATGTTTTGTGCTCATAACCACACTAACAATGAGGCTCAATACAATAAACAATGGTAACTGTTTCTGTATAACAATGATCATCGGATCCTCTGTGTATGGAGGGTAAGGCATCCTCTGTGTGTACACACCAAAATTCAGCAAATCATCTGTGTTACTTCGAATTTCATTCATCCAATACAATGTTACCGCTTTACCCACAAGGTACATAACATACATAAAATATGAGTCCTCATAATCTGAAATAAAAATTAAAGACATACATTTTTTGTCTGTCACATTTAATATGCCCCAAAGCACTGCTTCAAAATAAATCCCTAGTAACTACAGTATTTTCTTTATTAACTTAGGGATCTAATTGGTATATGTGTATGATCAAGTTGTAGGCAAAAATATATTTTTGTCAGGATGATTCTTGATTGAAGACAAATATAGGTAAGTCCAGTAGATAATAATATTAAAGTACAAATAGCTTTTATAAAGTACCACAGCCATTCATAAAGAAGTAATGCAACTCAACTACTTGTCTCTAGCTGTAACTAAACTGCTCACTAATAGCCTTGAGCCTTGTTTTTAACTAACCATAACTTGACTGTTCAACAAGAGTTCTGGTTTTCAACTGACCAACTCAGTTTTAACCTTACCCCAAGGTTCAATGAGTTATTCTCTCCTTTACTCATGACTATGTGTATCACAGTGGTTCTAAAGTTTTCTATCTTTCCAGTTAATTAAAGTATGTCATAAATAATAGGTGATAATCCAGTTTTGTTTTGAAAAATTGAAGTTGGATGAGCACGGCTTAATAGGGACTGGGAACCTGAGAGTTGAGAATACAAATAGCATAAACTTGAGACTTACATTGCCAACTGCTTAGGTATTAAGAAAGAGGCACAGCAGAAGACTGGTAAAATGTTTGGCTTCCAAACAAGAGGTCCAGGGTTTGAATCCTGATGAAGAATGGGATTTTTCATTTTGGGATCTTTGGGCGCTAGCTTTAATGGGTACCTGACATTAGTTTGGGAAAAGTAAAGACTGTTGGTCATTGTACTGGCCACATGACATCCTTGTTAACTGTGGGCCACAGAAACAGATGACCTTTACATCATCTGCCCCATTAATCACAAGGCCTGAAAGAGGAACTTTACTTTTACTTTTAGATATCAAGAAATAAATGTCCACAAACTACTTCTGGGAAAATACCAAGCACAAGAAATAGCCCAAAAAAGTGGAACAAGTTAAGGCCAAAATTTAATAAAAAATTTGATAACAACTTGCAGTAAATATAGACACACACAAAATGGGAAAATTAAAAAAGGTTGAAGAGATTGATCACCAAAGAGATTAATGAAATGACTTGAGCTTGACTAATAAAAGCAGCTAAAAAGACCACGAGGGTAGGATTTGTGGTACTCTGAAGGAACTGTAAATTAGGTTAGTTGACAAGCATAAAATATAAGATATACAATTTAGGCTTAAAGAAATGAGGGAGGAATGTTAAGTGAATTTACAGTCTGCAAAAATGGTATTATTATTATCTCATCAGACAACTATTATGTTAGACAAGCAGGTGATTGTAAAAATTGGAGAGCCAATTGAAATGACAATTTTTTTTTTTTAAAGTGCTGCACATAATTATATGTACTAAAATCAAAATATAATTATTCCACCCTTAATGAAATATATGTCTACTTATATGTACTTTGAGACAGTCATTAAACTAGACCGAGAATAAAATTTTGTTCTTTTGCCTACTATTCCAATTCCAAATATTTTATTAAGAAAGAAACAAAAACTATTGAAGTAGTTCTTCAGATGCCATGTCTTACAAGTTTATGTAGTACGATTTCTCTTTTTAACCTTTTTGTGGTCTAGGTAATTCAATCATTTTCATAGAATAGGCTAAACCATACAATACACAGTCATAAAGCTAGTTTCTCAAATAGAAATGTATAAAATCACTAGAAAATATTACTACAAGCCAAGTCATATAGAAAACATATTTTTTTTTTGTGGTCAACTGTGATGAGTGTCGAAAATCAACCATGGCAAATGGAAGAGTGGCTTCATTTCGAGAAAGATCTGTTGTGAACACTACTCAGGCCTGTCACATCAGATACGGTCATGTGATTGCCCAGAAAAGAGGAGTGACATTCTGTCAATTTCTGGAAGGCCTTGGAGGACCTTATGTAAAAAGTGAAGGTGTCACAGTCAAGATGGTTCATGAACAAGAAATTATTCAAGATCAAGGCTTGTGTGAGTCCAGTGTGAAGTCAGTCTGCAACAGTTGAACCCTGTACAAGTCCAGGACAAGGCAGAGAAGCCAGTGGAGTTTGATCTAGCAGTACCAGAGTTGATAATGCTGTATGGTTATCAATGGTAAAGCCTTTGTACAGTCAGTGTTATGTGTTGCCAATTGTACAATATTGCCTATTAACTTATTAGAAATTAAAGTGTTACATTATTTTTTAGCCCTAAGTTGTCAAATCCTTGGAGTTGAGTTGGTAGTTAAGTGTGGTGCAGTTTGCAGTGAGCCTGAAGAGTCATTACAATATTATATAGCAAAAGTTATTTCCAACTTTATGTTCAATTTTATACTATTATTTCATGTGATAGAAGATGCTTACTAGGATCTTCATCTTCAATTCGTGGTGAATTTCTCTGAAAAAAAGGGTAGGTAAACTGTGTTCTCCAGCCATAAAAGCTACTCTGTGGTCTTAACGTAACTTTGATGTCCCACGGTAAGTGATGGATACTGCCGTTCACATTGGAAAACACTAATAAATAATTCAAGACTCCATTTCTCAGGGCTTCTTCCTCAGTGCTGTATCCTACAGCTAACTCTTTAAAAAAAATGACAAGAATTATTAGTGAACATGTTTTGGATCCTAATATTAAAACTGAAAAAGAAAGTAGTAATAATATTTTTTTTTAAATCCTTGACAATAAAATATACCTATGTTAAAGATCTATGCAATTGTGACTTTTTTTTTTCAGTTTTTAATTTTAGACATAGTTCCAAATGTTTTTTCACATCTAGACTCTCCATGATTTATGTTTCTAGAAATGTCTAAACATATATCCAGAATAAGACTAAATCTAGATTTAATATAGATTGTCTACCTCTCAAATGTATACTTGATCTAGACAGTGGCATAGCTAGGGTAGGGAGAGGGGGGGTCCAAAATCAAAAAGTCCCCCCGAGACTCCTACTTCAGGGGGCCCCACAAATGAATGTCCTAAATTTTGTTTACATTTGATATTAAATATTAGTCAAAAATACTAAACAGTTTAAGACACTTAAGAGTATTAAGACAGCAATGATCTAGATGATGCCATCTATGCCTCAATTAGCTGCACAGAGAGATTATGTTTTTTTTTTAATTTACTTATATACTGTACCAGTGTACCAATTGAAATATAGTAATTAGTATATACTGTATAGACATATATTCAGGGCCGGGCCGGCCTGTCCTACGCCTACAGATTGCGGGGTCCTATGCCGTATGCGAAACGGATTGCGCAGGGCCTAGTTTGGACCAGTCTGGGTAGGGATAACGATAATAGATCTAAGTAAAAATTAAAAATTTTTGTTAGAAAATAAATTTGTCTTTGCATTTTATTCGTACTTTACTAAGTGCAAAACCAAGATCAATTAAACTTAACGAGCCATCTACAATGGAAGGTAGATTTCCAACATATAGCCGATAAACATTCAGATCTGCCTTTTAGATTTAGTTTCTTATCTACTATCGACTAGCAAAGTATCGCTTTTGATTTTTTTTTTTTTTTTTTTTTGAAGAGATCGAGATAGATTTAGATCTATATTTATATGCCAGTGACTATTACAGTAAATTAAGTATTGGAACTTACTTTTTTGGTTGGTTCAATCATGGTTTAATCAAATTCGCCCAATTATTTTAATTAAATAACAGCTGACATTGCCGGTTGTGGTTTTGTTTTTTTTTATCGCAAGTAGGTTTGGCGCTTTTCATATTGAATAACACACCAAAATTACAATTTTGTCTGTTTTTCAGAACATGTTTTGAGTTTTCAGGATATTCTAATAATTTCAGGATATTTTCATGACTTTTTTCGTATACTTAATTTTTGCATTTTCAGGAGATTTACAGGAGCTCCTGGAAAATCAGGAGACAGCGGAAACCATTTTATAAGTTAAAATGGTTTAATTTAATAATTTACAACTAGAGTTAGCGCGGGGCCTATGAAAGTGCGGGGCCCACTGCGGCCGCATAGGTCACAGTGCCCTAGGACAGGCCCTGCATATATTTATTAATTACATTATCTCATGTCATGATGTCAAATGTCAAAATGCAGGGGACCCTAAAAAGGTCAAGCCCCCCGGTCCCCCAACTTGCTAGCTACACCACTGGATTTTGACTTAACCCAAAAGTGTAATTATGGGATTTGGTGGTTTGGTTAGAACCCGGGCAGGCCTACGCTGTTCTGCCAATCGTGGCACCCGGTGGAAACGACCATTAGAGGAAGTGGTTAGGATAAATGAATGGCGAAACAAAATCCCCAGTGAGTTAGGCGAGAGCTTACCTATTGCACGGCGCGGGGTTGAAATAGAGCTCTCATGGTCCTATCGAAAATCCATGCGCCTTTCCGCGAGGGACCGTTACATTAATGGCTAGTTCCCCCATGGTTAACTTGGTACAACATAGGAAAATGGCGGAGGTTCCCGGTGCACTCGGCCTTTGGCCGTGTCTAGCCCATGCGTTGGGGGCCAGATGCATCGGAAATAGCAATGCTTTGCATAGGCATTGACTTGGGTCTCTTCCAGACAGAACTGTACGTGTGTTCACACAGGTTTTTTTTTTTTTACTGTTTGACACTCAAACAGGTTTTTTTTTCAAACTTAGAGCTCGAAGAGCCTTCGGCTCAGCTCTTAAGACGATCAAACGGTTTGTTTAGATAGCCATATGGATACACTTTACGATAAAGATCTATAAGACTATAAAGACCTAGATAGGTCCAAAAATCAAGACTATGCCCCAAGACTATATACAGTCATCTGTACTCTAGTGTTGGTCAAAGCAAATAGATCTATATTATTCTATATGTAGATCTAGAATATCTAGATATAGAAATCTAGATTTATAAGTATAATTAGTTTCAGAGTGTAACATAATATAGCCTTATACACTTGACTCGTCAATACCTAAATCTGCTAGATTTAAATCTAGAGCTTCAGACCTACCTGAATGATTAGTATTATTCAACCTTGATAGAACTTTTATTTTGTACTTATCAAAGAATGCACTATCACTTTCAAATATATTGCTCAATTGGCCAATTCTCTCGAAGTCTTTGCGGATTATTTTAACTAAGTACTTCGTGATTTTAATAGTTTCTGTGGTTTGCGGCGTAAATGCAAGCGGCAAAGGTGGAAGCACATAAAAAGAAGGTTTGATCTCAAAAAATTTTCCCCTAGGAAATGGTTGACTCTCAGTGGCTAGTCTGATTAATACAAGTATTATTGCAAATACAATTGGAAGCAAAACCTCAAAGGCGGCCAAGAACGGTTTCCTTTTTTGTAGTAACCAGTTCTTCCACAAAAGCAAACCCAGTTCTTTGAAAAATCCCATCCTTTGCCGTAATTTCTTATCTAGATCTACAGTCTATAGACTAGTAATGGATTAGGCATCATTAGATATCTAGACTAGATCTACAACACATTACTAGATTAGGCCTAAAGATATATATTTATTGTTATGACATGATTAGGAATTAGTTATTTGTTTCGGGAATAGGGTAAAGTTTTACTTAGCGACGATGACGTAAAGTTGGTTAAAAAACAAGAACGCTCTAGGTGACGCTACAAAGAAGACGCTTCGTGGAGAGCAGTAGAATAGATACGGATTTACGGACATAGATGACATCGGACGATTCCCTTCTTGATTATGAAATATATTTGTAGAAAAACATCAGCGTCGACTACATATTTGATTGTTTCGGCCTTTCGCCGGTGTTACTGAAGTAGTTTGAGTTCGGAATTACTTCCAGTCAGACGTAGATCTACCCTAGTTATAGTTCATAGAATTAACACCGAGCGGAAGCCTTAACAACATGGCGACCCCAGACTCGGAACTCACTGGCATCAACATCCAGAAGGATAGAAGCCCTCTGTTAGGAGGAAGCAGAAGTTAACGTCATCGGCCTAGTCTGCAGCTAGACCCTGATTATACAGCCACATCGGCGAAGGAAAGCCAGTGAGATCCTGGACTCGTAGACCTAGGAGGTAACGAAATATAGATCTAGATCTACATTTGTAAACGCCCATACGTAGGGGCATCGTATTGAAGCCTGTAGTTCGGTATCGAGAAGGCTACAGTTTTGTTGAAGGGAAGAAAACCGTCCTGTCGAAGCCGTACTGAAGAGACATCGCCTACCCGGCATCTTGAGAACGAACGTGAAGGTCACCTCTGCAAGGCCAAGATCGACCGTTGAGGTCGCGCCAAAGAACTTTTGACGAAGGAGCCATCGTACTTCCTACGACACTTAAGTGCAGTAGTGCTATATTGCTCTACGGCTCGGCTGAATCTGTGCTACACGTTAGATAGCCAGATAGCGGGTATTTTAGCACTGGACTCTGACTTTGTCGCTGTGTCAACTTTTGGACCGTTCCAGTTTCGCTTTGTACAGGCGACCACCAGGAACCACCGTACCTGCGTCGGAACCAGCAACCTGAACCAGACACTACGCTATCGACGAATCGGAACCAGACGACAGATCAGCGTGAACCAGAACCAGACGCCGTACCACCGAAGAACTGGAGCCGTTGCAGACCAGTACCGAAGGACCTTGGAGAGCCGAAACGTTCGCTGTCCTTATCTCACCGCTAGGGAAGACATCGCCGTGAGCCTTGCCGCCGGGACAGACATTAGCGTAGGAAGAGTGGACCCGAGACTGACTGTGGAGTTATCGCCGCTTCTTGGACAGATAAGTCAAGTGTTATTTAACTACTTTTTCCTTAGAAAAATTAGAGGCTGTAGGGAAGTGACCACTCGCTAGATTATCACTACCAGGTTAAATCGTGGTGGATTGGGGATATCCTTAAAATTAGGTGTAATCTAGCAAGAGGTCCATATATACGTTTAGCTGTTAATTTGTCCTGTATGTGAATGTGAATCATTTAGTTAAGCATTTTTTAGTAACGTCATGTATTAACTGTTTGCAATACTCCCGTCTTAAGTCTTACTGTCAGACGAAAGTCTCATTCATTAGAACTAGATCTATAGTTTGTTGTTTATCGTATTTAAGTTTATTTTCATAGTTTATTTGTATGAGTTGTAAGTTATATACACTCCTGGCTGTGAAAGGAGGTAAGAAGTAACTAGGAGCTAGCGTAATCTAGACTAGATCTGGGGAACAATCGAGGTGAAGCCTGATTGCCCATTCATAATTTGTTGGTTGTAAATAGACAAGTTGGTCTATTCACCAACGACTCGTGTTGAGTAACACGTAGTCGGTTGGAGTGTGCGTGGGTCGCACATCGTATTCAGTCGGGTCAGAGTGTAGCCTACACACTTGTATCAAGGATACTAAGTGTATCCTGGGAAAGGGTAGAAGTGATTATTATTCTAAGTTGGTAGTCTAGACGCCAAGGGTTTAGAGTGACTAATTTAATTCGGTTGAATTAAGAGATATTAGGAAGCCGCGAGGGTACGTTCAAAAGGTAATCTGATTTATAGAACATAGGTAATAGAAGCTATTAGGCTTTTGTGTTAGATAATTTAAATAAAAAGCGAGGTAAAGTAACAAATAAGTAATATGGCAACTGCTCCTAGAAGAGTTTAGGAAAAAGCTAATCCAAGAGGCCAAGACAGAACTGGAACTACGCGGCAAAGAACTGGCCGCCTATGTGCAGCAGATGGTGGCAGCAGAAACAGACCGCAGAGAGCGGGAGAGAGAGTCAGAGAAGCTGAAAGAGCCAGAGAAAAAGAAAAAGAAGAGGCAGACCGTGTAGAACGGGAAAAAGTCAGAGAAGCGGAACTCATCGAGAGGGAGAAAAAAGAAGAGGCGGACAGAAAAGTGAGAATTAAAGTTGAGCAGATGAGGATAGAGGCTGGTGTAAGTGTGCCCACCGAAGGGAACAGCAACAATAACGCCAACATAGAAAATCATAGTAGCGCCGCATGGATAAAAAGGAAATACAACCTTTTGCGGAAGACAAAGATGACATTGGCGACTATCTAAAACGTTTTGAAATTAAACTAGCAAACTTCTTACATGGGAAAGCCCTCACGATTTGCCAAAACCACGACCACTCGATGCAAAACAGCTATCAGGTGCTAAAGAAGGAACTGCTAAACGCATACGGGCACAACGCGGCAACATTCCGAAAGAAGTATTACGAAAACACTCCATCCAGCCAAGTTGATCCACAAACAACTATCAACTCAGAGAAGGACTTCTTCACTAAATGGTTCGGATTCGAGAATGTGGAGAACACCTACGAGGGGTTGAGGAACTTTATTCTGATTGATAATTTTCTCAATAAATGCGATCTCCAGCTGCAGTCTTTTGTAAAAGAAAGGAACCCAAAGGTGTTGGACGAAGTGACAGAAATTATTAGAACATATAAAAAGGCGTATCCCAGCAACCCACTTTCAAATAAAGACAAGAAAAATATTGACTTGGTGGGATACACGCAGGAGAACAAGGATAGGGATTGTGGTAGGAGAAATGATAGGTCCAGGGAACGTGGGAACAATGGTCGGGATAGGTATGAGGGCTTAAATGATAGACCTTGGGAAAATGAAAACAATGGCAGGGAAAGTTATGATAGGAGAATAGATCGACCTAAAGCGGGTGATAGAAACCTTAGGGATGTGACATGTTTTAACTGTCAGAAAAAGGGACACATGGCATACCAGTGTAGGAAACATAGAGGGAATGGAGCTGGCAATGGGAATACACAGGATAATAGTGGCACTAGGGATAGGATAGGTAATCAAGGAAACCGTAGACAAGAGAAGGATAATCGGCCTCCAGATAGGGTTAGATTGACTCATGTTGGTTATTTATTTCGGGTAGTATGTATGAATTGTATGTATGGATGTATGAATAGATAGGGCATTTATAAGGCAACGATGTATTGATATCAAGGAAAAGTAAGTTTATAATTTATTCTTTGTTGTTGATCATGATCATACATCAGTAAAGAGTTAGGTCGTGTGGGGACAAGTAAGTGGAAAGAGGAAATAAAATACACTTATTAATGCCCGAAAGAACGTTAGGTGTATAGTGGGAGAACGAGTATTGATAAATGTCAATTTGTCATATTAGGTAAAATGTCTGTCCTGACGTGTGAGGGAAAGCGGTGTAACCTCTGGAACGTGATGTGATGAAGTATAGATAGACACACCTAAAGTGTCAGCGCAAACGAACTATGTCTGCGGTCACCTATGGCACATCTCATTGGAAAGTATCACTTAGTGACACTTGAGGGAAATATGTATTCAGAGGAACTTGATTACGGACACAGGAAGAGAAGTTGAACTCGCAATCAAGACTCATGTTGTGTTGTCTTTTATGTTTCCCTACATTTTGGCCCTTGCACATTGTAAGACTAAGACAGTAGATTAAAAAATTGACAATTTTTTTTTAGCGGGAGGGGGAGGAGTTGTTATGACATGATTAGGAATTAGTTATTTGTTTCGGGAATAGGGTAAAGTTTTACTTAGCGACGATGACGTAAAGTTGGTTAAAAAACAAGAACGCTCTAGGTGACGCTACAAAGGAGACGCTTCGTGGAGAGCAGTAGAATAGATACGGATTTACGGACATAGATGACATCGGACGATTCCCTTCTTGATTATGAAATATATTTGTAGAACAACATCAGCGTCGACTACATATTTGATTGTTTCGGCCTTTCGCCGGTGTTACTGAAGTAGTTTGAGTTCGGAATTACTTCCAGTCAGACGTAGATCTACACTAGTTATATTTCATAGAATTAACACCGAGCGGAAGCCTTAACATTATATAGATCTATCTAGATCTAGACTAATACTAATAGCCTAATCAAAAAGTCCTTTCTCTGTCTTGTTCAGTTGTTGTCTTAGTCTATAACTCGAGCTCTAGGCCCTATATACTAATATGAGACTCTATATTAGTCTATATAGACTAGATATAGAGACAGCAGATTAGAGATCTATACTTACTACTTATATAGATCTAGATCTATAGACTCTAGATCTAGTATAATTATAATACTAGTCTAGTACTCATTACTAGATCTAGAGTATTGTAGTCTTGATTAGATTCAGTAACTAAAGAGTGTAGTAGTCTAAGACTCTAAGTAGATCTAGGCTAGATGTCTAGTAATCTAGTAGAATTGAATCTAGATCTAGTATATGGATGTAGACTTATGAACTAATCTAGATTGAGTCTAGATCTAATTAAGATCTAGATTTTTTAAATCTAGATTCTAGATCTAGATCTAGATAGATACAAGATCTTGATTCAAATTCTTTTATTTTCTAATAACTTTTCCGCGGTTGTGATGTAGAGTCTAGATCTAATTCCGGTGGGGAAAATATCTCGCTATAGATGTAGATTATAGATCGAGATCATTAAATCAAGAGTCTATATTATAGAGGCCTACTATATTATAGATCGATTGAGATTAAAGAGCATTAAAAGCTCCACGCGGGGCAACATGTGGATACTTAACTTAGCATAGGCGTCCACAGTCCTGTTGAGTAGGCCCTAAAACTGGATTGCATAGCACCTATATTCCTATATTTTTACTAAGCTTATAAATATATTAAATCACTCTGTCTGTCAGGATTTTTAAACACATTTTTTTCTCCCACATCTCTTTCAAATTGAATCAAATCATTATCCTCTCATTTGATATAGATCTACCTAACAATTGATCATATTGAAACTTTTAACATTCATTCATTGTGATAACAACATGTGAAACCAATTGTTAATTAATTAATGACAATTAATTGATTTTGTTTTACACAAACAAAAGGAGAAATAAATATTGCAGTATTGAGAGATGTGGCAGTAATTAAGCAGTTCTTTCCCTTTTATAAGCTTTGTTTTGTTGTTGTTTTTTTAAGTATTTTTTTGACTGATGCTATTTTTGGTCGTCTAGGTAACACCCAAAGTCTATTCCAATTTAAGGCCCTCCTTCAGTCGAGAATCGACTATGGACCATCACATTGAATGCCTTGGAATTAGCTTTGCTTGGAACATCATGGTAAATGATTTTGCAAAGCTTATATCAACTCACCCTGTCTGTCTGGTAAAAAGTTTTTACACGTTATTTCTCCCGCACAGAATCTCGGACCATTGAAATTTCGCACAATTATTTCTTTTCCTGACGACACAAGAATTAAAAAAAAAAAAAACAGCAATTAGTTAACTAACTATTGGTAATTAATAATGTTGTTTGGTATCTCAAACAAGGGAAAGAAATTATACTTTACTGTAGTGGTGTTGTACGGTGAATTAGTCCCCTTTATAGGTCGTCGTCTGTGTTAGTGAACACAAACCTGTAAAATAGGACGAGACTATAGAAACAATAGATAACTATACAATCTTCCCTGCTCTACACTAGCAGAGGTGGTGTCTGCTTGAAAAAGCCTGAGAAGGCTTAAAATTATATTGAACCATGAGTTCTAATTCAGGTCGTTACCCGTTTCTTTTTTATTTTTATATAAATGCCGTTTTATCTTTAGTCTAGATCTATTACAAATTTAATTACATCACGTATCCAAACTAACCATAGACTATATATCATGTGCGTAGTCGGGACCACCCCCCCCCCCCCCCCGAATTGAATTTAGTGACTGATTTTTTGCTTTGCTTTTGTTTATTTTAGGTGAGATTTTAATACTAAACCATCACTTGCCCCAGCACAATCAAGGGGAGTTCGA
This sequence comes from Biomphalaria pfeifferi, assembly GCA_030265305.1. NCBI lineage: Eukaryota > Metazoa > Mollusca > Gastropoda > Planorbidae > Biomphalaria > Biomphalaria pfeifferi. The sequence continues at coordinate 5,360,244 of JASAOG010000022.1, forward strand.
GTTTAAAACCCCCTACCAGGGGTTTTTGCAATTAAATCCCTCTCCTCTCTAAAACAAAACAACATAAAAATGCAAACGACAATGCCCTAAATTTCACGAGCACAGTAAAGGAAGATTTAGATTTTTAAACCCCCTCCAAAATTTACGATAACCCCCCCCCCCCTCCCCATTCAATATAAAAAAATAAAATTTCACACTCAAAATTCTATGAGCGTAGCCAAAGGAGTTTTGAGTTTACCCTCCCCCCTCTTCAGTAGGGTTTGAAGCTAAAAAATACCTCTTCAATTAAAAAAAAAAGCAAATTACGCACTCAAAATGTTATGAGCGTAGCTAAATGGGTTTTGACTCAGTTTTGAGTTTAACCCCCTCCCCCTTCAGCGGGGTTTGAAGGTTAAAAATACCTCTTTAATAATAAAAACAAAGCAAATTATACACTAAAAATGTTATGAGTGTAGTCAAAAGTTTTTTTTTAGTTTAAACTCCCCCCCAGTGGAGTTTGAAGCTAAAAAATACCTCTTCAATATAAAAAAAGCAAATTTCTCACTGTAAACTCTTTGAGCGTAGATAAAAGGGTTTTGGCTTTAAACCCCCTTTCAGCGGGGTTTGAAGCTAAAAAATACATCTTCAGTGTAAGAAAAAAAGCAAATTAAGCACTCAAAATGCTTTGAGCGTTGCCAAAAGGGATTTTGAGTTTAAACCCCCCTTCAGAGGGGTTTGATGCTAGAAAGATAACTCTTCAATATAAAAAAAGCAAATTACACACTAAAATTATTTAAGCGTAGCCAATTCAATTGGGGGTTTTGAGTTTAAACCCCTCTCCTACAGATGGCTTTTTTGTTACAGTTTGAAACCCTTCCAGATGATTTTGAGTTTAAAATCCTTCAACAGAGCGTTCTGAAGTGGAAAAACCTCTACCTTCAATATTATTCTAAAGCAAACTACAGTTACTAAATTCTATTACACTAGCTAAATGTGGTTTTGAATTGAAAAAAGAAAAAAAAAATTCCAGAGATTTTTTAGTTTAAAACCCCCAACAGATGATTTTGAAGATAAAACTTCCATTTTCGATATAAAATCTAAAGCAAACTACTGTCATTTAATTCCAAGAGTGTTGTCAAGAGAGGTTACACATTTCTACCAGTAGCGGGGCTCCATTAATAAAGTGGAGTGAATAGTCATCTGCCGAAATTGAAAAATACTAAATGTGGCTCAACAAAGATTGCTAAGACAGATTTTAGGAGTCAGTTATAGAGATCGGGTCTAAAGCAAGGAAATCCTATGCCAAACTGGGAGTCGACCCCTTAGTAAGATTGTGACAGAGCGTTGCATAAGGTTTGCGGGACATGTTCTCCGACAAAATGAATTACACATAATAAGAGTTGCGATGACATCCTTGACGCCACACTTTCATGGAGGTCCTCAGAGCAGGTGGGAAGTCATTACAAGTGACAGATTTTTGTGGAAATAGCTTGACGGCAAATGCGCCGAACGGCGCGGGAGGGTCTAAGTCAGTAAGAATGGCACATTAGGTTTTTTGAAATAAAACATTTTAATAGCAGGAAAATGCACAGTAGATACCTCAGAATATACATTTTGTTGGCTTTCAATACCAGAAATAGTGCTTGGCGGCGACATAATATCAAATTAATATATCAATTCAACTAATCTTGTTCACAAACAATGATTTCTCCATGAAATTAGGACCGCCCCCCCCCCCTTTTTATCAAAGGGTTTAGGTGGGAAGGGCAGTAAAGGTATTCATCCCCCCCACACACACACACCAATCGGACAACAAGGGAATGACATAATATAAAGATCGGTTAAAATATCAATAACAATTTTTAATCATAGATATTTATGATTCTGTTAGCAAGCTGTGATTTCTACAAATAAATTGGACCGCCCCCCCCCCCTCAAAAGTTTATGGTTGGGGGGGGGGGCGGATTGATGCTATCGCCCCCTCCCGACCCCACCAAATCGGCCAACATACTAGAGGGGGGGGCGAAATAATCTAAAAATAGTTTCAAATATAAATAATTAGTATATATTATTAACATAAGTAATAAATTCGTATACAAATTGTGTGACTTCTATACTAAAATTCGTCCGCCCCCACCCTTATCGGGGGGGGGGGGGGGGCGATCGCCAGTGCTCCATGAGTGTCTCACTTTGTATCTTAATCTCCATGTCTCTCCATGTCCCTCAATATCTCGGTTTCTCTCTTACGATCTGCCTCTCTTTCTTTCTTTCTTTGTTATAAATTTGTTTTTAAATAAATGCTTGCTTGTACGTTTGTGTTTACCGTTGACTTTTCTTAAATCGTCTGCTTCAATGTATTACAGAATCTGATGGAACTTACATAGAAAACAAAAAAGGAAGTATGCCTAAAGGTATCCCTTTCAGACCCTGCGATAGGAGTAAATCTGTTTCTATATGGCCGTCGATTAACAAGGGTGTCATAAAAGATGGTCCTAAGTTGGTCATAAAAGGTGTCCGGGTGGGTGGGAATCTTAAAAGTCCCGATCGATATTCCGAGACTTCATCGGTTCGTAAGCCAAGCGATTTAATTTTCATTACCACTCGGCCAAAAAAAAACCTCAAAAGAATTGCATTTCAAGTTGGTCTGTTTTTAATAGTTTCTTTCTGTAGACTTTTAAGAAATAAACTTCAAAAATTAATGTGCATAAAAACATTTCTCTGATGCAGACGGGAGATTCTTCTTCTCGCTCCTGGTGATGGAATTGAGATGATATCTTGATTCCGTAATAGACTGAAACGGACATCAAATAAATACTACTTATACTTTATACGCTAGACTTGTTGACCATTAATCTCAATAGTATGTATTTAACATTGCCATCCCATCTTGAAAGAGATCACAAAAGACGTTGTGATGTCCTTACCGGTCTAAGCTGTCACAGATGAAGCTTAAACTACAATTATAGCGGATTATATTTCGAGATGCGATAGTTCTATTATAGACCTAATCAACTAAATAAGCATTAATACATTTTGACTTTAAAACGCTAAAAGAGGTAACCCACCTACCCACACTATTTTTTTTCTTGTTAGGCTAGCATTTATATTTACTAATGCTTTATTTATCGTTTAAATTTAGCCCCCACCTGTTGCAGATTTTCCCCAGACACCGAACTGGAGATTGGGAAATATGGTTACCAGTCGTCCTGCAAAAGGAGGATTTGTCCTTCTTTTTTTGGGGTTGTCACCCTCGGTCGGCAGACATCGGTCTTATGTGAAAAGCTTATATTAAGTCACTCTGTGTGTCTGTCTGGCCAAAAGTTTGTACACGTTATTTCTCCAACACCAAATCTTGGATCAATCTGAAATAGTGCATAATTATTTCTTTTACCGGACAACACAAGAATCAATTTAAAAAAACAAACAACTAGTTTGATAATAAATTACTTTATTTGGTATCTCAAACAAGGGAAAGAAATAGTACTTGACTGAAGTGGTTGTATAAGCTGAATTAGTCCCATACCATTTAAACGGCCCACAAATGGCATGTCATATATTTTCGGTTGGGGGGGGGGGGGACTTTTACCCAACTCCGCAATTTATTTATGCCCAGACCGCCCCTGGTCTGGACCAGTTGGAAAGGGGGAAAAAGAACGGGGTACCTAGGTGATCGCTTTTTAAATGTATTTTTTTTTACAAGGGAACGACCTGAATTCGAACTTGTGGGCTACTCATGCTTCTCAAGCCAACGCGGTAACGACTCTGCAAGCGCTATATTTTAGTGTGTGTGTATGTGTAATCAATCTTCATTACATTCTGATCTTTCATTCTTTCAAACTTTTTTTCTACCCTAGAATACTCTCTTCCTATAATTAGTGGAAAGTACACACCGCCAAAGGGCAGCTAGGGAGTCCGGGGGAGTGCCCTGAGCTTTCCCAAGTGGGAAAAGGGGCGAAGCCCCGGAACCAAGCATTATTTCGTGATTTTAAGCTTTAAAATGCATATTCTGAACTATCTACAGTGCAATTAGCCTGCTACTCTTCCGCTAAAATAAATCAAAAAACAAATCTGCTATTCAATGGAGACCAGTGACTGGTAGAAAATGGTAAAATGCTTTAGAGGGGGAAGGGAAACAACAAAAACCTTTTTGGCTACGCTCATAAAATGTGGTGACTGTAGTTTGCTTAAGTTGGCTGCACTGAGGCAATAAGGAAAGGTTCCTTTCAGACAATTAGGTCTGATGCAAGTGATGGTTTGAAGACCCTCCCGGCTACGCCCATGTGTTATATAATAGGTGTAAGCCTAATTCTCTACAAAATATATAAAGTTTGAAAACGCATCTGTTAATTAAGATCTAGGTTCACAGTCAGCAATAAACAAACAACAACCATTAGTGTCATGGCGGAGAATGATACTTTATTATATTGAACGCGTGCACCTTTGCGCACCATATCAACATCCCCTTTTCTTTAAAAAAAAATTTTTTTTAAAATAAAACATTTCGGGGAGTATCATAGAAAATAAAACAAAACCACAACATAAACAACTAACCATAACATACATATATACGCTTCAATGAATATGAAAGATATCACATTTAAAAATCAACATTCAATAGTTAATTAAGACACATAGTCATTGAATCTTGTCGGTTTCTTCAACTGATCCCTTGGTCGCAAGGAATGATGAGTTGATGAGTGGCGAATGTGTTGACCATGATTTATGAATTCTGTAGACGTGTACTATTTACATTAGATTTTTACCAAATTATTAAATTTTTACTACCTCTACTATTTTAACTGTGAATAGACCTTGATTTTAATGATTTGACTGTATGGAATTTGGCTTTTGCTGTGTGGAGGGAGAGTGGCCCTTGAGGGACTGCAGGCACGACATGGCCTAAATTGTGCCGATGTGCCCAAAATCACAAACCAAACCAAACACTCATCTAACGTTTTTCTTTCCTTCTCACAATGTTCTCTTGACATGTAGAAATATTTATGCTACTCCTTTTGTTTGATATCAGTGTTCGAGTCATCCGACCAAAAAACATCTGAACTGGGCTTAGATTTGTGTCTTGCCTTGGAGTATTTCTAAATTCCAGAAGAGCTTCATAAGCATCTGACTTTGATTCTCTAGATTTCTTCATTATATTCTTCAAAATTTTAACTGCTGACTCAGCCTTTCCATTGGATTGATGGTGTCCCGGAGAAGATTTCAAATGAGTCACTCCCCATTCCATCATAAATTTGGAAAAATATTCCGATGTGAACTGAGGCCCGCTATCAGATATACAGACTTTGGGCACCCCATATCTTGCAAATAAAACTTTCAGTTTCTTTATAATTGCGTGTGTTGTTGTCAACTGCATGTTTTCTACCTCTATGAAATTTTAATAATAGTCCACTATAGCTAGATATTGTTGGTCACACATTTGGAATAAATCAATTCCAATCTTGTCCCACGGATTAGAACCTATTTCGTGCTGTATTAATTCTTCTCTCTGATGTTAACATGTCTCTTAGTGAAAAATATTGTTTGAGTTCAGGTAGACTATTATGTTTGTCTGGCCATCCATTTAGGATATACTGAATAAGTGTTTGCATTGTTCTATCTTTCTCTGTCTCGATTCTGACTTTCTCCAGGACTGCATCTGGTATTGCCAGTCCCACTGTATTGACACAAACATCAGGGATATCACTCTTTTCCTTTGATGGGTCTCTACACTGACTGGTCGTGCGGTTTGCGCGCTGGATTGTCGATCAGATTTATCGGTGGTCCAGGGTTCAAACCCTGCCCGCTCCCATCCCCCGTCGTCCTGCGGGAGGTTTGGACTAGGAAGTAATTATCTTCAACTCTGAAGGAACATCCGAAACATTTAAAACATTTTACAACATAAACAAACATTTTACTCAAAGTATCAGCTATGAACAAATTTTCGCCTTTGACATATGAAACTGGATATCGTAACGATAAAGACGCATCAATAGACTTTGTAGCCTTCTCGGAGCAGAACTGAGTGGTTTTTGAAGGATGTTTTCCAGTGGTTTATGGTCATTCTGAACTATAACTGTCCTGCCATACGTATACTGGTCAAAACGTTCCAAACCAACAACCACTGCCAACAATTCTTTTTCAATCTGTGCCCATCTTTTCTGAGTATCAGTTAATGATCTAGAAGCATATGCTATTGGACTGCCATCTTGTAATAACGCTGCTCCAAACCCATTTTGGCTACTATCTGCTTGTAATGTAAGCTTTGTTAGGGTCAGTGTGACATGAGTTGATATTTTCTGTTTTATCTTGATGAAAGCTAGTGTGCATTGATCAGACCAAACAAATGGTGTGTTCTTTCTGATCAACTCTGTTATGGGCTGTAAAACTGTCGACAAGTCTGGAACAAATCTTGCAAGATATTGAACCATGCCACGGAATCTTCGTACTGATGAAATATCTTTTGGAGCATTCAAACTCAAAATCGCAGATACTTTGTTCGGGTCTGGTTTTATTCCTGCTTCTGTAATAATATGACCCAAAAAATTAATCTCAGCTGTTCTAAAAGCTCTTCATCAGCTCTCTTAGGTTAATATCATGATTTCTGAGTGCCTCTTCTTTCATTCTTCCTCTTCATACCACTATAATATCATCAACATAATTGAAATAGCCTTCAGTCATTCTAGTGCTAGATTTAATCTTCTCTGAAAAATTTCTGAACTCACTTTCAGACCAAATGGTAATCGTTTCCATTTGTATCTACCAAAAGGGGTTATCAATGCTGTCAAATTAGATGACGCTGTGTCTAGTCTGACATGCCAGAAAGCTTCTTGCACATCCAATTTGCTGAATATTTTGGCCTCGTTCAAATCTGCCAATATGTCATCTAAAGTAGCAAGATTATAGAATTCCCTTAGTAAAACTTTATTAAGGGCTTGTGGATCTATGCAGATCCTAATTTTTCCATTAGCTTTTTCCACAATTGCCATCTGATTCACCCACTCTGTAGGCTCTATCACTGGTTCTATGATTCCTCTCTGCACTAGGGTCTTTAACTCCTCCTTAACTCTTTCTTGTAAAGCAACAGGGATCTTTCTACACGGCAGAACCTTGGGCTTAATGCTGCTATCAATCTTTAAAGACACTTCTAAAGTCACCCAAATCACCAGTAAACTTTGGACTACAGTCTTCTTCTTGGTTATTCACTACTAATGCTATGAACCTATCTTTATTGACTTTGATTAACTTCATTCTTGTTAAAGTTTCATGACCTAGAAGGCATGCTAGCTTATTTGGTACAACTATATATTCCACCTCAAATGTTTCGTTAGTTTTCTCCTTTCTCGTCGTTAGAGTGGCTTTCCCTATGGGGCTCATTTCAGTCTTATTCCACATTAGTAATCTTTGCGTTGCCTTTTCTATCTTATTCTTATTTACGTATTTTTCCTGGATGGTATTTACATCAGCTCCACTATCCATTTGAAACCTTACACGGTGACCATTTACTGTCATAACTGCTGTTATCCTTTTCGTTTTGTGGTTCTCCAAAGACATCACCCATTCATTTTTTACCATCATGACATCATCTCTTGTGTCCGACTGCTGCTGTCTTTCATCGTTAGACATATCATCTGACACCTGCTGAATTTTTTTTTGCACATCACTGTAAAATGATGTCTCCCCTTGCACGTCAGGCACATTTTACCTTTTCCTTAATGTATTCATGAATCCTTCCACAATACCTGCATTTACCTTTCAGAATGTTTGTTCTTGAGGGTGTTGATACTTTCTCAATGATTGGAGGGTCGAGTTGTATTTCTCAACTGTTTGTTGGCGGTCAAATTTTTTTTTGCACATCACTGTAAAATGATGTATCCCCTTGCACGTCAGGCACATTTTACCTTTTCCTTAATGTATTCATGAATCCTTCCACAATACCTGCATTTACCTTTCAGAATGTTTGTTCTTGAGGGTGTTGATACTTTCTCAATGATTGGAGGGTCGGGTTGTATTTCTCAACTGTTTGTTGGCGGTCTCGTATGCTCTGCAATATCTCTGCACCTTTCCAATGTGAGACTACTATCTTGTAACAATTTCATTTTGAGGCATTCACGTCTAACACCAAGAACTACTCTGTCTGTAATCAAGCTATCTTCCAGGCGTTCAAAACTACACGTTTTTGCTAGTCTTCTCAGATTTGTTATGTACTTTTCAATGTCCTCGCCTTCTTGCTGTTCACGAGTATTGAAAACATAGCGCTCATAAGTTTCATTTGTTTTTCCAATGCAGTAACTTTCAAATTCGTTCACTATTTCTTCCATCTTTCTTTCTTTTCCCTTCTCAATTTCAAGACCTTCATATACGTCCATCGCTTTTGTTCCTATAATTGTTAGAAAGATGGCCACTCTGACCTCCTCTGATTCTTCCGACAATTTAATGGCTAACTCATAGTGTTGCCGGTGAAACTTTTGCCAATTAGCGGCCATGTTTCCTTCTACCTCGAGCGGCTCGGGTACAGGAAGGAAATTTCTAGCTGCCATTGCACGGCGTAGCCTTGAATTGTTGCCTATTTATTATTGCAAACAATAAACCTTTATATACTGATTAATGATTACCTCTGATCATTATCCCACCGCTGCCACCATGTTAATTAAGATCTAGGTTCACAGTCAGCAATAAACAAACAACAACCATTAGTGTCATGGCGGAGAATGATACTTTATTATATTGAACGCGCGCACCTTTGCGCACCGTATCAACAGCATCGAAAACTGGATGTATGCATTCGAATGATTACATAAAGTATTCTATTTATACATGTATGTAGTCCGAAAACTATAAACAATACAATAGCAGCCTAATGAGTTTGAAGCTTTTTGGTATTACTTATAGATTACAGGCGTTTCTTACGCAATTCATGTGTCAATCTAGTCATGTATGTTGATCTGTGACTTAAAATATGCTAAATCATTGGTTTTCCTGGCTGACTCAGGCAACCCATTCCATTAAAAGATAAGAGAAAGCAGAACGGTTAGAAATGCACTTACTTAATGTGAAAAGCTCTTGCTTATTCCTAGTACATTCTCAAAAATGTGTATATGAATATACCATGACCAATTATTTAAAATATAATTTTCCTTTCATTAAATATCGGATGTGACAGCGCTATATAAATTATTGTAATAATTTTCATCATTAATGACTTGATAATAAGTTGTTAGACCGACTAACCCACTCTTTAGTGGACGAGGTCTTATCTGAAAGCCAATGTGGTTCAGAGCCGGTAGAGGTACATCTGACATGATATTTGTTCTGCGATAATTACAAGAAAAATGCAAAGAGCAGAACTTAAACATATACGCTGCCTTTGTGGCCCTCTCCAAGGCTTTCGACACGGTCAGTCGCGATGGTTTGTGGAGGATTTTGGCCAGGCTGGGATGCCCATCTACGTTCCTATCCAAGCAGCTTCACATGGGACAAAGAGGCCAGATCAGACACAATGGTGCCCTTTCTGATCACTTCCCAATAGAAAATGGCTTGAAGCAGGGCTGTGTACTTGCTCCTACTCTATTCGCTATCTTCTTTGGCGTAATGCTGGGTCAAATGAGGCAGCGATTGCACGAAGGCATCTAAATCCGGTTTCGTTCTGACGGCAATGTGTTCAATCTTCGACCTCTACTATCCCATACCAAAACAAAGGAGATGGTCATAACGGAGCTTCTCTATGCCAATGATTGCGCCCTGCTAGCTCACAATGAACATGACCTCCAGAACGCGGCAGACGAATTTGCATACGCTGCCGCCTCATCGGTCTATCTATAAACCTCGGGAAAACAGAAGTCATGCTCCAGAAGTCACCCAATAAAACAGACTTAGCCCCAAGGATCACGGTAAACGGACAGCCCTTTAATCTGGTAGACCACTTCAGATATATAGGTAGTATAGTGTCAAATGACTAACTTTTAAGGGAAGTTCAGGCGAGAGTTTGGCGGAACAGATCGCTCCGCCTGCCTACAAAAATCAGTGTCAACCAGGCGGTGGTTCTCTCAACCCTTCTGTATGGCTCCGATACATCGACACCATACAGGAAACATCTAAGACTTCTTGAGCGCTTGCGCTCCATCATGGACATACGGTGGCAAGCCCCCACTACAAACAGCGATGTCCTTGCGAACGCCGGTATGGACAGTATAGAGGGACTTCTTTTGGTCCGACAGTTACCCTGGGTAGGGCACGTATCCCGTAAGGGATACGAACGTATGCCAAAAGCAGTCTTTTTTTTGAGCTAAAAGGTGGTCGACGTAACAGAGGCGCCCCACGGAAACGTTTCAAGGCCAGCTTATGCGTCAACTTTCCTTGGCTGACATAGAAGAGAGCACCTGGTTGCATGCGGCCTCAGAACGAGAGAGCTGGAGGTCACTCACGAAAGCCGCGGAATACACATTTGAGACCAAAAGAAAGTCTGCTGCCGAGGACAAACGCAGAGGGCAAAAAGAAAATCTAAATCGACCACCTGTGGACAATGGTTATGTTTGCCCTGGATTTGGCAAAATATGTAGGTTTCAGGTGGGGCTGCGCAGCCACGGGAAATACTGCATTATATTCTTGTTGAATTTCAAACAAAATTAATTGTAATAAGAATTTAAAAAAAAAAAAGAAAACCTGATCGGGCCTTTGTGTCTTGCTGCTGTCACTTTTTTTTAAAAAGTTGTCTACATTGACATTTTTTTTTCTTTGGTAGCGACCAGACCGGCCCATTTGGTACCGGCCCACCGGGCATTTGCCCGTTGCCCATAAAGCTAGTCCTCCCCTGGTCAAGACAAATGATAGTGTCACGTACACTGTATCTATATTTAGCCCAAGGTCTGCCAGCAGAATTTCAGCTACCTCTGGGAATTTCATCATGCAACAAATTTATGTTTTGGAGTGAATGTGATTGGTAAGAAATATTAATTGTTGTACATTGAGCTGCATTTATTGGTCAGATTGATTAACCAAGCGGCAAAGAGATATTAGTCACATGGCAAAACGCCCAAAGCTCTGTAAAATTCTAGATATTAGTGCCAGTCTCGTGTTAGAACTCAAAGGAAGAAGACATAATTATATTATTGTGTAGATCATTTATTTAGTAGAAATATACACATTCTATTCAAGTAAATTTAACCATTGTAATTATTTGTGAATACCTTTTTAAGTTTTGAATTGAAGTATTTGTTTTAGACGAAGAGAAGTTTCTTCATTGAATATATAATAATATACTTAGATCGTCTTGTCGACTAGCAGCTTCTAGATGATCCTCTTATCAACTGGCTACTTCTAGATGATCCTCTTATCAACTGGCTACTTCTAGATGATCATCTTATCAACTAGCAACTTCTAAACGATCATCTTATCGACTGACGATTTCTAAATCCTCGGCAACCACGATCATTGATTGTGCAATATAGATCAAGATAATCTTCAATGTAACATCTATCTAGCATCATCTTAGATCGTGACAGATAGGATCATAGCGTATTGAGAACGCTAAAAGCATGAAATTGCGCTAAACAAAAAAAAAAGTAAAAAAAATAATATTTCTAATCTCACATATTTATTATTGTTAGTCTAGAGCTATTACTCATTTAATTACATGACTGATCCAAACTAATTGATACTCATTAAGCTTTTTTTTTTAAATTTATTTGTGTGTGTGTTTTGCTTGTTTTTACTTTATTTCATTTTGTTCAACAATCGAGCTTAATTATTTATATCTTTTGGTTTCAACACTGAACCTCACCCTAATAGCAGAAAGTTGTCTTTTTTTTTCATTTTATTTCTAAACAGGTATGCCTCTAAATTTAAAATTACTGTAAATATAGGCCTATGTGTTTCTGACAGCTCAATGCAAAGTGGACTAGTGAGAGAGACTTGTATTTTATACATTGCAGACTAATTATAAAAAAAAAAAAAAAAGAATTACGTCCAACGTCTACCATGTATCAAACTAACCACGCATGTTAATTAGGGGTTTAATATCAGCTGTGAAGGGCACTTCACAAAAGTTCTATCGAAATAATATGTTATGCATGAAGTTTCACAAATATGGTTCGCGAACGATGAAACATGGCTTTGTATGAGAAACATGATAACTGAAGTCTTATGAAATACAGACATTACTTGAAAGTAGATGATTACGTCCTACGCGTGTTCCTAGGTCATTCTAGTCATGCATGTTAACCAATGACTTTAAATTCTGCCAAGTAATTGGTTTTCCTGGATGGCTCAGGCAACCCATTCCATGCTCTAATAGCACCAGGGAAGAAAGAGCATTTGTACAAATGAGGAATGTGCTTTTATCATTGTGTCATTCTGAGTTTTTTTTTCTTGTATTTGAAGATTATGGTTCAGTGTTATATGTATAATTGCTGCATTACTTTTAAGTCCTCTATCCTGATGGCTTTCTAACTAAATTTAGTGATTTTACTAAAGAAGTTGCTGTAGTCAAATGAGAATATTCGTTTATATTGAGAAGTAGTTTCATACTCTATAATTTACTGACAATTATTAACAAATCAACTGTGAGACTAGAAAGTTTTAAGCCTCCTTCTTAAGACTTAGTCCTCCTTTTTGTTATTCTTTGTGCTTGCAGACGTTTTATTGAGGACAGAGCGATAGAATAGAAGAATATGTTGAAAATATGAATAAGTAGCAGTTGTTATTTACATTGACTAATAAAGTCAGCAAGTCGTGTCATATCGTTACAAAGTAACCTCCTCCCCGTTTTGTTTTTCATGAACCATTTAGTTGTCCATAGTGGTATTGTTTCTAGCGCCCCGCTCCTCCAATCCATTAGTGCTAGTGTGTCTAATATTTTTTTTACTGTATACGAGTATTCAGTGTCTGATACACCACATTCTCCCCCTCTCTCTCACACACCTTCGCTGCTCACTACAACCAACTGTGCACTAGATGCGAACTGGCCAATAACACTTTGTTAATGAGCAACTTATCAGTCCTGACAATGGAAATTGAGCGCAGGGCTAGCGCGGGTCTAAATTTGTGGAGCAGACGGCTTTAGCTGGGTTTTTATTAAAGACAACGAAGAATGGATCCGATAACAAATTACTGTCATTGACACCAGCAGAAAATGGTTTCATATGCAACAGATGTAAAACAGGATACAACTGAAATTAAAAAGGTGTTACAAGCTCAAGGTAGGGAATGAATACAGAGGTGTAGCTGCATTTTCAAAGTTTGCATATGGTCTTTAATATCCTATAAAGTGCAGCTTTCTTCTGACTCAAAGACAATGACTTATTTGTAATATTATTATTTGAAACATGACATTTTAATCATTCTCTATTGTAATTATTATTGACTACAACTAATATTCATTCTGCCAGGGTCGATATTCATTAGAGAGAAACAAAATTCATTGTAGTCCCTTAAACAGTGTGTCCACTGAGGAATGTTCTGGTGATGTGTCAGGTTTGCAGCAGTATACCGCCCTCTGACAAGTAACGAGAATCTGGGACGTCAGGTGTTATTATCCCATCTGCTGATAGAACAACAGAGTTTATTTTTAAGGTAGTCGATTAATCCCAAAGCTTTCGTATTTTGTGCTTCTTCATATTACCGGTATTATTATTATTTTAGAAATGAACTAATATTCACTCTCTGCCACTGCCTGGGTAGAAATAAAATATATTATTACTATAAAATTAATTAAAAATCAATGTTTGGCACTGCCAGAAAAAAAAATAAAGTTAACATGGTAACGCTACTGGGTGGGTTGTATCTGTGCACCTCAGTCTGTGGCCAGGGGCTAGAGTCGCCTAAGCAACCAGACTAAACTAAAAGAAAGCAAGAACGAAACTTTAGTTGAAAATAAATGAAACAAAACGAAAAATAAATCAATAATAAAATATATGTACACTAAAGTCTAAACACAAACAAAAACCCTACACCTATGTTACTACCATAATCAACACTAACCAACCTACTACAACTAAATTACTCCTACTTACTTCACTAAACCTAGATCTATACTAACATCCCAATCATAACTAGTCTAGATCTACAATATTCTACAACGAACAAGTAACACTTAAACTAAAATGCACTTTACTACAATCTACAACCGAAACTAGATCTATAAATATGAACAGCAACAATAAAACACTACAACAGCAGTTAAGCAGCATAGGCTACGTCAACAATAATTAATACAGCAGCAGTTATAGCAGCAATAAAACAATAACAGGATGGCTGCCTGGTCGTGCGGTTTGCGCGCTGGACTGTCGTTCGGATTTATCGACGGTCGAGGGTTCAAACCCTGCCCGCTCCCATCCCCCGTCGTCCTGCGGGAGGTTTGGACTAGGAAGTAAACTATCTTCAACTCTGAAGGAACATCCGAAATATGTAAAACAAACAAACAATAACAGGCCGTCTCAGGTACAGGAATATATAAAATAATTACACGCCAGATCACCAAGATCATCAGCTGTCACACTGACAGAAATACCGTACTAACTGAACACTTCAACTGTTTAACAAACAGCATGGGATACTACCCGCCAATAACACACACAACCCTAGGCAGAAGTACAAATATAAAATCTGACACTAGCCTATAAAAAATAAAAGAATAACTAAAACTAGCTTTAACCTATAAAATGGAAAAGATATATATATATATATATATATATATCATGGGCGTAGCCAGGGGGGAGGTTGGGGGGATCGGAATTTAGTGACTGATTTTTTTGCTTTTATTTTTTTAGTTTTAGGTGAGATTTTAATACTAAACCATGATTCGCCCCAGCACAGCCAAGGGTTTTTAAGTTTAAACCCCTTACTAGGGGTTTTTGAATTTAAAATCCCTACCAGGTTTTTTTAAATTTAAAAACCCTACCAGGGGGTTTTCAGTTTAAAACCCCTACCTAGGGGGTTTTGAGTTTAAAACCCCCTACCAGGGGTTTTAGCAGTTCAATCCCCTTCTTCTATAAAACAAAACCCAAAAAAAAATGCAAACGACAATCCCCAAATTCCAAGAGCACAGTTAAGGAAGATTTTGATTTAAAAACCCCCACCAAAATTTACGATAAACCCCCTCTTCAATATAAAAAAAGCAAATTACACGCTCAAAATTTTGAAGGGGTTTTGAGTTTCCCCCCCCCCCCCTCTTCAGTAGTGTTTGAAGCTAAAAAAATACCTCTTCAATATAAAAAAAAAGCTAATTGCGCACTCAAAATGTTATGAGTGTAGCTAAATGGGGTTTGACTCAGTTTTGAGTTTAAACCCCCCTTCAGCTGGGTTTGATGGTAAAAAATACCTATTTAATATAAAAAATAAAGTTAATTATATACTCAAAATTCTATGAATGTAGTCAAAGGGGTTTTGAGTTTAAACTCCCTTCCAGAGGATTTTGAAGCTAAAAAATACCTTTTCAATATAAAAAAAGCATATTAAACATTCTAAAATCTATGAGCGTAGCTAAAGGGGATTTGAGTTTAAATCCCCCGCCAGAGGGGTTTGATGCTAAAAAATACCTCTTCAATATAAAAAAAAGCAAATTACACACTAAAATTATTTGAGCGTAGCCAAGCCAATTGGGGTTTTGAGTTTAATCCCCTCTCCTCCTGGTGGTTTTGAGTTTAAAATCCCATTACAAAGCGTTTTGAGGTGGAAAACCTCTATCTTCAATATTATTCTAAAGCAAACTAGAGTTACCAAATTCGATGACGTTAGCTAAATGGAGTTTTGAATTTAAAAAAAACTCGAGAGAATTTTTAGTTTAAACCCCCCAATAGATGATTTTGACGATAAAACTTCCCTTTTCGGTATAAAATCTAAAGCAAACTAGAGTTACTTAATTCCAAGAGCGTATTCAAGAGAGATTACACATTTCTACCAGTGGCGGGGCTCCATTAATAAAGTGCAGTGAATAGTAATCTGCGAAATTGTAAAAACACTAAATGTGGTTCAACAAAGATGGCTAAGACAGATTTTAGGAGTCTGTTATAGAGATCGGGTCTAAATCAAGGACATGTTCTCCGACAAAATGAATTACGCATAATAAGAGTTGCGATGACATCCTATTAAGTACAACTTGGCGCCACACATTCATGGAGGTCCTTAGAGCAGGTGGGAAGAAGCTTCAGACATTACCAGTGACAGATTTTTGTGGAAACAGCTTGACGGCAAACGCGCTGAACAGCGCGGGATGGTCTAAGTCAGTAAGAATAGTAAGAAATAATAAATTAGGTTTTTGAAATAAAAATTTTTAATAGCAGAAAAATGCACTGTAGACACCTCAGAATATGCATTTTGTTGGCTTTCAATACCAGAAATAGTGATTCACGGCGGGGCTCTGCGCTCCCACAAACCCCTTTCTGGCAAGGGCGGGGAATCTACAATTTTCCCACTAACTCCAGGAAGAACATATTCTAGGGCACAATAAACGTCTTAAACGTCTAAAATAATGAAGGGTCAGAATGTAATAAAGATTATGTACACACACACATACATATATCTAAATATATTTTTTTATTTAAACAGAAAGAAACATGTTAAATATTTAAAAAAACAACTTTTTTTTTTAATGTCCATTCTTCCTTTATACAGCAGACAAACTTTTGTAAATATATTACTTTTCCCTTAAAAACTTATGAATACAAGATTTAAAACAGGAAAAACATTTTTAAAAATACTTTAATAAAAAAAAAACAGAGCTTATATGAAGTGAATTGTATTAATTAGTTTAGCTCAGTCATGTAAGTATATTTGTAATAGATCTAGATTAACAATAATAAATTTGCGCAATGAGAACTGTTTTTACCAATTGTATTTGTTGAGCGCGATTTCACACTTATCGCTTTCGCAATGCGCTATGATATACACCATCAGTCGAATTTCTAAGAAAATCGTTAAAGACGATACTTAGCCACCTACCGATAGATCCCCGCTCCCCCATTAACTCGCAAGCTGAATAGAGAAATTGTACTAAGCTGTCAAATGAAAATGTGTCGTGCATACACAGCGGCGGAACTTCGTTTTCGTTTTGTTTTTTTTATAAGTGGGATCCAGGAGCATGTGACAGAGACAAATACGCCTCAAACTTGTCAAACAATTCATTATTAACATTTCGTTGAATTCATTAATAAAACCTCAGAAACATTCCAATCTATCTAGATTTACTTGGTACTAAAACATTTTCCATGTGTGTGTGTGTGTTAAAATAGAAATCAAACAATGAGATGTGTCTAGATCTAAATATAGCTATGGAAAGTTCAGGACTATCTCTGCAAACATTAACTTAACTAGATAAACACATACACATCTAGTCTACCGTGTTGGATAGTGGCCAGGATGAAGGCAGTGGCCGTAATTTGCGTTCTTGTTATTGTAACTGGATTCCTTTGTGGCAGTCAAGGTAATAATAGTCTTAGCGTAATCGTGTCACTTGATTGTTTGTTTGTAAACAGTTACAAGCAAGAATATTTTGTGTAATGTAGATCTACATCTTTATCTGTAATAAATATTCATAGATCTACTCTTCTTTATCAATGCACATTTTTATATAAATGAAATCATTGTAAAAACATTCGACTTAACTTACTAGTATGTTAAGAAAGGCTAATTAGAGATAAGCTCATATAGTAAGATTCAATGACTAAAGGTTTAGAGAAGACAAAAATGTAGCTTTTATTTTGTTTTGAGAGACTAAGAATTTCTATTGGGTCGATTTATGAAGCACTTTCATCTGCAGTATTACCAGTCCTTTGGATTGAGTCGTATGGATGATGTGACGATTTGTGTAACGACGCATAGCTCGATCCACTTTTCCCATTCACCAGCTTTTCTTTGGACGACCTTTTTTATGCTCCATTGTACTTACTGTACCACTTTTATGTTATGAAAATAATGATTTAATAATTTTAAGGAATTAAAATCATCCTACAAACCGCAATGCACACTACTTAACGAATAAAAGGGGTGGGCGGTCCATGACAAAATGAAACAACGAAAACAATATATATTAAAAAGGTTACATTAAGTGTAATTGTATCAACGAGTTTATATTTAGCACTCTCAATGCGCCATGATTCCATCACTTCTTTGGATCAGTTGGGAAATGGCAATGGGGTGAGGTAGAGAGAAGGAGGTAAATAAATAAATTATTGCTTTTACATAGCGCTACTTTCATGCTTTTTAGCATGCTCAGAGCGCTTTGGTCCAATCTCATTTGTGGACCAGTGTGGGGGGAGGGGCGGTATCTAGGAGAAGGCTTTTCCGCGCTGCCTTCAGGCGCTCAGTAAACACAACTCTGCCTCGAGCCCCCCTCATAGGTAGCCAAGCCAAGCTCAAGCGCACTTAGCCACTCGAGCACGTCTCCCACGTATCTTGTAAATGCGATCGCTATGCATTTTAAAAACAATTTTAAAAAAATGCTTTAAAAACAACAACAAAGCTAATATAAAGTGTCTCTGTTAGTTTGGATCAGTCATGTAATGAAATTCGTACTAAGCTTCAGACAACAATCTATAAAGAGGGTTATTTCAGCTTATACCACCACTTCAGTCAAGTACTATTTCTTTCCCTTGTATGAGATACCCAAAAAATGTATCACCAAAAGTTAGTTAACTAATTGTTGTTTTTTTTTACAATAATTAAAAGTGATGTTTGGAGACGACGAATAGTCAAGAACTATGAAGTAAAAAAAAGTAATGTAAATGCCCCCTTGAAGACCTTGCGATCTACAGGGCAGATGATGTAATGGTCATTATGTAAAGGTTTGTTTTTTTTTACAAACAATAATAAGAAATGAGGCAAATGAATTATTTTGAATTCGCTTGTTTGTAAAGATAGCTCAGATATTTATACAGATGCATCGGTACTTAAGTAGCTACAAAGATAAGAATACATGATTTGTAATAACATGATTTGCATGCGTTTATTCAGCCATATTCTTTTCAAGAACAAATACACTTAAAGCTGCACTCAACCTGAAGAGAAACTACCTAATGATATTCTAGCTTACAGGAATAATAAATCTAAACATCTAGAGGATACGTACCCAGCCATCGAGCAAAGAGTTTCATGGACGATTAGGGACCCATGTAGGCGATAGTTGTTTAGTACTTTTAAGAAGACGTACCCGCATTGAAAGACGCGCGGTGGCTGAGTGGTAAAGCTCTTGGCTTCCGAACCGGGGATCCAGGTTTCGAAACCCAGCTCTAATGCGTACCCGACATAAGTTGGGAAAAAATTAAGGCGATTGGTCATTTTGTTGGCCACATGATATCCTCGTTAACTATGGGCCACAGAAAGAGTCGATCTTTACATCATCTGCCCCATAGATCGCAAGGTCTAAAAGGGGAAATTTACTATTTAATTACACGCTTTGAAAAACAAGAGTGGGGATGAGCAGAATCCGGGCTACGGTTACCTTGATACGCTTTTGTACATCACCTATTTTATTTTTCAGCTACCTGCGCGCCAGGGTCTTTCCAATGTTTTGATGGCCGTCAGTGTGTAGCCTTGAGCAAGGTGTGTGACTACGTAGCTGACTGCGCTGACAGGTCTGACGAGGCTACCTGTCGTAAGTTACAAAAATACTATTACCACTCTTCTATATGTAATTATAACGGTATAACCCTTAAGGGTTATACGTGTACTAAGTGTATCAAGCATTGCATGGTCTAAAATCAAACGACTTGTTTATAAAAAAAAAAAAGCCAAAGAAAAAATAGTACTTTTTTTAAAAAAAGCTTAAGTAAGGGAAATAACCGCTAATTACTGTCATTTATCTGAAAATGGCTGGGCTTAGTTCCCTTTCCGCCGAATAAAAAAAAAATAAAATTAGTACTAATTGATTAACTAATTGGTTAATATTATTTTTATTGATTCGTGTATTGTCATCTTCTATGAATAGTTGAGCAAATTTTCAACTTGATTCGAGAATGGAAAGTGTGGGAAAAACGTGTCAAAAGTAATGTGGGGATTAAATCCATAAATACACAAACATCTCTCATTAAATAACAGTTATTCCCCTTATTTAGATATCAAACAAAATAATTAATCACCAATAATTAATTAAATAATTGTTAATTTTTTTTAAAGTTGGTTAATGTCTTGTCAGGTACAATGAATAAGTGTGCAAAGTTTCAGCTTAATCCGAAATGGGAGAAAAAAATATGTTCAATTTTTCTTACCAGACAGACATTCAAGATGCATATAGATATCTACTTATCTCTCTATTTTTTTTTCGAAATTACTCAACATTTGCACTTTTGTTTTAGAGAAGATACATTGGTACGATTACTATCAAAATACAACAATCAGGTTGAAGCGCCCAAACCATTAGTTAGATTTTTGTTCTATGTTTGAAAAAAGAAAATAGATCAATAATTCATAATATTATTGATAGTTTCAAAGTATCAATTACAGTATTGAAATTGTAGCAAAACCTCTTGTGTCATAACTCACATGCCGAATAGCCGAGTGTAACCGAGAGAAAAATAAGTTGTATAAACTAGTCCAATAGCTGGATCTTTATTAGAAGAAAAACGCACTTCGAATCAAAACCATCATTTCTTTTGACAGTTTCATGTGGGGCCGGCCATCGCTTCTGCACCAGTGTCAAAAAATGTGTTGCAAACAGCAAATTCTGTGACGGTGTAGATGACTGTGGTGACAATTCTGACGAAAGAAATTGTCCTGTTGCTACCCTAGGATAATGAAAGGCATTTTATCCATTTGTGAGGTTAGTAGCAAGCACAGAAATTCAAACTCTATGTGAATCACATTAGATGTCAATTAGAGATAGATAGATAGAATTTAAGAATTCAAACTCTCTGTGAATCCCATTAGATGTCAATTAGAGATAGATAGATAGAATTTAAGAATTCAAAGATAGAATTTAAGAATTCAAACTCTCTGTGAATCCCATTAGATGTCAATTAGAGATAGATAGATAGAATTTAAGAATTCAAACTCTATGTGAATCCCATTAGATGTCAATTAGAGATAGATAGATAGAATTTAAGAATTCAAACTCTATGTGAATCCCATTAGATGTCAATTAGAGATAGATAGATAGAATTTAAGAATTCAAACTCTCTGTGAATCCCATTAGATGTCAATTAGAGATAGATAGATAGAATTTAAGAATTCAAACTTTTTTTTTTCTTCTTTCTTCCAGGTTACACCCTAACCTATAAAGAAAAAAAACTGTAAACTGCTGATGCATATGAATAAATTGTCTGTCTTCTCATGTTTTTTATCGTATGACACAGCTTGACTGTCTGTCTGAGTTGATTCTTTGATATGTTTTTTCTTTCTCCCACATCCTACTCTCGGATCACATTGAAATTTTGAAGAATTATTCACCGTGGAAGACAACACATAAATTAACAAGAAAATATACAATTAGTTAATCAATAAGTTAATCAATTGTGTGAGACAAACCTAGCGCTTTTTAGAGGGCAGCAATCAGGGGCGGACTGGGTATTAAAATCGTCCCGGGCATTTTCCATATAACCCGGCCCACAAATGGAATATCATACTATATGTGTATAATATATGTACATAAAGTTTGATAATACATCAGAGACTGGATGTATGCTGGCGTATGATTACGTACTGTATCTTATTTATACATGTACGCAGTCTGAAAACTACTATCAGTACAATAGCCGCCTTAACAAGTTTGAAATGAATATATTGTTATATCTCTGCTCCTAAATTGAAGCTTACGGTGCGCACCAGGGCACTGTTAAAGACGAGTGAGTGGGTAGAAACAAGATGGTGAACTATATAGAAGTTTAGAATAGCCTAAGTTGTAGATGAGATCATTGCCAGTGTGGTTAGCGGGTGAAAAGCAGTGTAGGTTGGCTGGTCAGGAAGAAGTCTTGTGAGGAAACAATGGAAAGGGTCGTTCCTGTTAGTGGAAGACATTCCTTTTAGTGTATTTAGGCCTATACTATCGTTCCTAGGACACTTAATGTGACCTTTGTTAGTGGCAAAATAGAGAACCCTGTTGGTACGTTAAGACAGGCGCAACAGTGAACGGTGTATGTTAGTGGAAGGCAGTGACGGAGACAGAGAACCATGCAGGCCAGAGCAGCTAAATGAATACATAGACAACCTAAGACATTTATGTTAATTCTGATCGTCTAATATCTTGTAAAATAATATCGTGTAGATAAACATCTCTCATTTCTTTACCTTTATTCTTCGTTGAGTGTTTGCCCTAGATTCGTGACAATATTATTAAATGTTTTGGAAACTTTTTGGTTTTACTTATAGATTAGAAACGTTACTTCAAAAAAGAAGATAATTGCGTCCTTCGCATTTCATGTGTCATTCTAGTCTCTGGATAAGGAGAGCTTTGTAGATGAGAATATTAATTGGATAGTAGACGTTACTAATGTTAGGTCATTAGATAATTATATTATCAATATCGTAGCTGATAGGTCTTTAGGCTAGAATATTATTGGGATCATAGCTGATCAGTCTTTAGATGATATAGTTCGTCCATCCATGGGGCTGAGGGCTTTGCACTGGGGTTTTATGCCTCCTCCTAAGGCTGGTGAGACCTATGTGAGCCCGGAATGTTTGTTTGCACACTGGGCAGGTTATTCCAGCTGGAGCTAGTATCATTGGCCTTGCTTTTCTTCTCTGGCGTTTTTCTTCTGCCAGCGTTGTTCTCTTTTCCTCAGCAACTTGTGCGCCAGTTTTCACAGTGAGACGCCATGGTGCTCTGTCATATGCCTCTGTCTCCCAGGTCACTGGGTCTATGCTGAACGCCTTCAGAGAAGCTTTTAGGGTGTCCTTACGAACTCTTTCCTTCGCTTAGTTGACCATACAAGAGTCGCTTAGGGATTCGGCGTTCTTCCATTCTGCGGACGTGTCCTGTCCATCGCAGCTGGGACTGCATCAGGATTGTGTGGATGCTTTGCAGACCCGCTCTTTGAAGGACTTCAGTATCTGGTATTTTGTCTTGCCATTTGACATTCAGTAAACACTGTCCACGTTTCTGATGCATAAAGCAATGTAGGGAGGATGACAGCTTGATAGATCCCTAGCTTTGTGTTTGTGGTGATACCTCGTCTGTTCCAAACGTTTTAGTCAGTCTGCCATACGATGCACTGGCCTAGGCGATACGCAGGTCGATTTCATTATTGATCTTTTTTTTTTTGTGGAGAGTGCTGCCAAGATATGTGAATATGTCCACTGCGTTTATACCATGCCCATTTATCTTGATGCTTGGATCCAAGTAGGCTTTCCCTGGAGCAGGCAAATATAAGACTACAGTCTTTTTTGTGTTGATAGGAAGGCCAAATTCTGAGCATGCTCTTGAGAAGTCAATGACGATGCTCTGCAGATCATTTTCAGAGCAGACATTTAGGGCACAGTCGTCAGCAAATAGCAAGTCCCTGATTACTGCTGATTTTTTTTTACTTTGCTTTATAGCCGCCTCGGGTTGAATAGGCCACCTTCTGTTTGTTATATTTATCCCGCTGTTTTCTCTATTTGTGAATGCATCTCTCAGCATAGCAGAGAACATAATACTGAACAGTGTAGGTGCTAGTACACAGCCTTATTTTACCCCGTTTGATACTTCGAATGGCTCTGATGGTTCTCCACTTTTCTGGACACGAGCTTTCATGCCATCATGAAATAGTCTCACCATGGTTATGAATTTTTGTGGACACCCATACTTTGACATAATCTTCTCTGCTATCGGTGTCAAATGCCTTTCTTAGGCCGACATATATAGCGAAGAGGTCAGCATTTTGTTCTTGGTATTTTTCCTGGAGCTGCCTTGCAGCAAAGATCATGTCAATGGTTCCACGCTCTTTTCTGAAGCCGCACTGGCTTTCTGGTAGTAGACCATGTTGTATGTGTTGCATAAGCCGATTTAGTAGGATGCGTGCGAGCACTTTTCCAGCAATAGAGAGAAGAGATATTCCTCTGTGGTTGTCGCAGATTTGGCGGTTTCCTTTTCGCTTGTATAGATGGACTATTGTGGCATCTTTAAAGTCTTGTGGTATTGGAAGAAATCCTAAAACGCTGGGCCGAGCACTTTGAAAAGGTTCTCAATACACCTTCCATTATAAATGAAGCGGCCATAGACAGACTACAGCAAGTACCAATAAATGAAAAAATGGATGAAGGAAACGCTAAAGGAAACTGATATTGCCATTCAACAGCTCACAAGCGGAAAAGCCCCAGCAGGTGACTCCATTCCCGCAGAGGTCTACAAAAAAGTGGATTAGTTCTGATTGAAAGACTTCACGAGCTGTTCTTAATTATGCGGGAACAAGAGTCAATATCACAAGACTTTAGATGATAACATTTATTTGGATCGTAGCTGGTAGGTCTTTAGATGGGAATATTATTGGTATCGAAGCCAGTAGGTCTTTTGGTGAGAATATTATTGGATCGTAGAAGGTGGATAGATCAGAAAGTGAGAATAGTATTCTTGGGGTTCTAGCTGGCCCGTATGTAGGCGAGGAAGGCCATATAGTCTGTAACTGGTCTGTCTTTAATGAAATGTATTATTGGGGTCGTATCTGGTATTCTCTAGCAGATCCTTGAGGATAGTATTGGTGGCTTCTTACAATCCGTTCTAATGTAGGTAAGGTTGCAAATGGAAGGATCCCAATAATAGTCATGTGGCTTTTTAGAACAATAACATCTATAATTTATTTACATTTCTAAATGAAATGTTTCAACACCATCGACTACATGAAGAACAAAAGAATTGAAACCTATCACTATTCATCGCAAGCCATTATATGTAGTAACATTTTTGTCTTCAATAATAACAAACTTATTCTAAGAAATTTTAAAGAGACAGAACACTTGAACTAATGATTGCCCTAAGCATGAGGGGAGAAAAAAAGAGTTATTTCCCCTGCTTTAGCAGTGTGGTTTGGGGCGGAGGGAATATTCCTTCAAAGAATGACATCAACTCTAGGCAAACATGGTACATTAAATTTAAACCGTTGATTAACAGTTAGTAATTTATTGATCGAACACACCTGGCTATGAGTCCTTGTGTGGACACACTAGGGACATTCACAATGCAAATGTGACTTCGTAAAATAAGACCAGTTTTAATAATTAATGTTTGAATTTTTAAATATTTTTTTTTATTCAAAATCAAAACGATAGCGAATATAATAAAATACAGTTTATCTGAAGAATTAATTTAAAAATAAATAACCTACAAGGATTGTAGGATCAACATTTGGTACTAGCGTCGCATTTCGGGAAAAAAAAGAGCATCATAGCATGTACGCTGGAAGGGAGAGAATCGCATCATTGTTAACTAGTATGGGAGAGAATTGCATTAATATCAACTAGGAAGGGAGAGAATAATACAAGAAATATGTGGAAAATCTTTTGTAATTAGAGGCGGATGGAAATTAGAATGTCATCTTTTCATATGGACAGCCAGTCGCCACTATTACTTGTAAATCACAGCTAGGACTGCGTATAGCCACTATTACTTGTAAATCACAGCTAGGACTGCGTAGCCACTGTTACATGTAAATCACAGCTAGGACTGCGTATAGCCACTGTTACATGTAAATCACAGCTAGGACTGCGTATAGCCACTGTTACTTGTAAATCACAGCTAGGACTGCATAGACATGTGAAATACACCACTCTCCTCTACATCCGGACCCAAAGACCTGCCTTATAGTGCTAGAAACATGAACAAACATGCTCTGTGGTCCACAAATTAGCACATCCCCCATATGAGCAATCATGTCACAGTATAATGTCATGGTAGAGCTGCTGGTCTATTTTTAGCTCCACTACTCATACTGATGTCCTGTAATAGCCTCGTTACTTTTTACTTCCCTTGGTGACTCGATTATCAAACTATAAATTATAGCACTACCTTGTTCATTAAAATATGGAATGCGCTCAGTGACAAGGGAACACGATAACAAATGTCGCATTGAGGCCCTCTACTCTGCCCTCTTCTTATTTATTTGTTCGCTTGTTTTATTTTGTTTACTTAACTGTCTGCCATGGGCCGGACATTATTCTATATTTTGACCTTACCGACAGTTGGGCGTGGCACATAGCAAAGGAAAAAAAAGCGAGAAGGGGGAGAAGGGTCAGGCCACAGATCGATATTTACATAAGCCGCAATAATTCACTTTGGCAAAATGTCATGTTATGTAAAAGGGTTATTTTCGTCTAGAGCTATTCTAACCGGAAACCGTTAACATGACTTTGAGCAAATTATATTTCAACATACTGACTTTGTAACGGTAACATAACATAATTCTTATATGCTATAAAATTTATTGGAAAAGGTACACACTGCGGCCAAAACATTTTATAATTAATTCAGTCCGAAACTTGTATACTATGATCTAGAGTTAATGGCTGACCTTTACGAATCAGAAAAGCGTTTTGGCAGATCATGACATGCGTATGCAAGAACATAGATCGAACTAGAAACTTCACACAAACATAGGAGTGGAACTGTGGCATAGCTAGGGGAGGGGATACAAATTTGAAAGTCCTCTCCGAGCTCCAACTTGAGGGTCCCCCAATTGAGTGTCTGATTTTTTTACATTAAATATTAAGCCAATGCCATGTTATCTTGCTATTCATGTTGTCATGTAAATTTGTGACCATTTTGCATGTATTCCACACATTAGACATATATTTATATGTACATTATGTCATGCCATGATGTCGAATGTCAAAATGCATGGGCTCCTAAAGAGGCCCCACTGGGACCAAATATCCCTTGCTACGCCTTTGGAGGGGACAAATAAAAAACGAGAAGGGCAGCAAGAGTGCCGATTCGTGAGAATGATTAGCAGACGATAGCCATTGAATTGAACGATACTGAAAGCGCTTCCACCGCCCTCCATACTTTTATTTTTATATTTTACTATTGTTATTGTTTGAAACGAACTAGTTTTTATTTCCTGACACTGCCACGGTCGAAATTCATTGAAAGGAAAATTCATTGTAGTCCCTTACATTTAGCAGTGTCCAGTGAGGAATTCTTTAGTGATGTAGCTGGTCAGCAGCATTGGATACCGCCCTCTGACAGACAACGAGAATCTTCTTAAGGATGTTTAGGGCCTCAAAGGTTCCAGCGAGTTCACGTGCCACTATCCCGTCTGTTAATATAACAAGGTATATTATTATTGTATTAGGCTCGGCTTTGGCTAGTTAATTGTGCAAGCAGTCTACGTAACATAAAAATACAAAAAGATAAATCGCATCAACAGTTACGGGAAACAATTAATCGAAACGCTGCCAGGTCATATGCTATATGCTTTCTGGACTGTCCTTTCGATGGTCCCACATTTCAACCCTGTCCACAGCCATTCACCGTCGCCCTGTGGGAGTTTTGGGCTACGATGTTTTAATATAATCTTCAAATCAGAAGAAACGCTCTATATATGTTAAAAAAAAAGCAACATATTGTCTTTTTATCCTTTAACAAACAAACAAAACGAATTGTCTTTTAAATCTTTTTATATTTCATTTTTTTTTAGTGAACAATAAGTATATTTTGTAAGAAATATGACATTGAATCTTTCTTTGTCGTGTCGTATTTTCCTTGTAGGTATACGTCTAGGTTTTTCTCTTCAAGTAAAGCAAAAAAAAGTTACGTTATGTAAGTCAAGATTAGTCACGAATACCTAGCAGTTATACACACACACACATTCACACACACAGGCGCTCACTTGTCCTCAAACAAAGTAGGCCAGGCATCGTGCAACTACATTCTAAGTTCGCCCGCACCCAGCATTCTATTACCCTGTGACGTCAAGGCAGCGCCTGATCACGTGACCGTGACGACAGATGCCGAAATCAGTGTCTGTGCTGGATCGCTAGGCCGTGTAGCAAGTTGCACTCTACACTCAAATGCACATCAAAGAGATTCGATCAGGGAAGTTGCGTCTTCCAAGTTACACATATTGACCTAAAAACACGATCAATTAAACTAAACATTTTAAACACAAATACCCCCCCCCACCCACGTGATACCTTTTTTTTTTTTCCCTTTCCCCGACATTTTTTGAGAGGTTGCGTTGGGAAGGTTTCATTAAAAATGCCTTCAAGTGATTATGTTGTGACACATTGACTCCCTTCGAATGAAAAACCAAAGACGTGAATGTTATATAACACAAATACACAATGACTTCATCGATTTAAGTGTAACTTGGAAAGAGTTTAATTATAGATTGTGTTGACAAACCAATACTATCACATTGTATTTTCTGCTTCAGTTACTATATTATTTTTTTAAGTTTTTGACTTCAAAATTAATGTTTGCACTAGCGGCTTCACTAGAGGGAAAGCAAAGGATCCGGGCAGCGCCGGGTAACAACTATAATGGGTCCTAGTAATTACAACTCATTCTCAATAAGGATCAATAAAACAGTTTAAGTCTTAACAGGCCTACCTAAACAGAACTCGTATCGTCCCTTTGAAATCAAGTTTTTTTTTATTAATATCATTTTATCAATATGCCTCAATTGCTACTTCATCACTGTTACCCACCCCCGTTCACACACACATACTAACTTGCTTACCCATTTAAACACTAGACAGCCACACAAGGGCATAACTTAAAGGGTGAACATATACTGATGATATAGACTAAAACACAAGCCCTATCACCAAAATCCTAATCACAAAGTGAATACACAAACCCATGCTGCCAAATGTGAGTCAAAAATACCAAAACATATACTGTCTCGACCAGGACTTTACACACGACCTTCAGCCAAAAGTCAAGTGCTCTACCAATCAGTCACTTTTAATTTTAATTATTGGTTCTTTATTGGTTCTAGTGACGTCACGCCATCTCCATCTAAATATAACCTCCTTGTTGAAGCCAAATCGCAGCCATCTTGGTCTACTCAAATTAAAACGTGTAGTCTGTTTTTTTTTAAGAAATTTGTTCGACAATATTTAAATATCTGTACATTGTACAATATCTTATAAAACGTTAAAAACACAGTGTATAGAATAAAATAAACATTACAAATGCCTTCTTGTTCGGCATACGGTTGTACGCAACGACGACCAGAAAACGGGATAACGCTTCATCGGTTAGTTTGGTTTTTAGTCACTAAAGACTAAATTTTAGTGAGTTAGAGTTTAGTTAATGTTGTTAGTGCCATTTAATTATTTATATAAATTTTGGTAAAAGTGCATTTTAGCGGCGTCTATTATTATTATTAATGAAAATGGATGGAATGTTTTGAGTAAACCAATATGGCGAATAAGCTCCGCCCACAGGCTTCAACCGATAATGAAGTTCTCAATCAGACATAGTAGAAATAAATATTTTTCACTGTTAATATTAATAGCAGGAGATGTAGAGTCAAATCCAGGGCCTAGATCTAAAGATAGATGCAACATCTGCAAAAAAGTATGCACCATGAAACAGAAAGCCATTCAATGTGACACCTGCGATGAATGGTACCATGCATCATGTCTCCATATGAATACACCTGTGTATTATGCCTTAGGCAACAAAGATGCATCATGGCACTGTGTACCGTGTGGGTTACCTCAGTTTACATCAGGACTGTTTGATTCCTTTGATGCAGACACTTCTAACCCATACAACATCCTAAACACCATCCCAAAACAAACTCACCAACCACTAGCCAGATCCACTCCTGTTAAACCTAAATCTACTAAAATTAATATAACAGCCTCACTAAACAAACCTACTAAAGAAGTAATACCAAAATACCTTAAAACCTTAGTAATAAATTTTCAAAGCATTAGGAACAAAACAGCAGACTTAGAAATTTTATTAGAATGTGAGAAACCAGACATAATTGCAGGAACAGAAACTTGGCTACATCCTGAAATTTATAATGCAGAAATTTTCAATAGTAATTATGAAATTTTTAGAAAAGATAGGGCTGATAATCATGGAGGAGTTCTTTTAGCAATAAAAAACACTCTTATAGCAGAAGAAATTACCTTACCTAACTCAAAAAACATAGAATCTACATTTTGTAAAATTAATACCACCTCAACATCCCTTATAATAGGCAGCATTTACAGACCACCAAATTCTAGTTTAGAATACATGCAGGAACTATGTAATCAGATTACTACACTTAAAGAGACAAATAAAAATGCAGTTTTTTGGATTATGGGTGACTTCAACCTACCTGATATAAATTGGAAAACACTAACCATAGATAAACACCAAAACCTTAAGGACATAAATGAGCTTTTCATAGAAACTTTACACAACCTAAGTTTAGATCAAATCATTAAAAAGCCAACTAGATTAAACAACACATTAGATCTCTTCTTAACCAACAGACCTGGATTAGTAGTTGATTATGATATTATCCCTGGTCTATCAGACCATGAGATCATAAAAATACACAGTCAGATAAAAGCAGTAGCCAATACAAAAACCAAAAGAAAAATCCTACTCTGGAATAAATGTAACCTAACACAACTACACCAAGCTGCATTAAACTTTCAACAAACATTCTTATTAGAAAAAGACATCAACCAACCAGTCGATGACCTCTGGAATTTCATTAAAAACCATCTTAAAAGCATTATAGAAAATCATATACCAACTAAATACACATCAAACAAAATAAATAAATGCTGGTTTAATAATAGACTAAAGAAGCTTTGTAAACAGAAGGAAAACCTATATAGGAAATTTAAAGCAACCAAGGCAGAAAGAGTTTACAAAAAGTATATAAAAATTAAACACCTAACCCAAAAAGTAAGCAGACAGCTGCAGAGTGAATACATAAACAATGTAATATCTAAAGATAACAACAAAAACCTATGGTCATACATTAAGTCTAAGAAAATGGAAACAACAGGCATAGCGCCATTAAAAGATGAACATAACATAATACATAATGATAATGAAACTAAAGCAAACATCCTAAACAAATACTTTGCATCAGCATTCTCAGCCCCAGGAGACAAAGACATATTTCTTAATTTGAATCAAGTAGACAACATAGAAGATTTAGTAGTACAAGAAAATGGAATAAAAAAACTATTAGCCAACACCAAACCAAATAAAGCGTCTGGACCTTATGGTATTCCAGCTAGATTACTCAAAGAACTAAGCAATAAGCTAGCCCCAGTGTTCAAAATACTCTTTCAAGCATCGCTTAACCAGGGCAGAGTACCAAAGGACTGGAAAGAAGCTAATGTCACCCCCCTATTTAAAAAAGGAGAAAAATCTGATCCAGGAAACTACAGACCAGTATCACTTACCAGCATCACATGTAAAATACTAGAACACATAATATGTAGCAATATCATAAACCACTTAGACAAACATAATGTCCTCACCCCATACCAACATGGCTTTAGGAAATATAGATCATGTGAAACACAACTAATAGGACTAATTGATGATTTTTCAAAAGGTTTAGATAACAGTGAACAAATAGATGCTATCTTACTAGATTTTTCCAAGGCTTTTGACAAAGTTCACCACCATAGTTTGCTTAAAAAATTAAAATATTTCGGCATTAACGGTCCACTGCATCAGTGGATTAAAGATTTTCTGATAGGGAGAGAACAAACTGTAATAATAAATGGCTCTAAATCAACACCAATAACAGTAAACTCAGGTGTACCTCAAGGAACAGTCTTGGGTCCACTACTATTTTTAATTTACATAAATGATTTACCAAATTGCATTAGTTCAGGAACAAAAGTCAGATTATTTGCAGACGATTGCATAATATATAGAACAATAAAAACAAAACAAGACACAGATATTTTACAAAGAGAATTAGATGAATTACAGAAATGGGAATCAAATTGGAGCATGTCTTTCCACCCAGAAAAATGTCAGTTGTTAAGAGTAACAAAAAAAACTAAAACAAATTAATTCCACTTATCTTATTCATGGCAAACCAGTAACACAGACTAAAAACTCAAAATACCTAGGTGTTATAATAAATGAAAAACTGTCATGGAATCCACATATTGATGAAACTATAAAAAAATCCAACAAAGCATTAGGGTTTATTAAAAGAAATTTCTATAAATCAAATAAGAACATAAAACTAAAATGTTATTTAACCTTGGTTAGGCCAATAATAGAATATGCATCCACCGTGTGGGACCCCTCAACTCAAGAAAACATTAAGAAACTGGAACAAACACAAAATAGAGCAGTGAGATTCATAACAAACGAATATTCACATTTGACTAGGGTAACACCATTAGTAAAATCACTAAATTTAGAATGCCTTCAGGACAGAAGACTCAAAAGTAAAGTAGCAATTATACATAAAACACTGAACCATAATCTTCAAATACAAAAACAAAATTTAATAAAATACTCTGAAAGACACAAAAATAAAGGCACATTCCTCGTCCCATATGCTAGGACAAATTTGTACAAATACTCCTTCTTCCCTAGTGCTATTAGAGCATGGAATGGGTTGCCTGAGCTAGCCAGAAAAACCAGTGACTTGGCAGAATTTAAGTCATTGGTTAATATGCATGACTAAATGCATGACGCGTAGGACGTAATCATCTTCTTTTTTGAAGTAACGTCTGTATTATATAAGATAAGATAAGATGAACATTTGATAGCAACCGCCATCTCCAGCTAAATATAACCTCATTGGTCAATAGCCCGTGACATTCAGATGGCACAGTATAAAAACTAATTCAGCAGTGAATGGCTGAGATCCAAGCGTGTCTTGCTGCGTGGCATTTAAAAAGAGAACAACTGTAAATGTGTACTATTTGTTTGTTTACTTTAAAAGTGTTTTGAGTCAGTTATTTAGACCTTTAAAAAAATCAAAGTTGTTGCTCCTATTGAAAGGTAAGACGATGTCAATATTTATTTTTAGTGTTTTAGATTTTGCTACCTGTTTTCTCTTTCTTTACTTACAGATGCTATTTACCTTTGCAGCTACCTATGCCTTAAAAGCCTACAAAACATTTTTTTCCCCAAAGTTTCTTTCAAATGTTCTTTTGGAATTGAAGATATATATAAAAAAAATAGGTGCCGGTACTAAGAGATGGATTACCTAACTTTGAAATATTAATAAATTAATAATAAACGTTAAAATACAAGAAAGTAATATTTTTTCCTCACAATGAAAAATGTACCTGTACGGCGTACCGGTGCGTACCGTCACAAAAAAGAACTGTATTATATATATATATCCATGAGCGTAGCCAGGGGGTATTTTTTGAGGTTCAACCCGCAAGGGGGGGGGGGGGATCGGAATTTAGTGACTGATTTTTTGCTTTGCTTTTGTTTATTTTAGGTAAGTTTTTAATACTAAACCTTCACTTGCTCCGGCACAACCAATGGGGTTTTGACTTTTAACCCCCTAACAAAGGGTTTTGAGTTTAAAAACCCCTACCAGGGGGTTTGAGTTCAAACCCCCCTACCAGGGTTTTTCACAGTTAAATCCCCCTCTTCTATAAAACAAAAACAAAAAAAAATGCTAACGACAATCCCCCAATTCCAAGAGCACAGCTAAGAAAGAATTTGATTTTAAAACCCCTCCAAAATTTACGATAAACCCCCTCTTCAATATGAAAAAAAGCAAATTACACACTCAAAATTCTATGAGCGTAGCCAAAGGGGTTTTGAGTTTTAACCCCCCGCCAGCGGGGTTTGAAGCTAAAAAAAAGCATCTTCAGTGTAAGAAAAAAAGCAAATTTCGCACTCAAAATGCTATGAGCATTGCCAAAAGGGGTTTTGAGTTTAAACCACCCTTCAGAAGGGTTTGATGCTAAAAAAATACCTCTTCAAATAAAAAAAGCAAATTACACACTAAAATTATTTGAGCGTATCCAATCCAATTGGGGGATGGCTACAGATGGCTTTTTTAAAAGTTTAAAACCTCTCCAGGTGGTTTTGAGTTTAAGATCCCTTTACAGAGCATTTTGAGGTGGAAATCCTCTATCTTCATTATTATTCTAAAGCAAACTACAGTTACTAAATTCTATTACCGTAGCTAAATGGGGGTTTGAATTTTTTTAAAAATCCACCCTAAACCCCCCCCCGAAAAAAAATCCTGGCTACGCCCATGTATATATCCCGTTATATATATATATATATTGAAAATTGTATAAATTGGAAGCTCAAAAAATTAATTTTGAATTCATGTTCAGCCATTGAAGGCATAGTCAACTCTTAAATTACTGGACCAACAAGTTTGAAATGTAAATTACAAGAAAAAAAAACACACACACACATAACAACAACAATACAAATTTTATTATTAACTTGGAAAGAATGCAAGTGACCACTGCATGGGTGCATAGAAGTTCAACCATTTTAATCATAGAATTAGTGGGAATAATATAAAATTCTTTGGACATTTGGCATGTGTGCCTTTTAAAAGATAAAGTAACTATCGCTGTAAATAGCTGAACGACAAATATTCATAGCAAACATAATGTTTATTAACATGTCCTCAGAGGAAAAGTACTGTCTGCTCTGAAAGCTCACAGAAAGCGTCTTTGTCTTGTGAAATAACTTTATGAAAAGGAAAATATTTTTTCTTTGTACTCTCTCTCTCTCTCTCTCTCTCCACTCACTTTTTCATCACAACTAAGTTTATCATAGATTCAGATCTAAAATAAAATTCAAAGGTAGTCATGTTTAATGGGAGAGTTTTCGTTTTATCACAAGTCATCTACCATGACCTTAATCTCACTCTGTGACACACATGATTCAGTCTCTATCTCACAATCACCATTGTCTTATTCTCCAACCACTTAACGTTGGATCGAAATTTAAGACGCTTAGAAAAAAGCATAAAATAAGTGCAATGTCCGTTGCAAAATAAGCAAGGAAGTATAATTATGGTAACTTAGAAACAGAAGTAACTTAAACATGTAATGCGGAAGCAAAACTTTCTAAATAAATGTAAAGCTTGTAAAATGATCTAGCAAGGGAAAATGTAATTCTTCTGTATCCTGCATGGACTTCGACGTAAGAGGATGTCAAATTTTAAGCTGTACATCAGACTTGGACAAGTCCATGTTGGCGGACGTTTCCTCCCTCCCTCCCTTTCTCGACTACCTGATTCAGATGTCCTGAAGGTCCGAGAACGTCCAGTTCCCTATTAAAGGACCTCTTGACCAAGGAAAGGCTTTTATCCATGGCCAGGATGAGGCATCGGCTCTTCACCAATCCCTCTGTCCGAAATCCCGCCTTATCCGAAACGATCATATATTCACGTCCGGTATGTCGCTAGACACGACCCCCTTTAGCCCCGCACGAGTTCCCTCCCCCGTGCGAGGCCGGAGGCCGAGCCGCATGGGGGCCTTTAGTATGCCTATAATGTCCCACCGAACCCGTGCGAGGGTCCATCACAGCGCGTATGGCCCCCGTTAGGGAACGAATCGACGGGGGGTTGGACAGGTTAGCGAGCCTTTGTTACATCCCTACCACGTGCAGTGTACAATCTCTCGACCATACTTGTGGTAGCCCACTGTGAGCTATGTGCGCTACCGTTCTTTGCCTATCCGACTCCCTTGGCGGACGTTTCCTCCGGAGGGCCACGTAGAGACGACGGGAGCTGGAATTCCTCCGGTTTCTCGACTACCAAAGTGGGATGTAACTTAAATTTTTCTTTTCGTTAAATAAATATGTTGCGTCCATGACTGTGGTTGCGTCAATAAGTATTTTAAATTAGGCTTTTCATAAAATAAATAGTGCAAACACATCTGATAGGATCACGTATTTTAAAATAAAGGTAGAGTGGTCACGGTTAGTGTTTTTTTTTTAGATTAATTATGAATTTTCGGCACCTAGGAACAAGAAGTTTAATTTAATTTTTTTTTAAATATAGCCTATAAAGAAAAAAAACTTCTACTAAAAGCTTGGGTTATAACTAGATACTACATTAATAATAATATACTATATTAGTGTATTATACTATTACTACTAGTCGACCGGCGCTAATTCTAGGTGTATACATTATTAGATTAACTTATAACAGATTTCCCGCGGCCACATGATTCCCAGGAGCTCCTGGAAATCTCATGAAAATGCAAAATATACAAAAAGTCCTGGAAATCTCCGGAAATTATTAAAATCTTTTGAAAACTCTTACAAATCTCCTGAAATATTTAGACGAAAATTGTAATTTTGGGGTGTCATTCAATATGGAAATCGCCAAAGTACGCGCGATACCCATAACTGTGGAATCTAGTGAAAGAAGCTTCTCGCGCCTCAAACCAATGAACAATTACTTTATGTAAACCATTCTCGTAGATAGATTGAAACATTTGGTAATTCTTGCTACTGAGCATGATCTATGTATAAAACAGAATTTTTATGATATACTGTATGACTTCGCTACACGCAAGGCTCGTAAAGTTATTCTGTACATAGTAAAGAATGAATAAAATGCAAAGACGAATTCATTTTCTAATACAAACTCTTAATTTTTACTTATCATCCGTATCCCTACCCAAACTTGGCCCCGTGAAATCTGTTTCGCATAGGGCCCCACATTGGTTAAGTCCGGCCCTGCTATTTAGTGACGGGTGAATACAGAGTAGATTACTTGTTCTCCTCCCCACACTCTTTTTTTCGCCGCTAAAACTACATGGGGTAGAAATAAAAAAGAGTGATCTTTCCATGACTTCTTGGCCACAACGGTTAAGTCCGGCCCTGCTATTTTGTGACGGGTGAATACTACTTGTCATCCCCCTCTTTTTTTTCGTAGGGTAACTCTAGTCCGACTTGCAGAAATAAAAGAGGATCTTTCCTTTACTTTTTGTCCAAACTCGTGAGTTTGAAGAGAATTATATATATATATTTATATAGTGTTACAAATGAACAGTGACAGGCAGAGGTTAACGTGTGACCCCGACGAAATAACACAGCAGCGAGTGTTCTCTGGAATGTACATGTATAAACAGAGACAGGATGTGACGTATCCTTACGTGTTATTCCAGAAGGTACTAGCAATGTCCAGTGACAGATAGAGATCACAACTTGTGACCCTGGCAAGATGACACTGCAGCCGATGTTTTCTGGAATCTATATGTATAAACAAAGACAGGATGTGACGTTTCCTCACGTGTTATTCCAGAAGATACTAGCAGTGTTTGTGCAACTTTGGAGGAGTGATTAGGGACTCTATATAAGCCAGAGAGTTAATGTGAAAGTCAGTCGTGAGTGAGTCGTCGGTACTGTTGTCTACTGTGCGAGACAGTAGAGGAGAGATGTGTACGACTCGATGCAAGTTAACTAGGGTAGAGTTAACTGGAGTGGACTACTGTCGTTAAAGTCTATACAGCGAACTACAGTGGACTTGAGCCGTTACAGTCGATACAGTCGATGTAAGACGTGTGCGGCTCTGATTCGGTAGACTTGAATACGACTTGGTTCAGCTTTGGGAGACCTGGAGCGACACTGGAAAGTGTGTCGTTGGTCTGTTCTGTGGAATACGGCTCGATGCAAGTTGAGAAGAGATGAATAGCAACGAAGTGAAGAGATGAATTGCAACGAAGTATAGCTAACTGTAAACTGACAGATATTGTACAGTCTTCTACGCTACATGTTACAGTAACAAATTGTTAGAGTTAATAGTCAATAAAGTTATATGAAGCTGGAAGTTGAGTCGTCAAGTTCTTTACAGTGTTTTTATTTGTGTGCCAACTAGTACATTTAGCCAGAAGATTCTGAAATACGTAACAATATATATAGATAGATAGATAGATTATACTATACAAGCTCGATCTTATTAATATTTGATTCACGTCAAGCACTGAACAGTTGAAAGCGATCTCCTGGTCATATTTCGATTGAATTTTGACTTCACGCTAGGAGCTATTAGATGCAATACTGAGATGCTGCAAGCAGGAAGTCGTACATAAAACTAGAGTTTACAAACAACTTCCAATCCTCTTTTCAGGCAACAAAAAACTCGTCAGTTTTGCTCAGGTAGCGAATATTCATCGTCTTTACGCCCATTATGCTTTGAACTATCAATTTAGATAAAGAATTCCAAGTTGGCCAGTATATTTTTATATGTCTATGCTTATGCACATAGGAAGTTGCACCAAGAAAAAGAGAAAGTAAATGCAAGCATTTAAACATCTTGTAAGAGAGAGAGAAAGAAAAAGACCATAGACTTAATACTATTTGTGTGTCTTTACCTTGTCTAATTATAGAAATGGTAGATTTGTTAGATCTTAGTTATAACCCACACCCATCCCTCTTTTTCCCTGCTGACTAAAGAAAAAATAAGATTTCAAAAAATGACAAATTCTGCAGTCTAGCAATTTTTTTTCTTTAATTCGCCGATGGAAACAACATAGCATTTTCTTGTATCACGCCCTGGTCTGCGCATGTGTGGAGAAAGGATAATCGATCTTTCGTGAGCAATTAATCGTCGATTTCTTCAAGGTGAACCACTTGTGTGTGCACTGTACACTCGCAGACTGGCTCTGGCGCACTCACAAACACACGCTCTCACACACACAAATGAATGCAAAAAAACATAGCCCTGGACGCCTGCTATAAATTTCACTGCAGCGTGACCTAAGATAATTTGTAGTTGTCTGGGCTTAAGGTTTCTCCAATCCTTCTCTGTTGCAGTGGCGTAGCATCCATGGCGCGAAGGGGTTCAATGAACTCGGGCCCATGACAACTTAGGGGCCCACACCCGATAGTGTAACAACCATGGGCCAGAGCCGGATCTACCTCTATGCAACATAAGTTCTAGCTCAGGGCCTCCAAAAAATATTTATTAGTTACATATAATATCTGGACTTATATGGGGCCCCATAGCTCAAATAGCTTAAGGCCTTTTCAACACTAAATAAGGCACTGCATGGCGTGTAGGGGTTTCATATCACCTGGTCACATGACTAATGACCAATTGTGGCCAACTCCTACGCAATTTTGTAAAGAAATGGTAAAAAAAAAAGTTTCCTTAAGATATTCTAAACGTCATGTCAAACTTTATATTCAAATCATGTTTTCACCTACAGTCAATGTAAGGAACTTCTTTCATCAGGTTTATCGTCATGTGGTAACGGTGTGTTAGTGGTGACGGTGTGTTAGTGGTGACGGTGTGTTAGTGGTGACAGTGTGTTAGTGGTGACGGTGTGTTAGTGGTGACGGTGTGTTAGTGGTGACGGTGTGTTAGTGGTGACGGTTGGGTCCCATACTCCCATTCTTTCGTTGTTGTTTTTTCCCGCTGTGTTCGTTAAATCATTGATAGTATTAGGCTTACTTTTTAATGCTTTTTTTTTTTATTAAGTAAGCATCGTTGTTGCTGTTTTTTCATTTTTCTATTACCAGAAATATAGATTTAGACTGAAAATGGAATATTAAGCAAGAAAAAGAAACATCATATTCCGTTACTTATGGAAACATTAAAAATGTTGACTTTTTTTAGCTACTTATCGTGACTGAATTTGGGGGGGAGGTTTATAACAAACATTTTTAAGATAGAACGATAATTACATTTAACATGGACTAGTGTCTTTCACTTGAATGGCTGCTTTGTCGTCTGTTATGTGCACTGGAAAGTCGTTCGCATGGTCTCGATGGTCTCGGGTTTATACCCTGACACAGCATCAATGTTGCTTGTTTTCCAACCGAATCGTCAAAAAAAAAAGATAGGCCTACCAATGACTTAACTTCATCAACAATCTTGCCAAACCTACAGACAACATGAACGACTGAGAACGGTGGGTGACAAGGAGCACATTGAAGAAGTTGACAATTACTGACTGAAAGTAACTCATCGCATAGTGAATGTTAGTTTTTAACTTGTGCATGCAACAACCTTTCATTTAGTTGTCATCGCGAAGAGAATCGTTTAGGTGAAACAGGTAACAACGGCAATGTCTTAGCAGTACATACATTCTTAAGAAAACAAGAACACAAGCCTTTACCTCGACCCACAGATTCAAAATAATAGACCTGTTTGGGCAATGCAATTTTAGCAAAAATACTAAAGGAGATCCAATCTGCGTCATTTTTTTCTCTATCATGGTTGAAAGCACTCAAAGAGAATACAAAATGTGTTAAATTTACTTTTTTTTCTGAAAATGTTTTGTGAACTCCTATGACGAACTACCCAAAGAGATGTGTCATATTTTGGTTTTCATACTTGTGAGAATCAGGGGTCTGAAGAATGAACTAAACAATTACTCTAAAGTAATAAAATATCACGATCTTTCTTTAAATTACTTACGATGCCAAGTACATTATGGTTTTTCAATATCAGCGAACAGTAAAATGGTATTGTTTCAACAAAGTAGCCACTAGCGCATTATGTTCACTGTGTTATACAGTGCTTAAACATGTATTAAATGATTCTGTCAGCTGTGCTCATGAACTTGCAATGGAATGTCTTTTTGTAGATGTACCGATACACAAAAAGCTACTGGATTTCTGTCACAGAAAATATTTGTCATACTGGATGGGGGAGGAGGGCCTATCAATATATTCTTGAACCCGGGCCCCCGAGTACCTTGCTGGGCCACAGCTCGTTGATGTCTAGTAGTCTGGGCTTAAGGCTGAATCTATTTCTCCAATATTTTCTCTGTTGACGTCTAGTAGTCTGGGCTTAAAGTTGAATCTATTTCGTCCATTTTTTTTTCTCTGTTGATGTCTAGTTGTCTGGGCTTGAGGTTGAATCTATTTCTCCAATCTTTTCTCTATTTTTGCTTAGTTGTCTGAGCTTAAGATTGCATCTTAACTTGTCTTCTTTCATTCAAGTAAAATCAAGTTACTTACATGTATACTTAATAACATTTAAACAAGAACCTAGAACATTGGATTCTGCAGCACAAAAGTGCACAACAATCATATCTTTTTTTTAAACTAGGCTTATCAATACTTTATATATTTTGTAGACGGCGAAAAGAAAATCTAAATCGACTACCAGCGAACAATGCTTATGCCTGCGCTGGATGTGGCAAAATATATAGGTCACAGCTGGGGCTGCGTTGTCACGGGAAATACGGCATTCCTCATTAATCTTTGGACTCGAAGACATGCTTATTATTATTTTATTTTTTGTACCGGATATATCATAAAAGTTAGCTATTAGTGTGTTTTTTTTCGCCATGTATGAAAATCTCTAATTGCTTATTATATTATTATCATTCAACTTTTTTTTATTTTGTCGCCTACTCCCCAGCGTAAAATGAAAAACTTCGGAAATACAACAGCTTACATTTTTATTAGCCCTAAGGAAAACTAAAACAATCGTATCATAAAGTGGGACATGACGCACCCACTCTGTAACTCTCGATGAAAAAGTCATGGAAAGATAACTCTTTTATTTCTGCAAGTCGGGCTAGAGTTACACCACGTAACTTTCAATGCGAGAAAAAACGCGGTTCAGAAAAAAAAAAGGGGGGGGGGGGGGTGAACAAGTAATCTTGTCTCTAAATAGCGACGTATGGTCGGCTCGTCGTATCATAAAGATGTGCTAATGACATTACAATTTTAATTTTGATTTTTATAATGTGTCGGGATAAAATATTGCATATTTATAGATTTCCTATGAACTCAAACGCCCTTGGAGTCCAACTCTTGCTATAAACTGCAGGCCACATACATAGCATGGGTAGGTTTGGTACACTGTAGATATACCTTCTTCTTTTCTAAGTTTTTTTTATTCGTTCTTTTCTGATGGCTGATCTCCTTGCCTCGTATCTTGAGACTCCGACATTCATGGCTTCACGCCATGAGGAGCGATCGAGAGCTAGCGTTAGCCAGCCGTTAGTGTCCATTGAGATCTTTATTGTAAGCCCAAAAGAGGTAATTTGAAACAGGATCACAATGGCAATATGACTTGTTGACCAGTAAGAAAATGCAAACTTAAATTGGATCTCCTTATCGCGAGGTCCTCTGGATTCGCAAAGATCTTCCTGCAGGGAACAGTATCAGGGAAAAGAAGAGGCAGACAAAAAAAAAACGATGAAAAGACAAAATCAAAGAATGGAAGGT
Source organism: Biomphalaria pfeifferi (assembly GCA_030265305.1). Taxonomy (NCBI): domain Eukaryota; kingdom Metazoa; phylum Mollusca; class Gastropoda; family Planorbidae; genus Biomphalaria; species Biomphalaria pfeifferi. Next base: position 5,402,194 of record JASAOG010000022.1, read on the forward strand.
CCTTTTATTGAAAAAGATTATTGTTAAAGTAAAACAAAGAGAGGAATGGAGATAAAAGGTACCCTAACAGTCCAACAGACTACTAATGAACGTGAGTTGATTATGACCGAAAGACCGTACAGCATGATGAATTTCGAACCGAACGCTTGGGTTTATTGAACTGAGGATCCCAAATAGAAAGTAATGACGGGTCACGATTTAAAGTTTGTGAAAAATAAATTAATTAATTTATTGTAAGATATATAAAATGTAATCTGAATAACCTTTTACATGAATTGATCAAAATCTGAGGTACCTCATAACCTGAAGTGCACCCTAAACAAAGTGTTTCATGGAGCTCTCAGCAACTTTCTACTTTGATAAGCCTGTTCCTCATCGTACACACAATTAGAGTCGCAGTAGAGGTCACATGTGACGCATATTCAATATTGGTCTACAGCTCATCTTGACACGACATCGTGACTCAGAGTCTGGATCAAAATAATAGCTGTCATGTCTTGATGCCTGGGAAAATAGTTTTAAAAATTCAAAATAAAAAAATTAAATAAAAAACAGAGAAAGGATTCTTTTTCAGAATCAGCATTGAGTTCAGCAATGCAATAATAAAGACAAATATTAGCACAAAGTATTTGTAAATTATTTAATATATTGATTGAAGATAGGTAGACCTAATCGATGTATACATAGGCCCAGTGCTAGATTTGAGTGAGCGCCGGTCGTGGGCATGAAGTTTGTGTATATATATACCTAAACGTAACCTACCACTGGCTGATTCCTCAAGAGGACTCAGCATTTGCCGAATGGGTTTTCATAAAAATTCTTAAACAGGTTAGAAATCTGAACGCCGCAATTCACGAAAAATTCCAAGCTTTTTTTTTTTTTTTTTACTATTTTATTTCATATTCGATATTTCCTCAAAAGGCCAGTCTCGATATCAAAATAACTACAATTAGTACAAATATATGACTAGCTCCATATTTTTTAAAAGCATATGTTGTAGTTGTTTTCCTTTTAATTCAATTTATTTTTCATTTGCCTCACGTCCTATTGCATTTTCCATTCCGCTTTCCTTTAGAGGTAAAGAACAATACTTAGCCTAATTGCATCAAAAATATATATCTAGTTCTTTTTCTTTATTTTTTCTTTAAGAGAGCATAGACCAGTGATGCCCAACCTTATTTGGTCTGCGGGCCATTTTAATTTTTGGCATTCGTGTCGCGGGCCATATCTCCAAAAAGAAAAAAAAATACAATAAGCTTCTTTAAATAGTTTTATTTGTGGACCTACTTACATAAATTAATTTGATGCATGAAGTTTATCCAAAACCATCTTCTGAATATATGTCTGCAAAGATGAAACACCAAGTCGGAGCATTGAATCTTGATGTTCATCCGTGAGGCCATTACGTAACTTGGTTTTCGCCCGTTTCATCATTGAAAAAATTTGTACACACAAATAAGTGCTTAAAAACATTGTGATCATCCTTAGCGCTTGTTTTCGAAGATTTGGAAACGCTTCTGCAGGTAACATGGAGTAGAAGTCAATGGTCTGCATCACTTGAAATTTGTCAAGCAAGGATGTCTGCCTTTGTAAGTCAATCAGTTCCAGTTGTAGATCTGTCGGAGCACTTGACACATTGGCATCAATCGGATTTTCAAAAGACGGATTTCATTTTTTAAATTCTGAAAATCCACAAATCTTTCACTGAAATTATCCATCAAGAGCCTCAGAAGTTGAATCATTCTTTCTTTTGGGAAAGATATTTAGCTGCTTATCATTTTGTAGAGTGGTACAGGTTGGACAAGATGCACCCTTTCCGCCTGTTGAATGAAGAGTTGCAATTTTGTTTGGAAGCGTTTATGTCTGCATACTCATGTGAAATCAATTTGTCTTTCCCTTGTAGTTTGGTGTTGAGTTCATTTAGATGTGATGTGATGTCGCATAAAATAGCCAAAATCCCACAACCATGAGGAGGGGGGGGGGGTCGTTCAGGGGTGACACTTTTTTTTATTTTTCCGTCATAAATATTTCAATTTTGTGTCTCAAGTCAAAAAAACGTTTGAACACCTTTCCTCGGCTTAGCCAGCCCCGCACTTCACTGTGAAATAAAACGTCTTCATGTTCGGACTCTATTTCTGTCAGAAAATCTTTGAAAGTTCTGTGATTCAACGTTCTGTGATTTGATTAAATGTACAGTGTTAAACACAATCATCATCACATGGTCCAGAGTCAAAACCTTTCCACAGAGATTTTGTTGGTGAATGATTCAGTAAAGCCGCATGGGTTCAGTTCCATTTGACTCAACCACTTTTTAAATAACTCTTACTGTCAGTCCGCTGTGACATCCAACCATATTTCTAGCGCCATCAGTAGTCACTCCAACTAATGTATTCCAAGGAAGAGTAAGGTCCTCTATGATGGTTGACACTTCTTTGAACAGGTCTTCTCCAGTTGTAGTCCCATTCATGCTCCTCATAGCTGCTAACTCCTCTGTTATATAAAAAATTGCTGTTTGTATTGCAAATAAATACCAAGAGTTGCGCGGTATCAGTTATGTCAGTGGACTCGTCAGCGGCAATAGAAAACATTTCGAATTCTGCTGCTCTGTCTTTTAATTGTGAATGGAGATTTTTCTATATTTTAAACTCGCCTTGTAATTGTCATGCGAGAAATGTTGACAGCTTCTACTGCATTCTTCTTTTCAGGACACATTTCTTCCAACCCTGCTAACAAGCACTTTTTTAAACATTCGCCATCGGAAAAGGCTTCATTGGTCTACTTAAGATGTGAGCCACTCTGTAGCTGGCTGTTATCGCCGACTCATTTTCTTGTCTCTTTTTGTTATATATTCTCGTCAATCCTCCCCCCCCCCCCCCCAATCTCTAGTCGTAACTTAGAAATCTAGTCTTCGCGGCTCAAACCAAGAATGCCTCCATATGTGTTTATGTGTTTGGTTTCATAATGCCTTTTAATCTTTTGTTCTTTAAAAACAGCCACACTTTCTTTACAAATCAAACATGTTGGCATACTATCATATTCCACAAAAAGTAAAGATCTGTCCACTTTTCTTGAAAGTTTGTACATTCAGAGTCCACTTTTCCTTTCTTAGGCTCTCCTATTTCATTAAATCACAAACATTAAACAATACGGTACTAATCGCTTTGATATCAAAAGAAAACGACAAAAAATAGTGCATCAATGATGCTCTCTGTTTCACACACAAGGTTTCAATGACACGGCTAGCTCAAGACAGAAGCGGAATTTTCCAAAAATTAAAAATAGCTGTCAAGTCTTATCGTCATTGAAAAAAAAAACACTTGTGTTCTTAGAATAAAAAAAAAATATTAACTATAAATATTAGAATACCAAACATAAAGATGGAATTCTTCAAGGAATGAGTGAGAATATTTTTCCAACATTCTAATTTTTGAACATTTTTTTTTTACATTTTGTTCCAATGTTTTGGCGGGCCGGATTTGGCGTGTGGGCCGTAGTTTGGGCATCACTGACATAGATTATAACGATTTTACGCGTATGCAACCTAAACATAGATCTAGACTTTAGAGCCCCCAGAATTGAGATGATTCACAGACCTTTTGGAATATTACTTGTTTTCGAGGATGTTAGTTAATAAGTTTATATATATATCATTGGCGTAGCCGGGGGGGGGGGGGTAAAAAAAAGACATGCATGTGTTCCATAATTCACAAGCTAAAAGGGTCAAGTTAAAGAATCATCTGAATCCACTAATCAACTTCTGTTCAAAATAATTGACCATACATATGTCTAAAACAGTTAATGCTAAAATAAGTCATAGTGAAAAAGAGGCAAAATAGAGAGGGCAGATAAAGAGAGAGAGAGAGAGAGAGAGAGAGAAGGAATAAAAATAAAAGATAAAATTCATCACTACACCGACCTAGTTAGATATTTCTTTATTGTCTAACACAAATTTTTTTTTAGCTTTGTCCATTATATTACATAATTGTGTTGTATTTATATATATATATATATATATATATATATATATTTATACTAGTAGAAGGCGTCTAAATCATATCATACTATGGCCGAAATTGATTGTAACCTACATATGCTCCTTTTTAAAGGCCTTATTATCAGTGAGTAGTTGTCAAAATGTCAGAAGTGAAATAGTCATCTTAGTAGGCTTTCAACTATTGAGAAAGGCAGAAATGATAAAATTTTCTTTTTTTAATTCTAATATAATCCATTATCATACAAACTTACACATCATGTAAATATATATATATATATATATATTACTAAATTTCTTTATAATATGTATATGAAAAAAAGTATGTCAAATATGCGTGTGACTTTTTGAATAGTAGCTTATCTTGTTATCAGCTTCTTAAGGGAAGCTTGAGGAAACAGCGTACGTAGCCCTAAGATTTAAAAAAAAAATGTCTTTAGCAGCTTCCAGAAGTGGAACGCGGTAACATCGCTATCTGATCAAATAAGGATCATGGTTATTGGATGTTTTCAAGTTTGTTTTTTTTTCTTCCTTTTTTTTTTAAGCGGCCCTCGAAAGGGGAAAAGACACTTATTAGTTTTGTGTGTCCTGTCTGTCGGTCTGTCCGTCCGTCCCGTTCAGATATCTCCATTACCGGAGATATTAAATTTTTTGCGAGGGGAAAGTCTTGCCCAAGTCTGTCATGTCATTTCTAACTAGCTTAGTACCTAAAGTAGGTCAAGAATTATTTTTCTCGTGTTGCCCGTTTATCTAATTTTGTAAGAAGAATAAATCTTTTTTAGTTTCTCTTTATTACATGTAACATGTTATTGATTTTGAATTTTTTGAATAAGGTTATTATTATTATTTTAAAAAATATAAGTGTATGCTAAATCAATTTATGGAGATGCTGTGGCTGAGAGGTAAAGCACTTGGAACCGGAAGTCCCGTGTTCGAATCCTGATGAAGACTCTAGGTAGACCACTTCGGGGGCCGATTTTGAGTTTGTGTCTCCACACAAACTGTCCTTGTAACCTTGTTTTAAATTAGAATAGCGGACAGTTCCTGAGTAAAGAACACGTTAGTTTAGAAATGCTAATCAAAATTATTATTTCTATAGTCGATGGTAGTCACAACAAATATGGAACTATAATTTGTATAAATAGGCTACTAGGGCAGGGCCAGCATAGGCATAGGCAAACTTGGAAGCCGCCTAGGCCTCCAATAGTAGGATGAGAATATTTAGACCATATAATTATAAAACTACTTCCTGTCAGTAACCTAAGGATTTCATTGTTTGAGAAATTATCTTTATATAATAATAATCATCAAAATGTCGTTCATGCGTTCTAGAGTTCTAGTTACATAATTACCCCACACACACATTTTCGCTGTAAAAAAACTGTAGGCCTATAATTAAATAATCTTAGTGTAGTGAAAAATAAATGGACTTATAAGAGTCTAGCTATCTATCTGATGGGCCACATTTTTTATCTCAACTCCACGGCGATTAAAAATGTTGAATTGGAAGCCACGTGACGTCCTCACGTTAACGGATCAAAATGTTACAGTTGTATAACTAATGTGTAGCGGGCTCCGAGAATTTATGACTTACACTATCAAAACCATGAACACGCGATCGATGTACACCCACCTTTTCTACCATGAAAACCTGTTAACACAATAGCAAAAAATAAAAATCTGTTTTGGGTATAATTTTTTTTGGAAGGGGGGGGGGGGGGGTAGGGTGGATGTAATGTAATTGTTTTTTCTTCAAAGTTTAGATTTATTTCAAGTTAAAACCTTTTTTTTCCCCATTTCAACTGTTTTTATGCATTCAAAAATAATATTTATACACCTCTTAATAATCCAAAAGTAATTCAACATTTAATATATACATATAGAATATGAAATTAAAATGTTACAGTCATATGAGAGTTCTGAATACTTTAAAGAACAATTATTTTGTCAAAATCAATGAACTATATATACCAGTCAAACTAGATTTTTCCCATTGTGGCCAAAGAGCTAATAATATTTTCCTTAAGATATATGCCTAGATCAACTGTCATATTTCCAGGAAAATCATTAGAACCGTTTTCGAGAATCAAGTAACCCACCCACCCTGAAAGTTCCACTCGGAAAATATGACAATAGAGGTATTGAAATAGAAAAGCACACGTGTGTATAGGGCTGCCAAAATCACAACCAAGGCCTGCCACTTATAGATTCTATAACGTCGTCACGTTTTTCCGCTCGTGTTAGCCTCGTGACTTCTGCACTGTGTGATCACTCATGTGTAAATCATCGGGTTACTAGACTGGCAAATAAATCCCCTTCCTAAACTGACTTACAGAACTAGGAACTATGTGGTAAATCTTTAAGATGCTCGCATCACACGTTACTGACTTTCTATTTTATATTTATATAAATATAAGTAAGTTAGTAAGTTATATACTTACTACTGGTCATTCATTGATTTTAAATTTCTACTTTGATTTTTCCCGAAGCTGTTTGAACCTTAAAATGTACAATTTAGAACCACTGGCTGTTCCTGCGCTCATTGCTATAGATGATACAAGAGAAAGGGAAATCGTTGAAATCATGATGATACAAATGAATCCTGTGCTAGTTGTTGCTGAGTGGTAGTATGCTTAACTTCCGAACCGAGGGGTTTCGACTTGACTCCCACCGAGTCTGGGATTTTGAGCTTGAGGATGTTGTTTGGACACTCTTAAGTCCAGCTTGTGGCCATTTGCTATTATTTGAGGGAAGACATCTTCAGTATCAACAAGTCAACTGTCACACTCTTCCGTATTCTTGGCTTGATCGGACACCCTTAAGTCCACCTTGTGGTCACTTGCCATAGTTGGGGGGAGACATCTTCAATATCAACAAGTCAACAGTCACACTCTTCCGCTTGATCGGACACCCTTAAGTCCACCTTGTGGGCACTTGCTTTTAGTTGGGGGAGGCATCTTCAGTATCAACAAGTCAACTGTTATGGGCTAATCTAATCTGACTTCGACTATGTATCAATTATTACTTCACATTAGCCACAGAACATTACAAGTTAAATATATACTTAATAACTAATTTCACTTCTATAAAATGAGACTTTTATTTATCACTGGGAAATCCGTCCAGTCTTCCTAAACGTCGCTTTTTCTAACTGCTATTCAACTACTATTCAAAACAGACTACTTCTAGATTAACGCCATGTTGGTCTCTTGTTCGCCTAAGTCTACTACGTCATTCGTCTGTCTTACTACGTCACTACTTTTACCGTCGCTAAAACTATACACAATATATTTGTCTAACAAAACTAACCTACTCTCTAATCTAGTACATCACACAACATTAACACTCTTCCGTATTCTTGGCTTGATCGGAAGTCATTTTGTATTAACCTATAATGCGGAGCCCCTCTCCAACCCCATATTAAACATACACATAAATAGGCAAAAAATTCACGCACACACACACACGCACACACACACAAGCGCCTGGCACCCAAGGTACGCCACAGGTTTCTAGTGTTGATTTCATCTTTATGTTCGTGATGCCTATTCTGCCAAGCCAAGTTATTTAGCTTGAAACAAAAATCCACCTATTTAACACAATCGTCATCCCACCGAAGACGTATGCATGCGTGACATGGAAGTCGTCTGCCAAATTTGAGAAAAAGCTGAATGTGGCACAGCAAAAATGGCTAAGACCGATTTTAGGAGTCAGTTACAAGGAAATCCTATGCCCAACTAGGACTCGACCGCTTAATGAGGTAGTGACCGCGCGAGCACTTTCCCCTGCTTCATCGTGGCACTCGCGTGGAAACGGCCATTAGAGGAAGTGGCTAGGCTAAATGGGTAACAACACAGGACTCCCGTGGGGATGCCCATTAGAGGAGGCGGCTAGGCTAAATGGGTAGCAACACAGGACTCCCGTGGGGATGCCCACGGGTAGACGAGTCCACCCATTGCACGGGCGGGGTTGTAATAAAGTCCCCACAAACCTGTCACCAATCCATGCGCTGTTCCTCAAAGGGACCGTTACATAAATTCGGGTCCCGCACAGTTAGCTTGGTACATTGAAGGAAAATGGCAGAAGATCCCGGTGTATTCTCGTCCTTCGGCTGTGTCTAGCCCACGCGTTGGGGACTAAATGCATCGGTCAACAGCAATGCTTTATATAGGCATTGTCTAGCGTCTCTCCCAAACAGAACTGTGTGTTCAAACAGGTTGTTTTTTTTTACTGTTTGGCGTCCAAGCAGGTTTTTTTTTCAAACTTAGGGCTCGAAGAGCTTTCGGCTCAGCCCTTAGACATCAACAAGGTAGTGACCGAGAGTCGCATGAGGTTTGTTAGACATGTCCTCCAAACAGAATAACCCTTACCAATAGTCGCCATGACATGGAGGCCTATGTTAGGAAAGCGCAAATAGAGACGTCCACGTATAAGTTGGCGCCACACTTTAATGGAGTTCATCAGAGCAGAGGGTGTTATATAGTGTATGTCTGTGTTTCCTAGGTAACGAGTGTTGGTTTTTCAGGTCACGTGGAATGATGAAACCATAAGCTTTTGTCGTAGCTAAAAATATATGTCAAGTAATCACGTGGGTCAGATTTGAACGAGAGTCGACCGAGAGATTCAAAAGAGTAATGTTGTGTTTTATTAGCCTACTATATCTCGGTCTATATTTCAAGTTAAAACTATGTATATTGTTAATAAAAAGCTATATTAAGTTTTTTTTTTAATAAAAGAAGTTTATTTCAAACTCGATAATTCTATGATTAAAATATAATACAGCTACATCGGTTTAGTTGTACCGGTACTAAGAATCTGATATTATAATCCAACGACCGACATACAAGCGGACACCAGGAGAAAAGGGGCTGCAGACGTAGCCAGTGACATATCCTTATAGAGAGAGCTTGCCTCCCAATGCGTCGAACGGCGCGGGAGGATCTAAGTCTAAGTAAATTTCTATAAATGTCAACCGATGAAGATGAACTTTTTCCTTTCGTGTGACTCTCATCATCGACTGTATGCTACATTTGGAATCATTGATGACTTCGTGCTTCTCTCCCCTAGTCTTATTTCTATAAATAAACGCAACTCGATTTTGATCGCTCTGATGATGCAGGCTGTGTTCAACGAATGAGATAAGTTTGAAATAAAATGTTGATCTAGGTCTACAAGAAGTCAACTTTTTTCCCGTTGATCTGATAGAGATTTTCAGGATAAACAAAATAATTTCATGGAAGCTTAATTGGACTTGACTGTAACACTATCTCAATGCGTGATAGTTAATCTTCATAACAACCAGCCTTTTTAACCGCTACTTAAATGAACATTTGTTTTTTAAATAAGTGCTTGGTTTGACGGTACGCACCGGTACGGCGTACTGGCACCTTTTTTAATGTGGGCAAAAAATTATACATTTTTTGCATTTTAACGACGTTTATTATTATTTTAATAGTAGTTAAGAGTAAGGCAATCCATCACTGAGCACCGGTACTTTTTTAAAACACACACACACACACACACATATATATATATATATATATATATATATATATATATATATATATATATATATATATATATATATATATATATATATATATATATATATTTATTTTACCTTTACCTATCCCTTAGTCTGTTGGACCGTTGGGGCACCAAGCAAGACTCGTCGACCGTCTTTCTCCATTCCTCCATGTCCTTTGCCCTGTTTAGAACCTCTTTCAATGGCAGGCCCGTCCATTCTTTTATGTTCTCTTCTTTTTCCCTGGTACTGTTCCCTGTAGGAAGGTCTTTGCGTGCCCCGAAGATCTTGTAATATGGTCATAGATTCAGAGCTTGCGTTTTTTCACTATACTTAGCAGGTCATCATGGGGTCCGATCGCTGCAGTAACCCTATTATATACAATGCTTTTTTTTGTAAAAAAAAACAATAGGTGCCGGTACTGAATGATTAGGTGCCGTTACTCAGTGATGGATTGCATAACTTTAAACTTCTTTTATAAAAACAGAACCTTATATAACTTTTATTAACATTATACATAGATTTAACTTGAGATATAGACCGAGATATAGTAGGCTAATAAAACACATCTTTACTCTTTTGAATCTCTCGGTCGACTCTTGTTCAAATCTAACCCACGTGACTATCTAACATAAAATTTTGAGTTACGACAAAAACTTATGGTTTCATCATTCCACGTGACCCAATACCAACACTCGTTACCTAGGAAACACAGACATACACTATAGGGGCCTATATAGATAGATAGATAGATAGATAGATAGATAGATAGATAGATAGATAGATAGATAGATAGATAGATAGATAGGCTAAATAGATAGATAGGTTAAATAGATTTATTGATAGATAGATAGACAGATAGATTGATAGATAGATAGAATATATATATATGTGTGTGTATATATATATATATATATATATATATATATGAGAGAGAGATACATAGTAAAGTAACTCTTTCAGACCTTTCGATCTATAGAGCATTCTTTTTATTTTCCTATTGGGCTGATCATTAAATATTGATTAATCGAACAGCTGCATCGTCCACAGATTGTCTCGCTGGTACAGTGCGTCTGATGCCGATCTCAAATACGTCACGTGATGCATTTCTCTGGCGCTCTCCCCGTCCCGTGACCTAAAAAAAAAATAAGCCATTGCAAAGGAAGTAACTTCAGACTAGGGGAAAATCTCACGCAGTGCTGTAGTGTTAGGTACTGTTTTATTTTTAGAATTATTTTCCAACTAAAATAAAACAGTAAAACACTGGATTAGCATGACTGCGTAAGTAATATTTTAAATAAGATTGAATGATCCTTTTTCGAGAAGATTATATAATATAACAGATTGATAGATATCAATAATCGTTATAGTAATTGGCTGCCTCAGGGCAATTACATGAAACACCAGTTATAAGTCGCATCGCTCATTGTGCGCACAGTATCATTAATTAATGTTATGGGTGGGCAGCCAGAGGTGGGACTCCACAAGAGAGATTTTTTTTTAAATATCAAAATTTCGACAGGTCAGAAACTCAATTTAATTGACAATACTTTAAATCTTACGGTTGGCAACGCGGTCGTCTTAAAGTGTCCGCTTGTAATGTGCTCGTAATATATAAATGCAGCTCCGGATTAACGGCTGTTCGTCAACCAAGGGCCTTACCTATAATTACTAAATTATGCATATTTATTTTTTTAAGAAGGAAAATATTAAATGTACTAGTACTGTCTTTTTTCCAATATATGGCATGCTTTTACATATAAGAATATTAAGAAAATGTAGATTTTTTTTATAGCTTTCGAAAAAGTGTCGGGGTCTCTACAAACTCCTGCCACTGGGCCTTTACTTACTTGAATCGGAACTTGTATTGCAGGGGCGTAGCTAGGAAATTTCCATCGTTTGGGGGCCTGGTGGGTTTGACCTCTTTAGGGGGAAGGGGGCCTGCATTTCGCGTACTATTTAATTTTCAATGTAAAAAACACTAATTTGGGGCTCCCACTCAAGTGGGGGTCCGGGGGGATTTTCAAATTATCCCGCCTCCTCTCTCACCCTAGCTACGCCACTGTTGTATTGTTTAAACTAGGATCTATAACTGCAGAGCATTGTTCGAATGTAGACGTCTCAATTCTAAGGTGTTGTGCTTATAGATTGCTGACCAAGACGGAGTTCAACAACAACTGTCCAACTATTTGTATTGTTATCATTTTGTATTGACGATATTTTTATTTCACTGTTTTCAACCCCCGGCAGACAAAGACTTGGTCCGCATCAGATGAAAAATATGCAAGTCGCAACTGGTTTGCGTAGTCATGTGAAACACTGAACTCATCTTTAATCTTCGGAATCGAAGACATGGCCAATCTTATTATTTATATATTTTTCAAAGCAAAAGCCAAGTATTTATCATCTTTTCATTATGTTTATCAGGCATAAACAAAAAAAAAACATAAACAAAAAAGTCACACTTTAGTGTCTCTTGCTAGTCTTTTAATTGCTTTCTAGCTTTTTCCTGCAGTCTCAGCTTCATCTAGTAAACTGCTTCGCCCTGTTCTTTTTGGTCTTCCTGTGCGTCTTGTTCATTGCGGGTTCCTAGCTAAGGATTGCCTAGCTCTTTCTTAGTAACTTTCGTCCTTCTTTACACTACATTTCCTCTTCACTAATTATGTAGCCTATGTTTGCTGTATACACTTCAAAGGCATATACATTTTTATATGGATACAGCCGACAAACGTGATCAAGATCTAAACTTAACCCTTCCTTGATATTTGCACAGCAATGCTATTTTTGGTTGGGTTTTTGTCCTGTTTAGTCTCATTTACCTTGGGTGAAAAGTAGTTGCTGTAATTCATTATGTGCTACCCCACCTGACAAACAGACACACACACACAAACTCATTACATAAACCAAGTTTAAAACACTAGTGTCCCCCACCCCCACACGAAACACACACACACACGTGACATGAAATATGTCACCCTTACATAAGGCCATCGGTGAACCATAAAATCCGGGTGAACAGTTTGGGTTATGAGACCAGTCATTTCTTTGGTAAAAGGGGATCATTGTGGTTGATCACAATCAAAGAAGGATAGACCTGTTCAGTTCGTGTTTTTTTAAGGAAACAAAGGGTATGTTGTACAACTAAATACATGGTATTATCATGATAGTATTATTATGCCATACAGTTTTATTTTTTTTTTTTTTAAACAAGAGTGATTGCTACTTGCATGTTTTTAAGAATGCCGATAAATTATAGGATACCCGGTATTCAACAAACAACAACAAAAAATATACTAAATAAGTTGATCGTTAAGAAGTTTAGATCGGTCTGTAAACTATTAAAATAGACATTACATTGTTCTTGTATATTAACCTTTTAGAGCTGTTAACAGCTGTTATCGCTTTTACTCTCGATCAATATCAATACGTAGGTATTACACACAATGTTGGTAATGTTTATTTGTTGCAGGATCGTCTTCAGGAAGCCAATTCTGAATGCAGACAAACTAAAGTTGTAGGTCCGATCATGCCCTCACGAATTTGATGTGTACCCGATTGTAAATTATGTTGCATTTAATGGCTACTTTACTTCTCTGTGTACCTTTGACCAAGTGAAAAGCTAAAACCATTTTATAGGCTATAGGGAAATAAGGGTGTGTTTTATTTTTGCAACGTATAGGTTTATACATATAAATACTAAATGTGTTCTGGTCTCAAACCTTAGAATGAAATCAATCGGAAAAAAACATTTTTAGTTGCTTTGTTTATTATTTATGTTAGAAAGATCTAGTAATATTGAAACAAACATGTGCACTTCTATATGCAACACTAGACCTAGCTTTCAATAAAGTTTTCTCTTCGAGAGCTCTGGTGCTTCACATGAGAGTGTGTTTGATTGATCTGGTGCAGCCTAGCTAGGCAATAAAATACTGTTTGGGACTAGGACTTGTCTTGATAAGAGCAATAAAACACGTGACCAACGTCCTGTATTCTGTCGACTTTTAGAGGGCTATGACGCAGCACTGAAAGAGTAAGAACCATGGGCGTATCCAAAACAACTGAAAAAGGAGGATTTGATTTTTTTTCTATGATATCAAATAGATGAATAAATACAAAAAGTTTTTTTTTAATGTCGCCTTAAAATGTAACATAGTTCTGTGGTAATAGCCTAAGAAGAGGTGGGGTGAGCATCCCTTGACACTTTTGCAGGGCACATTTATATCATTTTTGCTCTTTTGGGGTGGGAAGGGGGGAGCGGTGCTAATTCACGGAAAAGACTAAGACACTAGAGTTAAGACTATACTGTCCTTCTCCTCTACCTGTACATCTCAACCTGATAGAAACTTTATTTACTCTCATTCTTGAATTGGAAAGAAACTACGAAGTGTTTATAAACATCAATACGTAGTATACCTAATTTAAATATTTTGAACACAGATCGTGTGATTTGTCCAAAAGACGAACCCCAAATTGAGACGGACAAGTGTGGAGAAGAGATCCCATGTACTGTCCTTCCCTCCCTGACACCGCTAGTGTTCAATTTCCACACATCTTTTTGTGAACACCTGTCTTGCTGCACTGAACTTGTGCTGGAGGGAATGAGAAAGGTGTCAGACTAATGAGAAGAATGCCATGGAGTGAAACAAAGAAAACGTGACTAGTGAGATCAGTGAAGCTCAATCATTATTGCTGTGGCTTACAGATATTGATCTGTACCAATGTTGACATTTACGTTGGCTAGTCTGTTCAAATATAGGCGCATGCATGTTAAGACATTTAAATCTATCTGAATTGATGGCTGGCACCGTGTTGTCTTAACCCTAGCCTTCGTGAGTTTTAAGAATCTTTTCCCATCGTTGCACGAGTATTGGAATAGAATTCGAGTAGGTGAATAAATCAATGTGACCTCACCACGTTATCTTAGCGAGCCTGATACTCGACACACAAATGCAAGTAGGCTGTACATTTTTTTACTGGAAAGTATTAATCTACTTCAAAAATTATGTTAATTCTGAAAATAAAAAATCTCAAGAGTATAAAAAAAAATAATTTGCTAATCGGTGACGCACAAATTAGACATTTGGACGTAGCTCAAATTAGAGGTTAAAAAGGAGCAATATTAGAAACATGTCACTAGTTGCAATTCGTTGTCCAATGATTCAAAATCGGGATAAGTATTCTGTACCATTCAGTTAGCCTCTTAAGTATTCTAAATTCATGTTCCGGAAGAACTTTAAATACTCTAAATGAGCTAATAACTTTTTTAAAAATTTCTTTAAACAAAACGTTCATCTATATCTAATTTAGAGGTGACCTGCCCCCCCCCCCCCCCAACATAGTCTGTTCCTTTTTATTTCCGTCACAATGTATAGGTCTTCATACAATATCTGGTCTATTTCTTGGTTGCTTAAAGTCCTCCTTCCAGTTTCGTCATGTATGTCACCATAAATTTTTCTGAGGGTTTTTTCAATGAATTAACAACTATCAATATCGCTCAACGATAGAGGTTCTAGTTATGTATGCAACTAATATGTCTATTGTTACCGGTCAATATATTTCTGAATGCCTCTGTTAATGTTAACATAATCTTTTCCTCAATAAATAGACCAAGCATTTGCTTTACAGATCAACGCAAAACAAATCGAGGTATCAAATAGATGTTAATGGAGCTGTTTGCCAAGGGAATGTTTGCTCTGTGTTCCTCTCTTGTTCTTTGTTTTAAAGTATGATTATATAAACATCCACTTAGAAATATTTCAGTATCTCGAGAAAGATTTCAAAATAAAATACGCAAGTATAATGCACTACGACTAGTAAACACACACACACAAACCAAATGACT
This sequence comes from Biomphalaria pfeifferi, assembly GCA_030265305.1. Lineage (NCBI taxonomy): Eukaryota > Metazoa > Mollusca > Gastropoda > Planorbidae > Biomphalaria > Biomphalaria pfeifferi. The sequence goes on from JASAOG010000022.1 coordinate 5,417,551, forward strand.
TCAAAATGCAAAAAAAAAAAAAAAAGAATGTTAATCAATCTGCACTTGATCTTTAGAAACTAGACATTGTGCCAGCGTTATCTTTTGGGTGCCACGCGTGTTTAAATACTGGGGTAGCAAGGTGTATGTGTTCATGAGTCCATCCAGTATGGTATTATGATTAATTAGAGGGCAATAATAAAAGGGCAAATTAAACAAAAGACGTATAAAGGGATGCTACATCCAGTACAGATTACTTTGTCTATAAGCAGAAAAGCTTAAAATGTATTTTTAAAACTGCATAAAAGTTGATTTTTTAAAAATGAATAGCTTTTCATTAATTCTGTTGAAGCTACATATTTATAGGTTTTTTTTTTCGCAATATACGAAAATCTATTATTAAGACATTAGTTTGTGTGTGTGTGTTGCTGTCGCCAATATTTGCCTCCTAAATAAATACCCGTGTCTGACATGGGCGCCCGCAGGGGGTGCAAGGGGGTGCACTTGTACCGTCCTGGATTCTGGGCAGCTAAATTCTAGCCATTTTTGTACCATCAGATCAATCAAAATCTAATTAACAACTAAACCAGTAGTGCTTCCACTGGTGACTGAAGTACAGTTGTAGTGGACTAGCTTAGGCTTATCAGGAATTGAAACCTGACCATGTACGTACACCCCTCTGTATTCTGAGTAACCAAATTTTAGCCAGTTTTTTACACCTTTAAATCAATTAACTTCTGCTAGGAAACAACTTAGCATGTAATGCTTTCACTGAAATAAAGTTAATAAGGAAAAGCTATTATTGTAATAAATTAGAAAAGGGTAATCTGTATTTCATATCCGACCATGTGCGCTGTATTATAGGCTTGCAATTCACTATTCTATAGCATGTTAGTCGTGACGATTTGTTTTCACTTGCACACTATTAGAGTTATCAATAGATTTAGTCAAAGTCTAGAAGAGGATACAAGTTTTTGTTTGTATTTGGAGGACAAATACTTGCGAGCTATCTTTCCATTTCATATATGGGAAGGTTTCTTTGAACAAGATTGAGGAGTGCGCTATCTTGGTAAATGTATATACGTCTTGCGGAGTTGCGGTCATTGTTAGAGCTTAATAAAATAGCAGGTGAAACATGTCCGCCAGTAAATGATAGAAGAGATATAAAAAAAGTTCTTCCCATGCCATTTGAGTTAAAACGTTGATTTGTATCTACGGAGCACTGGCAGCAGCATGAATTAACTGCGTTTTCTTGGTATTTCGGTAATGAAAATGCAGATATCTCTGGCACTGAATTTATGTGTTTAAGAGTTGAATTTGTTGATGGCGATTGTATTCAAGAATAATTCATAGGTTTTGTCCCTGTTGTTAAGAGAGACAAACGTCTTTGTCTGCGAATACCTTATGTACAGTCTAGTCATGGACAAACTACTGGGCCAACGCTACGATGGCTGCCCCGTGATGGGTAGCATTTAGAAATTGTGTTCAGGCTAGGATTAGTGAAAAATATCCAAAAGCAGACCATGTCCGTTTCGCTTCCCACAGACTTAAACTTGTTATCATTGACCTGAATGACGTATCAGGTATACTAATGCTTTTGGTGTCTTCAAGAAGATTATCTATTTCTTCCGTAACAGTCCCAAGCGAGAGGGTTGGTGTTAAATTTACCTCTTTTGTGTGAGACACGATGGACAGAGAAACACGAATTAATTCGCGCTTTAAGTCACAACTTTGAGAAGATCTTTGACTGTTTGGAGTATCTAAAAAAATAACGGTTGTAAGTGAAACCAGACAATCTGCAATAATCTGCATATGTGTAAACAGTGCATGCTTCTCGTGTGTTTCTGATTTGTCTTTTAATTGTCGTCAATTATTCATCTGTTCTTGAACCAGTTTCCGTGATGTTGTAGTCTGTCCACAAGCGGCCGCTCAACAGCACATCAGCAGCAGTCACATTAATGACATAATGAAAAACCAACTTAACGATGCCGAGAAACACCTCAGGGATCTCATCCTGAGTAAGGTGACACTGCTGGCAGACAAGCTTGGTAATGAGTTGGTGCTGCCGAGACTTTGCAGTCGACAGATACACAGATCAAAAACCACATGTTTGCATTTCGGGATTTATTACAGAACATGACTTTACTTTCCGTATCTTGATTCGTTAGTTTCTTCATTAACGTCTCGCTTTTCAAGCAATACTAATGCTCAGTTCAACCTGTTTTGTCTACAAGAATTGCAACGTACAGAACAATTTCAGAACTGCCAGAAAAGCGTTCATCGCCGGCTTGTCCATCGCGACGAGAAGCAATTCAGTAGTAAAGTTATTGACAGTTTTGGCAGCGTTTGAAATTTTTGTTTGATCGACCGTTTGCAAAAAATTCTTGCGGGCGCCTATGGTGTCTGATTAGGACAGTGTTGTAAGCTACAGAGAACATAGTCTATTTTGGCAACAGAAGGGAATCGCTGGTGCAATAACATTGATCAGAACGTATCGATCTTTGTTGCTGGTCTGGAAAATTCAAAGCTTGTACATTCTTTTTCTTTTTTTTTTTGGATTGAAATAAAAACGAATTGTTGACAAAAGTGAAAGACATAACTCACAACTATGGACCTATGTGGAACATAAACTCAGTTGTAATATGACACGATCTGTCTTATCACCAACATCTAATATCTAATATAAAGTTCCGTTCAGTTTTGTTCAAATTATTTGTCTGACGTTGGGAACATAAAGTAAAAAAAAATGTTAGCGAAAAGAATGGTCACTCATCGATGTTCCCCTATGCTGCGTAAGTCTAGACCTTTATTTGCAGCCTAGTGTAACTGCATTTTCAACGCCCTTCATAAACACTACAAAACAAGCAAAATAAAAAACAACTTAAAACAACAAATCTTATATTAGTGTACTTGTATCAATTAGTTTGGATCAGTCATGTAATTACATTTGTAATAGATCTAGATTAACAATTAAAAAAATATTTTTTTTAATTTTAAAAAGGGAAAGATTGTACAGTTATATATTGTCTCTATAGTATAGTCTCTTCCTATTTTGTATGCTGTGTTCACTAAGACTTAGACGACGATGTATAAAGGAGACTAATTCAACTTATACCATCACTTCAGTCAAGTACAAATTCATTCCCTTGTTTGAGATACCAAACAAACGAATTAATTTCTAATATTTAATTAACTAATCGGTTAATTTTTTTAAAAAATTGATTCTTGTGTTGTCAGGTAAAAGAAATAGTTGTGCAAAACTTCAGCTTGATCCGAGGTTGTGTTTGGGAGAAATAACTTGTACAAACTTTTGACCAGACAGAGTGAGTTGATAGAAGCTTTGTAAAACAGCTATTGCTTTTTTATGATGTATGTTACGTTTGGTATCAAAATTAAAAGCGATCTTAAATATTCGATTTCGTCATCACATTTATCTTGCTTTCAATGTTTAGGAAGACAACCTTTTTTGAGTTTTTAAAAAGCTTACCGTTAAAAAATGAGTAGGCCTATGCATACTGTATAACACTTATTAATTATTAAAATAAAGACAGTTCGTTTTTTTCTCGAGTTCTCTAGGATAGATATGATCGAAATCTCAGTCAAAGATGACACATGAGGTTGACAAAGATGACACATGAGGTTGACAAATATGACACATGAGGTTGACAAAGATGACACATGAGGTTGACAAAGATGATCATTTTTCTCCTTAACGATATCAATGGTTTCAAATTACTTAATCCGAATTTGGGAAGGCGACCTATGGTGGATACCACTTTAAACCCTAAATATACATTTTATCTGATATATTGAATTTGTGTTTGTGTAGACTTTCACTGCGACTTCTATTCATAATTTTTTTTTGGCTTTAAGTTGAATGCGTTATTTAAATCTTAAATGTGTTGCTGAGTGGCTACCTATCCATGAAGGCTCGAGATCATATCCGCACTTGAACTGACTTGGTATTTACTGAGAATAAAGGCAGCACTAAAACTAGACAGATCCCCCCTGCGCCCCACAAGCATTGACATTGGTCCATAGCGCCCTTAGCGTGCGATTTATACATTAGAAAGCATAAAACACGCGTTGTGCAAAATCTTTAAAAAAAAATAATATTATTTAGGTCCGTTCAAACCTAATCTTTATATTCAAATGAAACATTTTTTGTTTGTATATCCATTTAACTTAGCATACATCCATTTAACTTAGCATAGACTACATCCACTTAACTTAGCATACATCCACGCTCCATTTTGTCGAACACTTCTAATTAACCAAGAAACTATTTTCCATTTACATTATCGTCGTAGCCTACTTTAAGAGCGTAAGAAGTGAGTTTCGTGGCTGGGCGTGTCAGCCCTTGTGTGCGCGCGTGTCAGTGTGCTTAGATCTACTCGTGTGTTGTGACACTTATTCTCATCACATATTAATGTCATCGATTAGTGTTATGGCTTTCCTGCACAGGCACTCTATTATACTCACCAAACATTGTCGATGTTACATAAGGAAGTGATAAAGCCTTGTCCAAAGAATGTAGAAATATATCTTTGCCTTGTAGCATAAATTATATATTTTCACTAGAACATTGCCTGTTTTTTTTTTCTGTTCATGTTTTGGATGATATACATTTGTTAGTTGTAAAGCATGCCTAATAAAAATGTGTTATAGGCCTATGCATTGGCATATCGTTTAAATAGTCTATTTCTACATTAAACTTGTAAGTGAAAGTTAACTATTGTATAAATCACACATATTGGACACGTGCTTCTAACATACATGCATTAGGCCGGCCTTTTAATAGGCATAGGCAAACTAGGCAGCCGCATAGAACCTCCGATTGGTGGGGGCCTCGCACAGCGTAGGACTAGTTTCTTTTAGAAATAGCGAAACTTGTGTCCAATTTTATTGTTGGAGTACACTAAGTTGTAAATAAAATACGTAATGTTATTTTTTAGCTGTTATTTTTCTATTTCATTTGGGGCCACCAAATTCACTTCATCGAGGCCTGCCCTGCATGCATACACACATATATATACTTATTTATTTATTTATTTTTTGCTTACAGGAGCTACACACCCAATGGCTTCTTTTTAAAACGATCCTTCAATGGCAGTACCAAATATTAGATCAAATATTAAAAGACTTTGCATCAAACAATAACAAGTTATCTACGCCTTTGCAATTCAAACCATTTGTCACAAAACAAAGATAAAGATCTACATTTATCAACGAAAATGGCATTTTTTAACCAGCTTGGTTTACTTTTGTGGAAAAACTGGCTACTACAGAAAAGAAAATTATGCGTGACAATTTTTGAGGTGCTTCTTCCTATTGCATTCGCAATTCTTCTCGTGCTAATCAGATTAGCAATAAAAAGTGAGTCTTTTCCAGGAGGGAAATTTTACGATATTTCGTCCACGCTTCCTGCAACATTTCCACAGTCAGAGATAGGATACACACCCTCAACAAATACAACGGACATGGTGATGGGATACTTGGCTGATATACTAGACGAGGAGAAAAATAAGAGTAAAAGTATGATCAATACGACATGTAAGTCTTTTAGTCTTTTGTTATCTGTTTACATTGGTTACAATATAATGCTATGAGAATGAGATACTATGACCTCTACCTCTAGACTAACGCTTAGACAAGATAAGATTGTTATTATTGTTAAAATTGTTTATTGTAGGAATGCAGATCTTTTGTTTGAGTTTTTTAGTTTAGATACTTACACTATTCACGTCTTACAACTTATACTGTACTACACTACAGTTTTGTTTTTTTTAAAGGAAGATGATGTCAATCATCACCGAGATCAATCTGTAAAGTTTACAATTGACACCTTTTCGATCTAGATATAGTAGATATAACGTTTATATATAGACGTCTATATTGTTAGGCATCTCCTATGCTGTGTCTTGTGTGGATAAGGCATAAGTCCAAATGGAGGTAACATTCAAATAACAAAAAAAACAGGTGAAATGCCAACAATATAAAAGTACTCGACACTGAGCGATAAAGAGCTTGGGATCAAATCCTTGATTTTTTATTCTGGGATCTTTGGGCGCCTCTGTGTCCACTCAGCTGTAATGGGTACCTGACATTAGTTGGGGAAAAGTAAAGGCAGTTGGTCAATGTGCTGGCCATATGACACCCTCGTTAACCGTAGGTTACAGAAACAGTTGACCTTTAAATCATCGCAAGATCTGAGAGGGGTACTTTCTTTTTTTTTTAACATGTAATGGGGGGAACCATTGAATGTTAAGCTAAATCTCTACATCCATAAAACCTGCCTCTCTCTGAAGCCCCAAAAGTGTTTGTGTTTACTTTCATTACACCTTGTTTTTAATATGCACATCAATATCACTAAGCCAAAAGTTTACCCTTTGGATAAAACAAATAACTTTTTACACCAAATTCCTAATCCTTCCCAACACATATTAATATGTAATATTAGATTCACGCTTAGAGATGGGAATCGAACCCCATATATAGAGATATGAGTTCGGTTCAGTTAATGTAAGGTTTGAGTTTGGTTCAGTTTAATAACAAGTATGGTTCACGTTTTGTCAAGATAGAATCAGGTTCGATTCTGTCAAATTTAGTAATAACAGAACTAAGTACATGTAATGATGCTCAGTTCAATTTATTAGTTCAAATACTTGAACTTGAAACTTTACATTATGATAAAATACAAATAATTTGTAATGTACTAGCTATTGCAACTTCAAACATTAAAATTTCAAATGGCTGCAGTCAAAATACATAAACGTTGAAGCAGTAAATGTGATGACTATGATCTGACATTGAACACAAGTAATATGGTTGCTTAAGTAGCAGTCTGTCAGTTTAAATTCATTCTCTTTCCAAATTAGCAAGGCATCGTAGTCATTGAGCAGTGCCAATTTTTTTTCAAGTTCATGTATTGTTTCATTACTATCAGCTTTAGACAAACAAGTAACAGCTGTCTTAAAGTTTGCTTATAAAACATATGATTCAGGGTCAACTTTACTCTTTTTGGGAAGAGGCTGTTGAACAGTATGACTGAATTCACCAAAAACTGTATTTATTTGCAGTATATCTCTGTGCTTTGATATCATCTAGTGTGTTGAAGAAGACTTATTTAAATGTAACATATTAATAAGCTAATTAGCAATCACAAATGGCAAATATTTTAAAAAGTGTTGAAAGTTGTCACAAAAGATAAATAATATTTTTTCATTCAAGCTGTACAATTACAATAAGTAAGCATGAGAGTGATAAAAAGTCATTAATTCTATTTTTTTCCTCTTTATTAAATTAATTGAATGATTGAAATAAAGTGTCTATGATGATAATTAGCTTATGTATGTATATATATAAATAAAGAGAGATTAGAGAAATTGCAATATAAACAAAATTTTAGCCTTGCAGCATTCATGTCTTATGGCATTTGTTAAATAACTGATTAAAATAAAACATTCATTCTGATTGTAGATTCTGTCGTGGGGTTTGGATCTGAAGCTGCAGCCTTGGAGTATTTCCGCTACAACTCTAGTAACATGCATCATATCATTGTGTTTCCTGATATCTCCAATGCCAGCATTGCATTCCCAGAAAAGATCAAAGTTACACTGAGACCATACAGTGGTTCCGACAGATGGAGAACACAGTTTACATTTTCATTTTTTCAGAGTAATTCTCCAAGATCAGATACTGAAGATCCTAGTAAGTTGTATGCTATTGTTGAAGCCTATTTGAAGTATTGTTGAAACTTATTTGGATTAGGCCTAAATGAAAACAGATTGCATAATATGTATTTTTAAAAAGTTAATTTGTTCAAATTTAACTGAAGTAGAATTGACAAGTTTTCTCTGAATAATGCTAACAAAGAAAATCAGTGGCTGTTGTACAAATGATTGGAGTTTTTCTTCAAAACTAAATAAAAAATTGTAAAATGTTTATATTTCTGTACATTAACATTTTTTTCTAACATTTGGTAATACTTATTGTTTTTCAACCAATCTTTTGTCCAAATGGTTATTTGTAAGGAAAAAAAAAATTAAACTTAAGAAACAAATGAAACAAATTATGTTGTGAGAGCAAGCAATAAAAATTAAGTGGAAAATAAATATTGTACTGATATTTTTTTATGAATTGAAAATACAAATCTAAGTGCTTAATTAATGTTAGATCTTTTTCATTTTCAGAATACGAGGCCAAAGGATTTATATATGTTCAATACCTGATTGGTAAAGCCATCACATTATATTGGCTGAATAAGACTGGGAAAAGTGTTGATGACATGAGAATAGACATCTACAAACAGCGCATGCCTTACCCTCCTTATGTCAATGACCCTATGATCCTCATTTTGCAAAATCAGCTGCCTTTGTTTATTGTGCTAAGCTTTATTCTCAGTATTATTATCAACACTAAAAACCTGGTCTATGAAAAAGAAAGAAAACTCAAGGTAATTAAATGCTACTTTAATTGTTGCGTTTTCAGGTTACATTTTACGGAATGTATATTTTAAACAAAAGGGATGAACATATTTTAGCACTGTACTTTATCGAAGGTTAATGAATTATTTTTTTTTACATTACCTGCTGCATTACAAAAATTAGTAATTTGGTTGGTGAAGTCATGTTGCAGAGTAGGGCATGAGACTTTTTATTTATTGCTATTGTATATATTAGTATAGGATATGACAGACATGATCAGCTGACTAATCTCAGAAAATTATCTAACCCATGGCCTGCATAGTGCAAAAAGCATGCTTTTAACATGATGTCAACATTTGAACAACCAAAAACATAACCAACTGGAAACGAAGACTCCTGCAACTTTAAACCCTGTGAAGAACATTATTACCTGGATCCGCGGGCCACAAAGTGTACCTTGAAAAGTTAAACTTAAACCATTTTATTAATCTTAAATTTTAAATGGTCACAGAATGTTATTTTTGATGAAAGTCTTGTGGGAGATTTAAGAAAAAAAACTTACAAACTCCTTTTTACCTAAGCAAGAGGTTTTGGCATTTATTGTTTTAGATACTTTTGTATGTCCATTTAATTTTGCCAAAAATTCTAGCTTGTGTATGAATGTATAATTAGAGCTTAGAGAAATATTATTATTCTTCAAAATAGTTTTTTCTTAATAAGCAAAGTCATTAACTTATTTGTCAATTTGAATTATCATTTCTGTCTCTATCTTCTAGCTCTTGCTTTCACCTATTTAATCTATTTGACCCCTCTCCAGGTCCCCATTTAGAGGGAGGTGTATGTCTATTAGTATAGTTTTAAAAAAAAATTTATTATAATAATTTTTTTTTGTTTTTTGAAATTTCTTTTGAGTTTTTAGTGCCGAAATGGCCCTTGCCAAAACTGCCATGCCAAAAGGGAGTTGCCAAAATGTTGCAAACCGTTCATTACATAGCTCAAATTTATATTTGTGTGAATTTCCATAAATTTTCAAAGCTATTATTTCCTCCATCATTGACTTTTTTTTGTCCTATGTTTTCTATCACATTTGACTGAGTTGATTATGATTACCTATTACTGTTTTGTTGAACAGGAGGCAATGAAATTGATGGGTCTGAAAGCATCAGTCCACTGGGTCTCTTGGTTCATCACTTTTTCCATCTACTTGGTTCCCGCCATGGCCGTGTATGCTATCCTGTTCAGCATCCCTGTGTCCCACAATGGATCTGTCTTTGATAAAACAGATGCCAGTTTGTTCTTTGTTTTCCTCCTGTGCTATGCCCTGGCATTAATTTCATTCAGTTTCATGGTTAGCACATTTGTTCAGAAAGGTAAGCCATTATGTGTTGAGATCTGTTGTAGATGCATCATTTAAGGTTTTAAAATAAATTAACTATTTATAAACTGTATTTAATGATGCAAAATATATTGCTGCACCAAATGCTTTCTATTTCAAAGCTTTGTTATTGAAATATAATCTTTCAAATAGAAAACTCTTTATTTTTAGTGGCAAAAAATGCTGAGGACTTTTAACTTGCTCACCCCATCATTTGGTCATGATCAGATCTTGTATTTGAATTTTGATCCAACTTTAAATGGCATTTATTAAATTTATTTTCTTATATTTGTTGAAGATGACTTTATGAATGATTAATTCTCTGGTTCCTACTGTTTGAATTTTTGAGGACATTTTGTTCTCAAAAATTAATTTGAAAAATTGCATAATACAATAATGAGACTATAAACGAGGGTAAGGAAAGAAATAAAAGTAATCAAAGAAAAAAAAAATTGAAGTAATTGAAGAGATAATTTGAAATTCTAGCTTTTTAAAAAAGTAAAATTGTATGCATAGGTTCAATACCAAAAATATAATGTCTTCAATGGTATGAAAATGGGCTTCCATGATAAATTTTAAAATGTTGCATACTATGCAATTAAAACAGTGCTAGAAATGACCAGAAATAAATCTTAAAATCATAAGCTAAAACATTTGAGTAGGCCTATATTTTATAAAGATCACAAAACCTATCCTTTATAAAGCTTTCAATTAGTATATATAATTTACAAATTGTAATGGATTTTAATTGTATCTTATTAAAAATGTTAAAAATATTTTTCACTCCATTTCTTTTTAGGTAATATAATTGTTTTTTTAAAATAATAACATTTTTTTATTATTTGAATAATATTTTAATTAATAAAAATAATTAATAATACATTAATAATTAGTTCTGAAAGTCCATTTTATTGAAAATATTCATCATGTGAGTTTTTCTTTTTTTCAGCCAATGTTGGTGCAGCTGTGGCTGGAGTTTTATTTTTTGGATTCTTTTTCATCTACTATTTCATTCAGCCCAACTATGAGTCTCTTTCTAGGAACACAAAAGTTGCCTCTGCTTTATTGTTCAATGTAGCCATGGCCTTGGGGGCTAATGTCATCAGCATTCATGAAGGCACAGGTAAAACAGCTCTAGTCTTCAGATAAAGTTTCAAATAGTCATTGTATAATGTAATAGTATGGATTTAACAGTCCATAACAAAGAACTACTCTCATACCTTAACGAACTGATCTCCCCATATATCCCTCAAGAGTTAAGGTTTGCTGGCATTTCAGTGCATTATTCTTAGGCTTGGCGTTCACTTCCAATTGAATTAAGCATATTTCTTCTTCTTCCTCGTTCTCATTATGTTGGAGTGTTCAGATGACTAGACCAATATATGAGATGAACTGCCCAGTGGTTTCCAAATCAGTGAGCTCTACATATAGTTTTCTTTCTATAGGGGTGATTTGGGGCCAGTGTCTATTGTTCGGGCCTCTTGGTATATGGCATATGTTTTCACTATATTCAAGATTATTAAGACCTACCTTTTCAAAACTTATTTAGAATATAAAGTATATATGACATATATTTAAATTCCTGTTTTATGCCTGTTATGTTATTGAATAGCCTTAAGCCATCATTATGTTTTTAACAGCACTAAATAAATCAAATTAATATTATATATATTGTCTTCAACTAATTCATCAAAATTTTCCAGACACTATGATTCTTATTGGTTCTTTTTCTTAATTCAGGGGAAGGGGCTCAGTGGACCAACTTTCATAAACCTGCCACAGTTGATGACAACTTGAGCTTGTTGGCATGTATGATCATGTTGCTGGTAGATTCTGCCATTCATTTTATAATTTGTTGGTACCTGGACAATGTCAGACCAGGGGAATATGGTATTCCTAAACCATTTTATTTTTGCTTCACAGTAAGTTTGACTTGTATTAAATAAGAAATCCTATTAGCTGATTGTATTAATACCAAAGCTGTTTTTCATAATTTTGTCATCACTGAATATAAAAAAAAAAAAGTCAATTTTTTTATACACATTTCCACATTGCTTTGGAAATGTATATTTTTAGAAATTAAAAAAAAAACAACATGTTTTATGTTTTATATTTTTTTTAATCTAGAAAACTTACTGGTGTGGGGAGAAACAATCATCTGATGCAGTTTATAAAAATGAAAATTCAAATACAAAATACTTTGAGAAAGAACCTACTTTACCTGCTGGTATACAGATCTTGGATCTAAAAAAGGTAAAGACTTTTTTTTCCTCTAATGTAGAGCTTTTTTTTTAAAACTTAGTTGAGATAATTGCAATCTGACTGCAAAAGTCATAGAAAAATAAAGACATTAATATAGAAAATTCTGCTGGACAAAACTAAACACGCAGGATGGCTTGTTGTGCAAGATCTTCATAAACTAAAAAGAAATGAAAACAAAATGAGCTTATATTTAACTTATCTATCTGATCTTGTTGGCTATTAAGGCAGAAAGAAAATGAGCATATGCTGGTGTAAAAGTGCAGGAAATTGGGAAGATCAAGTGGGACTATGATGAATGTTTGTTACAAATGTTGAATTAAAAGGGAATTTGAATTTTGAATTTTTCTATGAAGCTATTTCTTCACCATCTAGTAAATCTTTATATTTAAAAACAAAACTTTTGTACTGTAATGTGGATGAGATTTTAAAACAAGGTATACAATTTCTTAATTTCTAGACTTTTAATAGAAAAGTAGCAGTAAAAGGAACATCTTTGAATATGTATGAAGGTCAGATCACTGTCTTGTTAGGCCACAATGGAGCAGGAAAAACAACAACAATGTCCATGCTTACTGGTTTGTAGATTTATAGCATAATTAATTTTCACATTTTTTTATAGGCATAGGTAGTTATGGTCCATTATATTACCATTTATTTAACCTTGCTACTAGATTTTGTCATTTGCTTTACTTGTTTCAATTGAAGTACTTATTACATTTATCTAAACAAAGTGATTTTATGTTCTTAGGTTTCATTCCACCAACCAGTGGTACAGCCATAGTTAACGGACATGATATACGTACAGACATTGTTGGAGTTCGAAACAGTCTTGGCATGTGTCCTCAGCACAATATATTGTTTGATACAATGACAGTCAGAGAGCATCTCAAGTTTTTTGCTAAGGTAAGTAGAATAGTCTACTTGTAGTCATTGGTTAACATGCATGACTAGATTGACCTAAAAATATGCCTAGGATGTAATCATCTTCTTTTTTGAAGTAAAGCCTGTATTTTATAAGATAAGATAATAATCATAGTTTTATTAAAACTAAAAATGTTAATTGCTAATTTGTAGAACACTCTAGAATGCTTTTATATTTTTTTCTATAGTTGAAAGGTTATACTAGTTCCAACATTGATGAAGAAGTTATTAACATGGCAGAAGAAGTGGGTCTAGCCACAAAGATTGATACAGCATCAGCCAATTTGTCTGGAGGACAAAAAAGAAAGTTGTCAGTTGGTATTGCATTAATTGGTGGCTCAAAGGTAAATGATGTATATGTCTACTATAACATATGAAATCCAGGCATTCAATTGAAAGCCTAGCAGTTTCAAAATAGGAGATAACTTTCCTATTTCCCAGTTTGCGTAGGATATCTATAGAATGCCTAGAACTTTTTCAGGCAAAGCATGAAATGTCCAATCTAGACAAATATTTATAAACTGAACACGAATAAAAAAAAAAGAAATATAAAATGAACAAAAGAATATTTTGAGATTAAAAATACATTTATTTGTCTTTTTAAACTTTCCATTTTTTTATAACACAATTAAGTCTTTAACGAACATAAATGATTGCAATTATGAGTAAAGGTCTTGTAAATGGGCATGTGCTCTGTCATCTTCAAACGTAAATTATGTCAAAATTTAAAAGCATGAAAATGGATAGAAGTGATACTTTGTTTAACAAAATAAATGAACTTGCGTTTGTTTACAATTTTCTTTGCATTGAACATTTTCAGTAATTTATTTTAGTCTTATTCATACTATTTACTTTTTTTTTAATATAATTCTTTGAAAAAAAAATTACAAAAAATTCACCAGCAATGGCTCACTATAGAAAAAATGCTTTCTAAACTTTTGTTTTGTTAGAGTATCCTGATATTTCCTCATACACTGTATTTTGTTCTTTTCTTCAACTTTTCTCAAAACACAATATGGAACAGTTTTCTGTATCAAAAATTTACTGAGCAGAATACTTTAAAAACGGATTCTAGTCTTTTATGAAACTGTTTACAACACTGGTGAATAGAAAGATTGTGAAGAGAAACGTAGATCAATATTGTATGTAAATATATCTATCTATATATATATATAACATACTTATATCAATCAATGATTCAACTTTGCCTGAACGAATATTAATTATTTTATAGAAATCCTAGGCAAAATAAGATATACTTATTTTCGCTTTGATCTAAAAATATTAGGCATTCATTGGAGTATCAGATTTCTTTGTAGTTTTCTGGTAACATATCTTTTTTTATAAGTGACACTACATCTAATAAAGTGAAATTTTCCAGATTTGGCTAAAGAAGCATGTATTGTTCACCTATATATGTGTAGCCAATGTTTTACAAGAGGTTAGGCACAACTTCAAACCCACTTAACTATTTTCTTCTCAGAATTTAAGCACTTTTATTCTTTTTGCCTAACACTTTTATTGGTTCCTATTTATATATTTATTTGTTTCATGTGGTACAATAGTCAAAATAATTAAAATCAAAATATAATGTTGCAGTTCATTTTAAATTTTTTTTTTTAATTTGTAGATTGTGTTCCTTGATGAGCCAACATCAGGTATGGATCCAGCGGCTAGACGTCAGACTTGGAATGTCCTTCAGTCTGCCAGACGTGGACGTACAATTGTGTTAAGCACACACTACATGGACGAGGCTGATTTACTTGGGGACAGGATCGCCATCATGGCTGAAGGAGTTGTCAAATGTTGTGGAAGTTCAATGTTTCTCAAGAAACTTTATGGTAAAACTTAACACTGGATGTTTTATGTTTATATACTTTATATTCAAAACATAGACAAAGAGTTTAAGTAAAATTGGAAATAGATTCATGTTATAGATATAAACTTTAGATTGTTTTTTTTAACTTTTCCAAATCCAGGTGCTGGCTATCATCTAGTTATTGTGAAACATCCTCATTGCAATGTTGAAAATCTGACAAGTTTTATTAAAGGAGTCATCAACCCAGCAGAGCTTGAAAGTGTTATCAATTCTGAAGTCTCTTACATTTTGCCAGACAATGAGTCTAGTAAATTTGCTGTCCTCTTCAACTCACTGGATGACAAGAAAGAAATGCTTGGTATCATTAGCTTTGGTACTACTGCCACCACCATGGAGGAAGTGTTTTTAAAGTAGGTAGATAATAAATAACACATTTATATCAATTCTTATTTTATTTTATATTTTCAATATTTTCTGTACACAATTTTATTGCTACTGATTTGAAATCTTGTGTATAATTTTAACATCATTAGAACATTTTGGAGATAAAAGTTAATGACATTTCCAACATTTTATATTAAAGGCATATGGTAGTTGAAAGTTCCACTTTATATACCAGCTGAAATGGATAAACATTATAAAGGAACACTTTTTTTTTTTTCCGTAACTTAAAATTATAGTTGTCCTTAAACTAAAACTATCAGTATTTTAGTAGTGGGTAAGACTAAGTTGTACTTCACTTAAGTCATGTTTAGTTCAAAAGCCTCACTAAATTTCATTAAGCACTTGATTATAATGTATTTGCTTAATTGGTTAAAGAGGAATTCAGTAAATATCTTTAAAGCAAGTGAAAATACTACATTCCTTCATAATCTTCAATCTTGAGGATGTCTAATTATTATAGTAATTTGATGGTCTGCTAGAAAATGGATATTCAGCAGATTATCAATAAGTATGGAACATTCATGGTTTTTCTTCCATAACCACAGCTTCCTCCATCCAAGCATTTTTACATAGATGATATTATTATATTATATTAACTTTGATCCTTGCTGATTTTCAGAGTTGGCGACAGTGGTTTTGATGAAGATGATGCAAGCAAAAGTGAGGAAGACAATGGCTTGAACTATGCATTCACCAATGGTTCCTTCAACCATGAAAAGATGCATGATGGGATGGAGAATGGCACTCATTGTCCACCATTTACAAACAGCAATAAGGTGGATGCCATGAAAGAAAAATCCTGTGGAATTTGGGAAATGGGCTCCTCTGATATCATGTGTAAGATATGTTGTATATGCTTGTTATAATGTGCATGTTATAGTAATTATATGTATTCATAATTTTTTTAATTGATGTTGCTTTCGTTTTAAGGCAAGCAATGTTTGTGTTTTAAAATGATTAATAAAAACATTTCATAAATAGAACACAATTTGATTTTATTTTCCTTGATCCCTTTTAATTAAAGCATACATAACATGACTGCATAATGTAGTTATATAAAATCACTTTAATGGATGAGAAATTCAGGTAGCTTTAATCTGTATTATATACTTTTGCAAATGCATTTGAGTCAATTTTTAAAGAAAATACAACTAAAAGGTGAAATGTTCTAATAGTTATTTTCGAACACCTTGTACAAAAACATTATCAAACTATATTTTTCATTATTTTTGCAGCATTCAACAAAGGGTTTACCAAAAACACTGGACTTAGTTTGCAGC
Organism: Biomphalaria pfeifferi; assembly: GCA_030265305.1. Lineage (NCBI taxonomy): Eukaryota > Metazoa > Mollusca > Gastropoda > Planorbidae > Biomphalaria > Biomphalaria pfeifferi. Next base: position 5,434,057 of record JASAOG010000022.1, read on the forward strand.
GCTCTAGGTTCTGGGGACTTTTTGTCAAAAAAGCTATTCACACCTGGCGTAACCGTTTGGTAACTTTGGTACAGCTTCTGCTTCCAGTTATCTTCACCATTTTTGGTCTTGCCATAGATGAGGCTAGACCCAAGTCCTCCTCTGAGCCAGCACTTAACTTTGACCTCAATGCTTTCTCAGACCCCATCATACCTTATTCTATCAGAAATGTATCTTCTCCTATTGAAAAAAGCTTTTATGATTTGTATGGATCCCAGTTTTCTAATAAGGAGCCTTTTATAACTAATGAAGTGAGTATGCTAACAATTATTTAAGGGTCATTTTTAGAATGTGATAGATACGTAAAGAACTGATTAAAGCCTTTCATGATTAAGTATAGGCTGTATAAACTGGTCACATTTCATTTATATTTATGCCACAATGGTATACCACTGAGATTTCTAAAAAATTGCAGCTTAAAAACTTTGACTTAGGGAAATAAGTTGCTTGTGAACAAGTAAAAAAAAAAAGCATCTTTCTGCATTTTAAATATTTAAAATTAATAATGAGGACTTAGTAAATATCTTATTTTCTAAATTTTCAGCTGCTAGTAGTTAATTAATTTTTGTATAGTATAGCTGTATAAATTTCTATAGTCATGAAACAACCTAATATATAATATAAGAGGAGTAACTGCAATTGTTGTGAGTACAGTATCGATATTTGTCATTCTATATACTCAAAGCATATTGAATTTGCTGGCCTTGTGATAATGAACTGGCTTTCAAACTAAGTGTATTGATATGAATCTTAGTGGAAATTAGGATTTATTCTAAAGCCTCAGGGGGGTCACTGACATGTTTAAAGGAATGGCTTTTTGCTTTTATGCTGAATATAATATAGGCCACCATTATCTTTAGGCCACCAAAACAAGTGATTCTTAATATTTTCTATCAATGAAACTAAGTGAATTTAACTCTATGCACCTTTTATAAGGCTTGTTCTTTAATCAAATCTTGCAGAACTATTCATTTGCCAACTACACTGTTAGAAGAGCTGTTGATCTTGGAACATCAACATACAACAAGAGAATGGTCATTGGCATGGCATTGCTTGAGCCTAATTCTTCCTTGAATAAAAATATCAAAGCTGTAGCTGAATACAATGGACAACCTTATCATGCACAACCAATTTCTGTAAGTCTTTGATTCATGGAGTATCTTAATGTACTTCTAAAATTTTATTCTAGGTTCTAGGTTATTTATATATATTTAATTAAAACTAGTAATGGAGGTATACTGTTTTAAAATTAGGAAATTACTACCTTCAAACTATCATCAAATAAAAAAATATAATGTACAATAAGAATTCATTGAGTACAACATAATTAATTAATAAAAAGGTTTTAATTATTTTTGTTATCTCTTTTTTATGTTTTTCAAAAATCATGTACATTGTTGAAATATGTGTACATAAAATTATTCATAAAATTTGGTTTGTTATTATAATATTGATGACTTCAGTTATTGTGATTCTGTTCAGATGAACTATCTGTTGAACAGCATCTTGCAGTATTGTGTCAACTCTAGTAGCTACAGTTTTCAGTCCAGCATTAATCCACTGCCTAAGAATGAAGAAGACAGGGCTGAGTTTAATCTGCTTCTGGCTCTTGGGGCTGGTTTCTCTGTTGGATTATTTATCAGTTTTGGAATGGCTTTCTTGACAACAATGTTCATTTACTTTTTGATCAAAGAAAGACAGGTAAATATGCTTGAAATAAAATGTTTGTAAAATGTTTTACTTGTTTTGGATGTTCCTTCAGAGTTGAAGATAATTTACTTCCTAGTCCAAACCTCCCACAGGATGAGGCCATCGAGAAGTCTGTTTGACTGAATTTACAAAATATATGGGATTTGAGTCCAGTGATTTTAGATACATTGCTACTTTAACTATATTATGTAATAAATTAAATCGACAAATAGTATACGATAGTGTGGCTGCTGAGACTGTCATTCATTGGTCATTAAGGTCCTGTTTTCGAACACTGCCCGCTACCATCCACCATTGTCCTGTGGGAGATTTGGGCTAGGATAAAACTATCTGAAGAAACATCCGAAACATATATAACATTTACAAGAACTGTACAGAATGTTCCAGATTTAGTATTAAATTAGTGTTAATTTTCTTGTTATGCATTTAGAAGTACATGTAGCTTCAGATGAATTCCTGCACCAAGCTAATGTTTAAGTCAAAACAATATTTTCACTCATATTTGCCATATACAATTTCTGAAAACCAGATATGTTGTACTTAAAACAGAATTTATGTTTTTTGTTACGAACTTGTATAAAAAATATTTTTTGCAATATTTTACAATATTTGTCTGTTTAATGTTTCTTGCTCACAGGTTGGAGCCAAGCACATGCAAGTTGTGAGTGGGGTTGGACCCTTCTCCTATTGGCTGCCAACATTCTTATGGGATTTCATCAACTATATTATACCAAGTCTCCTTCTAGTGATTGTATTCTTGGCTTACTCCAAGACTGCCTACATTGGTGATGGAAGATGGGGTCTGGTCATTCTAAACCTTGTCATTTATGGTTGGGCTGTGCTACCCTTTATGTACGCTCTGCAATTTGCCTTTCAAGCCCCTCCAAGTGGTGTTGTGGTTGTTATCATGCTCAACATTTTCTCAGGTAAAAGAAAAACTTGAAATTTTGTCTTTTGTTTCTTCTAACTGATGTCTCACAACATATGAGAAATATTTTGTCCGTTGTTAGTGTCACAAATGGTAAATGTGAAATCATTTGATTCGTTAGGGTATATTATATTATAATAACAACAAAATTTATCTTATTATCCTTGGGGAAAGTTTTCTTGCAGTAGTGAAGATTGCAATTTTAGCTAAAGAAATGGATGGCTGCCTGGTCGTGCGGTTTGCACGCTGGACTGTCGTTCGGATTTATCGATGGTCCTGGGTTCAAACCCTGCCCGCTCCCATCCCCCGTCGTCCTGCGGGAGGTTTGGACTAGGAAGTAAACTATCTTCAACTCTGAAGGAACATCCGAAACATGTAAAACATTTTACAAAACAAATGTACATTCATAAAGTTGGTGCTTATTTAGTAATTGAATGCAGCATAACTTCTGACCTATTTACTATAATGTTTTTCTATATATATTGAAATATATAAAATTAATTCTTTTTCTAAGTCCTTAAATCTGTATCATTTCAATGACTATATTCACATTATCTGTATCATTGTATTATAAATTAACTTCTCAGCTTTAGAATATTTCTAGAAACAAATTTGAATATTCTACATCAAAGCACTGAATCTTTTGTAGGTATAATCACCACAACAACAGTGTTTGTGTTACAGTTTCCCTCCCTTGGAACAGAAAGTATAGCTGAGGTTCTAGACTGGATCTTTATCATTCTCTTCCCCAATTATAACATGGCCACTGTATTTATCAATCTATATACCAACTATCTCAATCTGGACTCTTGTCTGCCCATTGTGAATGCCCCTGGAAGATGCAATTCTCCTTGTTGTCCAGGTAAGTTATCCTTTTGGCGTTAACAAAATATGTCAACATTTTAAATAATTTAAATAAGTTCTATAAAAACAATAACACTACTTTATTATGTGAATATAGATAATCCTTACCTTAACATCTTTCTTAATTACACTATGTTCATACTATGATAAGTTTGTGAATATTAAGCAAACAAATACTTTGTACATGTCACATAAATAAGAACAATCTGGTATAAACTTTGTTACATGTAAATTATGAGTGAGTCTGGTGTGAATGTACACTTTGGTTTCTTATAGTTATAATGTTTTTTGTTTGTGTAATACACAAATTGTAAGACAAATGTCCATACCACAATAAAGATTATTATTATTATTATTATGTTGTTTCATTACATTTAAAGAATATCTTTGTGGCCTGTAGAAATCAGGTTTGTGCTATTTAAATTATTCAGTATTGTAAACTGCATCTTATTTCTGCTTTCTATTTCAAACTTATTCCCATCACCATAGAATATTCAAGTCTCTTGATACAGATCTAGAATCACTATAATGTAAAAACTATACATCACCAGTGTGACAGTATGAAAGATGCATGCATTTTGTGAAACTTTTGCAAAGATATTTTATTCTTAATCTGATTTTGTTTCACAGGTGTTTGTTCTAAGTTCCCATTCTGTGTAAAATTCCAAGAAAATTATCTGGCATGGGAGAAACCTGGCATTGGATCTTATCTTATTTTTATGGCCATCCAAGGAGCTGTCTACTTCACTATTGTACTTCTTATTGAGTATCACATCTTCCAGAGACTGTGGTAAGGAAGGGATAAATATTGAAATAGATGGGGAGTGGTGGCCAGGGGATAAAGAACTTGACTTCTGACTTGCAAAATTTGGATTCTAAGGTGTTTAATTTAAATAAATCCCCCCAGACCAGCTGGCTTTAATAGGTACCTGGCATTTATTTCGGAAATATTTGTTTCACTACTAGACATTTAAATGACAATCTAGATTTATTTTTAATATTTTGAGCAGTGTAAATTAGTTCAATAACATACAATGCCATTAAATATAAAGATGATACATAATAACTGTGAATGTCTAGTTCAGCACCATAAAAATTATTATACAATTTGCTAGGAGAATGTAGAGCCTGCTTTTGTAGTGAATGATTTTAGACTATTAGAGATTCAGCAGCATTGTGAGTCTTTTTGTTACTAAATACACTTTTTTGAATAGGTACTTAATCCGAGGAGCCCCAGATTCAGGTCTTGAACCTTTACCTTTTGACCATGCTGCAAGTCATGTTGAAGACAGTGATGTGGCTGCTGAAAGACAGAGAATCAATTCAACTCCAGCTTCAGTGCTATCAGCTACAGGTTGGTTGGCCCTGTTTTTAAAAGATTTCATTATTAAATCTCTGTATAATTAAATTGTTAAAATAACTTTCTTTTTAATCTAAAAGATAAGTTTCATCTACATTTTAGCAACATTGGTACAGGTACTTATAAATTTTTTTAATGTATAACTGAAAATACATTAAATAATGTTATAAAATTAAAGTATTTCATTAATCAATGGTGGAGTTAGGCCTACTTGTCTTTGTCTCATTTAAAGAAAGTAGGCCTACTTTGGCCTCCCGCAAAAAAAAAATAAAACTATATATGAGAAGGTATTTAAATGTTAAAATCTTTAAAAATATAAGCAGCTTATAGCTTTATTGTGCCACTTTTTATTAAGTGCAAGTTCAACTCAATAGTGAAAAATAAAAGTTAATTTTATAAAATTTTTTGCTAATCCTTAATTCTGACACTTGACAACATAATTTACTTGAATCTATATATTTCAAATGGTAATGTTTCATCTATTCTATTTTCCATCAGATTCTCTACTTCTAGTCAACCTGAACAAACGCTATGGGAACTTTGTAGCAGTAGACCATGTCTGTGTGGGTGTACCTGAACAGGAATGTTTTGGTCTGTTGGGACAGAATGGTGCTGGGAAAACCACAACTTTTAAAATGTTGACTGGTGATGTGATGGTGACTGGAGGAAATGCTTACCTTAAAGGTTATGATGTCAGGAGTGATATTAAAAGTGTAAGTCTTTAGTAATGAAAAAGTAGGGAAAAAATGAACAAACTACCAGTGTTCAAAAGTAAAAATTTTAGGAATGAAATATTATGGTAGTGTCAACTGTGAACACTTATGCGTTGGCTCCATATACTTTCCTTAAAGTAAGATGAAAAACAAACTCATTTGCGCTACGAAGTAAAAATAGAAAGAAATAGCTCTTTGCATTGGGAGCTAGGATTTGGACAAGAATAAAAAACTTGTCTATGTTTGAAAAGCAAAAGATATTTTTTGGTTAGGTGTTACAATTAGAGGTAGGGATTAGTCTTAAAGGGTAATATTTATAGCTCTGTGCTATCATCTTGATTACTATATTATAAAGTTTAAGTGACAGAATCATGTGACTTTTTAGCTACCTTAATAAAAGAAAAGTTTTATTTTCTTATTGCAAAACAACAGTCATTGATTTTTTTTCTTTCAAAAATGCATGAAAATTGTTAAATTAATAATTTGTACTTGTGATGCTCTTGCCTAATGAGATTTTAAGTTTTAATGTATCCGATCTTTGTATATTCTTCTTATTTTTTTCCTTTTTGTTTCCTTAGGTCCAAGCCAACATGGGTTACTGCCCTCAGTTTGATGCTTTAATTGATCAAATGACTGGACGAGAAACATTATTCATGTATGCCAGACTTCGTGGTGTGCCAGAAAAATATATCCCAACTGTTGTCAACACTTTAATTGACATCCTAATGTTGAGGCCACATGCAGACAAACTTGCAGGCTTGTACAGGTAAGGAATCAAACTTGAACTCTTGAGTGAATTTTGGTAAAGTTGTTATAAAATGCTATGAGGATCTGTTGTGATGTATGTATCTTTTTAATATCTACAGAAATATTTTTAAATATTTTGTATTGAAAACCAGTAACGGTACTTATTTTCTATAGGTTTTTAAAATAAACTTTTATAATAACAATGAATCTGGCAGAAAAAACACACACTCTTGAAAAGCTTTAAATATAAGAAATATAGTATATATGTATTTAATGTGTTCACAGTGGAGGCAACAAAAGAAAGTTGAGCACAGCAATAGCTCTAATCGGAGACCCTCCATTTATTATGTTAGATGAACCTTCCTCTGGTATGGACCCTAAAGCTAGAAGACAACTTTGGAATGTTTTATCTCAAGTCAGAGCTTCAGGACGTACACTGGTTTTAACTTCTCACAGGTAAGCTATCCATATTATTAAAACAAGTTTATTTTAAACTAGCTCTAGTAGCAGTTATCAAATTAAGGGTAATGTTTCTCAGAATAACTTAAAACTATAGGAATTGTCACATTGTTGAGTTTGGGCTCATCTTTACTTCAGAAATTAATTACTATATTACAAAAAAAAACATTTATTTTGAAAACAGGTTTTGTTGTGATTACTCTGTTTATTCAATTACATATACAGATTTTCAGACTTTCTATGGGATTTCATACATCTTAGATCTAGGACATGTGTTGTACATTTTATACATATATGTCATCTAAATGGTTCTTCAGTGTAGATTAAAGGGACGCTCTCCATTAACTTTATTAAAGCAAGTCATAGTCATCAGCATGGAAGAATGTGACACTATATTCCTTATCTTAATTACCTCAGTATGGAAGAATATGAAATTCTCTCTACATTATCCTAACAAATCTCTTTTTATTTCCTCAGTATGGAGGAATGTGATGCTCTCTGTACTCGTATTGCTATTATGGTGAATGGTAAATTCATGTGTCTTGGAAGTCCTCAACATTTGAAAAACAAATTTGGTCAAGGTTACACATTGATTGTCCAGCTTGGGACTTTGCCAGATGGAACCATAGCACCAAATGAACCAGTTGTGGATTATATTTTGGAAAATTTCCCTGGTACAAAAGTAAGTAATATCTATGTGTAGTACACAATAATAATGTTTAACTAGAAATGTAGGTGTCAAACTGGAAAAGAGAGTGTTTGATATTATGATAGATAGGTGACTTAATTTTTGCAAGTTTAAACTGCAATTCAGTTCAGACAATTTTGATTTAATGTTTTTTTTTTATTCCACCAGGTGTTTGATGACCATCAAGGCTACATTCACTTTCAAGTTCCAGACTCCAGGGTCAGGCTGGCCGATGTGTTTACACTGATGGAGACTACAAAACTCAATTTAAATGTTTCAGACTACTCCGTCCACCAGACCACACTGGAGCAAGTCTTTTTGACATTCACCAGAGCGCAGGTGGCACCCAAAGAGGAGAAGAAAATCAGTGAACTCACAAAAATCTGTTGCTGTTGCTGCATCAAGTCTGGATGTTACAAAACATCAGAGTGAAATCTTGTTTTTCTAATATTACTATTGTCTTTATAGACTTCAAGCACAAAGAGAGATTAAATAAAGTTGATTTGATCTGAGTGTGGATGGCAACTGTTGATGAGAAAACTGACAGGTGGACTTCCATCAGTGCAATATAATCTTAACGTCCCTGTTTGATTTTGCACTTTTCATCTCATAAATGATTATGATAAATATGAATGTGTAGAGACATTTTCACAGTGATAACACCATCTCTTATAATATCTCATAGCAATGTGTACTTATTGACCTATACATTGGTTTAAAAGTAAATCCTTTTTTTGGCAGTTGTGTAAACTTCAATTAATGGGTAGAATGTATGTATGTGTATTTGATTGTTGTACTCTTGTAAATAGTTTTCTTATTTATTTATTTTTAAAAAATTGAAACATGTTAAGTGTTTAACAAGGCTGCTGTGCCTGATGTTTATTAGTGATATACATATTCTGAGTAATGTTTGTTGTATCTGAGAAGTCCAAGAGAAAGGCATTCCCTATATTTCTAGCTGCAATCATTATGAGTCAACAATGCAGTGTGTTGAAGGTAAGGCAGGATTAGGATGTTGTTTAGCACCTCAAAGACATACAATGCTGATGATTCCAAGTTGACCTAGCTCTTATTAAACATTTTAGTTTTGGTGGGAATGATATGTGCAGTCCTATGACTCCTATTGGAAACATTAATGTTGCCCCCAATTTAATTCACCTTAAGCAGACCCTATTGTCACAACAACCCAAAACTCTGTATGGCAGTGGCAAACAGCTGAACAAAAAACTACCACTTTTTTACTAGGTACACAGCTAAAGATCTTACAGTGCAGCAGCAAAAAGCTGTCGGGAAGAAGAAGCATTGATGTAGTCCTACATTATAATGTCTGCTTAGTTTCAACTAGTGTACCTCCTGTTAATAAATACACTGACATTTGTTAGAGTAGTGGGGGGGTGGGGGGGGGGGGAGTATCACAGTGCACACTGTGTCATATATAAAAGGAAATGAAATAATAATTCAAATGTCAGTCTTAATGAAAAACATGTGCAATATCTATTCAATAGACTTTCATGAACTACTTTGTTGTACATTATATTCTTGATATTTAGCCTAGAGCACATTTTTATTATTAAACAAACTGTTTATTGAAATTGTTGACATCCACAATATTTGTCCATAGTAATATTTTGATTACATTTTTTTGAGTGTTGACAATCTGTTGGCTTGTTTTGTCTTGTCTCTATTTCTGTATGAAATACTTGTGTATGACCTAACATTTTGGGGTTAAAGTTAGAAATGTTACTCAAATATTTGTCTTTCAATTTGATGTCAGTTGTTTTTGTGTTTTCTGTTTTGTTTTTCTGAGTTTTTTTTTATTACTTTTTTTGTAGAGTAAATTTTATTACAAAAACATGATGATCTATAGAATTGTTGATGTAAAAAAAAATTGGAAGAATACAATTAGAACTATAGAGATTTTTGTATAATTCTATTTTAAGCTTTAGTTTTAGACAGTCTACTTCAACAATAACAACTATTTATACAAGTTTTAATCTAATATAAACGTACATGATTCTATTAAAGCAGCATTTTATTGCGTTCAGTTTTTTCATAAATGGTCTAACTTTTTGTATTTAATCTTGCTATTGAGCTAAATATTTTTTAGTTTGATTACTTTTATGAATGAAACCAAAATCTTTTATTGGCCGATGGGTAGTTACAGTTTTTAATGATAATATTTTACACATTTTATTAAACATCACTTTGAAAATGAGACATTTTTTTCATGTAATCAATATTTTTAACCTGTTTGCTATAATGAAATACAAGAAAGGGATTTTCTTCTTTGAGTAATCTAGTTTGTGTATCTCTTTGAAAAACAATTTTATTTTCATTCCTACTGGTGATTTATCATTTTTTTCAGAGAAAGACAAAATGTATGCATATTTTGAAAATGTTTTACAGAATCTTTTATGTGATATTTTTGTAAAAAATATTTTCATTGGACAAATTACTTTTACACTGCAACATGCCTGTTTATATATATTTTTCTAGACTTGTACTATATGTATGTGATTTTATTTGATTCAGAGCTTGTGGAAAGGCCTTTTTTTTTCTTTTTACCTTGGTTGACCGTCTAATGAAGTTAATATACTTTCTACAACTTGTTCTGTTCATATTTTTTTTCTAACAACTTAAATTCGTTTCAAAAGGAAAGCTCTGGACCTCTCCCTCCCTTTCTATGTTTGTCTTGCAAATTATAATTGAACACAGTTTACATGCACTATAAGACACAGATGCTTCAGAAGAATCTTATCAATGTAGCTGCTTAAATGTAGAATATAGGAATGTTGAAGTGCTGATCTTCTTGATTATATTTATAGACTCGTAGTAAAAGGTATATTTTTTGTTATTAACGGAAAACTTTGTAATAAAAAATAAAGCCCAGTATTTATTTAAAATAAAAAGGGTTCAAATTGGATAATTCTGTCAATTACATAAATATTGCTTAGTTTTTAGTCAATCTTGTTTTTATTTCCAAATTTGTTTTTGAAACCTTTAGAAAAGAAAACATTAGATGTAACTTTAAGAACTAAGTAAAGCCTATTTAGTTAATCAGAGCAATATCACATCTTTAACTCTTTTTGGGGTAGAACAATACAACACATACTTTTATCAACATAATTGATTCAGATAGATTTGTTCCAAGAAAAATAGTGTCAACAGAAATGAACTACTGTATTTGCAATCTGTGAATAAAAATATTTTTTAAAGCTATACAATCTGTTTCCATATTTTGTTAGAATTGGTCAGTATCACTCAGCATGCAAACATTATTTCTGCCACACCCATTCTAGGATCAAGTTAAAAACTTTGCACAATTATACATTAGCATAGACAAGACATGAATCAACAAAATAAATAATTACTGGTAACTAATTACTTTGTTTGATATTGAATAATTGAAATAACTTCTACATTTTAGAGCGATATAGTTCAGAGTTCTTTCTGTCTAGATCTATTTCCTATATCTAATAATTAATAAACTTTAGTCTTTAGTAATATCTAGACTTTATTCTAATAAAAACTGAATATATGCATAGCATAGGCTAGACTCGGCAAGACTAGTCTCAAGAAAGAATCTATACTATTACTAGATCTATTCAATTTTTATCTGTAGATCTATATTATAGTCATCTAGACTAGAATTAGATTATAGATCTAAATATACTAATGGAGATATGATATGCGCCTATATGCGTGTAAGCTAATAGCGTTGCACAAGAAACGAACCTGGGTTTTTCTAAACTCTAATACTTGGTATGTAATAGTAAAACAGCACCTACCTAAATAAATCGTAACTAGAAATAAAAAAAAACTATATTTATTGTAGTATATACAGGTCTGTGGTTGTATATTATATAGCCTTCGTAACTTCTTCTATAGAGAAATGCCTTTTGTAATTTCTTTTACTGAAAAATTGTGCTATTAGCGTCTGAAACATATATAATGTGTATGCTCAGCAACAAAGCCCATTATTTTAAATCAATCGTGTCATTAATTTATAATAGATCTAAACTATAATTTAAATCTGTGCGACTGGAAATATTTATACCAAATGTTTTTGGTTTGTGCAATGTCAAGGCTGTACGGCGTCAATAGGAGGTGCGGGCCGCACAGGGTGACACCCGATAGGGGCTGACACCCAAGTGGTAAAAACGCACTTTTCCAAAAACAAAACAACAGACTACTTAAAAAATGTATCAGTAAAAAGATTCAAATGAATTCGTCTTTTTATATAGATTTTGCATGAGTAAATTCAAAAGCAATAGATTTATAAGTTTTATCACATTTCTTGTTTTGATAATGAGTGGGCATGTTAAACATTAGAAAATCAAAAGAAGACTGAAGAACCATTTGTGAGCAGGTCAGGGTGGCGCTACTGAGTGAGGCATTTTTGTTATCTGCTACTCAACATTTGTTCATTTTTTTGTACAGTAGGCAGGTGGTAGCTCTACTGGGTGGGCCCAATCTGTGCACCTCGGTCAGCGACCAAGGGGCTGGAGTAGCCTAAGCAACCAGACAGCATAATCAAACTAAACTAAACTAAACTAGCTAACTAAAAATAAAATAACAAACTGAAATTATAAAAGGAACTTATATACTTTATTTACATGAAACCAAAACAACAGTAATAAAACTAAATATACACACTATTAAACGATTGATCAACCCTAGTTAACTGAACCTAACAAATAAAGCGGCTATTTGGCAAAACTACAACAGTAAGCTACTTACTACGGCAGCTATGGGGCAACAGCTATAGGGCAACAGTAATAACTGCGGCAGACAGTTAGGCAGCAGAAATAATGGCAGTTAGGCAGCAGAAATAATGGCAGTTAGGCAGACAGGCAGTAAGAACTGCGGCAGACAGTTAGGCAGAAATTATAGCAGGCGGTCCCAGCTGAAATTATACAACACACAATTAGCTTTATACAGGCACCACTGTCAGCCCCACTGGTCAAGACAAAAGAGAGCTCAGCGTGGTTCCGGAGCTAGCTATAACTGGTCAGCGCGAACAAATCGGAGAACATGACGTCACGCTAATTATCTAAAACTAAACTGGACTACCGATTTCCCTAATTTGTACCTAGCCGTACACAACAATAAAATCTAGCAAATTACTAAAGACACGGACTACACAACATTATATACCAAATTAAACAGCATTAAAATGAGAATCTTAAAATTTAAATCCTACAAAAATTCAAAAAGGAAGATAAAAAGTTATTTCTATTCTAAACTCATATGGGGGCTCTATACCGTTTACAGACCTGCACATAAACTGATATTAAAAAATAACAACCAATCCAACGCTAATGCCAAAGACAAAAATAAGCAGAACTAACCAGGGACAAAAAATAGGAAATAACATCCACAGCTCTAAGGCTAGTTAACTATTTTAAAAACTACTTTTCCTCTACGAGTAAAACACAAATAACAGAAAAAGACTAAAACTAACAAAAAGTTATAAATAGCGGAAACTACAAAATACTCAGCACTGAACTATAAAAATTAAAAAGGATACTAAATTACAAACATCATAGCCCTGGCCTATATAAATTAGATAAAATTAGGTCAAAAATTAGATCTAGGAGCGCCAGCTCACACATTGAATAACCATTATCAGCCTTTAAGATTTGGAAAACTTTGGAACTTTGACTAAGAAAAATAACAAAAAAAAAATGACAGGAAAGTCATTGCTATGATCAACGTAAAGAAGAAAAAAGAAAGAGGAATATCTTGCTCAGACTGATATCACAATGTTTCTTGCACAGACTGATATCACAATGTTTCTTGCACAGACTGATACCACAATGTTTCTTGCACAGACTGATATCTCAATGTTTCTTGCACAGCCTAATATTAAAAAGTTTTTTGAAAAAAAAGTGCAAGGCAGCGATGCGCACTAAAATGTTATACATTGTTTTTATAAATGTTTTAACAGACCCCCTAAAGAGACAAATGAGACCAAGTAGGCTAGGCCTATTGTAGTATCATTCATCGTAGCACACCTAACATAGATCTCTGAAGTTATAAGATATTTTAACATTAGCAATGGTATCGTTCAAATGAAAGAAATGTTTTAGGATTTTTCTTTCAAAGAGAACCAAAGCTGATGGTACCATTTCTGGTATCTTAAAATGCTTGGGCCTAACTAATTGGTATTTTGAGCTCACGTATATCGCAGGCAATATTAAAAAAACAAACAGAAACGCAAATATTAATGGATGCATATGTGTACATTGTTTATTTAAGCAATGTGGGCGAAATTCAGAAAATACTGCATGACATTTTATGTACTCTTGTTTTCTTTCTTCGCCGCCAATCAATGGGGTATTTTAATTGATCATACTGGCGTATCATTAAAAAATCTTTAAACAACTCGCTGGAGCGCTCATATTACTATACTGTTAGAACCATGAGAGAACGAGTTGATGTTTGACGGCTCTGTTTGAAGCTCTTTGTTACCGCTCTTAAAATACAGACACTAGGTGCCCAGCTAAAATATCCTTCCCAAGTGCTGTTTGAGCATGGAATGGGTTGCCTGAGTCAGCCAGAAAAACTAATGGCTTAGAAGAATTTATGTAATTGATAAACATGCATGACTAGATAGACCTAAAGTAAAGTCTGTATTTAATAAGATAAGAACAAGAGATTAGTGCTGGAGTGCCTTGATCCCGATGACAAGATATTTTAACAGAAATACCAAAACTAGAATACATCTTTAGTCAGCGAAGGTTAATTTTGAAGAAGCCAAAACTGGGAAGTACTTGAATTTTACAATTCAAATGGAATACCGATGGGACTTAAGGAACCTTTATAATACCAACTCTTTAATTAAGTCTTCAAAAGCTTCTTGCCAAATGCATGCCAAGAAGCATTTCAAAACTAAAGTAATTAAGAATTAATTAATTTAATTAAGAATTTTTGGGACATGAATTTCAAAGAGGGCAACTCTGTCCACTGAAAACGAAGTCGCAAAAGATATAAATAAAGACGTTACTTAAAACAAGAAGATGATTATTAAGCCTAAACGTCCTACGCGTCATGTTAACCAATGACTTAAATTCTGCCAAGTTATTGGTTTTCCTGGCTGGCTCAGGCAACCCATTGGTATTGACCACAGACCTATATATATTATATCTAGCTTTTAGATCTGAAACAAGGATTTGTTTTGTAAAGTATATATATAGTTCGTCCATCGTGGTTCGATGATGACCACTTTAGTCATCCAGGGGGCTGAGGGCTTTGCACTGGGGTCTTGTGCCTCCTCATGTGGCTGATGAGACCTATGTGAAGTAAAGTAAAGTAGTTATTAGAAGTAAAGTTGGTTTGTTTTTTTCGACCCTAACCCATGTAACATGTAATAATCGGAACGTCATACTTTAACATTGACATGGGAATAATTCATTGTATACCAAAGAGAAAGAATTTATGAGCTCAGAGCGCAGGAACAGGGCCGGTCTTAGGCCACTGCAACCTATGCGATCGCAGTGGGCCCCGCTCTTTCATAGGACCCGCGCAGGCGCGCTAATTCTAGGTGTAATTATTAAATTGCAAAAATATATACGAAAAATTCCTGGAAATCTGAATTTATTAAAATCTCATGAAAACTCATACAAATCTTCTGAAAAATAGACGAAATTGTCATTTGTGGGTGTCATTTATTGCGGAAAACGCCAATCCTACGCGCGATAAAAGAAAAAAGGCATTGTCAGCTTTCATGTAATAAAATGTAATAATCGAGCGAATGGACATCATTCACCAATCGTAAACAAACATTATTTAGCCACGTAATTCTCTATCTCTTCTATACAAATTACGCAATCCATAAAGGCTGTCACGTGATACGTTTTTTTTTTCATTGTTTTATCAATATCATCACGTGGCTAAATGGTGTTTGTTTACGATTAGTGAATAAGGTCCATTTTCACATTTGGAAGTTACAATACTTTATTTACTTTTACAGTCACTGGCATATAAATATGCCATAGTTGCAAGGTTCTTAAAGTAAAGTTAATTTGAATGCAATTTTGTACTTAGTAAAGAATTAATAAAATTCAAAGTCGAATTTATTTTCTAATACAAAATCTTAATTTTCACTTATTTTGCTTATTACCACCCAGACTAGGCCCCGAGCAATCAGTCTCGCATAGGGCCCCGCATTTGGTAGGACCGGCCCTGCGCAGGAAAATGCTTTCCAAGATGTTGATGGAAGCCTCTCTTAAACTATATCCAGAAGGAACATTTTTCGGTTTTACAAAACACTAAAAACTACAAAGCATTTTTTCTGAAAAGAAAAGATAACGTTTAGCAGGGCGCCAGCGGTAAAAGTTTGAGAAACACTGCTCATTTAGCTCGGGTGAAGTTGGATGTCTCTCACATACGGCCAGTCTAACCCTTTCTTAATTTAATTTTATGTGTCCTGTTATATTCTTACTAGGAGAAATAGTACACGCAAGACTTAAGGAGAATATACCTATGTTTCTGAAGCTTGGAAATGCTTAAAGGCCTCTGTGGAAGCTTTAAACACCAAATGCTGACTAAGGAGGCATATACATTTCCTGGTCTAGATTGTATTCATAGCATAAACAACACATTATAATGTTATAACGTTTCGTCTAAAACTATAGCAATGGAGACATATTCAAGTGTTGTTCAGTCTGTTTCTAATGTTTCAAAAATTATTAAATTGTAAAATATGCAATAACTATTAAATAAATGTCATAATCAATGGGATTTTATGATACAATTGACACTCTTTTTACATTTGTGCAACAGTCAATAAAAGTAGGTCATCAGCTCACTGTATTGGACTTGAACTCGAAGACAAGCCTTATTATTGTTTCGACAAAAAGAACAAATCAACAATAGCGTTTATTTAGCTAATCGCACCGGGTGACATCAACCCTAGTGACGCCACTGGTCTAGACCAGTGGTTCTCAACCTTTTTAGCTCCGCGACCCTCTAATACAATTTTTCACCAGGGGGCGACCTCCAACCTTAAATTTTTTTTTGTCATACGTATAGGTATATGTGATATAGCTAATGATATGGTTATCAAAATGTATATATCTAATATCCATGATGTTCATTGAATTGTTACAAACGTATCCTATTTATTTAGTGTAAAATAAATTTTGGTTTCAATTTTTAAAAAGCAGATTTTATTATTTTTATTTATTTATTTTTCATTGCGTGTTTATAATATTCACATTACATACATATTTTATAATTTAAAAAGTATTAAATCATGGAAACTGTTGAGACAGTATATTCAAATGCGTCAAAGTTAGTGCGAAGATTGAGCTTGTTTTTATTTCGCTAGATTAGGAATTCACATCAAGTTTATTTCTGTATTTAGACTTGATCATTGACATGCAGAAAAACAAACATGTTTCATAAGGATACAATTTTGGAAATGGAAGAGGAAGTCTTGAAAAATTGTCATTTAGAACAGAATGAATGCAAACACTTGATCCAAAATTGTGTCACTGACATTGAAGAGAAATATTTGGATGCTTTGCTATTGACGTTGCTAATATATGTCGATGAATCATTAATGAGTTACAATGGATTCTTATGGTGACTCATTCTGTAGCAAACATTGACATCCAGACTGACATCCTATCATACTTAGAGCACCATCTATGCTGACACCACAAATATTTTTCCAAGAAGTCTTTTACTTTTTCAAATTTAACCAACTTTGTCAGTTACATCACGCGCTGTAGATGTCGTTTATGGAGTTTTGCATAGTAACTTTTCTTTAAAATCGCCATTATGTATATATCGTAAGAATACCGGCACTAGTAATTTTGAACAATTTACAACGATTCGTCAAGCTGGATGCTGAATATTGTAAAAGAAGTAGACATCATTTTCTTAATATCAGAAGTTATCTTCTGTGAATAGTGTCATTAGGTATGGAATTTGCACTAAATTTATTAATAAATTAGGCTCCAATCATAACGAGCAATGTCTTTGGCCGCTGACAAGATCTCCTTGGTAATGGTGTGAGGTTTCAGAACTATAGCGATTCTGAGGCTGATATGTTTTAATTATGGTACTTGCCATCTGAGTAAAGTCTGAACTTCATCAGGATTCAAAACTAAACAACCGAATTTCGTTATCGGCAAAGCTCTGAAGTTTGTTTGGCCTCAATACACACGTCAGAGAGAACTTCAGTACAAATGCTGCACATAGTGGTCTCTGAGTTCCTGCTAGACCTATGGAAGTGAAACTTGACCGCCAAATGATCGTCTGTAAGGGAACTCTGGGGTTGAGTCCTTTACTACATACATCTAGGTCGATAATCTGGGGTATGATTCCCACATGTAGACCTTAACATGTGTAACTATTACAAAATATCACTCAACGAAGGAATATAAAATTAGTATTTATTTACAGCCAACAGCAAGTACACGTATAATATTGTATGCATAAATCATCAATACTGAAATACTAAAATGTGCCCAACTGACATACTACAGGGCGCTTAGACTAGATTCATTGAACAAAAGGCTATCAATGCCATACATAATATTACCAACAGATAGTCAGTTCTCATACATAACAATGAATAGAAATATAAGTTATTATATATATATATTATATATTATCTCCTTACGCTAGGCATAAAACTGGTAAACAAAACACAAGCACCCTACTCAGACCAGGTCAGCTCTCCAACTGCTAAACTGACCGCTAGAACCCTAATTGTCCTCCCCTTGAAAATCCCGTGATAAAAACAATTCACACACCAAGCAACAAAATAAACAAAACACACACAAATCTCACATCTTACACACCCCCGCTCTTGACATCGTCATTATCTTTTCTTTTATAATCTTTCTTTTGTTCGAAGTCAGTGAGTTGGTCCATAATGATTCTTTAATACATTGACTATAATACGTGACGTGATTAGATCTTCACCAAAGAAATAGTGATCCTGCAATGAGGTTTCGACGCATTGATGGACAGTCAATTCATTGGTTGAAAAATTTATTCTGCAACAACGGGGATGTAGTCTGTAGGCTAACATCTATTTTTTAATAACAATTATATAAACAAAACAAACAAGGTTACAAAGACAGCTTGTGGGGAACCACAAACTAAAAATTGGCCCCCGAAGTGGTCCACCCAGGCAGGCTTCAATATTTTCAGAAAGAACACCCGAATGAAATTATATCAAGGACAAATGAGAGATAAGAATGGAGAAAGAAGGTTAACAGATCTTGTGTAGTGCCCCAACGGTCCAGCAGATCAAAGGATAGGTTGCAAGTGAATGCAAAGTTAGATGTGAACCTGGCCTAACTAGTTCCCCTTTCAGACCTTATGGTCCATAGGGCAGAAGATGTTAAGTTCATCTGTTTCTGTGGCCTATGGTTAACGAGGGTGTCATGTAGCCAGCACAACGACCAACCGCCTTTCTTTTACCCAACTAGTGTCAGGTACCCATTAGAGCTGGGTGGATTCAGAGGCGCCCAAGGATTCCGAAGTTGAAAATCACAGTTTTCACCAGGATTTGAACCCGGGACCCCCGATTCGGAAGCCAAGCGCTTTGCCGCTCAGCTACCGCGCCTCTCCTGGCCTAACTGAAGTCTTATAATTGATGTAATTGTTGAAAAGGCTCAATCTCTTATTCAAATCCTAGGAGAGATCCGGTGAATGCGTGCCCCTCGTGAGACAAAATTTAAGAACATGCTATTTACAAGATTTCTATTCGTTTTTAATTAGGTCTAACTTAAAATGCATACTAATTTGCCTTTTCTCTTTAAAAAACTGCTTGCATAAGTGATTTTAAAAATTAGATTTTTCGCTTTCAGAAAAAAAAAAGTAGCCGTTGAATCAGAACTTTGAATGGTCTAAAATATTGTGATGTCGGATTTTCACTATCTTTTCTAGTTTACGAAATCTAAACGGGACGGACGACAGACATTTCACACAAAACTAATAGCGTCTTTTCCCCTTTCGGGGGCCGCTTAAAAAAAACAACAAAAAAACAAAACAAAGAAGAACCAATGAAAAAAAAATGTCTACTTTCCAACAAGGAAGATACATTGACTAAAAGTGCCCTCGGTATCCTCTGGCAGTGTGTCCGCGTTTATATTTGTCACCCACACTTTTTTTTTTTTTTTTTTTTCATTCAAGCTTCACGATCGTTTCATAATTTGTTTGGTAACAATGTACTGTGAGTAATGTCCCTTACCATCACCATCAGTTACGTAAATCTATATCCACTATGGTACAAATAAGCTTGCTACAATTCAACACATTACAAACAAAAAGATTATTAAAAAATGCCAACTCCCCCCCCCCCCAAATTTTCCAATGGTCTTAGGCGACCCCTGGCAAATGGTCATTCGACCCCCAAAGGGGTCGCGACCCACAGGTTGAGAACCCCTGGTCTAGACTACCAATAATGATTCTATGCGATTAGAAACATTTTTACCAATTGTTTTTGTTTAGCGCAATTTCTTGTCTTTAGCTTCTGGAACAGTTGGGGGGGGGGGGGGGGGGGGGAGAATGGGGTATCTTTGTGAATGTTACCGCAATCAATTTTTAAATACATTTATGTGAGCAGGTCAGGCAGGCGCGAGTGGGAGGACCTATTCTCTTCTGCACACATTAAATTATTTAACAGTAGGCAGATGTTAGCGCTACTGGGTGGGCTCAATCTGTGCACCTCTGTATGGTGACCAAGGGGCTAGAGTCGCCTAAGTAACCAGACATACTAGCTATACTAACCTAAACTAAAGGAAAACAAGATAACGAAACTTTAGTTTAGGATAAATAAACAAAACGAAACTTTACATAAAAATAAATGAATCAATAATAAAATATAATATATATACACTAACTTGACTAACCACTACTACTGAACCCATCAACTAACTAAAGCACTCTAAACAAACACTACAAACACTAACAAACTAACCAAACCAACAATCTAACTAAATCACTACAACTACTACCCTAGACCTAGATCTATACAAACTCACAACAATAAACTAGTCTAGATCTACAATATCCTACTACTACAACCAACCCATAACACTAACACTAAAACAAGAACACCTTAGTTAGTACCTTGCTATTAGTAGATCTATTCACTAAGAACAGAAACAGACTATAACTAAGCCACTAATAGAACTCTAAGGCAACACTGCACTAGTCACTACAGAAACAAAATAAATCTACAGCAGAGTAATAGCAACATGTATTTCAGCAGCTACATTCAGCAGTGTAATTGCAGCAGAGTAATACTCAATAGCAGCAGTAAAAATAGCAGGCCGTCCCAGGTACAGAAATATAAAATATTGAAAACAATTACTAGCATTTAAGATCACCAAGACCTCTCGTCACATAGACAGAGATGCGGTACTGTCCGTACACTGGTCAACTGTCCACTCAACTGTTTTAAAACAGCGTGGCATCACTTTTTATACACCCCACCCTAACCTACACAAAAAGCGGAAGTACAAATAATAAATTTCGCACTAGCCTATAAAAAATAGAATGCACAGAAATATAGCTCTGGGAACGCAAGCTCTCATTTATAAAAAAAATGTTGGAAGACCAGATCTCAAACTTAAGTGCTCAAGCCTGAACAAGCCAAATGCACTAACCACTGTGCGAGCGAATCGCTAATAAAAAAATCTTTAAACTTATACATTGTTAGCTTCAAACTTTAAAGTGGCTAAATACATATATAGTATAAAAGTGTCTAATTCAAATTTTACCGCCACTACCATAATATGTAGATTCTTTCCCTTGTTCGAAACCAAACAAAATAATTCATTACCAATATAACAATTTTTTTTTTATTCTTGATTTGTCAGGTAAACAACTGTACAAAATTTCAGCTTGATCCTGGATTAAGTTTGGGAGAAATAGCTTGTTCAAAACATTTTACTAGATAAAAAGACAGAGTGAGTTTATATCTTGAGCGTAGCCAGGATTTTTTTCTTGGGTTGGGGGGTTTGGGGGGGATTTTTTCTCCCCCCACCCCACCCCACCCACAAAAAAATATTTATATGTATGTAAGTGTGTGTGTGTGTCAACATAATCTTTATTACATTCTGATCCTTCATTCTTTCGGAAGACGTTTATTGAGTCATAGAATTTCTTTCTGGATTTAGTGGAAAAATTGTAGACTCCCCGCTAATGACAGCAAGGGGGTCTGGGGAGCACTAAGAGCTCCCCCAGTGCGGGGCGGAGCCCCGCCGCCAAACACTATTTCTGGTATTGAAAGCCAACAAAATGCATATTCTGAGGTATCTACAGTGCATTTTCCTGTTATTAAAAAGTTTTATTTCAAAAACCTAATGTGCTTACTGCCTTAGAAGACCCTCCCGCGCCGTTCGGCGAATTTGCCGTCAAGCTGTTTGTACAAAAATATGTCACTGGTAATGTCTGAAGCTTCTTCCCATCTGCTCTGAGGACCTCCATGAATGTGTGGCGCAAAGTTGTACTTAATAGGATGTCATCGCAACTCTTATTATTAGTAATTCATTTTGTCGGAGAACATATCCCGCAAACCTCATGCGACACTCTGTCACAATCTTACTAAGGGGTCGACTTCCAGTTAGACATAGGATTTCCTTGATTTAGACCCGATCTCTATAACTGACTCCTAAAGTATGTCTTACCCCATTTAGCTACGGTCAAAGAATTTAGTAACTGTTGTTCGCTTTAGAATAAATATTGAAGATAGAGGTTTTCCACCACAAAACGCTCTGTAAGGGGATTTTAAACTCAAAAACAAAATTTACGATAAACCCCCTCTTCAATAAAAAAAAAAGCAACCTACTGAAGGGGAGGGGGTTAAACTCAAAACCCTCCAAAATTTTGAGTGTGTAATTTGCTTATTTTTATATTGAAGAGGGGGTTAATCGTAAATTTCGAAGGGGGTATTAAAATCAAAATCTTACTTAACTGTGCTCTTGGAATTTGGATATTGTCGTTTGCAATTTTTTTTGGTTTTGTTTTATAGAAGAGGGGATTTAACTGCTAAAACCCCTGGTAGGGGTCTTAAAATCAAACCCCCCTGGTAGGGGGTTTTAAACGCAAAACCCCCTGGTAGGGGTTTTAAGCTCAAAACCCTCTGGTAAGTGGGGTTTTAAACTCAAAACCCTCTGGTAGGGGTTTTAAACTCAAAACCACATTGTAAGGGGTTTTAAACTCAAAAACCCTTGGCTGTGCTGGGGCAAGTGATGGTTTAGTATTAAAATCTCACCTAAAATAAATGAAATCGAGTAAAAGATCAGTCGCTAAATTCCGATTCCCCCCCCCCCTGCAGTGGGGGATTTCATTTCGGGCTACGCCCATGGTTTATATACCTTTGTAAAAAGGCATTCCTTGCAAGAGCATACCGGATGTCTTCTTCATCATCAAGTCTGATTGTGTATATAGACCTCATAACTAATAATCTAAAAAACCACTGAAGTTGGAAATGAAAGAAGAAGGCTTATAATACTATCTCAGTCAGAACGGGATATGATTGCAAGCACTGGTTCCAAAATTATGCAGTTGAATAGTAGAGAAATCATTTGAACTGCATCACTTTAGATAAGTTCAGTAAACTCCTCAAGTGGCGACTCTGAAACAAATTCAACTTTGAATGTCGATAGGCCTATATAGGATGAAAACATGCCCACATACCCTTTCACAGCAGAAATTATCATTGCATTCCGTGAGACCGATTCCCCGTTCCATATGCTTGGCCAAATTTGTACATTATATGCTCCTTCTTCCCTAGTACTATTAGAGCGTGGAATGGGTTGTCTGAGCCAGCCAGGAAAACCAGTGATTTAGCAGAATTTAAGTCAGAGGTGGGCAACATTTTTGTATCGAGGGCCGCAATAAAAAAAGTTTGGGAATGGCGGGGTGCATATATCTATCTATCTATCTATCTATCTATCTATCTATCTATCTATCTATCTATCTATCTATCTATCTATCTATCTATCTATCTATCTCTCTCTCTCTATATATATATATCTTAGAAAGATAAACTTGCCGTGCAGAATGTCTTTTAATTCATATATACGCTATTACGATTTTTTAAATCTCTGTTGTCTTTTTTTATCACAATATCCCACTGTCAAGTACACTGTATCTATATTTATCTCAAGGTTACCAGCCAGAACTTCATCTTTCTCGGGATTTTCTATCCCGCAACTAAGTTATGTTTTGAAATAAATGTGATTGGTTTGAAATATTAATTATTGTACATTGAGCTGCATTTATTGGTCAGATTTTGACCAGGCGGCAAAGAGATATTTAGTCACATGACAAAACGCCCAAAGCTTTGTAAGCTGAGAGATATTACTGCCAGTCTCGTGCGGAACGTGTTAGAGAGAACATGTACTAGAGTCTAGTGTTAGAACTCAAGAAAGAAGACATAATTATATTATTGTGTAGATCATTTATTCTTATCTAGCACATTTAACCATTGTAATTATTTGTGAATAGCTTTTCCAAGTTTTGAATTAAAGTATTTGTTTTAGACGAAAAGAAGTCTCTTCATTGAATAGATAATAGTATACTTAGATCGTCTTGTCAACTAATAACTTCTAGATGATCCTCTTATCAACTAGCAACTTCTAGATGATCATCTTATCAACTGACGACTTCTGAATCCTCGGCAACCACGGTCATTGATAGTGCGATATAGATCAAGATAATCTTCAACGTGACATCTATCCTAGCACAATCAAGTATAATCGCAACATCTGGCACCATCTTAGATTGTGACATCTCAGCACTATTGATGATCGTGACACCCACAAATATACAGTTTACTTAATGTGCAGTATTTTACTTCTTACACTCGTGCATAATGTTTCTTAGCTGTGAAATTATCTTAATAGCTGTTACCCCTGTGTGTGACTGCTGTCAAATTACAGTCAGTCAACATTGACCAGTGATTATACTTGTTTAGTTTACACAAAAAATGCTTGCTCACTGAATGAAACAATTTATGTTCCGGAAGTTAAATGTCTGGGCGAGCGAAGCCTGCCCTTGTGAAGCATCACCAGAGAATGCTGACCATGTCCTTCAATGGTGCATACTAAATCAAGGGACTCGAACAAAACTCTCCAAAGACTATTCGAAGAACTGCCTGATCTGGAAACCACTACGCGGTTCATCTCAGATATAAGATTACTGATCTGAACCCTTCAACATGTAAAATGAGAACGAAGAAGAAGAACTGATGTATGTGTACCCAAATAGTGTGAACAGCAGCAAAGTTTTTTAAGTGTGGAAATACAGCTTCTGGCACCCATAAAGCTCCCGTGGTAGTGCAGACTGGAACTTCTCTTTGCTTTGAGTTATGTCCTCTGTAGCTGAATCGGCTTCTCTTAATAAGTGTTGTATTTTTAATCATTTCACCTTTCAGCAAGGGAAAATGACAAAAACTAGCTCTAGTTCATCTATCTTTTGTACAGTTTTATGATTAAATTATATGCAGCTTTGTGCAAACTTTCCTGTTTAAATTCTATGGTTCTCAGTCAAATATCGAGCTCTATCAGTTGTTACACTTGCCATCTTGTTCAAAGCTTACCCAACACTCAGGCATTGTGTCTTGCATTGAGTGTATTGATGTATAGCCAATAAGCATAATCTTCGTGTACTTAAAACTTTTTATAACGAGACAGTTTCAATAATTTATATAGATATTTTTTAAAAAATATTTGCATTTTTATATCTATATACTGTGGGGACACCTGATTTCTGTAGGTGTCGGCGGGCCGCATAAAACACCTCGGCGGGCCGCATGTGGCCCGCGGGATCGTAATTTGCCCACCCCTGATTTAAGTCATTGGTTAATATGCATGACTAAATGCATGAAACGTAGGACGTAATCATCTTCTTATTTGAAGTAACGTCTGTATTTTACAAGATAAGATATAAGTTAAAAGCATGAAATTGCGCTAAACAAAAACAATTCGGTAAAAGGTTATTACTTAGCACATAGTTTTATTATTGTTAGTCTAGATCAGAAACAAAAACAAATTTAGATGATTTTTAGACGAGAAAAACATTTTTGAAAGGTCGAATCCGACCCGAAAGGGGTTGCGACGATCCCCAAGTTGAACTTCTGTATATGGTTAAAAAAAAAAGCCCAGAATATAATTTTTATTAACATTTTTTCGGCGAAACAAAAAAGGTTATAAATTATAAATGTTGGACTGGTTTACGTGAAATACGTCATTATTTAAAGTAAAAAAATTCAAAACAAGAACAGACCTGATAAATGAATTATAGACTAAGACTTTGATCTAGATATAGATCTAGATAATCTAATCTAGATCTAGTCTTGATATACACTGAATGTCTAGTTTAATTTGCTAAGACCGTAGTTAACGTAGATCTAGATCTAGTCATATTGACCAATCAATCATTCAATCTGAATGTGAATGTTACTTGAATCTTGACTCTTTTGAGTGTAGAAGTGTAGACAGACAGTCTGAGTCTGACTGTACCGAGGGTGTACTAAAATCACAGTGAAATAGCAAATACTCATATTTAACAATTCTGAAAATGACAACCTTGGTATGAATAACTACTATAAATTAGTATTATAAAATAAACTATATACTAGAATAATGCTAGATTGCAGCTAGATCTAGATCTATCCAATCTATGACTGTAGACTCAGTAGACTATAGATGTTATTTAGTTATTTATTAATTATTATTAAGTACACTTCTGTGTCGTCTCTAGTAATCTAGATCTAGATTATAATTAAATAAATTATTATTAATTAAAAAAATATCTAGATCTATAATAATAAGGCTAGTCTGAAGATTAGTGAGGAATGCAGTATTTCCCTTGACTGCGCAGTCCCAGCTGTGACCTACAAATTTTGCCACACCCAGGGCAAGCATAACTATTGTCTGCAGGTGGTCGATTTAGATTTTCTTTTCGCCGTCTGCATTTGTCCTCGGCAGCAGATTTTCTTTTGGTCTCATGTGTATCCTGAGGCCTTCGTGAGTGACCTCCAGCTGTCTCGTTCTAAGGCAGCATGCAACCAGGTGCTCTCTAACTCTTCTGTCAGCCAAGGAAAGTTGACGTCTAAGCTGATCTTTGAAGCGTTTCCGTGGGGCGCCTCTGTTACGTCAACAACTTTTCAGCTCATCAAAAAAGACTGCCTTTGGCATACGTTCGTCTCCCATACGGGATACGTGCCCTACCAAGCGTAACTGTCTGACCAAAAGAAGTCCCTCTATACTGTCCATACCGGTGTTCTCAAGGACATCGCTGTTTGTAGTGCGGTCTTGCCACTGTATGTCCATGATGGAGCGTTCCATCTAGATCTATAGACTATTCTTTACTATACTATACTAGTATTTTTACTATCTAGATCATGTAGACATTACAGAGCTCTATAAAATAAATTACTAACAGACATTACAGAGCTCTATAAAATAAATTACTAACAGACATTACAGAGCTCCATTTATACATAAATTACTAATAGACATTACAGAGCTTTATAAAATAAATTACTAACAGACATTACAGAGCTCTATATAATATATTACTAATAGACATTTCAGAGCTCTATAAAATAAATTCCCTACAGCTATAAAATAACTTTCCCACATTTGTACAAATTATGATCATATTTATCTTTTATAATTATAGGAAGATCCATCATTAGAACGCCATTTTCGAGGCCACAGAGATGTAGTCACATCAGTGGACTTTAACCCTAATATGACTCAGTTGGGCAAGTGCCTCATTAGTTATTACATTTGATACATGCATTTCTTGAAAGTTTTTGTTATAAAATGTCAATCAGCTTAGTAAAGTTTAAATTGATTTTTTAGTTCAATATAATCATAATCTATTTTCCTACCTGGATAATATTTAACCTTCAATAATAAACAATAATTTTATGACAATATCAAATTACAAAAGACTGTTAGTTTTGGAAAACAATTTATTCTACTCAACCAAGATTAAATAACAATTCTTAAATTTAAGTTGAACAGCAGTTGCACAAAGTTCTTTGCAACTGCAATCACTTGAAAGTAAAGTTTGAGCATGCAGAACAATACTGTTCCTTACAAATATTATAAAACAGAAAGAATAAAATACTGATCTGAACCTTAGTGATGATTAAGTACCCTGGTATATGTTATTAAATTATCCCCCTTTGCATATGGAAGATATTTAAGATGCAAACATATATCTAATTATAAAGTAATAAAGTTTAAATTTGTTGATTTATATTGATTTTATTTGTTTTCTCTAGCTTCCAGTTCACTGGACAATAACTTGATGGTCTGGAATTTCAAAGCTAAAATGAGAGCCTACAGATTTGTAGGCCACAAGGTCAGTGGGTGCTATTACTTTTATATTCTGCGTAGCTCTTAATTTTATTTAGTTTTAAATGTCTGGATAAATTAAATATTATTTCACCATATTTTTTTTTTACTGTATAGTAAAATTTTGGATTTCTTTCTTTTTCTTTTTTTAAAGGATGCAGTCAATTATGTCAAATTCTCCCCATCTGGTCACCTGGTAGCGTCTGCATCTAGAGATAAAACTGTGCGGCTGTGGATACCTAGTGTGTGAGTATCTAGTTCTATATTTTGTGCTTATTAACTAACAAGTAAGATTATCTAAACACCAGTACACTGTTACTGCATATCCAAATATTAATGACGTCCAGTTTCCTAATATATAATATAAACTACTATTTACATTCTTTTTTTCCTGACTAATATGTATACCTTCACTTGTGTAACTTGCTACTGAATGATTGTGAATGTTTAATTGATACTAAAGTAAAACTAAATTCTTTCATGACCTTGGCTGTGGTATTTGCCAATACTATTTTTCTTTTTAAATCCTCAAATATTTATGGTCTTAAAAAATGTCTGCAGAAAAGGTGAGTCTACAGTTTTTCGAGCTCACACAGCCACAGTCAGGAGTGTGGAGTTTTCTCACGATGGCCAAGCCATGGTCACAGCGTCTGATGACAAGACTGTCAAAGTAATGTTTTAGAATAAGTAATAAAGAAATAACAATTTGTCCAAATATGATTGTCCCAAGTTAGGGTTCTATTTAATTGGCTAAATTATACTAAGAATATTTATCATCCAAGTATTTTTTTTACTTTGCTTAAAAATCTAAATGCAATTTGTTTTATCTGAAGCTCTGGACAGTACACAGACAAAAGTTTATGTTTTCTTTGACACAACACAGCAACTGGGTGAGGATAGCCAAGTAAGTTTGTTTAATCTTATGGAACATCTATAGATGTGAAGAAATGGGAATCAAAAAAATCAAATTTCTGATGTACACTTTGCTTGTAAAATTTGAGTGAATCTGTGGTCTACATGTGCTATTGTATGATTTGTTTCTCAAACAAATGGTATTTATAATGCGCCTTTGTAAGAAAAAACTTCCTGAAGGAGAATAAAGATTGTTAATAATATTCAACCTACTTAACAGTCCTTCACTCATATAGCCATTATCATTGAGACATGTCTAACCACTTTGAATTTTATCAGCCTTTTTAGTGGCAGTACCAAAATTTAAACTGATTAAGTTTATAGTTAAAGCTCTATGAATGAACTACATGACATATCTATATGGCTATTGCTGAAATTGCACCATGGTTTACTATTAGTGGATTTTGTTCTATCTTCATTGATAGCTAAATTTATGATTTTGTTTGAAAGATTTTCACCTGATGGACGAATAGTTGCTTCAGGAAGTGATGATAAAACAGTTTTACTCTGGGACCTCAACAGTAAGCAGCCAACACATACATTCCATGAGACTGGAGGGTATGGAAAATTGTTGTTTTTTTTTAATGTTATTATTTTGTTTCCTTAAATATAAAAAAAACTTGCATTTTTATATTTTAATTGAAATAAACAACTGAATTTTGAGAATGATTAAAATGATTTCAAATCGATCATTTATCCCTCATAAAAGAATTAGAAATACTGTAAATTATCCATAATAAATGGACCCTTCAATATTTTTCATTTTGGAGCAAAGCTATCAACATTATTTCCAATTACTTTATGTTAGGATTAATTCTATGTCTCCCAGTATTAAATTCATATTTATCTAGCTTTAATGTTTCCATTTTCTTCACAGTTTTGTCAATTATGTAGACTTTCACCCCAGTGGTACTTGTATAGCTACAGCAGCTACAGATGGCAGTGTCAAGGTGTGGGATATCCGCGTCAACAAAATTCTTCAAAACCATACAGGTTTGTTATGTTCTCCTAGTAAATATTTGTTAACAAATTTATTTAGAATACCGGTATGTTAAGTTCTTGTGTTGATTTGTGAAAGCCAGTTCATGAAGTTTGTAATGGTCCTCTTGTAATAGTTTGTAGAAAAAATTCTACATAGCCTTGTTAAATATTTTTTCTTTTGCATTTTTTTCTCTCTGAAATTCATCAACCTATGTGGCCAAGTTTAAGAATGATTAGTAGTAGCCAGTATGGTATAGTATGCCATTCTAAAGATAGGTACAGATCAAGGCCTGTTGTTTTTTTATCAGGCACATACAATTCCTGTTCCCTGAGATAATTTAAATCCATAAATTTCTCTGGTAGAGTAATTTATAACAGATTTCATTTTTCACATAGTTATTAATGTTAAAACCAGTAAAGCCTTACTTGGAAGTTTATTGTTTAAAAAATTCTTTAAATAAATGATCCTAATTTTATACTTTAATTGTGCTCCACAGCTCATGCTGGTGCTGTCAATAAACTTTCCTTCCATGCCAGTGGTAACTACTTGTTGACTGGCTCTGATGATGCCACTTTAAAAATATTTGATCTTTTAGAGGGAAGAATATTCTACACACTTCATGGTCATCAGGTAGAAATAAGTAAACAGTAAAACCAACAAAGGTTTATGCAGCATTTTTAAAAAAAAATAATTGTATTTGTTCACTTGCCATTTTTTACTACTAAAATGATTGGCTTAGCTCACTCTCTCTGGATTTATTTTCATTGAGTGTACCAGCCAGTTTCTATCCATATCTCCTCTGTGTGATCCTTAGTTAAAGTTTGGACTCATTTTGCCATAAAAAAATGTACAAAACCCTTACTACATTAAACACTCCTTGTTAGTGTATTCCAAAATCAGGAAAAGCTTCTTATGTTTCTGTAGAGTCAATAAGTTATTTTTAGGTATCAAAACGAAACTAAATTGAAATCCAATTTCGAAATAGCCTCAATTAGGCTCATAAAAGGTGCACCAATGCTTTTAGTCTTCTAAAAGCAAACCCTTTTTGTTTATAAAATTAAATTTGTAAACAATTTTGTCATAGACATAGACCATCTTTGAAATGTCATATAAAAATCTTATTTTGAATATACTGTGTATAGATATCAAGGTGTTTAAAGGAAAAGAAAAATGATAAAATTTATGTTTTTCATAACATTTTTAGATGACATTTTGTTCATTATTAGATGAACATAATATAACAAACTTAATACATGCATTCTTAGGTACAACTACTTATGGTTTTTGAAAAACAAGCATTTTTGTTTGAAATACCTTAATTTTCACATTCGACTAACATGCTTATAAAAGTTTTTAAAGCAAGATACCAAAAGCGGTACAAAAACTCGTTCGTATGTCACTCGGTCAGGCTCTATCACTGCCACTCATTGATCAGGGAACATGAAATGCACCAAGATACCTGTGTGTAGTCGCTGAATGAACTCTTTATGTTGTCTGTTGTATTTATGTGTATTTTTCTGTTGTGTTGTCTTTATATGAGAAAAGAGTCCTTGTAATCACAACAAATCTCCGTAAGGATCAATAAAGCAGTCTTAGTCTTAAAGGCATTCATGTTGTTTAATAGTTGTAAAATGCCCACGTTTATTGTAGATGTCAATCATTTTATCTATTTGTCTATCTACAAGTAAAAAAAAACAACTGTTTTGTTTACATTGGGCCATAGTCAGGCTGGTGATCAGAACTGTGGGCATTATTTTCATGCAGATTTTGTACTGAGGAAAATAAGATCGTGTTAATTAATAATTAGTGGTTCTAGAAGGATCATTGCAATAGAATTGAGATGCTATAGAAAAATACTATGCATCACATACAAAGAGGCATTACAAATGATGAGATTCAAAACAGGATTACAATAGCTATATATGTGTTAACATTTGCACATTTTATATGCATGTGTATGAAATATTCCAAAAATGCACCATAGAATACAATTGCTAAACATCCTTTCATTCCCTCACTTACTGATGAATGTCTTCTGTCAAGTTAGTATGTATACCTAGTTTGTTTCTCTACATCATCTGTCCAATCCAGCTTAGGTTGTTTTTTTTTGTTTCTTGATCTTTTTAAGTTTCCACTTGTGACTTGTCTTAACTTGAACTTGATACTAGATCTATCAACTGTTTAACAAATATTTGTATTCATTTTATTTTTAACTCTTTATGAGAAACTAGATCTAAATTTTGACTACTGATTTTTTGAAAAAAGAAATGTCATTCTGTTCCATCTGTTCTCACTTGCATTGTATAATAATAGTAATAATTTTATATATAGTGCTCTGTTAACAAACAAAATGTCGACTCAAAGCGCTGTGATAACATTACAAACATATACACGAGAGCTAGAAAGAAAAACTAATCCAAAAAAAGTTTTAAACAGATAGGTCTTAATGTGTATCAGGTTGTCTGTCTTAAATCAATGGGGAGTGAGTTCCAAACCTTTGGTCCATGCACTGAATTCATAGTCCTATATCTACATATTTTTCAGTCATATTATCTGGAACATTTTTCAAGTAATCAAGGATTCCTCTAATTTTTATGTTGAAATGATAAATTCTGTGTAATTGCATTTAAATATTAATTATCCACCAGGGACCAGTTTCTGCTGCTACCTTCTCTAGAAATGGTGAATACTTTGCCTCTGGAGGACATGATGAGCAGGTAAACTTTTCTTATTATTATTTTATTAATTTTATTACTTAATACCAAAAACACTATTACATTTTTGTGTGTTTAGAAAATACACTTAAATGCAAATTTTTTTTTGAATACTTTTTTAACACAGTGTGTCATACCTACAAGATTAATTTTGTCAACCTTTAATCACCACACATTCCTTTTACATACAACAGAAAACAATTCCAATTATCATCTTTGCACAACACATTAGCATTTTTACCCCAAAGTTAAATACATTTCTTTAAAGGTATTGGTTTGGAAAACAAATTTTGATGTGCTGAATAACAGTCAAAGTCAAAAGAAGCTTAACCGGTTGATAGAAAAACCTCTAGTTGAAGACATTCCACCTAGACAAGACTATTCATCACACAGAAATTTGGAAGAAAATACGGTAATCATTTGTTTGCTTTCAACATTTAAGCTTGTTGGTTCAAAAATTGTTTTCAAGATTGAGTTTCATAAATGTTGGCAGTTTAAAAACAAAGCAAATAATTCGTGAATACAGTCCTCACTTAACGTCAGGGTTAACAACGACTCGAAGATAAGACAGATTTTCACAAAAGAACCAGATATAACAGATGGCCATGCAATATTTTTATTTTGCTCAACACAGTGATGTGTTGTGTGTGATAAGTTGGGCTGATGCAGCTAATCTCAGCAATGCTATTGGTCTTTCTTGCACCATATGTATGGACAAGAACTTTTTTAGTTGTTTTATTTTTTTTACAAT
This sequence comes from Biomphalaria pfeifferi, assembly GCA_030265305.1. NCBI lineage: Eukaryota > Metazoa > Mollusca > Gastropoda > Planorbidae > Biomphalaria > Biomphalaria pfeifferi. Next base: position 5,467,275 of record JASAOG010000022.1, read on the forward strand.
AAAACTATGTTTTGTCAGCCATGTTTCTTCATTCTTTATATGTAACCTTTGAAAAATACTATGTGTAATTTAAAGTGTTTTAGTACTGTATCACTGGAAAAAAAGTAATTGCATAGTCTACTTTTAAAAAATGATTAACACATAACCCAAATTTAGGGTTACACTTAATGACAAAACATGCTTAATGATTGACTTTCTGATCCATAACCTCATTGTTAAGTGGGGACTCATGCTAATTTAGATCTCAACATATAAAAAAAAAAACAACAGAAAAAAAAGTCTTCACTAGTATAGGAAAAATAGAAACTGTTCTTCCAACATCACTGATATGGTTTTGTTTGATGTATTTAAATTGAAATATTTTTGTGCTGTCACATCCTAATAGGGGTGCACAGGATAGTGGCTCCACTTCTGACGAATATTCTGCATTTTTTTCACTATTCTGCGATATTCAGCTCTGGTCAAATATCACTACCGGATAGTTGGCCAAATAGTAAAAAGTATACCTATTTAATATGCATAAAGTGGACCTCGTTCCATTAATGTCTGTTATAGAATGTATTAATGTTTATATTACAACAAAATAATGTGCTTAAAAATAGAGCCATTATGAATATGCACCAAACATCATTTATTATAAAGACAAGGCGTGTTAATGTAAATAGAAATTAAACTTAACTTCATAAATGCACTTTACATACAGAGCAGCAATGGCTGGTGCATTTTTCAATTTGTCTTGACCTTTGAGTAGGTTAGTTAACATGTTAAAATGTTATATTCCTTTACTACGTTATGCTGACCAGACTTCTGTTCTAGCTGTGCATGTATATCTCCAGAAGTAGAGTTGAACAACTCCCACACACTTTTTATTTGTTTAGTCCATCACATTGAGTTTATTAATAGACAGGTGAATCAATTGATCTAACGCTTCACAATAAGATCTAGCAAGCAAAGAAAAAATATGCTGGAATGTTAAGAAACACTTGACCTTTGTAACTAGTGTATGGATATAATTTATCTAGATTCTTGACTGACCATGCCAATGTATTATCTTTTTTGCCTGACCACTCATGTATGCCCAAGGAAAAAAAAACGTGTGATGGTCAACACAATCAACTATACACACTACACTAGGACTACATGTGTAGGCTCACTAGGTCTATCTGACCAGGTTGTTGCAATCAGTCAAACACAAAGTCTATTATGTTTTTTTTTGGTAGGGAGGTTGTGGATGAGCTTTTTTCTTCTATAGTTGGTTTTCCTAATTCTCTTAGATCTATATAACAGTAGATCTAAACAAAGATATCAATAATAGACCTTCAGACTACAATTAAATCTATGCTTCACAACATCTAAGGTTCAAGCTATAAATAGGTATAATTGATGTTGCCGCTGTTAATAAAATATTGTTTGCCGCAAATGGATTTATCTAAAATAATAAATAATTGACCTACTACACTTCAGATTCCAACTATTAACTAACAGCTACTATCAGTATTAAGCCCTTGAAGCCAGAACCAGAAGCGGTCTTTGGACTTTGAATTACAAGTCTTATGACCAGGCTGTTGGTCTGAAATTTATGAACAAATACATCCAACCACTATACTAGCCAGATGAGAGATTTACATTAGTAACTAGTTAAATATATACTAACATATTTTACATTGACCCTCCCACACACAGCCTTTATAGTTTGTGGCCTCGTACACTCATGCTACACAGATTAATTTGTGATTGGTCTAGGTCTATGTGTCTAAAAATTCTGTTAAGCTTGAATAAATCAATCAGTAACAGAGTTTTAAACAATAAGGTATATAAAAGGAAAAAAAACAAACAACCAATATAGGTATGTTATTTAACAGTTTTGTAAAATGCTCAGCAACACAAGCTATTTACAAGACAGGTATTCAGCTCCGGCGAATATCATTTTTTACTATTTGGCAATATTTGGCTTCATTCGAATATCGAAAGTACTATCCAGTGCACCCCTAATTCCTAACATTTTATTTTCAGTTTTAATTTTTTTTTTTCACTAAATATTGAAATCCTCCCTTTGAAACAATTAAGATTCCTGCTGTTTGTGTCAGACTTAGTGAGACATGATTTTATAAACAATTTTGATTCTTTTAAGTAGCATTGCATGTTGTTCTTTTTTCATCCACTAACTATGAATGTTTATTTAACTTTAAATGAAATCACAGGTTGATGCACGCCAACAAATTCATAAATTAGATGACATAACGCATGGTATAACAAATGTTGGACCAACTCATGTATGTTTCACTTTCTTGATTTGACCTTTCACCTCTTCTTAATTAGTATGTGTGATAAATGCAAGGTTAATGTGTCTTGTACCAAAATTTACTCTAGCTAAAAGTCTGTACCCAAAAAACTTTGACTAGAATACAAGTAGTTCAGGCTTCTTTAGATAAATGGTACAAGCTCTTGAATCTTCAGTCCTGGATTAATCATTAATTTTTTAAATATTTTTGTGAGTGATTTTTAATCATTTTATTTGATTTGACATAATCATTGTTAATTTTTAATAATTAAAAAAAATAAATTTATTAACTCCATTTATGCAACAGTTATAATATAGAAAAAAAGAAATGTAGTTTCTTTTGTCTCTTCGCCTTATTGGTTGCTAGCATCAAAGTACATTTTCTAGGAGTGTTTAAGAGTGGGTATTTTGCTGTTCGCAACAAAAGTTCTAGTATCACCCAAAATATTATACTTTAACATCAATCTGTATTGATTAATCAAAGAAATCCTTTTTTTTTCCAGAACTTAGCAAGATTGCCTATAGTTCTGTTACTAAACAAATTTTCAAACATTAAGCTAAATTAATTTTTCAATTTTGGTTCAATTACTTAATATTTTGGAGAGATTTTTCAAATGGAGGGGAACTTCTCTAATCTCCCTTTGTGATTCTCAACCTGTGCTGCTTGACATTGCTGAATAGTTGTTTGTATGTTGCACTGCACCCAAGCATGTACTCTCACTTACACACAAACACACACATATACATCATTTGGGTTTGATGCTGTTAGAGTTAGGGTTTTGGAAGAAATCACCCCTCCCTTTCAAAAGTTCTTGATCTGCCCCTGTCCAGCACACACATGATATTTAAACATGTGAAGCATTGGTCTTTGAACTGGTCATTTGACTTACCCTTATAATCCATTTCCTGCACTGATCAGGTGAACTTTGGTTCAACTCACAGAGTGATTCAGTTCTCAAAGGAAACTCTTACTAATTAATATTTACACAACATCCATGAAAGTTAGTGTTTTAATTTAATGATTATCATGTGTCTTTTTTGTATTACTATTATTTTAGCTGAAATCAGAAATGGATGATAAGTGCTGGTCTCACATGGACAGTGACACACCAGAGGTTTCCTCTGAGGCAAAGCCTGCCACAGCTCTACAGCCTCAGTTAGTCCTATTCATGCAGCATGTGGCTAGCCAGCTGGACATTCTAACACAGGTACATTATTCTCTAACTAAAACTCATTGCTTTTTTATGACATTGTTAGTTAGTTCATGAGCATTGAAATAACATTGTGTCTAAGTCCGTAGATAGGGAACAAAAACAGCATATTAAGACACTGATATCTGACAGGGTTCACTTTTTTCCTTCCACCTTTTGATTAGGAAGAAAGTGTGAGTTGATAGTAGGAATTCAAATAAATGGAAATAAGCACACATTTTTTAAAATGATAGAACGTTGAAATATTATATTCATTGATTTGTACTATGGCCATATTACAAGGTCTTCAGGGCTTGCAAAGACCTTCTTTCAGGGAACAGTACCAGGAATAAGAATTTGAGGCAGACAGAGAAAACCATGGGAAGACAACTGTCGTACTTTAACATAACAAAAACCATGTTACATCTAAAGCTTTATTACACTGAATGACAAACAACTACACACATAGTAAAGATCACAACACAAAATATGGTCAGTACACAGTCTAACAAATGCAAACAAACACTAGGGGCGACAATCAAATAAACAAATTCACGACAACAAAATAATAGAATGGATGGGCCTGCCATTGAAAGAGGTTTTTATCCAAGGCAAAAGATAGTGAGGAATGGAGAAAGACTGTCAATAAATCTTGTGTGGTGCCCCAATGGTTCAACAGACTAAGGGATAGGTGAAGGTTACAAAAGTAGCCGAAGTGGAAAAATAAAGATTTAATCATTTGATTGTGCCCCAACATTAACACTGGCCAGCTATTGTGTAATGTGTACTGAACTTACAGAATAAGGAAGATATTGCAAATTTGTGCTTTTTGTGCATACAAAAAAAAATATTACAAATAAAAAGAAGGAATCGTTTACACTTAAACTAATCTTTATTATATTGAACATTTGTACTTATAGATTTCTTAGCACTGTTAGCCATTAAAATCAAGTCTCCAATTCATCTTTAGACATTCAAAACTTTTTCTTTTGCTCTTATTCATAAGGGATTGCCTAATCTGGCCAATCATTGAACGCTCATTTAAACAAATTAAAAAATTATAAGCCTGACATATTTTCTTTGGTAATACAAATTAAAGATGGTATATTCATTTTTCTCACTACCCTTACATCAGGGGTGGGCAACCTTTTTCTATTTAAGGCTGCATTAACAAATTTTCAGATAGGGGGAGGGGGCCGCATACATGTGGTTTTTATGTAAATATACTTACAACTTAGAAAAAGACAATGTCTAACCATGTATAATGTCTTTTAATTCATATTTATACTGTGTTATACATTTCATTTACCTATAACTTTTTACACTTCGGATAGAGGGGAATTACAACAAGAGTTCTAAAAAAATGTTACTAATATTTTATAAATTGTATTACTATCCTTTACATCACATGTCACCACTATTGTACAGTTTTATCAAATGAGAAGTATTTAATTGTTTGCACTTGTGCATAATGTTTCAAAACTGTGGAATTAGCTTATTAGTTGTTATCCTCGTGACTGCTGTCAATGTTTCTTTGGCCCCTTCATCATAAGTTTCAATAGATTATTTAGATATTGTAAATCATTTTTAATATATATGAATTTCATATATAATATATATATAATCTGTGGGCAAACTTAATATTTCTAAGTGTCCTTGCGCAGCATGTTGCCTGCGGACTGTAATTTGCCCACCCCTGCCTTACATGACCCAACATGTGTCCAGTTATTATTAAGATCTGTTGCTGAGATAATGGTAATGTCTTCGATTTTAAAGATAAGTCGAGTGCAGTGTTTTACTTGACTATGCAAACCCAGTTGCAACCAGCATATTTTCCACATTGAAACCTTCATTCCAGTGGCCATAGTTGAACCACTAAGCCAAAGTGCAAGATTTATTTCTGTGCGCATATGTTTAATTTTCAACATTATGTTTTGTTTCTCTTACACAGACAATTTCCTCCCTTGAAGAAAGAGTCACAAAAACAGAAGACAAACTGGCAGAGTGTTTGAAAATCAAAAATGACTAAGAGGATACTGACACTCAGTGAAATATGTACACTAGCCATACAAGTTAACACCTTCACTGTCAAGAGATTAGCTTGATAGTAACTAGCAGAAAGTCTTAATGATAAATAGATTTATGTATTAAGCCAAGTACTGAATATAGTTGTATGCATGGAACCAAATAACAAGTGTAATTCAATTAAAAAGGAACAACTATTAAATGTGTTATTTTATATAAAATGAGTATAGTAATTGTTGACCTTGTATCAATCAACTTAAGAATCCTCCTACCAAGCAAGACAAGAATGTATGCTATATGTTATACTTATGTTAACATAATTTTCTTTGTATAGTATTTATTAGTTGTTTTTATCCTCACTAGACTTATTCAAATTCATATTATATCCTTTTTAAAGCAAAAATAAAACATGAGGAATGTACATAATTTTTTTGTTAGTAGCAAAGTTTAGAGAACATTTTGTGTATAATAAAACTATTCTAAGGATGACTGGCTCAATCATTTTAATTTTGTTCTCTCCTTACTTAGACCAACATTTTCTTTCTGTTTGTACATGGACTGCTCATCAGACACAAAATATTTTCACTACTTTTACTTTGTATTCCGTCCACTTGATGACACAGTGTAGACACTATAAATAATGTAGTGGTTTTTTTTTATTTGCTCTGTATATAACTGAACATAACTTTTTTATAACTTCCAATCAATAAAACATCAATGAAATGTATGTTTATTTTTGTGTGCCTCTTTTAAAATAGCTATTTCTAACACATGTGACATGAACAAGGCAAAGTAGTGAATCACTAGATGCTGTATGAAGAAATAACATGACTAAAAGGCAAGACATATCACCAATTAACATTCACCTTTGTTTTGAAAAAAAAATTGAGAATGTATCAGTGTAACTACATAAGTTATTATTTGTAGCATTACAATGAAATAAAATTCCCTACCCTTCTCTTTTTTTTGCCATATGGCTACACATATTTTCAGATTTTAGAATTGATCTGGTGATAGTAATTACAAAAGCCAAATGCAGACATTACCTCTTTAAAGCACTTAGCAATATGCCCATATTCTCAATCACTTCTCATGGCCTAAAGCCGTGATTGTCCCAAAATAGACTTTAATGTGGTTGTCCTTTATAGTGAGGAGCTAGTCTATGCTGGCTTCTAGTGATTTGCCAATTACAATTACAATGTGATGCTGGTCAGGGAAAGTAACTTCTAATTTTATTAAATGTTCAACATTCTGGTAGCTTTAAAACTCAACACCATTCCACATTATTCCCATTAAACTTCACAACAGCTCTGGTATTTATATCACTCTGCATGACAATTGTTTAGTTTATGAAAGCATTGCATCAACAGTTTTTCTGGCCATAAGTCAACTTTGCACTAATTTCTCATGCAAGAACTCACTAGTGTTTAAACATGAAATTTATTGATATTTATGATACTAATAAAACAAATAAATTAAGTAGATAAGGCAATAAGGCACTTGTAATTTTCTTATCACAGAATAATAGTTAAAGCAGAAAGGAACAGTTGAAAGATTTAGAAATCGTAAAAAATGTCTATTAAATTTTTTTAATGTATACTCATTGCCAAGGCCTGTGAAATGAAAAGTAACTATGAAACTCGTATACACAAAAAAAAAATCTTTACTAGTGATATCTTATCACATATTCATAAAATGTGTCAAAAACATTTAACATGATAGCCACAAAATAGTATTTCTTAAGAATTAGTGATTATAATTAAGCAGTATATTTTCCCAAAGTATTTTTTTTTAAAGTTTGATAGGGTTAGTAATGAAGGTAATTTTAAAAAATAACTTTTAACTTTTTCAGTAATAAGTAAATAATCAGGAAAACTTCATAAAAGTATGCTGTAATATTTTACCCTCATATAATAATTTTTTAAGTTATTACACATTATTATACTTTTAACAGCAATTAGTTGACTTGAGAGCAGTTAGTTTTGGGCTGACTTGAGAGCAGTTAGTTTAGTTGATCTGTGATTTTACAGACTTGTGCACTTTTAAGTTAGTTATCACTTTTTACTAGGTTTATAAAATATATTCACATGAGCAGTAATATCAATATAAAATCATCTGTTATAAAAGCTAGGGTTGAAATATAATAGAAAAAGATAAAATCAAATCTTGAAAAAAACATGTCCAAATTAATAGTTCAAAATAAATTATTTTCTTAGTCAGCAGTTTCAAATCAACAAAATTAAGTTCATTCAAAATAAAAACAAGCATCACAGTTATAAAAAAAAGAATTAAGTTAATTAACTAAATAATATTTCAAGAAAAAACCAAACACATTTATAAAAATGCTATTCAGTCTTATGAAGAATCCAAAAGGATGACTAGTACCATCAGAACTATGGTATAAAAATCATGAAATATATATATTTATATACAGAAAATCATATAATAGAGATAAATTATTATTAATAAAAAAGAAGAGGTAGGCAGAATTATGACCACACTTGAATCAACAGGATTTATATCAGCACCTTCATTTTACCTTTAATTGCAATAATAGCTGGCCATCACAGCCAATATTTGAAAGGTAACATAAATGGACAAAGACAACCACAAATTTAATGTCAAAATTAAAGGTAAATGATTATAATTTAACTCTAGGGGTGTAACAAAATTGTGTGATAACTGATGATTGAACAGATTTATAAAGAAACCTGTGACTATTGAAAAAAAAATTTAGGTTTGTCCCACCATAAAAATACAATGAGGTTTAATTGAAATTTTTTCTTCTAAAATATTAATTCTGTAAAAATATAATTCATGAAATCTAAATATTCTGTTTCATTATCAGAGAGACTATGTTTTTAGAGCTGCTTCTCCTTTTGTCTCTTATCTGAATCTTCCAAAACTTTACAATCCAAATCATCATGTGAGGTTCTTTCATCTAATGGTAGCTTCATTTCTTCTTGCAGTTTCAGGAATCTATTGAAAGCAAAAATTTAGTGGACTATAAATATCATATCAATGTAACTTTATGTTAAAATAGAACAAAGTACATTGTTTGACTAATTTAAAAACTCAACAAAAATATTAACAAAAAAAAAATAATAATACACTCATCCAAATATGAATCTGAAAAAAGCCAATTATTTTTTTTTTTAATTTTTGGTTGACAGTTGATTTTTGACTCAGCTATAAAATTGCAAAATTAGAATATACCCCCCCCCCCCCCTCAAAATAAAAACAACAACATATGAAATGTAAACAGCTTATTTTTTAAAGAATAAAGAACTAGGACACTGATCTCGAGACTTTGAGTTTGAATCCAATTAGAGGCAGGGTTTTCTAGTTTATGAAAGAAATACTGCCCATCTCTACTTAACAAGAACAATAAAGGTCAATAATCCTTGCACTAGTCACACTATAACATCCAATATCTGTGGCTAGACAAGCAAACTGAACATCACACGCCCTATGAAACACAGGATTTAAAAGAATTTTTCATTCAAAAAGATGAAAATAACATAAGAGACAAGACATCATTGAGGTAATTTTTTTTTAAACAAGTCTACAATAATGTCATTATAAAGGTTTTTGACTTGTACAATCCATTACCTGTCAATATAACGCACAAGCCAATCCTTGTGTTTGAGACCAGTCACCCAAGATTCTGGCATAGCAGTTAGTCCAAGTTTACAACCCAGCATCGCCCCAGCTACAGCAGCATTGGTGTCAGCATCTCCTCCCTTTAGTGAGGAAAAAAAAATCTGAATGTTAGAACTTTTTTTTTTAAATCAACAGTTTTTAGATGCATAGTTCCCTCCATTACATAGACATAAAGAAACAGATTAAGTATGTAAAATTTCCCTTAAGATGTAGAGTGAACTATTTCTGTGACCAAGGGTTAGAAGTCAACAATGTGTTGAACAACTGGTATCACTTTCCTAAAACAGTTCCCAAAGGCAGATTTAAAGACATTCTTAAAAGTCAAGATCTTTTGTAAACTTTTGGAAACTCCATGAAATAAATATTATCAAACTTTCATTTTAAATATAAATAAGTAGCACCTAAGGTTTTTAAGGTGTACACTAAAAAATAATTTTGAACCAATGGTGGACTGTAATAATTAATTAAATACCTTGGTGGATCCAAAATATCTGGCTGCCTGGTCGTGCGGTTTGCGCGCTGGACTGTCATATGGATATATCAATGGTTCAGGGTTCAAACCCTGCCCACTCCCATCCCCTGTCGACCTGCGGGAGGTTTGGACTAGGAAGTAAACTATCTTCAACCCTGAAGGAACATCCGAAACATTTAAAACATTTTACAAAACATTTTTATCTCCTTGCTAATTTGTTTCAATGTTTTTTTGCATCTAGCTAAAGGAAAGGAAGAGAGCTCAAAGGAAACACTTCAGAGCCTTCAAAATGGGCCTTGTCACTGCCACTTGGGAAAAGGGAGCAAATGATGGTGCATGTGGGCAACACAGAAAAATCACCAATGACAAGAGCACAGCCTTTAGGGAAGAAAACTTATGACAAGAAAGACAGCAATCTAAACAGGCTCCAGCTGGAATGGTTTGCCCCATTCACCAGTCACACAAGAAGGCACAGAAATGAAACTCAAAATGCTAGCCACCTGGAGGACAGAAGTGGTTGTCATCAAATCACAGTGGAAAACTTTATGAAGTGTTTCTTAAGATATTATACTAACTGTAGTTTAAAAAGATATTACATCTTTTTGTTAACTTGCTTAACTAACTGAACACCATAAGCTGTGCAAAGAAAGCAACGACCACTCTGACACAAGGGATTTCCCACCTATTTTAGAGGCAAACAAAAATGCTTCTAATGGTTTGAAAAATAAGGTTGAAGCCATGAATATCATGTTTTTTTCAAACATCTATAATATAAATTCATGTTAAACATCTAGTGTAGGAACCTAATCTAAAACATTACCTGTTCCTATAAAAGTTAGATATGAAGTCAAATCAAAACAACACATTATGAAACAGTCTTTCATTTATGCACTCAAATTTAAAGAATGCTGTATTTTGCTCAAATGCTCCACATATGTGTATAACTCACACACTTGACAAAATAAGTAAAAATGAAATCATACAACCCACATCCTTGTATACCCCACATAAACTACCAGCAAATAAATTACTTTCATCTGTACTATTTGTTTTCTTGAGGATATAATGACATGTTATTAAAGCTCTTCAATGTACATTTCACAACAGCACATTAGGTATAAAGACCCACTGGTATGTTCATAGTTTACAATATGCTATGATTATAAGTAAAATAAATTTTGCACACCATGCACAGCTGCCATTTGGATGTAAAAACTTGAATAACTCGGTTATGTGCACAAAAATATGGTAATCCAGTCTACCAATATTAAACCCTTTATAATATTTTTCTTTATGAAATTTAACATTGTAATATTTACCAAATATATGATAGATAACAACAAAGGTATGGTACTCACTTCCATGACAAGCTTAATAAGTGCCTTCTGGAAATTCTCCTGTCTGAGAGCCCAGAAACCTGAGCCTAAACATTTGTAAGTGTAGCCTATCTTTCCATGCTCTGATAACTGAAGTTTTTTCAGCTTTCTACAGTTCATATAAAAATGGAGTTCTGTCTTCTGAAAATGTTCAGAAAGATGTAAGTATTTAGTATCTGTTTTTGATACAGAAGTCATGCTGGTTGAGTGACACATTCTAGGGTCATACAAATAATAGATAGAATCAAATTTAGGAATGAAGGATTTGAAAAATATATAAAGAGCTGGTATATGTACCAACAAAAAATCTATGAACTATATTTCACTTGTTCAACAAATCTTGGACTCAGTCAAAATAATATCTCAATTTACAATTAATACCTTTAATTAACCTGAACTTTACTACATTAACACATGGACAGAATAGGATGTAATTATCTACCGTATATAGGGAATTTGTAATTGTGAGCCCAATAAAATCTTTTAAATTTCTAATTATCTAAATATTCTAAGAGCTTTTGGAAGCACATATTTAAAATGTTTTTTATAGTTCACTTTTTGTTATACCAGCACTGAATAAAGAAAAGTTGTTAAATATCAAGGACTGGATATGATGTTAGATTATTAATATATGAAAAATTGTTTTTTTTGATGTTAGACTACTGACATCTCTACTAAAGATGTCATCTTAATTCTAGGGTTAGGCCAGGGTTTATTTACTATATAAATTATTGGAGGTCCCCCCCATCCCTGTTCTAATGAGTACATGTGAAGATTTTTTAGTAAAATAAATGTGTTTCATTAATACATAGGTCACATGATACCCTCATTAATCAAAGAAAGAGGGATAAATTCACTTATCCATGGATTTCTAATGGTACTTGAGTTACAAAATTTATCAGCACCTGTTCAACTTTTTCTAGCACCAAGCAAGCTCGGTTGTAAGCTTCTTGAACAATGTCCTCCACATTCAGTGCAACAGGTTTATTTCTAGAGAGGTTTGTCTGTGTGTGTCGCAACATGAGGGCAATGGCACAGCTCACTGCCACACAAGAAGCCTGACATCTGATCCATGAATGTAGAAGAAAAGAAGAACTGGTTATAATTTTAAATAAATAAAAGAAATACGATCAATTAGGTTAAGTTATTGTTATAAGTTATCCTGACAAGATCAACGTCTAATCTTTCGACTCAGTATCAGACACAACAGAATGCGACAACGTATGTACCGGAAGATCAAAATTGGAACCAGTGAAAACTACCCATGAGGAGTGTCATCAGAGAATGCTGACCTTGTCCTCCAAAACTGCTCTCTTTACCAAGAGGCCTGTGCAAGACACTGGCCCCAAAACACCCCAATTCAAAGAAAATTATATGGAGCTCCCTGATTTGGAAACCACTGCGCAATTTATCTCATATATTCGTCTAGTCATCGGAATGCTCCAACATAAAAATGAGAATGAAGAAGAAGAAAAAGAAGGTTAAAAGATTTACTACAGCTTATATTTGTGTTGGCAGTAGTACTCACCAACTACTTTTTGAGCCCATATGTGGAGCTTAGTACAGAAAAAGAAACAATGTTGCCCAAAAGTTCTATCATTAATTTTGGCTAGGTGAAATCTAAAAAAATAAATCTCAATAAATAGTAGGGGTGCACCGGATAGTCCCTCCGGCTCCGGCTTCTGCCGAATATTCAGCACTTTTTCACTATCCGGCACTATCCGGCTCCGGTCGGATATCACTACTGGATAGTAAAAGCTACACCTGTATTTCTATTAATATTGTTATGCGCCTCCGCGTTAAGTCTTTTCCAGATACGCCAAACGGAGGTAACGCTTAAATATCGAAACAACACAGGTGAAAGGCAAACAATATAAAGGTAATCGATGCTGATAAATGTCCAACAAGAAGTTTAAACTAAATCTCCATGTTAATAAAAATAAACCAATATTCATAAAGTGGACATGAATCAATAATGTCAGTTCTGAAATACATTAACGTTTTTGTTTCAAATAAAAGGATTTGTTTTTAAAACTATAAACTATGACTATGCACCAAATATTTTTTAGTACAAAAACAAGGTGTGTTAATCTAAATAGAAATAAGATAGTACATTATAAATTCGCATTACATACGTAGCAGCAATGTCTGACACATTTTAAAAGCTTGTCTTGACCATTGAGTGGTCTAGTAAACAAGGAATATTCCTTAACTACATCAGGCTGATAATCTGTCTAGATGTGCGGGTATATCTCCAGAGGTAGAGAGGAGCAACCCCCACCTCTTTTTGTTTGTTTAGTCCATAACGTTGAGTTCACAGATAGACAGCTGACCACATTAAGCCAGATGTCAACGTGTTGACACTGTCTAGAGATCACATCTTCTGAGAGAACTAAGTTTTGTTTACTTAAAGAAGAATTTTTTATTAGAGTCGGGACTACAAGCAAAATCTCTATAAGGTTAATCTGGTATGAGTTTGTTTATTATGAGATAGGTTGTCAATCAAGGGTCTGGAAACAAGCCACACCTTTTATACTATTGGCCGGGACAATAAGTTTGTTTACTTTAAGTCTCAATTAGGAGGCTGGACTACAAGCCAAACAGACACTGACCAGGGGTATCTTTAAAGGGAGGGCTCAACACCCCCAACTTCTTATTTGTTTAATCCATGACAATGTATTGATAGACATTGACCATTCTTAAGCCAGAATGGATTAACGCAGATTGTTGAGAAATATTGACACTGTCTAGAGGTGACTAGATGATGAGACTAAGTTTGTTTACTTGTAGAGAAATGTCATTTAGGGCGCTTAACACACGTTCGTTGCACAATAAAATAAAACCAATATGTGCATGTGTGCGTCTATGTATTTTTCCCCTTGTATTAAAACTTTTAGAAAGAAAACTAATTTCATTGTTTAATTCTATTGACTTAATATATAAAGGAAAACCTTACAGTTAAATTTAACATAAATTGATCTAAAGCACCACAATTAGATCTAGCAAACAAAGAAAAAATATGCTGGAATGTTAAGAAACACTTGACCTCGGTAACTAAGGTACAGAGATAATTTATCTATATGCTTGACTGATTATGCCAATGTGTTATCTTTTTTTGCCTGTACACTAAACACTATTGCGTATGCCCAAGGAAAAAAAACGCGTGAAGGTCAACACCATCAACTATACCCACTACACTAGGACTACATGTGTAGGCTCACTACGTCTATCTGACCAGGTTGTGACGATCAGTCGAACACAAAGTCTTTTTATGTTTTTGTTTGGTAGGGAGGGTGTGGGTGAGTTTTTTTTTTCATCTATAGTTGGTTTTCCTAATTCTCTTAGATCTATATAACAGTAGATCTAAACATAGATATCAATAATAGGCCTACAGACTACAATTAAATCTATGCTTCGCAACATTTAAATCTCAGGCTATGAGTAGGTATAATAGATGTTCCTGCTGTTAATAAAATATTGTTTGCCGCAAATGGATTAATAAATATATGACCTACTACGCTTCAGATTCCAACGATTAAATAACAGCTATCAGTATTAAGCCCTTGAAGCCAGAACCAGAAGCAGCCTTTGGACTTAAAATTACAAGTCAGATGACCAGTTGTTGGTCAGAAATTATTGAACACATACATCCAACCACCATACAAAACAGATGAGAGATTTACATTAGTAACTAGTTAAATATATACTAACAAATTTTACATTGACCCTCCAACACACAGCCTTTATAGTTGGTGGCCTCGTACATACACACAGACACGCTCATGCTACACAGATTAATTTATGTTTATAAATACTGTTAATTTTTAATAAATCAATCAGTAAAAGAGTTTAAAACAATAAGGTATATAAAAGGAAAACAAAATATTACCAACAAATATAGGTATGTTATTTGACACTTTCGTAAAATGCTCAGCAATACAATCTATTTACAAGACACTTAGGTATTTGGCTCCGGCCCAGGCCGAATATCAAATTTTACTATCCGGTCATATCCGGCTCCGGCTGGATATCAAAAAGTACTATCTGGTGCACCCCTAATAAATAGCCACTATACCTAGGATCAGCATGTGTTGTCTTGCTAATTTCAATGACATTTTTCCTGACAGCCTCCAAATCTTCCCACTGATGTAAGCCAAGGATGGATGTTCTCATGACAGCACCATTCGGTGCTATATTCCGCTGGCTTCTTTCCCAACATTCATTGGCTATCTAGAATTTCATGGGTATTACCTTTAAGAACTTATTATATATATAATGTCAAAACATAATAATTTATAAATACATTTTTATAACTAAGTTGTGCACAATCCTTAGGGAGGCAACTGAGAGCACATAATTTACTTATATTTTAATATATAAGAGATGCATGGTAATTGTTTCTTCTGTTAAATGTTTCTGATCAATAATGTTGATTGTTTTACTTTCATTTCATGAAAACCTTGAAAACAGAAAAACTCTTATGAATCACGGTGTCAATTAATATCTCAACTTTGAATTGTTGAAAGAATAGAACATTGTTATAAATGTATGTCTATGATATTAGACACAACAAAGACTGTTAAAAAAAAAAAGTTGGATATTTGGGTATAATGGCAGCCATATATTCCAGTCCTAGGTCCCATCCTTACCCTTCCCACCACATCCATTAAGCTCGGCAGATATAGCCAAGACTTGCCATGTTTTAAAATCCAGTCAGTAGAAGAAATACTTTGTGCTACACAAATGCCAGTTCATTTTATTCCTCATTTAGTGACTAAAAAGAGGAAGTGCTTGACAGAGACTCTGAAAATATTTCATCCAATATTTGAAATTCTATTTTGATAACCCATTTCTTATTTTTAAAAAATCAAAACAAACCAAACATTAATGAGAAAGAACAACAAAAATCTTTTATTTTTGTTTATTTAAAGCTTCATGGAGAACAGCTGAAGCAACAATAAAACATCAACAGATGTCAAAGAAATATCTTTAAAATACACTGGTATGACAAAATAGAAAACACCAAACTGTGGGAGATGAGTGGACAGAGAAATATAGAAGTACAGATCTTAGAGAGAAAGTGGAGATGGATGGGTCACTCCCTTAGAAAAGATACCAAGAACAGAGCTTAACAGGTCTTATATTGGAACTCCCAGGGCTCAAGATGTAGAGGAAGACCAAAAAGAACCTTGCGACGCAGTGCACTAGATGAAGCAAAGAGGACAAAAAAGAGGAACACAAAAGAAAGATGAGAGAGATCATGAATTAAAGTTTCACCTTCTGAGGCTCCAAAATAAAATTTGGATGATTCAGAATGGCATGGGTTGTTGCTCCTATACCCATTCCACCAAGGTCACCAAGTTCTGGGAAACCATTTTTCATCCAACGTTTGATTCTAAACGCAAAGTCACAAACATTCACCTGTGAATGAAAAAACTAATATGTCATACTTAGGACATGAAGAAATACGCCAATAAAGGCTACAATAATAATTGTACCTTTAACAATGTATTAACTAGGTTTTAGAAAAGCTAGTTTGGCAGAATTCACTTTATTCACGCAGAGGAGTGTCAATATAGCCACACACAATGTTCCTATCTGGTTGAGCAAAGCATAAGTATTTAATCTTTAATAGATTCTTGAATTCAAGAGCTAATGAGGTTTGTGTGGGGTGGGGGTAGAGATGTCAAACAATACAGGCTGTTCTACTGGAGAATGTAAATAAAAGGTTCTGTTATACTAAAATCCCAACACCAAATTTAAATTATCAATTAAGGAAATTTAAGATAGTAATTTAATAAAATATTTTACCTCTGTTTTTTTACTGGCTTCAAGGCTCCTTTTTTTAACTAAAGTTTTTACAGAACCCAAATGTACAGAATATTAAATTTTAATAATCACCTGTCCTTTACAATACAGCAATGATTGCAATATAAGAATCATATGATCACTGTCATCAGTCCAATCCCCTTCTGACCATCTACTTCGGTGAAAATCTGGAACTTTCTGAGAATATTCCAGTGTCTTAGGCTTACTACCATAATACTGACAAAGTAAAAAAAAAAATTGATTCAGATTTAAATGTAAAAAAATAATTCAATATATAGACTAGAGTGTATAGAGTTTTTTTTTTTAAATAATTGAAGATAGGCCTATATATTGTCAGATCATTTTAATTGAATTGTTTTTTGTTTTTTTTAATTAAAAATAAATAGCATATAAAGACATCTTTTAAGAATTTCAAAAATTAATCAATGTCCACCTTTTTCGCCTCATCTTTAGTTAAAAATTCTGTAAGAAGACCTATGGCATCCCCCACACACTGACCAAGTATGGTGGCCCTGATTTGATCTTTAATAGTATTGTCCATGATTAACTGTCAAGTTCAAATAACTGTAGGATAAAAACAAAATCAAGCTTTTTTTTTAAATTTAAATTAAAACAAAAAAATAGGCTTGATACTACATTTTAAGTAAAATTTTAACTAAAATGCCTAAATTGTTTATTTTTCTTTATGTTTCAAATAGAGACAGATATATACAACAATAAAACCAACACAAGACAGAAATTTTACTAAGAACATTAGATGAATTACAGAAATGGGAATCAAATTGGAGCATGTCTTTCCACCCAGAAAAATGTCAGTTATTAAGAGTAACAAAAAAAACTAAAACAAATTAATTCCATTTATCTTATTCATGATAAATCAGTAACACAGACTGAAAACACAAAAAGTTACTTAAAAGTAAAGTACCAATTATACATAAAACACTGAATCATAATCTTCAAATACAAAAAGAAAATTTAATAAAATACTCAGAAAGACACAAAGATAAAGGCACATTCCTCGTTCCATATGCAAGGACAAATTTGTACAAAAGCTCCTTCTTCCCTAACGCTCTTAGAGCATGGAATGGGTTGCCTGAACTAGCCAGGAAAACCAGTGACTTGGCAGAGTTTAGTGTCAGGCTCATCTTGGGTATGATTTACATGCCCGGGCACCTCTCATGATCAAGCAAAGAATAAGAGAACTTAGAACTATGGCTTACTAAAAATAGAATACATGTCGTTCAACTGAACATCAAATTGTTCAACATGAACAATTTTAATAATAATGACATGTTAAATTACATGAGTTAAAACAGGAAAGCACGTTCAACAGTTTAATGACATTATGAATATTATGACATGAAGGATGAATACATAATAATAGTATGTACAAGGTAAATACAAGATATACATATTATGCAAATGAACTATAGCACACCTTAATCTCATTGCCACAGTCAATCGGGGCTCGCAACGCCCACATCCAACAACATGGACAATAGTCAACTACAATAACAGTCTACAAATCAGACTCGACTCCTGCAGAGTCCCAAAAGATACAAAAAATACACACTCCTTTGAGACCACCATTCGCACGATTAGAGGACAACAGAAGACTCCATCTCAATACAAAACAAGAGAGCAATGACACCAGTATAGTGAATCCTTAGAAACTAAAACTAACAAAACCTTATGGTGCACAAAAGAAAATACCAAGCAAGATGCGCAAGACATTTAGGTCATTGGTTAATATGCATGACAAAATGCATGACGAGTAGGAGGTAATCATCTTTTTTGATGTAACGTCTGTATCATATAAGATAAGATAAAAAGAAACTATATATTATTATATTATATTATATTCACATATAAAATACTTTAACTTTTGAACCTTAAGAGATAATTGAATACAATTTTAAACAGAGATGCTTGATTATCTGTTGATACTTATTTTACTTTTAAATTATAGATAGAAGTCAAGAAAATAGTTTACACTTCATGATGAGGCACCACATGACATGTTAAAAAAGTGACAGAAAATTACTTTTTTTTTCTGTTAAAAAGGCTGTAGTTTATTTTAACTTTCAGAGATATATGAATAAAATGTTCAACACAAATGCATGTTTTAATAAATTGTGTTGTTCTTTTTATTATTTTGAAACCTGAGATTGAAGACTGAAGTTAACACAAAACTTTTTTTTGTTCTAATAGTATTAATAGATATAGATTATTATAGATCTAGATCTGTGGCAACATTAAGTAAATGTAAATACGTCACCAGGTCAAAAATAATATTTTCCAATATGATTTTTTTTTACTTGCGCCCAATGATAGTGTCAGATTTGTAAAAGTATTTATTACATCCTTGTCTGTAGGCAGTATAGCTGCCACATTATACTTATAAAACGAAATTACCCTAATTGGCCTAGCCCTAATCATAATGGTAATATTATATATAATATAGTAAATAGGCCAATAGCCCCACTCAGTCTCAGTGATCTCATCTGGAGTCGACTGGAGTCAGTTGACTTAGCACTGAGTGAATTAGGTCAACTAGGTTAATCTTCTAATAAAATAAATCTAATAATAATATTACTAAGTAGTAGATCTATATAGTTAAAACTTAATATAGTATATATTATATAGACACTAGATCTATACTATAATCTATAGTCTACTATAGAGCTTCAACTTGAATATAAATATCTTGATCTATGATTATTTGTTCTAGACTCTAGATCTAGAAGATCTAGTCGACAGACAATGACGGTGTCCAAGACACTAAATTTGACTAAATTAACCGTCTCATTTGTTTTGTTTACATTTCAAAATGAAAGTGTAAACCTAGATATAGACTTCCGGGTCGCGAAGGTTTTTCGGAAGCTTCTCCTATAATCTAGTACCCTACCATTTTAAAGTGCGCATTTACATTCAGAGAAGTACACAGACCTATGCAGAAGACTTTTTCTTTATAATTCCTTTTTTTTTTTTAACTGTAGAGTTGATGAAGAAAATATTTTTTTGGTTTAATTGATCAATAAGGTGCTTGATGAATCTATATGTCTATTATTTAAGAGCAAAATAGCACTCACTGATTCATTTATGTAGGCCCCTATGGATCAAGAGATCTCAGCAACTGCAGAAAATTTAAGATCCGCGTGAAATTTATTCGGAGGCCTACCCAGGTTCATTTTGCTTCTTAGTTGCTTGCTAAGAAACGATGATAGATTAAAAAAAAAAGGGAATTATAGTCCTATAGGGGGTGTAGTAAATTTAATAATATTTCTTTTGGTGCATGGTGGACTATTTGAAATGTTAACTAACAAAACCAAATTAATAGTTTCATTTATTTTCTCGTCAACATGCGTGTGTGTGTTTGAAGAAAATTAATTTTCCCTGGTGCCACAACGGTCCAACAGACTAAGGGATAGATAAATGTAAAAAATATATTAGACAAAACAAATCAAGTTGACCAAAGTCATTCTTATCATGAAACCTGTAAAGAGAAAAGCGAAAAGTTTTTTTCCCTATGTACACTTGAGTGTGCAGGACAAAGCCTATTACATACACACATGGGCGCCCGCAAGGGGGGTGGTGCACTTGCACACCCCTGGATTTTGAGTAGCTAAATTCTAATCTTTTTTTTTTTTTGCACCATCAGATCAATTTGAATCTAAGTAGCAACTGAACCAGGAGTGCTTGCACTGGTGATTGAAGTACAGTTGTATTAGACTAGCCTATATTATGCTTATCAGGAATTGATGGCTGATCATGTACGTGCACCCCTCTGAATTCTGAATAGTCAAATTTTAGCCATTTTTTTTTATACCTTCAAATCAATTTGCCTCTGTTAGGAAGCAACTTAACATGTAGTGCTTCAACTGAAATAAAGTTAATGATGATAAGCTATTATAAATTGTAATATATATATATATATATATATATATATATATATATATATATATATATATATATATATATATATATATAATTCTCTTCATGGCTCAAGAGTTACGATATATAGTAATGGAAAGATCACTCTTTTATTTCTGCAAGTCGGACGGACTAGATCTAGAGTTACCCCACATAATTTTAGAGGCGAAATAAAAAGAGAGTGAGGGGTAGAACAAGTAGTATTCACCCGTCACTAAATAGCAGGGCCAGACTTAACCATTGTGGGGACTATGCAAAACGGATTTTGCGGGGCGAAGTAGGGATACGGATAATAAGTGAAAATTTAGAGTTTTTATTAGAAAATAAATTCGTCTTTGCATTTTATTCATTCTGTAGTGCGTACAGAATTACTACACGAGCCTTGGGTTTAGCGAAGTCATACATTATATCATATAAATTCTATTTCCAACATAGATCACGCTCAATAGCAAGAATTACCAAATGTTTCAATCTATCTATGAGAATTGTTGACCTCAAGTAATTCTTCATTAGTTTGAGGCGCGAGAAGCTTCTTTCACTAGATTCCATAATTACGGGTATTGCATAATGCTGTTTTTTTTATCGCGCGTAGGATTGGTGTTTTTATTATTTAATGACACCCAAAAATGACAATTTTTGTCTATATATTTCAGGAGATTTGTATGTGTTTCCAAAAGATTTTAATGATTTCCGGATATTTCCAGGACGTTTTCGTATATTTTGCGATTTCAGGAGATTTCCAGGAGCTCCTGGTAAAACGACAAGAGGCCGGGGGAAATCTGTCATAAGTTATAAATTGGTTTTATTTAATAATTTATACTCCTAGAATTAGTACGGGTCCTATGAAAGCGTGGGGCACACTGCGGTCGCATAGTTTGCAGTGGCCTAAGGCCGGCCCTGCAAAAAAGCGGCGTATGCTACGCCAGCGGTCGACTAGTATTTGTGAAACTCCATCCATCACATATTATTACGTTAGAACTTTTTGTGAAGTGTCCGTTACAACTGATATTAAAACCCTAGTTAACATCAGTTTAACACATGGAAGATGCTGGACGTAATTATCTTTTTTGAAGTAGTCTGCACTATATCAGATATAAGTCTCTCTCACTTGTCCACTTTAGGTTGATCCGCGAAAGTGTTCTTTCATTATGTCGCAAGAATAATTTCAGATCTTGAGGAGCTGTCAGAAACTCATATGCCTATATTTAAAGCAATTTTAATTAAAGAGGCATACCAGTTTAGAAATAACATGAAAAAAAGTCAACTTTCTGCTATTAGGGTGAGGTTCAGTGTTGAAACCAGAAGATATATATATAATTATACTCGATTGTTGAACAAAATGGAATAAAGTAAAACAAGCAAAATACAAAAAATAATAATAATAATAATAATATTTTTATAAGCTTTGGTTTAGCATTAAATTTGTAGGCCTAATAGCTCTAGACTCTAGACCAGTGGTCTTCAAAGGGGCGCCATCGCCAACTGGGGGGCGTTTTTGAGATTTTGGGGGGCGCTGGGAGTCAAATGAACGGAAAAGGGGGCGGTAAGGGGGGCGCTGGGTATAAAAGGGGGAAGAAGAAACAAAGGGTGCTCTGAAACAAAACAAATTAAAAAAAAACTTCAAATTAAAGCTGGCAAACTAAATATAAACAAATTGTAGTTAGCTTGCCTCTAATTGAACGTTAGAAATTGAGTTCGAGAATAGTATTTTTTTAAAAATTCATACTCTTTTGCTGAAATCGGAGGGTATCTATCTAGTGACCTTAGATCTTGCGCGTATAAACGTTCATAATTTGATAAACAAACTAGGTCATACGCCTTTTATATTAAAGTTTATTTTATCAACATATGTTAATATATTGATATGTATGTGTGAATTAAGAAAACGTTAAAGCCAACATTCAAATACAATAATTTAATATTTTTTTTAAACAAAAATATTGACAAAATGTAGTGAAAACTCGCGCTGGTATGTCATAGAATATTGCAAAGAGTTTTAGTGAATAGCCACTAGATTAAAAACAAATGATGAAAAAGATGTTAGACTCTTGTTGTCAGAGGCGGTCTTAGCAGTGCGCGGGGCCCTGGGCGAATGTCAAATGCGGGGCCCTGCGCTGTAAGGGTAGACTAGATATATCGTACCAGGTTAAGCTTTAAGCTAACGGGATCGTCCGCCACTAACACTGAAGCCCTTTTTTTGTTATTAAACATACTATCTTACGTAATTACTGTATTATTGGCATTTAAACTACATAAATTCGAAATGTTCTCTAGCTTAACTTCTGAATCTGATCCACAAAATGCTAAGTCAAAACATCTGCTCTTTGTGGCTAACATCAAGCGTGCAGTCAAGAATGACGGGAAAATATGCCATCAGGTCCCTACATGGACGTAGCCAGGATTTTTTTTCGGGGGGGGGGGGGATTTTGTTCTCCCCTCCCCCGCCCCCCCCCCCCCCCGCGGAAATTTTTTTTATATGTATGTGTGTGTTTGTATATAATCTTTATTACATTCTGACCCATCATTCTTTAGGAAGACGCTTATTGTGCCTTAGAATCGGTTCTTCCTGGAGTTAGTGGAAAAATTGTAGACTCCCCGCTATTGCCAGAAACAAGGGTCTGGGGAGCGCTAGGAGCTCCCCCAGCGCGGGGCGAAGCCCCGCTGCCAAGCACTATTTCTGATATTGAAAGCCAACAAAATGCATATTCTGAGGTATCGACAGTCCATTTTCCTGCTATTAAAAAGTTTTTTTTCAAAAAACTAATCTGCTATTCTTACTAACTTAGACCCTCCCGCGCCGTTCGGCGCATTCGCCGTCAAGCTGTCTCCACAAAAATCTGTCACTGGTAATGTCTGAGGCCTCTTCCCACCTGCTCTGAGGAACTCCATGAATGTGTGGCGCCAATTTGTACTAGGTTGTCACCGCAACTCTTATTATGCCTAATTCATTTTGTCCGAGAACATGTCCCGCAAAACCTCATGCGACGCTCTGTCACAATCTTACTAAAGGGTCGACTCCAAGTTCGGCATAGGATTTCCTTGATTTACACCCGATCTCTATAACTGACTCCTAAAATCTGTCTTAGCCATCTTTGTTGAGCCACATTTAGTGTCTTTCAATTTTGGCAGATGACTATTCACTGCACTTTATTAAATGAGCCCCACCACTGGTAGAAATGTGTAACCTCTCTTGAATACGCTCTTGACTGTAGTTAGCTTTAGATTTTATATCGAAAAGGGAAGTTTTATTGTCAAAATCATCTTTTGGGGGTTTTATACTAAAAAATCTCTGGAGTTATGTTTTTTTTTTATTCAAAACCCCATTTAGCTACGGTCATACAATTTAGTAACTGTAGTTTGCTTTAGAATAATATTGAAGATAGAGGTTTTCCATCTCAAAACGCTCTGTAAGGGGATTTTCAACTCAAAACCATCTGGAGTGGTTTTAAACTTTTAAAAAAGCCATCTCAAAAACTCAAAACCCTTAATTGTCTTGGCTACGCTAATAATTTTAGTGTGTAATTTGTTTTTTTTTAATTGAAGAGGTATTTTTTTAGCATCAAACCACCCTGAAGGTGGGTTTAAACTCAAAACTCCTTTTGGCAACGCTCATAGATTTCTGAGTTTGTAATTTTCTTTTTTTTTTTATATTGAAGAGATATTTTTTACCTTCAAACCCCACTGAAGGGGGGTTTAAACTCAAAACTGAGTCAAAACCCATTTAGCTACGCTCATAAAATTTTGAGTGCGTATTTTGCGTTTTTTTTATACCGGGTATTGAAGAGTTATTTTTTAGCTTCAAACCCTACTGAAAGAGGGTTAGGGGTTAACTCAAAACCCCTTTGGCTACGCTCATAGAATTGTGAGTGTTTAATTTTCTTTTTTTATACTGAAGAGAGGGTTTATTTTAAATTTTGGAGGGGGTTTAAAAATAAAAACATCTTCCTTACCTGTGCTCGTGAAATTTGGGATATTGTCGTTTGCAGTTTTTTTTTTGTTTTGTGTTATAGAAGAGGGGAATTTAACTGCGAAAACCCCTGGTAGGGGGGTTTTAAAATCAAACCCCTGGTAGGGGGTTTTAAACTCGAACCCCCCTGTAAGGGGTTTTAAACTCAAAACCCCCCTGGTATGTGTTTGAAACTCAAAAACCCTGGTAGGGGGTTTTAAACTCAAAACCTCCTTTGCTGTGCTAGGGCAAGTGATAGTTTAGTATTAAAATCTCCCCTAAAATAAACAAAATCAAAGCAAAAAATCAATCACTAAATTCCGACCCCCCCCCCGCTGGGGAGGGATTTCATTTCCCTGGCTACACCCATGCATTGGTCCATAAGCTCGTTTTGAATCCTATATCCGAGATACTGGTCGTGAGCCTCGGAGTTTTAATTCTTCAAAGTTCTTGCATGGTTAGGTTAATTTTATCAGCATCTCAACCAAGCCTCAAAACTAGCGTTGATCGGCACACAAAGTTTCTCTGTTATCCCACGAAAAATGCGCTGTTTTTTGTTTGTTTGTTTGTTTTTTTTGTTTTTTTTATGTTGTTTTTTTGTGTCATTTTTTTTAATGCCAAGGTGAACTGTTAAACAGTGATAGCCGCTTAGAAAGTACAAATCATAAGAGGATGTCTTAATCGAAACTGAACAGTATTTCGAAACCAAAACGTCATGTTAAGAGCTTAAAAGGTAATTGGTATCATATTAATGCCCAATAATAATGAGCAAAAAGTTGTAGTTTATGAGAACCAGTCTGGTTTTCGAACCTGACGTTGACAAGTGAATCTCCTATCGCTGGGCCCTCCATTAGGCGAGGGCCAGGGGCGGTTGCCCCATTTGCCACCCCTAAGGCCGCTACTGCTTGTTGTAAACTGAAGTTCGCTAGATTTCGAAAGTGGTTTGTTATTGCTCGTTTTGTTAAGCTCTTAAATACAATTTTGAATTATTATTTTTGTTGTTGTTGAGAAACAGGAAGATTCATCGGTTGGCGTTGACTTAAAGCAGGCTAAAAGATATCTTTTTTTTTTTTTTTATGGTAGGCATATAACGTAAATGAATGAAACCAACCCCCGACAGCTAGGATAGAAATGTACTTTCATTGATTATATCATTTTTTCTTTAATCGAGACATTAAATCTATTTTAAAGAGTTTTACAATCTTAAGTAACTAGTTTGTTAAGAAATGAATTACTGCCTAAAAAAAAGAACTTTGCAATCCACATAACACTGCTCTTTGAAGAAATTACAATTCGCTTCTAAGATGTAAATAAATAAATAAATAAAATATAAATGACAATTATTAAACATCTGTTACCGATGTTTCAATTGAGTTGCTGGAAAAAATAGATTTACAAAATGATGTGTTCAGTAAAAAGAATGTCAGTATAGGAGGCACAACAGAGATGTGACTGCATTTGAATGTTTCAGTAAAATTACAAAACTTTGTTCGAAAATCGAATTATGTTTTAGCTTTTCCATCAACATACATGGTTAACCTAGATTTAGTGCGTAACAAACTTAATGAATAAACATAGAAATAGACTGGATGTAGCCACTAGAGGAGACCTTCGCCTTGCTTTGGCTAACTTAAAGCTTGACATTTCTAATATTGTCATACTGCAGAAGGCAAAGGGTTCCCATTAGCTTAATTTCATATTGTATTAAATTCAGCAATAGTAATGTTTCTATTAAAAATAAAAATAAATTTACAATTAAACCTAAAAACAGTAGGCCCTCATAGTCAATAGTTTAAAGGGGGACTATTCTTAGAATTTGAAAGAAAGTCATGACGATGAGATTAATTTTAGTGTGTAATCACTGCAAATTAATTGACATAATTTTTGTATAATGATATCATTGTCAATGCCTTCGATTCCGAAGATTAAGGGTAAGTGCACTGTTTCACATAACTACGCAAACCCAGTTGCGACATGCATATTTTCCTGAATTTCATGCAGACAAAGCCGTTGTCAGGTGGCGGTCTATTCAAAGTTTACTTTCCGTCTTTTGCGCATGCCTTCAACAATGCCTTTTCTTTGAGTCTGAAATGTTTGTCCCGCAGCTTTTGTGAGAGTTCTCCAAATGCCTCTCTCAGAGGCCATCTGCTGCCAGAGAATACTGCCAGGTACTTTCTTCTATGCCAGTGAGAGCGAAATGGAGCTTTATTGCGCTTACCGGGGGCATCTCTGTAACTCCGTCCTACTCTAAGCTCGCCAAAGAAGATCGCCGTTGACATGCGGTCGTCTGCCATGCGGGAAAAGAGTTATTGACTGCATACAAATGAATAAATATATGACATTTTGTTCATATTGGCCTTCTCACGATTCTTTCTAAGTCTTTTTCTTAGAGGGGGGCGCTGGCGGATTTTGTAATAGAAAAAAATACGAAAAGGGGGTGTAGGCCAAAAAAGGTTGAAGACCCCTGCTCTAGACTAACAATAATAAATATGTGTGATTAGAATTTTTTTTTTACCATTTTTTTTTTGTTTAGCGCAATTTCATGCTTTTAGCGTTCTTAATACGCGTTGATCCTATCCAGGGCCGCCGCGAGGGTTGTGGCCGCCTGCGTGCAAAATTGAAAAATGCCGCCCTTCCCCCTTTTTTTTAGCAAAAAAATTTATTAAGACTGAGCTTGACACTGTACCTAAAGCGCTCTTTGATTTAGATCTATTTTTGTAGACGATTCCTTTTTATTTCATATTCATATTCATTGTCGTATCCCCATGCCCTCTAAGTTGTTTTGTTTTCAATTTTAACTTTGCATTTTTTTTAAGAATGTAATGAAAAAGAAAAGAAACTTAGTCGTAATTATAACACAATTTTTAGGTTTTATTTTTCATTTATATTTTTTAACACTATGTATAGAATCCAAATTTAGGAAATCACATTTAACCCAAAATAATGGGCATTTTTTGTTTCCGAAATAGTGTTGCCTACTTAAATTTTAAGCTTTGTTAAAGTTTCTTCATGGAGATAGAATTGAAGATGCGGCAGGTTTTCGCTCAAGTCGGCAA
Source organism: Biomphalaria pfeifferi (assembly GCA_030265305.1). NCBI lineage: Eukaryota > Metazoa > Mollusca > Gastropoda > Planorbidae > Biomphalaria > Biomphalaria pfeifferi. The sequence continues at coordinate 5,495,046 of JASAOG010000022.1, forward strand.
GGGGTTTAATTCCGGGCGGGACTCGGCGCTAAGCGTATTCTGGCCTTTTTTTCTTAGTAAGAAGAGAGAATTTTAAAAAGGCTTACATTGATGTTTTTTCTTTCAGAACGCACTGTTCATCCTAATAAAAAAAGTCGAGGGCCATATTAAGTATTATAATAAAGAAGCAGCCCTGGCCAATAGTATTATGCGAGGGACATTCTAGGTAGGCTTACATATTGCATACGTACTTCTGTAATAGGCGAGATCATTTTAAAAATAGTTTTCCTGTATTTAAGTATGACTTCTCTGTCGAGGACGGGTTTTTTTTCACACAAAAGTATTCGCAATAATAAAGTGCAATAGGCAGAGAAATTCGACTATTCTGAGACAAAAATTCCAGAAGAATCACAATAGCGAAGACGTTTTAAAATGTTTTCTTCAAAACATTTTCATCCATATTGTTGCATACGCACCTCGCAAAAAGCGGTCTACATTTAACAAGGTCTTATTAGAAGATAAAACGACATCTCCTACTTAATATATTTTAATTTTTAAATATGTCATTTTACTAATATTCATATAAGTTACACTGAAAATAAAACTTTTTTTTCCACTCCCCCTCTCCTTGTTGTTAGTTAGTCGTTGGTTTGTCGCTACAAACAGCTTGTACAATTGAAACAATAAAGGCGTTTTATATTTTTACTAAATAAACTTCAATAACTTGAAGAAACTTCTTATGTGAACTGTTATTACAATATTCACATACTTAACTTGAGATTGAGATGTAGTATTAATGAAATATACTGATATTTAAACAAAATCTAGCTCACTACAAAACAACGTCTTTACTTTTTCATGTCTCAAGATTGTTTGCCGTTTCACATTTGCATTACTCTAATTTCATCATCCTCAATGCATAACCACCAATCAATCGTTTAACCTCTTCTTACTGCCGCATAGGAAACACACACACACACACGATAACACCCCCTTTTGTCAGGAAGTTGCGCCCTCCCCCCCCCCCCCCAAAGCAAAGGTACTCGCTCCCCCCACCTCGGGGGAATACCCAAAGTTTGAGAAACTTACTACTAAAAGAAGATAATTAAAATGTATTTTAAACTGGAACACAAATGAGCTTATTGTAGATCTACATCTACACTCTATAATGGGCCAAAAATATTCTACTTTCAACTAACAGCCATTTCAAATAAAAATGACAATGTTTTGAAATTGACTTTCTAATTACTAGATCTACTTACAGGGCGGGCTATTCAATTTGAAACAAATATTGCAAACAACCCGCGAAAATTCAAGGCCAGGAAGAGTCGGCGCTTATGGAAAAACCCGTGGGAATCCATCGCGCGCCGCTTTTTTTTTTCCTTTGTAAAGTTTTCAAAATAACTTATTGTACGAATATCGTCTCCCCCCCCCCCCCCCGCAAGTTTTCTAAGGATAATGGAATAATTAAACTTTAAATAAAATATTTAAGTAATTTTATTATTATTATTAAGCTAAAAATTAAAAAAAATCTTGAAATAATGATTTGGCCGCCCCTTACATTCGGCCGCCTGCGTGCAATGTGCACATTGAACAATAGGTAGCGGCGGCCCTGATCCTATCACTTGTTTGGACCAGTTGGAAAGGGGGAGAAAGAAAGGGGTTCCTCATGTGATCGCTTTTTAAAATGTTTTTTTTTTTTTAAGGGAAAGACCTGAATAATTTATTCGAATTATCGCGAGTCCTATGAAGGTGTGGGGCCTATGAAGGTGCGAGGGCCACTGCGGTCGCATAGGTTGCAGTGGCTTAAGGCCGGCACTGCAAAATTGCGGCGTATGCTAGAATGGGCTAATTTGCAGTTGGCTTGCAGTTAAATATTCTGTAGCACGTTTTTTTTTTTTTGGAAAAATCCTTGTCATCTGTCTTTCGATTTGATAGATGTGAAAGTTTCTTAAAGAGTGCAGTCATCTTGGTACATGCATTTATGTCTTGCTGAGTTGCGGTCAGTGTTAGCGCTCGATAAAACGTCCATCGTTTTACGATAGAAGAGATATAAGAAAGTTCTTCCCATGCCATGCTGAGTTAAAACGTTGATTTGTATCGACGGAGCACTGGCAGCAACAAGAAACCAAAATATACAAGCAGCAGCAACACGAATTAACTTCGTCTTCTTGATATTTCAGTCATGAAAATGCAATATCTCTGACACTAAACAGATGTATTTGAGCGTTTGATTTAATGATGGCGATCGCACTCGAGAAGAATTCATTGCTTTTGTTGTTGTTAAGAGAGATGCACTGCCTGTGTCTGACGTCATTGTCATATTAGGCCCTATGTACATTTTTCACATGGACAAACTACAAAGACAAGGCTACCATGGCTGCCAGTGATGGGTAGCACTCAAAACTATTCAGGCAAGGATTCGTAAAAAAAAAAATATCCAAAAGCAGACCTTGTCCATTGCGCGTTTCACAGACTTAACCTTGTTATCAATGACCTGAATGAGGTTTCAGATAAACGTAATGGTACTAGTGTCATCAAGAAGATTATCTATTTCTTGTATACAGTCCCATGCGGAGAGTTGGTGCTAAATTTACCTTTTTTGCGTGAGACACAATGGACTGAGAAATATGAATTCATTCGCTGTTTTATTCACAACTTTGAGATCTATGATTGTTTGACGGATCTTAAAATAATGTCTGTAAGTGAAACCAGAGTGCCAGACAAACTACATACTTGTAATCAGTGCCTGCTTCTTATGTGTTTCTGATTTGTCTTTTGATTGTCGTCAATTATTCATCTGTTCTTGAACCAGTTTCCTTGATTTTGCAGTCTGTCTATTTTAGCATAAGTGTCCACTCAACAGCACATCAGCAGTCACATTAATGACATAATCAAAAACCCACTTGACCATGCTGAGGAACTCTTTCAGGGATCACATCTTGAGGAAGGCAAGACTGCGGGCAGACAAACTTGGTCTTGAGTCTGTGCTGCCGAGATTTTGCAGGCGACAAAAACACCGAACAAAAATCACATGTTTGGATTTTGGGATTATTACAGAACAAGACTTTACATTCCGTATCTTGATTCGTTAGCTTCTTTATTTATGTCTCTCTTTTCCAGCAATACTAATGCTCAGTTCAACCTATTGTCTTCATACTAAAACGATTCAATAGTTTCAACGTAAAGAAGAATATCAAAACAGCCAGCTAAATGTTCATCGCCGGCGTGTCCATCGCGATAAGAAGCAATTCAGTAGTAAAGTGAATGATAATTTTGGCAGTGTTTGTATTTTTGTTTGATCGAACGTTAGGGTGAACGGGCCGCATGGACAGACTTACCAAAGTGTACAGTAAATAGTTTGTTGGCATGCTCGTTTTTTTTTTCTTCATGAAACAGGTATTTACAGTGAACTTGATATCGCATAGGGTTTTAATAATAATAATAAAGTTGAAGCTCCGACTTTTAGTCATAGGTGCCAACTTGCACCCCTTCTGCAAAAAAATCCTGCGAGCGCCCATGAATACACACCTGTTTTTTTTATCATAGTAAAAAAAAAAAGCAAATATTGAAAATACATTACTGTGATAAAAGTACACTCACAATCATATTGATACCTCAAGCATGAGAATACTAACAGAAAATAAAATACCGAAATAACCAGAACTTCAAAACCGAATGTGTTCTTACGAGTTAAACTGTGCAGACTGCGTTACCATATATTCGCGTACACACGTATACCAGAACAAATTACAAAATAAGTGAAACCTAAATCGTGAAACCGGAACCCTTATATACCCCGCATGTGCAAAGCGTGAATTGCCGTAGTCGACCGATACCTAAAGACGTGCTACGAATCCACATATTGATGAAACTATAAAAAAAAATCAAACAAAGCATTAGGATTTATTAAAAGATTTCTAAAAATCAAATAAGAACATGAAACTAAAATGTCATTTAACCTTGGTTAGGCCAATAATAGAATATGCATCCTCCGTTTGGGACCCCTCAACTCAAGAAAACATTAAGAAACTGGAACAGACACAAAATAGAGCAGTGAGATTCATAACAAATGAATATTCACATTTGACTAGAGTAACACCTATAGTAAAATCACTAAATTTAGAAAGCCTTCAGGACAGAAGACTCAAAAGTAAAGTAGCAATTATACATAAAACACTGAACCATAATCTTCTAATACAAAAACAAAATTTAATAAAATACTCTGAAAGACACAAAGATAAAGGCACATTCCTCGTCCCCTATGCTAGGACAAATTTGTACTAATACTCCTTCTTCCCTAGTGCTATTAGAGCATGGAATGGGTTGCCTGAGCTACCCAGGAAAACCAGTGACTTGGCAGAATTTAAGTCATTGGTTAATAAGCATGACTAAATGCATGACGCGTAGGACGTAATCATCTTCTTTTTTGAAGTAACGTCTGTATTATATAAGATAAGATAAGATGGGATCTTTGTATACCCCGCACAGTTGTCATTCGTTTGTAAAAACTTATATTACCCCTACGTTAATATGCGTGAAATATGGTAGTTTTACTCTTTTTTTCTGAACTAGGTCAGTGAATGTTGAAACTCAATGTCAACTATAAATCGTCCGTTAACGAAGGAATGTTCCTTATTTAAGAGCATCATTATGTTTTTTTTCTCTCAAGCTAATTATGAACTAAATAGAACTAAAATAGAACTAACACCGACATCATTTGTCAAAGTGTTAATATGTAATTTAAAGTCTTTTCTGTTATTAGCGTTTCTTTTCTCTCGGTGATTTGACAATGAAAAGTCTAAATACCGAAACAATTTTCACATGTATTGATTCGTCAGATGGCGTTCTATTTCTGTCTTGCTTTCTCAACACTCCCACGTGTGGATCAGGTTCTACTTTAGTACAGAGGCCGAGTGAAGGGGGAGCTAGGGTGCAAGTGAGTGCATCCTTCCACGGTCGATGGGGAGCCAAAAGATTTCCCACATAGAAAGTTTCTCAAAATATTTCATTTTTTTAAATTGAATTTTTGAAAATGTAGATTTAGATCTTTTTTCAATACCTCTATTCAACTCATATCTTCTTTGAACCTTCTGAAAAAAAAACAGGATGTTGAAAGTGGCTCTAACTATCATCTTGATTTTGACAGTTGATGTATAGGCTATAGTTGGAAAAAAAATTAGTTGCTCGCTGGCCACACTTGGAAAACTTACAGCGCACTCCAGATTTCTTTAATCGCTAAGGAGAAAGCGCGAACAAAATTAAGGGTTTTGGGCGCCAAAAAAAATATTTGAGAAACACTGTTTTAGGTCTGCGTTTTTAAGGAAAGATAATAGGTTTTAGGCCATTAATCTTGATGTTGAAAGCTATATGGTTACATATCGATTGGATCGTGCTACTCCTAATAAATTGTAACAGCTATTCTATACAAATTACAAATTATGCATTTTTCTCTATTCTTTTTTGAACGTAGAGGGATGACGCCAATAAGTACCCTGCTCCAATCGCCAGACATGTCCCACTGGTCCTCAGCCGTAGTAACTCGAAAAGAAGTAAATTAACTCTATGTATAAAAGGAGATTATGTTAAAAAAAAATATGTGATAAAAACTGAAACTAAATAATCGCGCGGCCGTAAAAGAAATAAAAAAAGGAAAGTTCGCCTTTAAGACCTTGTGATCTTATGATTATCTTATCTTATCTTATCTTATCTTGATTTATTACAGACGTTACTTAAAAAAAGAAAAGAAGATAATTTCGTTCTATGCATTTCATGTTATGCATATTAATCAATGACACTCTGCTAAGGCGTTGGTTTTCAGGACTGATTCAGGCAACCTATTCCATTCTAAAATTGCACTAGGAAAGAAGGAGCACGTGTACGGATTTGTTCTAGTGTGTGGAAATAGAAGTGTGCCTTTATCTTTGTGTCTTTCTGGGTATTTCATTAGGTTTGTCAGTTTTGTTTCAGTGTTGTATGTATTGTAGCTACTTTACTTTTTATTCTTCGGTCCTGAAGTCTCCAAGTTTAGCGATTTTACTAAAGATGTTACGCTAATCATATTTGAATATTCGTTTGTTATAAATCTCACTGTTCTATTTTGTATTTATTCTAGGTTCTTTATGATTTCTTGAGTTGAGGGATCCCAAACAGAGGATACATATATTAATTATGTTATTGAATTTTAATATTATTTTGCTCTTTGTTGATCAATTGTTTCATTTTTAGATATTTTAATTTATTGCAGAAAAATCCTAATTATTCCAACTTTTTGGTGTATCCAGTGAATAGAAAAAAGGAAGTGTTAAAAAAAAAAAAGTAACTAGGAGAGAGAGAGTTTTAATGAGATCTTGTTAGCACTACACAATCCAATAAAGGAAGCTCTTCCGTTTCCAGCGCAAGTTTGTATTTATTGCGATGGCAACATCGAAGGTCAATTTAGAGTCCTTGACCTTGGATAGTTTAGTATAAAAAAAATTCCACACTATTTATTGCACACATTCAAAAGCTAGAAAATGTCAAAACAAAGTCATAATTACTGAAACTATTCAATCCTATCTTCAGTCTCATATCTTACCAAATCACCAGCATGTCTCAGCCGTTCTGTTTCTCCGCTTCATTTATCTGGTCGGTTATTTTATTCTAATGAGTCACAATTTTCAACGTCGCCAAGATGTAAATAGCTTTTTACAGGAATTATCAGTTATTATGGAAGGCAAATTTTTTCGTATGGTATGCGCTCTGGACTGTCGTTTCAATGGTCCCTGGTTCGAATCCAGCGTGATGTTTGGGCTAGGATGTAATAGTCTTAAATTCTGAAAGAATATCTTAAAATGTAAAAAGAAAGACACATTGTTTGCCACATTTCTTCTTCATTTCTCGTGGCTGTTACTAAAACCTTTCTCTTCTTCTCTTCCCTTCGTTCTGTTCACTTGTTACGTTTCAAGACTTGTAGGTCTGTAAAGGGGTTAATGGCTTACCTGGGACTGAGATATGACTAGCAGACCTTTGTTTCCTATTTTAATGGCAGGTCTCATTAGAGAATGATAGGCATAAGAAAGCCACACATACACAAACAAAAAAAAAAACAAGAAAATTTTCATTTAAAAAAACTCTCAAAACCAGTAAGTTAATATTATCGTTACAGTTTAATAGCATTCTTCATTAAACCATTTAAAAAATAGGATTCTTCCAAAACAATGTATTCATACTATCAAGATAGATAGGAACACTGGAAGTTTTTTAAAGTAGGATGAGGAAACAAAGAAAAATATATTACAGAGCTTTTCAGAAAATGTTTAAAAAAAACAAGACAAAGACACTTATGGTTAAAATAACAGCAAAGTTTTCTGGTCAGAAGTTCCATCTCAACAAAATAAATATTAATATCTCGTATTGTGAACGTTTTTGTTTTCTTCGTAAAATGTTAGGTTGTTTTTTTTAATTGAAGTAATTTTTTTCCTTTTACCATTTTTTGGACACAATAGTTTTCCAAATAATGCGGATAAAGGTAAAATTGGTGAATAGGCAGCACTTTAAACAAAGCACTTGGTCGAAAAATAGTTAACTTCTGTAGCGGTATCTGAAGCCTTTTTCTGTTGCTTCTGTGCTGGTGAGACATTTGGTGAAATTTCTTCTAAAGTTATTGCTGGTTATGATGTAAACGACGAAATCAATACAAAATTTTAAATAGTAGAGCAATTGGCACACGCTCTGGGCCACATAAAAGTGGCTGTTTGTGGTATTGGTGTAGTTTTCTCCGTAGATTTTGGCCAGCAGTATGCCACAGAGCCTGGCCACGTAACTGGGCATGTACAGGAGGATGAAGACACTGGAGACCCATACCAGCAGTTTGGTGCTCCTCACCTGCGCCAAAGTCAGCGTGTTCTCAGCGCTGTTGTTACGCTGCAGCATCCTGACGCTGTGGTTAAAGTGACCGTGGTGCCTGCGGAACTTGCGGATCGTCAGAATGATCTTAAGGTTGAGGCCGACTACGCTGAAGAAAGGCACCACGAACACCAGGAACGTGTCGACGTACGTGAAGTAGCTGAGAAACTCGTAGTAAGAATAGTTAACCTCACACCTGGGGTGCGCCGTGATGGTGGTGAAGAAGCTGTGAGAGTAGAGGATGAGGGCCAACAGAGTGGTCATGGAGATGACGATAAAAGACTTTTTCCTGTTACACAAAAAGGACGCCTTGAAGGGGAAGCACACGACAATGCTTCGCTCCGTCATCATCAGGACCACGTACCAGGCGGAGAGGAAGCTGCCAATGTAGGACATGTACACGACCACGGAGCAGTAGTAAGGTAACATGCTTATAGCGGGGAACAGCGCCATGAAGCTCAGAAGAAGGGTCGATACGAGGAATAGAGTGTCCACCAGGGCCAGGGCGGCCAGGTATTGACTGCAAGGCTGGTAGCGGTAGGAAGTGCAGACGAAAACCAAGAGTGACGTCACGTCCCCTATGATCCCCAGAACGCATATGACCGGCACCCCGTAGTGGTCCATTGCTTTGACCACCATGGGTATGGTGGGTGTTGTCAGCTCTCCATGTGTCGAGTTGTCGGTGACATCAAGAGTAATGTTGAACGAGGCTTGGCTTTCATTTGAGAGTGGACTTATTACAAATTCTTCGATTCTATCCATGATGTTTTAGCATTTACTCTCTAATATTGTATATAGGCAATAAAAATACTGAAGGTAAATTGTATATATTTTAAATGACGATATAATAAATCCATTAAGAAACCTAAAACGTGAAGTACTCTAGGAATCTCTGATTAAACAACAACACATTTGATATTTAGATAATGTTTTCTTTTCCTTGACAGCTACATTTCTAAATCTTTTTTTTTTTGCGACAATATCGAAAGTTCAGTCTCTTCTATCAAATTTCAGTCATGAAGAATAGTGCTTGAACTAAAAAAAATGGAAATAAAAGTTTTATATTTAATAAATACAAGATTCATACAAAATAAAAAAAACCTAATTTGATGACATAACATAAAAAGAAAACAGTAACAACGTATAAGTAAATTGAAACCATAAACTGAGGACTTTATAGTCAAACAAAAATATATGAAAGAAATACTTAAAAAAAACAACAACATACAAAACCAAGCTTTTATTAAGCGTACTCGTATCAATTAGTAGTCATGTAATTAAATTTGTAACAGAAATTTAGACTAACGATACAAAATCATTTTTAAAAATTAAAACATTAGGGGAAACTCATGGCTCAAACCTACTAAGGCTTTTCAAGCCAATATGGTAACCACTCTACCAGTGGAGAGCTTATGAACATGTAAGATAGTATACTTATCTATCGTTTCTATAGTCTCGTCCTATTTTTCAGGTCTGTGTTCACTAAGACTCAGACGATGATCTATAAAGGGGACTAGTTCAGGTTAAACCGCCACCTCAGTCAATTACAATTTCTTTCTCTTGTTCAATATACCAAAGAAGATAAAATAAAATTACAATTAGTATATTAAATAATTGTTTAATTTTTTTAATGGATGGATTCTTGTGTTGTCAGGTGAAAGAAATAACTGCTAAATTTCAGATTGATCCTAGATTGGGTGAGGGAGAAATCTGTGTACAAATATTTTACCATACCGACAGACAGATAGAGTGAGTTGGTATAATTTTTGTTAAAAAAAAGGGTTCATAAGATGGGGTGTATTAAATTACGATATTTCAGATTTCATTAATTTTTTTTGGCCTCTTTATCTCTTAAAGTCACTCTAGTGTTTTAATAGACACGATCTAAAGTACACTGAGTTGTTCTCATCTTTCTAATTAGCTTGACTTCGATAGAAGACATTAACTAAATCTTGACAAAACCCAAATACATTAGAGCCTTACTTTTAATAGGCAAAGACTATCATTTTTTTTTTTTTTAAAAAGTTATATATTTAAGTTCAAATTCTTTCACAAACTAGGCATTCGGATTTTGTTTGTCATCTTAAAGTAAAGAAAAAAAAAAGGCAAGTATGTGAGTGTATCGAGCTTACAACATTAGCGTTATTAGAGAGAAGCTTAATCAGCTGAGCTATCCAACCGTAAAATTGAAAAATGTTTGACATGTTTCGGATGTTCCTTCACAGTTGAAGATAATTTACTTCCAAGTCAAAACCTCCAGCAGGTCGACGGGGGATGGGAGCGGGCAGGGTATGAAAGGACCATCAACAAGTCCAAACCACAGTCCAGCGCACATACCACTTGAAATAAATGATTACTTTTTACATGAGTTTCCGACTAACTTCCACCTTTACATTGCATCCAGGAAAAAAAACGTGTAACGTAAAAGTCGGAATAACAATAAAAAAAATACATGTTATTTCCTTTTCTATTCAAACAAATAGAATTGTTATAGTTATTTTATGATTTGAACATAACACTGGTGTATACATTTCAGAATGTATAGTTATGAAACAATAAAGTGATTGTAACAGATGCTGTTGTGTATAATTTTAAATTTAGTTATTCTAGACGTAAATCTTACGGCACAAGATACAAGCTTAGGCCGAGGACCTGCAAATAAGTCATTGAATAATTTTAACATCACAACCTCTGTAGAGCCCCTGCATTTTGACATCATGACATGAGATAATGTACTTAATAAATATATAACTTAAGAATATATAACTCAGGTTACTCCCCCGAGACTTACCCCGCCGAAATGATTTAATCTGTTTGGAATACACTCAACAGTCTTACGTAACAAAATGAATAGGAAGATTACCTGGCAGTGGGGTAATATTTAATATTTTAGGTAAAAAAATATATTTCGGACACTCGTCTGGGGTAAACCCTGACGTGGGGGCCAGGAGGGACTTTCGAATTGATCCTACGAGTTTTCTGTGAGTTCTGGCTAAAAAGTTCACAAAAACACCCCTTGATATTAGCAGCTTTTGTCCTGTTTTAATACGTGATGGTAAAATACACAATTGCTTTGCCACTTGATTGTACCTCATAAGTATGTACATTCTTATATAACTGAGAATATCTAATACCATGGACGTAGCCAGGATTTTTTTTTTGGGGTTTGAAGCTAAAAAGTACCTAGTCAGTATAAAAAAAAAGCAAATTACACACTATAAAATCTATGAGCGTAGCCAAAGGGGTTTTGAGTTTAAAACCCCCTGCCAGCGGGGGTTTGAAGCTGAAAACTACCTGTTCAATATTTTTAAAAAAGCAAATTACGCACTCAAAATGCTATGAGCGTAGCCAAAGGGGGTTTTGAGTTTAAATCCCCCTCCACCAGATGGCTTTTTTTTAAAGTTTAAAACCCTCCAGATGGTTTTGAGTTTAAAATTCCTCAACAGAGCGTTTAGAGTTGAAAACCTCTCTCTTCAATATTATTTTAAAGCAAACTACAGTCACCAAATTCTATAATCGTAGCTAAATGGGGTTTTAATTTTAAAAAAACAACAAAAAAACTCCAGAGATTTTTTAGTTTAAAACCCCTCAACAGATGATTTTGACGAAAAAACTTTCCTTTTCGATATAAAATCTAAAGCGAAATACAGGCATGTAATTCCAAGAGCGTAGTCAAGAAAGGTTACAAATTTCTACCAGTGGCTTGGGCTCCATTAATAAAGTGTGAATAGTCTTCTGCCAAAATTGAAAAACACTAAATGTGGCTCAACAAAGATGACTAAGACAGATTTTAGGAGTCAGTTATAGAGATCGGGTCTAAATCAAAGAAATCATATGCCGAACTGGGAGTCGAAACCTTTGAACGGTTGTGACAGAGCGTCGCTTGAGGTTTTGCGGGACATGTTCTCCGACAAAATGAGTTACTCAAAATAAGAGTTGCGGAAACAGCTTGCCGGAAAATGCGCCGATCGGCCGAAAGGGGTCTAAGTCAGTAAGAATAGCACATTAGGTTTTTGAAATAAAACTTTTAATAGCAAGATAATGCACTGTAGATACCTCAGAATATGCATTTTGTTGGCTTTCAATACCAGAAATAGTGCTCGGCGGCGGGACTTCGCCCCGCTCTGGGGAAGCGCAGCGAGCTCCCTCAGACCCTCTTGCTAGCAAGGGCGGGGAGTCTACAAGTTTTTCACTAATTCCAGGAAGAATCTTTTCTAGGAATTAATAAAAATCTTCCGAAAGGGTCAGAATGTAATAAAGATTAATTATGTACACACACATACACATATATATATAATTTTTTTCCGCGGGGGGGGGGGAGGGATCCCCCTAAACCCTCCCCGAAAAAAAATCCTAGCTACGCCCATGATAGCATACATATATACATACATGTCTGTGTGTGTGTATGTGATGTGTGTGCCTGCGTGCGTCTGTGTGTGTACATAATTAATCTTTATTACATTCTGACCCTTCAATCTTTCGGAAGACGTTTATTGTACCCTAGAATAGGTTCATCCTGGAGTTAGTGGAGAAATTGTAGACTCCCCGCCACTGCCAGCAAAGGGGTCTGGAGTATTTATTAGATTTTGTCTTTGTATTTGAAGATTATGGGGTTGTGGGGAGTGGGAAACTGATACCGGTAATCGAATATACATGGTTCGGAGGGGTAGCGTTATAAAGCGGTGTTATGGAGTGTGTGTGTTTATATAGTGACGGTGGGAAGAGGTTAGCGATTGATTGTGAATGATGCAGCATAGGTGGCAGTGTCGTTACTTGGTCTTAGTTAGGAAAGACGACTCCAGAACGTAAGACTGAAAGGTTGTGTTATTGTAGTGAGCTAGATTTTGTTATTTTATCTTATCTTGTATAATACAGACGTTACTTAAAAAAAGTAGATGATTACGCCCTACGCGTCATGCATATTAACCAATGACCTAAATTCTACCACGTCACTAACTAACTATAGTTTAGTTCTAGCATATTTAATTTCACATTAACTTGATTATAAAGTGTTATTTAGTTTGTTTACAACAGGAAGTTACTCAAGTTATTTGAAGTTTTATTAGTTAAGATACATTACGCCTACAACGGTTTAGTTGTCTACCAGCAGTTTGGTGCTACAAGTCAACGATCGGTAACAACAAGCGGGCCGTGTCAATTGGATGGAACGATTAATCAAGTTTTTAAAAGGATGCAGAGCAGGATGTATAAAGTAAAAAAAAAAAAAGGACCAACCCCCCAACATATCATAGAGATTATAAAATATTTTTAAATAACTGACAAGCCGAAGTCTAGTCAGATAGCGTAAAGAAGACTATTTGTTAAGGCGGAGAGTTGGGATGGGGGGGGGGGGGAGAGAAAAAGTGATACATGAATTTACGGGACGGTCTAAGTTATAAACAGGAAGGGAGGGGGTCCATGGCAAAATAAACAATATATAGCCTGGGACCAAATCAAAGGGCGGAGAGAGAGGGAGAGAGAGAATAAGCACAAAGATTGCGCATTAATGAGCCCACTACGCCTCAATTTTCTTTCTTCATTTTCAACCTCTCATTCTTCGTCTGTCCGTCTACTATTTGGATTGCACCTTTAGAAATACATTAAGACACTTAGAACACCTCAGCCATTGATTGCTGTCCTACAAGACGATGAAATAGAATGTTTTTCAAATTTGGTTTCCAACAAGGCAATAATTGAACTCTGATTGGTCTTCGTTATTAAAGAACCCTGTATTTCCAGCTTTATGTTTCTGGGCTAACGTACGGTCATTAGACATAAGGCCATTCACATTGTCATTAATCAATGACCAACATGTCTGTGTGAGTGCAGGACACTGTCTGGACTCTTTGTGATAAAAACTTCAAGAGTCCACTTAATGGTATTGATTAACGGCTTTGTGGTTCCAAAAAAAGGTCCCCCCTTTTTGTAAGTACCGAGAAAACATTTAACCTACGTTAGTGGAGGACTCTTCCAGTAAACTGTACAGACATTAAAAGAAGGAGAAGGAAATGTATTACTGGGAAAGGTTTTATTTCTTAAAATGTTCTTTGCGATGAACAAGAATTACATACGGAAATTTGACCTACAGGTTGGGATCAACTCGGAATACCCAAGTAAATGGGCATCTAGAAGTACTGATGCACCAGTAAACGTGTTTTCTAAATACTGACTGCTTCAGTACACTGATATTTCTGAATACTGACTGCCCCAGTATACGGGTATTTCTGAATAATGTGTTCGAATACTTTTACGACCATTTTCGTTACAATAAATAGGCAGGATATTTATAATCATTTTGGTTGTTTTGAAAAGAAAAGATAGAAATTTCTTGAATTCTTTTCAAAATAAAAGAAGCAAAAAAACAACAACAAACAAAAAAAAAAAATCAAAGTGAAATGAAGATGAACTATAACAATTATCTAGAGAGTAGCCTAATGGTCCATTTATAAAATCTAGATATAAATAAAACAAGTGTGATGAGCAATGAACAACATGAACCGTGTGGGTTACAAGAAAGTGAGCGTGTAAAAGTGCGTTGCCTTGAAAGATTTAAACAAATCGAGTAAATTTCATTCAAGCTGGCCAACAGCTTCTATTTAATTTGAGAAAGAACATAGAGGATTAACGTAGTAACAAAATAAATACTTTTTTAGTTTACATTTCAAATATAGCAGTTTGTGTTTGTTCATGTTTGTACATTGTGTAGACTTTTATGGAAAATATGATGCCCCGTGCGGCCCGCACCACCCGCACATTGCTAACTACGCCTCTGATTTAGAGCAGTGTCTGTCAATCCTTCAAAAATCATGTTGTCTCTCTCCTGTAACAGCAAAAGGGTCCGGTTGAACGCTAAACGGTCCCCTAGCGGGATCCGGCTGAACGATGGACGCTCCCCTAGCGGGATCCGGCCCCTACGCCAAAGTTTTCATTCATTCTGAGCTAAACAAATACATTCTTCTGGAGTCTACACCGTACTATTCATTTTTTAAAAACGGCGGCATTTGTGGGAAGGGACAATCTTCCAAAACCGCTCCACCCTCACTGCTGCTCTAAACTCCTAATAAAACTGTATACCAGAATATACACGGAATTACATTCGTTATGCATTTAACACCACCAGCAAGTATAGTTTTTAAAGGAGATATAGTTGGATATCTTCAAGGGATATCTACTACTACGTTGTACATTTGTTCGATTGAAGTCAAGCAAGGAAAGATAAGATTATTCAGCAAGAAACATTGTTATTATCGTTTTAATCCAAACATACACGAATTTATTATATACTAGGAATGTTCAAGTTAGCATAGAATTCTACATCATTCCACATCAATTCGAATATGTGCATGTTTGCAATGAAGAAAAAGAAATGAAATTAAAGTTAGTTTTTTATTGTGATTGGTCATATCTTTATATTTAGCTAAGTGTACAGGAATAAAACAGCTACATCCACACATAAAATCTATAAAAAGCTCAGATTTAAACGCAAATGCCAATTAGAAGGGTGGATGATTAAATAATAATTGAATGTTATAGTCAGAAATAGTAACTATACGTTCGCTTTCAGGCCATGTGATCCATAGAGCAAATACTGTAAAGATCATTTGTTTCTAAAAACGACTTTTAGCAGGGGTGTTAAGTAGTCAGAGCCACGACCAACCGTCTTTACATTTCCCAACTATTGTTACCGTTCGTTGACTTGTAGCACCGAACTCCTGGTAGACAACTAGACCGCTGTAAGCGTAATATCTCAAAACTAATAAAACTTCAAATAACTCAAAAAACTTTATTTATAATATAGACAAAATCAATTTGTGATCAATGAAATATATGTAGTAGACTTTAGTAATATTATTTTATAACTAACTCTGACTCACTACAACAACAACTTTTCAGTCTTACGTTCTGGGGTCGTCTCTTCTAACTAAGATCAACACACACACACACTCCATCACACCAACTAATTTTAGATACCAGAGTTGGGTGAACTCGTTGTCCTGAAAATCCCGAAGCTCGAGACCCCAGTCTTTTCCAGGACTCAAATTTGAGATGAAATCTAAGCCAGCATGGTGTTTCTGTTGCTTGCACATAGCATACCCGGGTTTGGCACAATGTAGTTGTAGCGGTGTTGTTGTGTAGAAAATTAAATATAATGTAAATATAAGGAATATAATGGCATTGAGTGACTGATACCCATTTACAATTTCAGAAGTGAAATAGGATGACCCAATATCCGATTGTGAGCCGGATACAGAAGTGAAATCTAATGACCCAATATCTGACTGTGAGCCGGATACAGAAGTGAAATCTAATAACCCAATATCTGATTGTGAGCCGGATACAGAAGTGAAATCTAATGACCCAATATCCGACTGTGAGCCGGATACAGAAGTGAAATCTAATAACCCAATATCCGATTGTGAGCCGGATACAGAAGTGAAATCTAATGACCCAATATCCGACTGTGAGCCGGATACAGAAGTGAAATCTAATAACCCAATATCTGATTGTGAGCTGGATACAGAAGTGAAATCTGTGATTACCCAAGCGGAAATACAATAGCGAATTTACATGTCTATGTGTGTCTTCTGTATCAAAACTCAAAGCTACTAGAAATTAATGTGTAAATAATGTGCACTCACAATCCACTCTGCAAGCATTTACCAGCATCACCTTATCCATCCATTCCAAGAGAGTTGACAACACTAATCATGATAAACCGAGTATGATGTCAAAATTAAATACCACAATCACACTGCAGTGGAAATGAAAATGCTGATAAACTATCAAAGGCGGGGTTATCTATGGAGCAGCCAGATAAACCTGTTAAACTATCCCACCCTTAGGTCAATGTTAGTCAACAATCTAAAAGAAGAGTGGCTCAACTATTGGGCATCAGGAAAGACAGGCAGAGCTTTGTACAATGAAATGACACGTAAAACAAACTGGACAGTATTAATTTACTCACCCGCAAAGAGCCATCCACAATCTTACAACTAAGAACAGGACAGACACCTTTAAATTACACTATACACGTAGTCTTTTGGAATGTAGGCCCCTACTTTGTCAAGAAAATAATGCATTTCATTAGTTTCAGTGAGTCAGTCTGCTTAGCCCTCTGTGCATTGATCATCGAAATGTTACTTTCAGCTCTAGCGTTATAACCAGGGAATGCAAAAATCACCAATGTCAGGAGCTCTGACTTTCAGTTTCTGTTGAAAACTCTTGACTTACAGTTTCTGTTGAAAACTCTTGCCTTACAGTTTCTGTTGAAAACTCTTGACTTGCAAGTACATGATCATTAAGAGGATTGTCCAAACAAAACAACTTATAATTAACTTCAATGGATCGTGTATTTATACCTCAAGACATGAAGGATTGCTATATAATATGCCAATTCAGTGAAAAACAGAGTAAAAGCCATATATTTTCACCTTTAGCTGGACTCCTGGTAACTCAACATTTAGAATTCAAATTAATCAGGTCACATATTTCATAGGGATAGTTGTCATCAGCTATCAGGAAAAAAATACGAATGAGTTTGTACTTTTACAAGTAAACACTCTCGCTAGCAAAAAGGAGAAACCCCTCCATTTTGTGAAGAGATGAAAGCTGAGCTGGTTCGGTCCTATTTTAAAGCATGACTCATTGTCAAAAGTCTTCAAGTTACAAAGGTGGGAGCACGAAGACAGTCGTCCAAAAAAAAAAAAAACTGGCTGGATAGCATAATGAATCCTGCTAAGAATAGCAGATGACCGGGAAAAGGGGAGGAATTTGTTACGCGAACTGTTACAGCTCCTCTACTACAAAGGTCAAGGAACTAGAGGAGATGATTTTTTTCAAACAGCGAAACCAATATTCTGTGAAAAAAAAGTTTTACAAATGTACATCGTTAAGATTGTAATATTTTACTACAACTTGATTAATGAGTTAAACGGTTTCAAGAACTTTTGAAGCAACATTTCTGAATTTCTGAGAAAGGACAGTGTCATAGTTTTAATTATTCTCTAAAGCAATTAGCTTTTCAAGGCGAAGCGTAATTCGAAACACGCTTGTACACGATAGCTGATCCAGTAGAAATGTCCACGTTGATCATTCATTCTGTCAATGCAAAATTCAATTTGACCATTGATTTGGAAAGAAATGTTTTGGACAAAAAAAAACAACGTACAAGAACATGTTTATAAATAGATTTTGAGGACGATGTAAATAGACTTTGATGAGCATGTAAATAGACTTTGATGAGCATGTAAATAGACTTTGATGAGCATGTAAATAGACTGATGAGCATGTAAATAGACTTTGATGAGCATGTAAATAGACTTTGATGACCATGTAAATTGACTTTGATGACCATGTTAATAGACTCTGATGACCATGTAAATAGACTTTGATGACCATGTAAATAGACTTTGATGACCATGTAAATAGACTTTGATGAACATGTAAATAGACTCTGATGACCATGTAAATTGACTTTGATGACCATGTTAATAGACTCTGATGACCATGTAAATAGACTTTGATTACCATGTAAATAAACTTTGATGACCATGTAAAAAAACTTTGATGACCTTGTAAATAGACTCTGATGAACACGTAAATAGACACATAATTTATAAAATGCATTTAATAGCCTATAATCATGATACGGTCAGTGGTAGTCAGACGATCAAAACATTTTTCTTGAGTGCTGACCAAACTGGTCACTTTGCGACGTTTCCCTGCCTTTTTATGATTATTTACTGCATCTGTATGGTCTTTATTGGTCGAGGAATACAATAACAACAGCTGCGTCAGAGCTCATTAACTATTGTTCAAATCTCAGATATTTTAAAGGGCTTCCAGAAACGTCTTAGAGAATGACCTTGAAAGAAGTTTACAAAATAAATACTTCCTGTATTTCTGTTTTTTTTTTTTTCCTATAATTTATCTCGAGCTTCAAATATCTACGCATTTACATTCATTTCAATTAGACAAAGGGTTCGAGGGGTGAATATAGACAATTGATGGAGTGTATTTATTCACGCGGAGGCTTAGACTTTTAAAAAATATGAAAACAATAATGGCGCCAAGTTATACTAGGATGTCATCGCAACTCTTGTTATGCGTAATTCATTTTGTAGGAGTACATGTCCAAAAACCTCATGCGACGCTCTTTCACAACCTTACTAAGGGGTCGACTCCCAGTTCGGCATAGAATTTCATTGATCTCTATAACTGACTCCTAAAATCCGTCTTTGCCATCTTTGTTGCGCCAAATTTAGTGTTTTTCGATTTCGGCAGATGACTAGTCACTGCACTTTAGTAATGGAGTCCAGCCACTAGTAGAAATTTGTAACCTCACTTGTCTACGCTCTTGGAATTAGGTGACTGTAGTTTGCTTTAGATTTTACTTTTATCGTTAAAATCATTTTTTTTGGGAGGGGGGGGGGGGGTTAAACTAAAAAAGCTCTGGAGTTTTTCTTTTTTTAAATTCAAATCTTCCTTAGCTACGCTCATAGAATTTGGTGACTGTAGTTGGGTTTAGAATATTATTGAATAGAGAAGTTTTCAACCTCAAAACTCTTTGTAGGGGGATTTTAAACTCAAAATAAAAAAAAAAAGCCCTCTGGAAGAGGGGGGTTTAAACTCAAAACTCCTCTTAGCTTGGCTATGCTCATGGATTTTTCAGTGTGTAATTTGCTTTTTTTTTTATATTGAAAAGGTATTATTTGGCTTCAAACCCCGTTGAAGGGGTGCTTAAACCCCAAACCCCTTTGGCTACGCTCATAGATGTTTGAGTAATTTGCTTTTTTTTATATTAAAGACGTATTTTTTGGCTTCAAAATCCGCTGAAAGGGGGTTTAAACTCAATATCACCCTTTGGCTACGCTCATACAATTTAAAGTGTGTAATTTGCTTTTTTAATATTGAAGAGATATTTTGTTTTAAACTGGAAACGCCGCTAAAAGGGGGTTTAAACTAAAAAAAACCTTTGGCTGCGCTCATAGCATTTTGAGTGCGTAATTCGCTTTTTTTTACATTGAAAAGGTGTTCATTAGCTTTAAACCCTGCTGATGGGGGGTTAAACTCAAAACCCCTTTGGCTACGCTCATAGAATTTTGTGTGTATCATTTGCTTTTTTTTATATTAAAGAGGTATTTTTTAGCTGGAAACCCCTCAGCAGGGGGGTTTTAAACATAAACCACTCTTGGATGCGCTCATAGATTCTGGTGACTGATGAATAGATAGTCTTATATTGAAGAGGGGGTTTTATTGCTAATTTCGGAGGAGGTTTTAAAATCAAAATCTTCCTTAGCTATTTTCTTGAAGTGTGGGGATTGTCGTTAGCATTTTATTTTGTTTGGTATTATAGAAGAGGGGCTGCGCTAGATCAAGTGATGGTTTAGTTAGTAATAAAATCTCAATAAAATATACATATACATTTCATCTTGATTAGAGAATGGAAAGTGGTGAAAAAAAGTGTACTCCCCCCAAAAAAACAACAACAAACAAACTAATGAGAACTCCACATATACAGCCACATATCTCAATAAGTAGCATTTATTTTCCTTTTTATATACTAACAAAATAATTAATTACGAATAACTAATTAACTAAACTTTTTTTTTTAAATCATGTTTTTTTTTGGTACAATAAATGTTTAAAGTTTCAACCTGATCCAAGAACGAGTGTGAGAGAAATAATGTATACAAAAATTGTACCAGAGAGAAAGACAGACAGACAGAGTGAGTTAATATAAAGCTTTGTAAAAAGCCAGACTACAATTTCCTGCGAAACGGAGTTTTTTTTTTTATTAAGTTAATCACAGTTATCTGTTCTTGGTTTACAGCTTTATCTTTAATATCCGGTTTACAGTCAAGAATCTCTTTTTGTGTAAAGAATAAAAGGGGGGAAGTGATAAGCCTATTTAAAAAAAATTAAAACATAACGAGGAAATTTTGGCGAGATTTTCTAAGAAGTAGACAAACAATGTCAAGGACACTACATTGAAAAATCACTGCTGCCAACTTAGTATTCAAAATGAACTTAAGATACGAACGGAAGAGCTTTGAAATTTGATTCTAAAGTGCTACAAAGCTAGGTATTTATAGATCTGCCTCACTTTTCTGAAGATCCTCTTTAAGAAAATAAAAGTAATAGGCCTAATAACAACACCACAACAACAGACATTGAAAATGAAAAAGAAGAAAAAGGAAAGATTCTTTATAGTTAAAAATATCTATCGACAAAACAAACTTATACACACACACGCGCCCACACATTTCTATATACATAAGACTACTAAACAGACAATATTACTTGACTTTGAGTTGTTGTTGATATTGTCAAAACTCTGCTTCCGAATTCAATCCCCATTCCCCAAAATAAAATCAGTAAATAGTAGAATTGATATTTGTCTTACAATATTTTACTGGAAAAGTAACAATAGATTGTAGACAACACAGAATATGCTTTTTTAAATGTTTCAAATACCGGAAATAGAGATGAGCGTTGGGGCTCCACCCCGAACCCCACTGTAGGAGGTCAGGCAGGCCCCTAGCTGGCAGCAAAGAGGTGCATACTGTCGTTTCACTAACTCCAGAAGGAAATTATTCTAGCTACAAAAGACGTATTAAAGAATGAAGGAAGTGGATATATTTGCGGGAGGTGGGGGAGGAGGAAAACATTCACCCACCCCCAACCCCAGCCCCCTTGGGCTAAAACATCATTTTTAGATAGGCTGAAACAAAAAAAAAAGAAAACAAGGTTACAAAGACAGTTTATGTTGAAACACAAACTGAAAATCGGCCCCCCGAAGTGGTATACCTAGAGTCTTCACCAGGATTCGAACACGGGACTTCCGTTTCCAAGTGCTTTACCCCTCAGCCACAGCATCTCCATATAATCATTTAGCGTACATTTATATTTTTTTAATAATAATTATTAACCTTATCCTACATTTAAAATTAATAACATGTTACATAGACATAAAGAGAAGCTAAAATGTATTTATTCTACAAAATTACATAAATTGGCAACACGAAAAAAAATTATTGATCTACTTTAGGTAGTGAGCTAGCTAGAAATGACATGACAGACTTGGAAAAGACTTTCTCCTCGCAAAAAAAAATATAAAAAAAACAATTTAATATCTCCATTGTCATTTGTCATACAAACTAGATCTCGATCTAGCTACAACTAGACATAGTTCTTAAATCTAGAACTAGATTTAGATCTAAATCTAGAATAAGATATAGAAGCGTGGTCGAGAGACCAAGCGCGCTTGAACTTGGCTTGACTTGACTACCTAGAATAGGGCTCGAGATTCGACATCCGACTCGGGTAGAGTTGTGTTAACTGAGCGCCTAAAGGCAGCACGGAAAACCAACTCCTAGATACTGTGATAAGTTGGATTAAATATTGGCCGTTTTGGGTGTCATGGGGATTTTATAGTATGAGAACCCACACTTGCACATATAAACTACAAGCACAGCGTTGTAATGGAGGCAACAAATATTACGATGTGAAATTATGTACAGTTTATTATACAACATAAGATAATTAATAGTGAAATGCTGTACAGTTGCTATGATGGGACCTAGCGTATTTACATGTAGGAGACTATCATCATAAATATGAGAACCAAGTGGTCTGAGTGTCATTAGGCTGGTTGCTTAGCTTTTGGCCCGGTGCTGCAATGATGAGTGTGGCTTGTACGTTGGCGTAGTTGATCCAGGCTCCGGTTGCAGTCCAACGTTGTATGGTTTGCAGAGCTAAGCTGCATCTACCATTCAGTTAAGCCAGTGACGAGTCTGTGGCTAGCGTTGTTACTTGGACTCTTGAAGGATGATTAGGACTGATGTCTGCAGATCTGGTGCCAACAAATCTGGTATCAGCTTATGTTGCTAAGATTTCAGGCGGATGTTGCCTATAAAAGCTGCAACGATATGATGTGTACGTCGGTTTAGCCATAATGATAACACTGGGAGGTAGATGCCTTTCCGTGAAGGACATCTTCAGACTTAAGCTAGTTTCATAAATATCAAAGGGAAATAACAATTGAATATAGTGTCCCATCAAGGGAGATAACAATAATAATGGTGACTCCCATAAAGGGAAATAACAAACAGTAATAAGTGATATATGAAAAGTAATATAAGTGATGTTCACCAGTCACGGTGAATAGCAAGTACATACATCGCTTAGATAAATGAGATGAAAGAGGAAGGGGAGAACAACGTCTGATACTCGCCCATGCTCTCACATAAGTAAACATAGAGCATAAGTAAATACATACTCAGTAATAAGACATGTTTACAGAAATGTTTTGATAATTCCCAGTCAAGGAAATTAATCAATGGTAATATATTCAAGGCTTGTGCTGAGCGCTAATATATCAGAGGTAAATTAATAGTAGTTAAAGAGCTAAATACATCTGGTAAGAATTGTTAATAAATTCTAGTCCAGATGGCTTGAACATTTAGCCACAAAAGTCATGATATACAATATAAGTATACAGTAATCTACTTACATTATCCATGATAAGAATGCAGAAATATGTACACAAATAATGTAGTAATAAATGCACAAATATATATATATACATTACTAAGTAAAATGGTTCTCAAGCACTTTACTAAGTTACATACCATATATCCAAACTGAAATAAGGGAATGAAAATAGTCCAGAGCTCAATCAAGACATAGATGTGTTCCCTGTCAGCTCTCCAGCGAGAATGAGATCGTACGATGAAGTTCTGTCCATATACACGTGGAGGGGGGGGGGTGGCGGGAGATAAGTGGAAAGGTGGTCTAGACTATCTGGCGTCTTTTGACAAAGGGATCCCCGCTTGACCGTGACGAGAGTTTCCGAGAGATAGACATTGCGCGAAGGCGCGAGTTGAAAGCCCAGGAAATTCGCACAGGTGGTCAGCGAACTAAAGGGGGGGGGATGATCGGAGGTGCCCAGGGCACGGTAGATTACACCTTGATACTGGCTTTGCGCTAGACGATCGGCAAGAACGCAACCCGAGGTGTCGAGTCGAATGGGCTCTTTGAAGTGACCAGCCGCTCCACAAAGGGGGGGGGGGGGTCAACGGATGTTTGCCAAGATAGATGGAGGGAGTGTACTCTTGTCAAGAGTCTAGTGTGGCACGTGTCAAGGTGGGGATAGCAAAATGTGACATTGATGCCAAAAGGGGGTGGGGTTGGATTGGAGGGGTGATGGCTGTGTTTTTAGCGCTTGATCGCTAAAATTAGTAAATTTGATGATTATCTTATCAGATACCCCCTCCCCCCACTGGTCCACAAATGAGATTGGACAAAAAAAAGCGCTCTGAGCATGCTATAAGCATGAAAGTAGCGCAATATAAAATTAATAATAACTAGAACTAGATCTAGATCTAGCATCTTGATTTACAATCTAGATCTAGACTAGAATTCTTATGATTTTACACGTTCAATCTTAAAATTACTAGACCTAGGCCAATGTTATGATCAGGAATAGTAGGCCTTTTGGTACCGGGTAATGATGCAGAACTGTAGATCCACTATTGCAGACTATGCGGTTTCGTATCTTATTCACTTCTTAATTACATAAATCTGCACCCCTAAGCTGTCAGAAAATAAGCTAGTGCCATAATAATTAAAATGTGTTCAAATTATTAAAACATTTATAATATATATATTATAAATATATCTCGATCTGGACTCTATTTAGTTTTATTTAGACTGTCAAGTATATAATGAAGATGTGTCCAAACTTCGCGCTATATAAGTAGTTTATTTTTTAAACTTATAGCTAAAACGAAGTTCATATCAAAATTCGTTTTAAAAACAACATTTGAATTAGTATTCCATTCAATGAGTTAGTTAATAAATGGAAAATATATTTTAGCATGATCCATGGACACTTTTTCCATTGTGACCTTGGATGCAATTTTTTTGTGCCAATGAGCAAATGTATGGATGAAGCTTGAGTTATTATAAATAAACTTAAGTTTTTCATTTAAAAGTTGGGTATTTTTTTTTTAACAAAAAATCTGCTTGCATAGATAATTAAAAAAAATAGATTGTTTTTTTTCGGAAAAGAAAACAATAGTCGTTGGTTCATTACTTTGAATGAACTAAACTATCATAATGTCCGATTTTCATTTTCTCTTATAGTTACTGAGATCTAAACGGGACGGACGGACGGACTGACAGACAAAAAACTAATAGCGACTTTTCCCCTTTCAGGCGCCGTTAAAAAAAAGACTCCTTTAGTCCAACCGGAAACCGATTTAATATCAATCTGTTGCTCTTTATCTGAGACAGCTTTTGGAAGTTGTATTTTTCTTGTTCCAACGAAATGGGTGTCTGAATTATGAACTAGGAGGAACTAGTGAGATAGAACGAAATTCTGTATCTGTGTGCTTTTGTCCATTCATTTATGTGTCCATAAATCTCGTTCATCTTACCTGCTTCCCTTCGTTGAACTACCTGTCTTTCACAACAACGTCACTTTAAAAAAAAGCTTGTTTAGAGGCTAAGCACATGTTAGCCCTTGCTTTACACAAGTAAATAGCCCATCGAGAAACCTCGTCTCATAGGGACATTCCTCAGTAATAAAGATCAACTCAACTTCTTTCAGCATGAGAACGTGACATTTATAGTTCTTCTTGCAAATCTTTATTCATTCAGAGATAGTACATCCCTTAGGAAATAGTCTTGACACCTTATTAACGTTATTGTTTTATAAGAATTTCCAAACTTAGTACATCAAAACAATGTTGACCTTTGAGAACTCGGCAGCTTCTCGCCTACTAGAGGTAATGGATTAGACGGAAGACGTCATGCTTCCTTTTCCTGACTTTGATATTTTTTTTTTTGATCTAAATCTTCAATCCATCTGACAGTATCAGTCAGTGTAGGGTAAAGTACACCAAAAAGTACATTGTAATATATACGATAGGAGTCCATGAAACATAATTTTTTAAATATGTATATTTTTTTTTTGAAGCGAATTGAAATGTAATAATTATAATAATAAAGCAATTGTCTTCAGTTCCGAAAATTAATACACAAGGGAAGTAATTCATATATGATGGCTTGGTGGCTGAGCGGTAAAACGCTTGGCTTCCGAATCAGGGATCCCGGATTCGTATCCGGTGAAGACTGGAATTTTTAATTTCGGGTTTCTAGGGTGTTTCTGAGTCCACCCAGTTCTAATAGGTATCTGACATTAATTGGGGAAAAGTAAAGGCGTTGGTCGTAGTGCAGGCCACATTGTCACAGCCCAAAAGCTTGCTGACAGTGTCACTCAATTTTATCACAGCATTAATTAATTATTAATTTCATCTTTACTATTTTCCTTTTCCACGTCCAATTTTACCCCCCAAACCTGTTCCTCTTCTCATTGGACTTACTCCGCCACATTTGCAACCAAGCTGTCATGTTCCTTGACTTATCTCCCCCTTTCATTTTAATAACATTAAACTATTTTATCTTTCTGACAAAAGGGATTCTTTTATCAATTGTATGCTACCTGTGTGCTCTGTTTCCGATCTGTAACACTCGCTGGTATATGGTGGCGTTAGAAACCCTTAGACCTCACGTCTCCAAAACCAAATTATTTCAATAATTTATTGTTTTTAATTAAACACACATCTCAGAGCCCCATGACAATGGAGGCCATTTTCCAGCGTGTTCGAAGATTAATGAGGAATGTAGTATTTCCCGTGGCTACGCAGCCCCAGCTGTGACCTTCATATTTTGCCACATCCAGCGCAGGCATAAGGCATTGTCTGCCGGTGGTTGATTTAGATTTTCTTTTTTACGTGAACGTCTGTCCTCGGCAGCAGATTTGTTTTTAGTCTCAAATGTGTATCCCGCGGCCTCCTGCTGCAACGTTCCGAACCAGTGTGCATGCGTACGTTAACCCTTCATTATTCGGTAAGTAGGCCCAGCATAAAATAAAGCTTATTGTTGAACTGACTCAAGGAAATGCTTCTCAGAGGTTATCAGAGTTAAACATACACAAAACTAAAAAAAAAAAAAACAACTTTAGATAGAGATAGAGATAGAAAGAAAAACATAAAAAGAGATACTTCCAAAAAAGGCTTTTTTACACGTAGTTGTATTAAGTAGTTTAGATTAGCCATGTTTTTACTAGAATCACAGACAGAGAGTTGCTATATCTTTTTACTAGAATCACAGACAGAGAGTTGCTATATGTTTTTACTAGAAAGACAGACAGACAGAGAGTGGCTATATGTTTTTACTAGAAAGACAGACAGACGGAGAGTGGCTATATGTTTTTACTAGAATCAAAGACAGAGAGTTGCTATGTTTTTACTAAAAAGACAGACAGAGTGTTGCTATATGTTTTTACTAGAAAGACAGACAAAAAATTTGCTATATGTTTTTACTAGAATCACAGACAGAGAGTTGCTATATGTTTTTACTAGAAAGACAGACAGAGAGTGGCTATATGTTTTTACTAGAATCAAAGACAGAGAGTTGCTATATGTTTTTACTAGAAAGACAGACAGACAGAGAGTGGCTATATGTTTTTACTAGAATCACAGACAGACAGAAGGTGGCTATATGTTTTTACTAGAATCACAGACAGAGAGTTGCTATATGTTTTTACTAGAAAGACAGACAGAGAGTTGCTATATGTTTTTACTAGAAAGACAGACAGAGAGTGGCTATATGTTTTTACTAGAAAGACAGACAGACAGAGAGTTGCTATATGTTTGTACTAGAATCACAGAGAGAGAGTTGCTATATGTTTTTACCAGAAAGACAGACAGAGTTGCTATATGGTTTTTACTAGAATCACAGACAGAGAGTGGCTATATGTTTTTACTAGAATCACAGACAGAGAATTGCTATATGTTTTTACTAGAAAGACAGACAGAGAGTTGCTATATGTTTTTACTAGAAAGACAGACAGAGAGTGGCTATATGTTTTTACTAGAAAGACAGACAGACAGAGAGTTGCTATATGTTTGTACTAGAATCACAGTGAGAGAGTTGCTATATGTTTTTACTAGAAAGACAGATAGACAGAGAGTGGCTTTAAGTTTTTACTAGAAAGATAGACAGACAGAGAGTGGCTATATGTTTTTACTAGAAAGACAGACAGACAGAAGGTGGCTATATGTTTTTACTAGAATCACAGACAGAGAGTTGCTATATGTTTTTACTAGAAAGACAGACAGAGAGTTGCTATATGTTTTTACTAGAAAGACAGACAGAGAGGGGCTATATGTTTTTACTAGAAAGACAGACAGACAGAGAGTTGCTATATGTTTGTACTAGAATCACAGTGAGAGAGTGGCTATATGTTTTTACTAGAAAGACAGACAGACAGAGAGTGGCTATATGTTTTTACTAGAATCACAGACAGAGAGTTGCTATATGTTTTTACTAGAATCACAGACAGAGAGTTGCTATATATGTTTTTACTAGAAAGACAGACAGAGAGTTGCTTTATTATTTTACCAGAAAGACAGACAGACAGAGAGTGGCTATATGTTTTTACTAGAAAGACAGACAGAAAGTTGCTATATGTTTTTACTAGAAAGACAGACAGAAAGTTGCTATATGTTTTTACTAGAAAGACAGACAGACAGAGAGGGGCTATATGTTTTTACAAGAAAGACTGACAGACAGAGAGTGGCTATATGTTTTTACTAGAAAGACAGACAGAGAGTTGCTATATGTTTTTACTAGAATCACAGACAGAGAGTTGATATATGTTTTTACTAGAAAAACAGACAGAGAGTTGCTATATGTTTTTACTAGAAAGACAGACAAAGAGTTGCTATATGTTTTTACTAGAAAGACAGACAGAGAGTTGCTATATGTTTTTACTAGAATCACAGACAGACAGACAGAGAGTGGCTATATGTTTTTACTAGAATCACAGACAGAGAGTTGCTAAATGTTTTTACTAGAAAGACAGACAGACAGAGAGTGGCTATATGTTTTTACTAGAATCAAAGACAGAGAGTTGCTATGTTTTTACTAGAAAGACAGACAGAGAGTTGCTATATGTTTTTACTAGAAAGACAGACAAAGAGTTGCTATATGTTTTTACTAGAATCACAGACAGAGAGTTGCTATATGTTTTTACTAGAAAGACAGACAGGGAGTTGCTATATGTTTTTACTAGAAAGACAGACAGAGAGTTGCTATATGTTTTTACTAGAAAGACAGACAGAGAGTGGCTATATGTTTTTACTAGAAAGACAGACAGACTGAGAGTTGCTATATGTTTGTACTAGAATCACAGAGAGAGTTGCTATATGTTTTTACTAGAAAGACAGACAGAGAGTTGCTATATGGTTTTTACTAGAATCACAGACAGAGAGTGGCTATATGTTTTTACTAGAATCACAGACAGAGAGTGGCTATATGTTTTTACTAGAATCACAGACAGAGATTTGCTATATGTTTTTACTAGAAAGACAGACAGGGAGTTGCTATATGTTTTTACTAGAAAGACAGACAGAGAGTTGCTATATGTTTTTACTAGAAAGACAGACAGAGAGTGGCAATATGTTTTTAATAGAAAGACAGACAGACAGAGAGTTGCTATATGTTTGTACTAGAATCACAGTGAGAGAGTTGCTATATGTTTTTACTAGAAAGACAGACAGACAGAGAGTGGCTTTAAGTTTTTACTAGAAAGACAGACAGACAGAGAGTGGCTATATGTTTTTACTAGAAAGACAGACAGACAGAGAGTGGCTATATGTTTTTACTAGAATCACAGACAGAGAGTTGCTATATGTTTTTACTAGAATCACAGACAGAGAGTTGCTATATATGTTTTTACTAGAAAGACAGACAGAGAGTTGCTATATATGTTTTTACTAGAAAGACAGACAGAAAGTTGCTATATGTTTCTACTAGAAAGACAGACAGACAGAGAGTGGCTATATGTTTTTACTAGAAAGACAGACAGAGAGTTGCTATATGTTTTTACTGGAATCACAGACAGAGAGTTGCTATATGTTTTTACAAGAAAGACAGACAGACAGAGAGTGGCTATATGTTTTTACTAGAATCACAGACAGAGAGTGGCTATATGTTTTTACTAGAAAGACAGACAGAGAGTTGCTATATGTTTTTACTAGAAAGACAGACATAGAGTGGCTATATGTTTTTACTAGAAAGACAGAGAGTTGCTATATGTTTTTACTAGAATCACAGACAGAGAGTTGCTATATGTTTTTACTAGAAAGACAGACAGAAAGTTGCTATATGTTTTTGCTAAAAAGACAGACAGAGAGTTGCTATAAGCGTTGTAAAATTACATTGAAGATTATTAGCTGGTAAAAATTATTCATCCTCACTTGAACAAAATATATCTCAACTAGTTTTGAAGACAGAAAAAAAATCTTAGTATCTAAATTGGAGTTTTTATATTTATTAGTATTTTTTAAAAATTCGGACGCCACTGAGAAATTAAATCTATTTGGTCCGATCGGTATTGGCGAAAAAGCAGGGCACATGGGATCCGGACAAAATAGTGCCGACAAAATAGTGCAGAAAAAATATATTTCAGTCCTTTTGAAATACTTTAGATATCGTAAAATATGAATAGAGCCAATGTTTTTTTTTTTGTTTTTTGTTTTAATGTTATCATTATTTTTCAGTCATTTTGGAGGGAACACTTTAGTTATCTTAAAATATAAATATGCAAACAGTAAGCAAAAATTATAATAAGCTAAAATGAATAATTTCAAAATATATCATTTATTTACATTCCAAAAGTATACTTTGAAAACATGCAAAGATACTTGTCAAATTTATACACACACAGAAACCTTTACAAAGTTAAATTGTAGAAAATGCCACGTAAAAATCCCATCACTGATTGAACGGGGACATCACATTTCAAAATCCTATTTTTAGCAAGTTATGCATTTTAAACATTGGTGAAAAAGGGGAATGATATAAATTTAAAGTACTCTAGCTTTCTGCAAATATGACATACTTTCAGATCTATTAATATTGAAAAAGATAAAGACATTAACAAAAATGCTGCCCAGGACACTAAATTGCTAATAATCCGGTACTTGTATAACCATCATATATAAGTCCGCGCTATTTTGTCTTGCGCTATTTTGTTGGGAAATTTTGCGCTATTCTGTCGGCTCTGCTATTTTGTCCGCGCTATTTTGTCCGCGCTATTTAGTCGGGTCACCAAGGCCCAGACAGTACAAAGTGCATATATGATATAAATATAACCAACTACTATAGAATATACGTTTGGAAACGAATTTCCAAGCAGAGTGGTAGTACTCTATGGGAACAACATAGTTATTTCTTACTGGTATAATCTTCTTAGAAAATCCTTTCTTACGAGTCCAGGGAGTAGAATGAAATAATAGTTATAGTTATAATATTTTGTTTGGTGTAATGCAAACAATTGTAAGATACATTTCCTTAGGGATAATAACTATTATTATTATTATGATGATGTAAGAAACGAAAAAGGAAAAAGTATTCATTCTCTGGCACTGCCCGGGTGCAAGTTTCGTTAATAAGAAACACAATTCAATATAGTCTCTTTATCAGTTTCCACTGAAAAATTTATTATTATTATTATTGCTATTATTATTATTATTATCTTAAATTTATTTAAAAAGCTCTAACATAAGCAAGTAATCTTCCAAAATCCAAATTAAAATTTGATATCTTTGAACAAAACAAAATTTAAAATGACTTTCTTGTCTTTTACAAGCAATTCATGCATGTAAGCTATCTTTGCAAGTTTCTACCTGTCACTGAATAGATTGCTTTAATATTGAGGCTTGTCAACAGTGAAAACAGCAAACATTTACAACCGATCAACACATAGATAAGAGGCTTGAAAATAACAAAATGATAATTATAATAAAAGACAAGAGATCATTCTTATAGATACATTGTGAACATTAAACAACAGAGGAATAGAGGAAAAAAAAAGATTATGAACTATAGTTGTATTGAAGATATATAAAAAAAAATTACCCTAACCTTTACCTCACGAATTGTTTTACTAAGCGCGTAGGTGTGAAATTAAAATCCTCTAAAAGTACTATTGAGATTAAGTGACATTGATGGTGTAGTTTAATTGTTAATTGCTTTTCTGTTTCTTGCCTCATAATAACTCTCTAGCTTTCAGTCTTACTCTTATATTATCTCACTCTCTCTCTCCTGAACTTTTCTTTCGATTCACCATTCTTCCATTATTTTCTCTTTAGTTCCATTCCTCATTCGGTCACATTCTCTCTCTCTCTCTCTCTTTCTCCATCCCTTCCTTTCTTTTTTCATTCTTTCATTCTCTCTATTACTACCCGACTTCTACCTCCATAACCTTCTATATTTCTCCCTTCATTACCTCTCTCTCCACTCTCGCGCTTTCTTTGTACCTCTCTCCCCCCCTCTCTCCTTTTTTAAAACTCTCTCTTTCTTTTCCGTTCGCATGCCACATCGGTGATTACCCTCCTCTGTTGTCTCCTCGTCTCTCTTTCTCTCTCTAAAATTGTTTATCCTGCTTTATTTAAAATTATTTTATATTCACAGTAAACTTGTATTGTCATTTAGAACAATAAACTTCCATAACTACCTACGTAAGAAATAAGTTCTGTTCATGATTTTTTGACAGCAGTTAATTATTGACTTTGACCTCGGACCATAACTTTCACTCTTCCGATCTCCTCATCTTTCTTTTTATCCCTCTCGAATTTCGTCTCCCTCTTTTTTTTTTCTATCTATCCCTTCGATCCTCTATTTCAATATGACAAACAGTTGTCAAAAATACAGACCAACGATTTAAAAACAAATAATAGCCAATGCATAGACATAACTAAATATAGACTGGCCGAAGGAAGTAACTTCATGTAACTTGAAAACATGTATATCTATTGTATTCGGATTTCCGAATTATGAAAAATTGCATGATCTTCATTCTTAGAAATTAAACAAAACTACACTGCCTCCTTATTTACTATATATAGGTGTGTGGCTGAAATAGATATGAATACTTAACTTTTATACTGCTCATAAATGTTGTATAATAAAGTACACAAACTGCATGTCACAAATTTTCGTTTCATAAAACTCTTTACTCGGCCAGTCTCTAGTTATCGGTAACTATGAGCCAATGTTCATCTGTTGATAAAATGAAACGAAACAAATAAAATAGTTTTCAGCTACCGTATTAAATTTCTATCTAGGGTTTCTTTGCTTGCGTGCAACGGACATACACACACATACACACGCATTCGCATACGCGCGCACGCAAGTTCTTACAGGCTTTTAAGACAGCCTTCAAGTTCTGTTGTCACAGATTTGATTTGTCTGTCTCGTCAAAATAGAGCCATTAAATTAATCTTGTCATATTTTTAAAGATCCATGTACTTATTAAATTTATCATTTGTTTTAAGATGTTCTGTCGTATTGATAGTTCAGTCTACAGTAGTGTTTGATGGCTGGCTTAAAGTACCCGAATTCTGTCTACAGTGGTGATTGGTGGCAGTTTTAAGTACCCGAGTTCTGTCTACAGTGGTGATTGATGGCAGTTTAAAACACCCGAATTCTGTCTACAGTGGTGATTGGTGGCAGTTTTAAGTACCCGAGTTCTGTCTACAGTGGTGTTTGATGGCTGGCTTAAAGTACCAGAATTCTGTCTACAGTGGTGATTGGTGGCTGGTATAAATATTCGAGTTCTGTCTACAGTGGTGATTGGTGGCTGGTATAAATATTCGAGTTCTGTCTACAGTGGTGATTGATGGCTGGTATAGGTACCCGAGTTCTGTCTACAGAGGTGATTGGTGGCTGGTATAGGTACCCGAGTTCTGTCTACAGTGGTGATCACATGTCCTTAGATAAGCGAGATCAAAACTAATTTAGGGATATTTCACTGCAAGATCTAAAGCTTTCTTTTAAATCAAACGTTCCACCATAGAAGCCAAAGAACAACTGGCATGACATCAGAAATGCACTGATCTAGATCTAGTAGGGTTAATAATCTCTACTTCAAAAAAAAAAAAAATCAGTGCAAACATTATTTTTCCACATAACTAGAAAACATACTTCGTAGCTCTTGCGTGATAAGACCTTGTTAGGGGGGACAATGATATTAATTAATAATATCCCCTGGTGACGAAAACGTACGCCGTGACACTATTGTTAGTACGTTACATACAAGCCAGACATAAGAAATTGAATCACGCAACACCGATGAAAAACATTTTGGTGGAGTTTTAGCCATTTTGTAATAATATTTTATATTTCAATTAAAAGATAAAAGAGTAGTACATCGACGTATAAATTTCTCCCCCAAGCCCCGATGTTGTACGCTGCTATAGATTAAAATAAGCAAAATAAAAAAAATTACTTAAAAAAATATTAGCTTCTTTTAAGTGTATCAGTTAGTTTGGATCAGTCATGTAATTAAATTTGTAATAGATCAAATATCAAATATTTTTTTACCGATTGTTTTTGTTTTGCGCAACTTCTTTCTTTTAGCTTTCTCAATACGCTATGGAAAAAGGACGGGGTATCAGTGTGATCGCTTTTTCAATGTATTAAAAAAAAAGAGAACGACCTGATTCGAACTTGTGGGTTAAAGCCTCGTCAGACTTCTCAGCCAACGCGGTAACTACTCAGCAAAGAGTCTATGAACATGGAAGATTGTATAGTTATCTAGTGTTTCTATTTCATGTTTGTGTTCACTAAGCCTCAGAAGGCAATCTATAAAAGGGACTAATTCATCTTTTACCGCTACTTTAGCCAAGTACAATTTCTTTTCCTTGTTTGAGATACCAAGCTAAATAATTTATTACCAATAGTTAATTAGCTAATTCTTTTCTTAGCATTTAAAATAAATAATTGTGCGAAATTTCAGTTTGATCCGAGATTGGGTGTCGGAGAAATCACGTGTACAAACTTTTTACCAGACTGAGTGAATCGATATAAGCTTTGTAAAATTGTTAGTAGACTCAATATACACATGAAAATAAAAACTTAAAATTGTTGGCGATGAAAGGAAACATACTGAAACTGCATACGTATAACAAAAAAAGAATGTTAAGTGTACTTATGATAAAATGACTTCGCTACTCCCACTAACTCAAAAACAATAATAACATCTACTTCTAAAAAAAGGAATTGAATAATCCAAATTGGATTCAACATTCTATAGCAAGAGATAAAGTAGGATCAAATGTATTCAGTTTGATTCATTGTCTTGGTGTATTTTGATCGTATATAGATCTAGATCTGTGGAGAGAGAAAAAAAAAGGTTACGCACCAAAAAAAAAGGTGAATAAGTGAAATAGTGCTGAAACGTCAGAACAAAGTGTAGAAAAATCCCCCCCCCCCCCCCACACCATTTATGTGTTTATGAAAGGTGACTCTGAATGAGAATCTACCAGGAAAAGTGAACGGATCTCTACATGTTGTGGCACAGGATTATAAGCCAGCACAATTGTTTTGTAAAGTAACTAAGGCTGTAAAAAAAAACAAAACAACAATACCGTAGTAAAAACAGCATTATAACCCAAATACGAGCTGCATACTTGGTTTGAGCCGGGAATACAAATATTGTTAAACTACTGCAATACATGGGAGGATCGATGGGAATAGTTACCAAACAGAGAGACAAGAAAATGAGTCGTTGGTAAAGCTATCTACAATGTTGCTCACATTTTAAGTAGAGAAATAATGCAATTTTCCGACGAGTAAAAAAATAAATATCCCATTAATTAATGTAAGTACTAGATCCAGAGTTTGTAATAACATTGTTTCATTGAAATAATTTGCCTATGCATTCTATAGAATGCCGGATTTCAAACTTTGCCGGTAACAATTACTTGTAATTATAAAAGCCTATAACCATCATTTTAGGCCTTCTTTATTGTATTAGTGTTTACAAAAATCAAAAGCCATTAGTATAAAAACAAAAGTTTTTTTTATAACAGTCATTTACGCCCAAATAGTGAAGAGACTGACTTCATTAGGCTGACGACAACAGGGATTCTAGAAATATGTCCAAGTCAGATACTTCTAATAGGCCAATAAATAAGGTTCAAACAAAAAGGAAACTCCACAGAAGGAAAAAAAATATTTTCAGATTATTTCTACATGGGCATTACATTGAATAATACTTGTTTTGTAGGTGAATCTCAGAAAGGTTCAGAGTTACAGAAGTTAAGACTCCTCGATAAGTACGACGTTATTTGGCTCAGGCCAAGCCATTTTACACAACACTGAACTGACACGCGGACATTGACAGGGAAGAGAACACAAAAAAAAAAAAAAAGGCTGTAAGTGGCTGAGTGCGTGTAATAGCAGGTCTTTGGA
This sequence comes from Biomphalaria pfeifferi, assembly GCA_030265305.1. Lineage (NCBI taxonomy): Eukaryota > Metazoa > Mollusca > Gastropoda > Planorbidae > Biomphalaria > Biomphalaria pfeifferi. The sequence goes on from JASAOG010000022.1 coordinate 5,531,244, forward strand.
AGCAGGAGGGCAGGCCATGACGTGATGAATAGAAACGTTAATGAGACAATCAGGGCTAGAGGAGGGGGGGGGGGGGAAGAGACGAAAGAAATGAATAAATAAAAGAGAGAGAAATAGGTGGGAAGACAACATTAAAAAGAGAAACCGAGAAAAAGAATTGTGTATGAGAGTATGTGCAAGAGAGAAGGCGAGAGAAGTGTGAGAGACTGAGAGAAAGTGAGAGACTGAGAGAAAGTGAGAGACTGAGAGAAAGAAAACGGATAGCAGAGAAAGAAAGAAATAGAAAGAAAAAGATAAATACAAAAAAAAAAAGATTATATAAAGATATTACAAAGGAGGGAGTGATGAGAGAGTGACAGAAAAAAAAAAGAGTGAGAAAAGGTTTGATAAAGACAGAGGCACTCTCCATGCGATACAAGATAATGAAGACATGCCCTTGTCTCATGAATATTAACCCCCCACTCACGAACGTTAGAATATTCAATACTATCATCCATTTCAACCAGGTCAGAAACACACTCGAAGAGAAAGTAAATTAAAGACAACAAAACAACAAATAAAATAACAGCAACAAATGATACAGAAACAAAAAGGCTATTACAACGAGTTTTTGTGCAACATTCAAACTTGTTTACATTTTGTTTCACAAATGTTTTTATTATGTACCTACAGGATCCATACTTAGATTTTTAAATATTACTAAGGTAAAGTTTTGTTTTTTCAATCAAAACTTAAAATCTACTTAACAAGATACGCAAAAAGTGCATGCAAGACTAATTATTTAACTCTTTACTGAATAAAAAGAAACATTAAGTTGAGACTGGTAATTCCGGGTGAAGGTCGTTTTAAGAAAAGTCACTTTAATTTTATATTGAAAAAATTTAAAGGTCAAACCAAAATTTTGACTTTGTGACCAATTAGGTATTTTTTTTTTGTTCCCAAAGTTATAAATAAATTGTCGAATTCTTACGAAAATTGTTAGAGCCCTTTTCAAATTCCCGTTCAATCATTCTCCAACTTTTTAATTTTTGAACCCAAGAAGGGAATGTAGTCTACTAGTAGACTTGTGGCAAGCAAATTATCAAAAATCCTTAAAAAAAAACTTATCTAAGGGACAGAATTCCATACTTACAACTCTCTCTCTATAATAAGTAGAAGCTATTTCCCTTATTCGTTATCAAACAAAAAATTGATCACCAATAATTACTTGACTAATTGGTAAATGTTTTAATTGGTACATGCTTTATTAGTTTAAATAAATAATTGCTTTAAGTTTCAACTTAATCCGAGAATGGATTTGATGAGCAATAACCTGTTCAATTATTTAAGAGGACGAAACCCTACATATTTAGCCGTATCTGTGCTTACTCAAGGATACATTTTCATTATTGTTATCATAGATAATAATTAATTACCGGTTATTAATTTATTAATTGGTTCATTTTTTTAATTGATTTATATCTTGTCTGTGCCAATGAATAATTGTGAAAATTTCAACTTGCCTAGGAATGGGGGAAATAACGTTATGTCGTTTCTTTTCATTTACTTTGTTCTGCTCTATAAGTATTTTACTTGTTATTGTCTTTTTAAATTGAGACTGTAATTGTTGACGTCCAACAGTTCTCAGTTCTTCAAAACGTTATCTACAACAGCTGTCAACTATCTAGGACAGGGGTTCTCAACCTGTGGGTCGCGACCCCTTTGGGGGTCGTCTGACGATTTACCAGGGGTCGCCTAAGACCATCGAAATGGTGGAAAGTTATTGTCTACTCTTCTATTGCTATATGTGTGAGGGTGGGTGGGGGTCGCGGCAGAGTGGAGTATTGTAAAAAGGGGTCCCCGAGCTTAAAAGGTTGAGAACCGCTGGTCTAGGAGAATATTCCATTGAAATTCTTAATTATAAAACTTTCTGAAGTCGAACATTATTCTGTGTGCGTGTACTGTGCATACCCAATATATTATGTTTTCAACAGATTTCAAAACATTATCTAGCGTTTTCTAATGACAAAATTAAGAACACTTAAATATATAAATAAAACTGCCTTAAAGAAATGAACGCTATTCATATTTCAATTTGATGTCACATTTTATCTCTTTCGTAACATTTTTTTTCTACGATTGAATTCCAAAAGACACATGAAGGAGAGAACAAAAAAAATAAAAATAAAATAAGCACGCGCTTCTTACAGATGTGTTTATGGCATGATTTCATTTCTGGCTTACAAACAGGATATTGAGTTTCAGATCTTAATTATTCTTGGAAATTTCAGACATTTAGTAATTGAAACACGATGAAGATTTGTACAATTCCTATATCTACATGTTTTCATGTTTTTTACAAAGCTTATTTCAGTTCTCTCTGTCTGTCTGGGTGGAACCTTGTACACATTAGTTCTCCCACTTCTCATTTTCGGTTCGAGTTGAAGCTTTGCAAAATTAATTCATTTTCGATGACAACACAAGAATCCATGAAAAAAAAAATTAAATAATCAATTTGTCGTAATAAATGAATTTAGTTTTATGTAGAGACAACAGGGCTTACTAACATAAGGGGAGATAAGACTTGTGTAGACAATTAGGTCGTTGGTTAAAATTTTAAAACAATAGACTATAAAACCTACTCTTATTAGTAGTTAGATAGATCAGTGACCATCAAATTGCCCTTTTTACTTTGAGGTTTGTGTTCGAATTCAGACTCGAGCAGCATTTTAAAAAAAAGTGCTTTTGAATAGGCAGCACAGAAACCTTCTCACTAATATCCTCTTCACCCCCTCCGCCTGGTCAAAAGTAATTTGACAATGGTGCAATTAGTATGCTATAAGCAAGCATAAAAACTGCTTAAACAAAATCAATTGATACAAATGTTTCTAATAGCAGAAATGTATTTTTAGTGTACATTTACTAAAAATTAATTGCATAAATAATTCAAAATAATTGATACAATGTCACTCATTATAACCAGAGTTCTTATATTATTTCTTGTTATATTATATATCGTATGAAAATGGTTTGGCAAAATGTTTTCCGATTTAATGCATGCAGTGCTGATAAATACTAATGAGAAATTATACTTGATAAATGGGTCATGATTGAATTGTCTGCTACACCGCCAAAACGTTACTTGGTCACAATAAACAAGTTCTCACACACGTTTAACATTTTGAACGCCCTACGAGCACATAAATACATACACATACTTACGCTCCCACAAGCACACATGCAAACACAAAGTCATACGCACCGACAAACACATATACACGCATTCGATAACACATACATACACACTCGCACCCACAAGCACGTACACACACACACAGACACACGCAACCGCGTTCACATACATACACACATCCATGAAAATACGCACCCACTAAAACAAGCAGAACCCCACTTTCAACATGATAACTTCCTTTCTTCTGCACAGTATGGATGGTCATATGGGTCATGTGGTATGAGTTCCGAACTGTCCCGAGTTCAAACCCTTTCCGCTAACATTCAGGTTTAGGCCGGGACATAAATATTTGCATATCTGATGGAACAAGAAAAACATAAAAATTATTTAAGAAAAAAAAAAGAAGCTCATACTAAGTGTAATTGTATCTATTAGCTTGGATCAGTCATATATACATATGGTCGACCTACAATATAAATCTGTGCGATAGAATTATCTTAACCGATTCGTTTTTGTTCAGCTTTGAGCTTTCTCAATGCGCTATGATCAGTCTGGACCAGTTGTGAAAGGGGGAGAGAAGAAGTGGGTATCTTGGTGTATGCTAATTTGATAATATTTTAAATGTATATACAAGGTTACAAAGACAGTTTTTGTGGAAACACAAATTAAAAATCGGCCCCCGAAGTGGTCCAACCAGGCAGGTAAAAAGACAGGTATCAGTATTTTCAGAAAGAACATAAGAATTAAATTAGATGAAAGACAAATGACAGAGGCAAATGGAGAAAGAAGGTTGACAGATCTTGTGTGGTGTCCCAGCGGTCCAGCAAACCAAAGGATAGGTGAAAGTGAATGTAAAGTTAAATGTGAACCTGGCCTAACTGATGTCTTATAATGAATATCTATTTGATCTAATTGCTTTTGTAAATGGTCAATCTCTAATTCCTTAAAAAAAAATTCCCTTAGAAAAAAAATTCCCTTAGTTAAGTGTTCTATGCACTAGTGTGGAAATAGCAGTCCCGGGTACGCTATTCTGCCTCAACGTGGCACTCGGGTGGAAACGATTACTTGAAGTAATTAGGCTTAATAAGTAAAAAAACAAAACTCCTGTGGGAATGTCCAAGAGAATGCCAGAGCTTTCCCATCGCACGGTGCGGAGTTGAAAGAGAGCCTCCACGTTCCTGTCGATAATCCATGCGCTGTTCCTCAAGGGACCGTTACAATAATGGCGAGTCCTGCACGGTTAGCTTGGTACAAAATAGGAAAATGGCGTACTCGGCTTTCGGCCATGCATTCTAGTCCGTGAGCCCGAAGTGCCAGATACATCGGAAATAGCAATCCTTACATAGGCATTGACTTGGACTTCTTCCAGACAGAGCGGTTCGTTCAAGCAGGCTTACAAGCCTAGAGCTCGAAGAGCCTTCGGCTCAGCTCCTCTGCCATAATATATCACGCGACAGTGCACGCGATAATATGAAAAATTACTTATTAATTGTTGTTTTAAATTTTGTCCAACTTATATGCATACTAAATAGATTTTTTCTCTTAAAAAAAAAGAAAACTTTTTTTCATGTAAATGTAATATATAGTATGACAGAACTTACATAACTTAGCAATAATAATGTAAACAAAAAATTCTTTTGACAAAGAATAAAAAAACCATTTGCATAAATGTGTTAATAATATGGTATTTAGTTATCTCCCCTACTACAGAACCTCCAGTGTTTGTTACTATTAATAGTGAATAGTTGTAAAAGTGGTGTATTTTATGAAAAATGCTTGCATAAGTGATTTAAAAAATAGATTTTCCGCTTTTAGAAAAGAAATAAGTAACCGTAGCATCAGAACTTTGAATGGACTAAAATATTATGATGTCGGATTTTCACTATCTTTTCTAGTTTACGAGATCTAAACGGGACGGACGGATGGACGACAGACATTTCACACAAAACTAATAGCGTCTTTTCCTCTTTCGGGAGCCGCTAAAAATTGAATGTTCACTAAGGGCTCAAGATTCCTCAAGGGGATCAAATTCAGTTTATACCAGTACATCTGTCAAGTACGATTTCTTTCCCTTGGTTTGGTCAAGATATCATACAAAATAATTAATTACCAATAGTTAATTTACTTATGGTTAATTTTTAGCGCCACCGAAAGGGGAAAAGACGCTATTTGTTTTGTGTGGAATGTCTGTATGTGAAAAACCTTTTTACCAGACAGACAGAGTGAGTTGATATAAGCTTTGTAAAAAACAAAACACATTCTTACAAGATTTGCAGTCGAGTACATTAACCACAAAAATAATATGAACTCACCCACACAGAAACAAACCAAATGATTAAAAGCTACGAGATATTACAATTCATTATTCTCGTGAGCAGACAAAATCAGACCTTTACAACAACAGCATTGAGCATAACAAAACAGAGAGTTGAATTACTTGGCATGCTTTGAAACATTGACAAACTAAAGTACAAACAAAACAAAACAAAAAATTTTTAAAAATTGTGCATCGAATGTCAATCATCATAGCAAAAATGATATAGCCATCATTTGTTAAACAATGTCGATAAATAAAATTTAATAGATCTAAGCGTTTGTGAATTATTTGTATTGAATATGATTCTAACAGGCATAGAATATACTTATAGCAAGTCTGTTTAGAACAAGACGAGATTCAAAACAAAACATGATGGTATGATAAAAATATAATAATAATTTATACAACTAATTTTCACACCGGAATTAGTTGGTGGATGATCTTTAGATCTCCGATTCGACTTTTTTATGCCAGGAAAAGCTCTCACTGATTAACATTTTTTTGTTTCTACATTATTTTGTTTTCTCGGTTCCTCTTGTCTCATATAATTCTTTCCTATTTTCCTTGGCATACGATGAAGTGTGAAACACGTTGAATTATTGCAATTTCATTCTGAAATGAACTCAATGTTTCGAATTTTAAAAACAATGTCCACGCCAGTCTAACAAGCGTTTGACATAAAGAGGGCATGTGCCAAAGTAAAATAGTCACGCGATCAGCACGCGCTCCTTGGGAAGACTGGATCAGCAGAATACGTTCCACTAATTGGACTTAAAATCTGGTCTTAGGAAATAACAAAAGTAAAAAAACTAAACATGTGAACAAAGTGACACGGTTAAGTCTGTCAGACGTGCGAGGGACAAAGGCTGCTTTTGATATTTTTCACGAATCCTTTTTGAACACATTTCTGAATGGTAGCCATCATAGCTTTGAACGAGTAGTTTTTTCATTTCTAGACTGTAGATAATGTCCTCGCTGACAATGACGTTAGACAACGATAGAGCGTTTTTCTGAACAACAGGGACAAAACCAAAGAAGTCTTCGCGAATACAATCGTAATCAACAAACCGAACAACCAAAGACATCTGCCTGAGATATCAGCCTGTTTCATCACCCTGCAAATGTAGTTCATTCCTGATGCTTCTGCTCGTATTTTGTAAAAACGTTTTTTTGCTGCTGCCCTGTGCTTTGTTTATCTAAATCAATGTTTTGACTCAGACGAGACTATGTGAAGAACTTCTTATATCCTCTGCCATCGTAAACTGGTTGTTGTGTTTAACCGACTATTTTATCGAGCGCTAACACCGACTGCGACTGCGCAAGGCGTTAATATATTTACCAAGAAGACTCTTGTTCAAATAAACTTTCAAATTTATTACATCAAAAGAAGGCTGGCAAAAATGTCTCCTCCAAAAAGAAAAAAAACTTTTGATCACATTCAAGGCCGTTACTTTACGAGTATTATTATCTGTAAATTTAAAACATAACGTCACTCTCTCGAGCCATTAAATACCTCAAACCATCAATAAAGCTTACAGGTTCGGCTGTCTGTCCAAAGGCTGTTTGAAGCGTCAAGTGTGGTAGCTTAACTTGCCAGGCATATCTGAAGGGGGAGCATTTTGTACGTTTCTCTTACCTGTACACAGCCTCTCCACAACTTGTTCTATACAGTACCTCCTCGTGATGACAGTCGGCAACTGAGGATGTGAAGCATCGGGCTACTCTGCAAGGGTCTCGGAGGAGAATTGGCCCCAAGATGTGGCCAGCAATGACACATTGGCATGAGGATACTCCCTGTTGCGCAAAACAAACCTCTAGCTATAGGTAAATACTGTACTTTGTGTGTGCCCCTGTAAGGTCCAAAGCTAAATGAGTAAACCATAACAGAAAATCCGCCTTTGGAGCCCGGTAAGCGGGGGGGGGGCAGTGGTAATAATGCGGTGGGTACCGAGTCACATAGGTGTGAGTGGCAACACTATTGCAGATTCCTTTACCCACCAGGAAGGGCAAATTTCACCCAGCGAGCAGGCGGTAGGTTTTCATCAAGCTCTGGCTATAATTAAAAAAACAGAAATGAAAAAGTGGTTTGAGTGCTACGACAAGTCCCAAAAAGACCGTGGAGTCTGGAAGCGCAAAAGGCGCCCTGACTGCAATTCGCCGTGGTGGAGGCTGTCCATGCCTGAGCAAGTTATTATAGCACAGTGCAGGACAGGCCACTGTCCTGTTGACTCATATTTCTCACGGCTATGACCAAATTTTGATTCACGGTGCCCGGCTGCGGGGAAGAAGAGGAAACCGTGTCTCATATTATTTTTTAATACCCCAGACTTGCTGATCTGCGTTTCGACAGGTCTGGGATTCTTCTAATTCTCTACCTGTATGGCGACATGTATGCAGAACGTAAGACAGAAGGCTTTCTGTCCAGGGCTTTTGCAGGAGAGGATTTGAGCCTCTCAAGCCCTCACTCAAATGGAGTTGGATGATGATGATGATGACAGCTGCACTCATTACCGGACAGTCTTAATTGAGTAAATCAGGTATTGGACAGGGGCTCCCCGGCATTTCGCGATGTGGCCAGCCAAAGTTGAATAAACACTTTTTATTTCAATTGGCAAGACGCCTCAGCCAGTTCGCGACTGACCACACTTTAGGTTTTGGCAAATAAATGGGGAATTAAAATAAACGATATTACTGACAGAGTACTAAACCTACACAATAACACCAAAGACTTATCAAAGACTAATAATCTGGTGATTTTAAGCCCTATGTTGTCCTCAAAAGAGTAAATGGTACGGTGGGGTTGGGGTATTCTTAATCCTAGTACTAGATCTAAATGAAATGTTTTCAGCACGCGATCTAAAAATAAGTCTCGACTGGCGTCACGAGGACTAATCTACAGAAAACATAGACTAAACAACAAGGTATTGTAATGATACAAAACAAGCTGTTTGCTATACCCATAAAAGTAAGAAACTAAATTGAATAGACGAGTTGTTGACCACAGAAACGCTACAAGTGGCGGTAGTTGCCATTAGAGACGGTAAGACGCGGAAGTATGAATGAAAAGAAGGGGGAGGTAATGATGAATATCTCGAATCTGGCTACTTTTGTGTTTGCTTAGAAGTCAACTATTGATTAGAAACACTTTTTTTCCCTTATAGATCTACGATGGATGAGTGATAGTGTTAAGGAGGGAAGAAAATTTGGGTCAGCAAAAGACAAAAAAAAAAAAAAAAAAGGGCGGGGACTGTCCTGCGCAATCATGTCTCTAAATAGTAACAAGTGGGGTGATTCGGAGCTCTTCGATTACATGGAAACTAAGAACATATGTAAAAAGCTTTGAGCTCTCTCTCTGAACCGAACGCCTAAAATCGACATGAATAAGTAAACAGCTTTAAGATATATTATAGACAAGAAAAACATAAAAAAAACAAAGCTTATATTTGGCCTACTTGTATTAATTAGTTTGGATCAGTCATGTAATTAAATTTGTAATAGATTTAGACTAACAATAAAAAAGCATTTATAAAAATAGAAAAAGGGGAACGACCTGAATTCGAAATCGTAGCTCAATTCTCAGGCTTCTCAAGCAAATGCGGTAACCATTCTGCAAATGGAGAGCTTAAGAACATGGAAGATAGCATAGTTATCTATTGTTTCTATAGTCTCGTCCTAGGTTTGTGTTCACTTAGACTCATACGACGACCTTTAAAGGGGACTGATTCAGCTTATACCAACACTTCAGTCAATTAAAAATTCTTTACCTTGTTAATAGTTAATTACCAGTAATTAATTAGCTAATTGGTTATTTAAAAAAAAAAATTGGTTCTTGTGTTCAGGTAAAAAAAATAATTGTGCAAAATTTCAAGCTTAATCTAAGATTGGGTGTGGGAAAAATAACGTGCGCAAATTTTGAGCAGACAGACAGACAGATTGAGTTTATATAAGCTTTGTAAATAAAAACCCTTTATTAGGTGAAGTTCACCAATATTTGTAACCAGCGGTTTGTGAGTTTTATTTGGTTAGAGCAAACCATAATTATTATCAATCTTACAATCTATAAGCAGATTCATATAAACTGATTAATTAAAAATACAAAGTATTTATTCCAAATGAAGTGCACAGTCCAACGTCGCTAGACCTGAAAATACTTACTATACTAAGCAATGCCGAAGTGAGTCTCTACCAGGGCGAAAATCAAAATCGGCCCAGGAATTTCTATACAGTACAGCCCATAAATTATATATCATATGATGGGCCTCCAAAAATAGGCCTATCTATTCTCAAAATTATTGTTTTTTTTTTATAACGTATCGATAATTATGCATGCTCTATATCTTTTTAGGTCTTCTGTTGCTTTTTAATCGCTATGTTTGTAGGCCCTAAAAGTATGAGGCCTACTCATAGCACTGTCTACGGATGTAGGCTATTACATTATTTATGAAAATGTGTTAGATTATATTAGTATTACTCTGTAGTCTGTAAAAGATGTTTTTAACATGCCAGTCATTTAGCCTCTTATATATGAGAAAACCTTTAACAATTTAATGCCTGCCATTGTGGCATTCACGAGGCCCTTTAGGCCCATATGAGTACTGGCCCACCAGGCATTTGCCCAAATGCCCATATAGCCAGTCCGCCCCTAGCCTCTACAGTTATTCTGTCTCAAGGATATTTCCGTTCTAATTTTTTTAATGTACCGTCACGCCACTAACGGAAATCCCCAATTAGTCCCAATTTCTACGCGTCCAACTATAGCGTCATTACACCAGTGAGCTTTAAGGTAGATCGAACTTTTTCTCTGGCGCTTTATTTGGTTCTTAAACACCACCGGGCAACGCACTTAATGTTTTGATGCAGATTCTAGTGAGCTCTCTTCCTTTAGACAACGGCGGTATCAAGTGCATATGTGCACGCGGAATCATTAGCGTTGGTAGAGAAGTCCCACATATATAATTTCTAGGGGCCTCAAGACATAACACGTGATTTAATGGAGCAGGAATGGACGCAGGCGTAAGGGAGGCAATAAACGAATGCTTAATTAAATCAATCTCCATCTACCATGTTATCAAAGTCAGTCTCAGTCCATTTTAAAAGGAATGGGCAACTAAGAACTCAAGGTAACAAAGTTGGATTTAGTAGATCGACACGAAGACAAACTGCCACGGTGTTATTGACGGTTGTTGACTTGTAGCACCAAACTGCTAGTACACAACTGAACCGCTGTAGGCGTGTAGTATTTTAACTAATAAAGCTTGAAGAAACTTGAACAACTTCTTTGTGAACATTACTAAATAGAACTTTTAGTATATTTATAATATAGAAAAAAATCAAGTTGAAATGAGATAAAATAAATGTACTAGACTTTAAAAATAATAATTTTTGACAAAATCTAACTCATTACAATAACACAACTTGTCAGTCTCATGTTCTGGAATGGGTTAGGGTTAGGGTTGCATAAATCACAACCAATCACTAACCTCTTTCCACCGTCACCATAGAAACACACACACACACCATAACAAACGGGATATAGTAATAATTAGAGTTCATTTCTTTTATATTTAGTTGGCAACAGTGTTCAGTTTAGCATCCTTGACAACGTGAAACTCTCCAATAGAAGAAAACAACATTCGAGGAGAGAAGATAGAAAAAGACAGTCCCGTGTTATCTCACTAAGAATTATTGAAACAGAACATTAATACAAAAATGTAACAAGAAAATGAGAGACCGAGTGTAACTATGAAAGACACAAACATAGAATAGATAAAAAAAGAAAATGATCCTATATAAGTCAAATTATATTGACATTTTAATAATAAAATGGAATTTTTTTTCATGAGCATCCGGTGAACAGGAAACATAAGCATTGATAAGCTGTATACTTTAAAAACATCTAATAATTTGCGTGCACTTTTGGGCCGTCCAGATTCAAATATCTCTTCCGCTTCTAGAACAAAGTCATTTGCAATAATTAAACGGGACAAGGTTATCTTTCAATGCAGTGTCCTTGACATTGATGATTGTCTTTTTATTTTCCAATCTTCCTCTTATCATTTTCTAATATTTTTCTTTACGTTTCATTGCCTCCCTGCCCTCCGACCTCTCCATATCTCTTTCTCTTCTTTAACTCTCTAAACGTATTTTAAAATTTATAATGCAAACCGAAACTCCATCTCAAAATGTAAAGAAAGAGACTACTGTAATGAACCTAATCTTAAAAACTACCTTTCTTTAGAATGGGCTATTTCAACTAACAACACCAATGGGTTGAAGTCAAATGTACAAGATAGGGAAGGGCCTAGGTAGGAAGACATCCAAGCTATTTTCGTAAATCATAGGAGTTTCAATAAAATTGGTTACATAGGCGTAGCCAGGATTTTTTTTTCGGGGGGGGGGGGGTTGGGGGGATTATTCTCTCCCCCCCCTTTAGCCCCCCTTCCCGCGGAAAATTTATATATATCTATATATGTCCCGCAAACCTCATACGACGCTCTGTCACAACCTTACCAAGGGATCGACTCCCAGTTCGGCATAGGATTTCCTTGATTGAGACCCGATCTCTATAACTGACTCCAAAAATCTGTCTTAGCCATCTTAGTTGACCACATTTAGTCTTTTTTAATTTCTGCAGATGACTTTCCACTGCACTTTATTAACGAGTCTAGCCACTGGTAGAAATTTTGTAACCTCTCTTGGCTACGCTCATAGAATTTGGTGGATATAGTTTGCTTTAGAATAATATTGAAGAGGGGGCTTTCAACCTGAAAACTCTCTATAGGAGGATTTTAAAGTAAAAAACATCTGGAGTGGATAAAACTAAAAAAAAAAAGCCATCTGGAAGAGAGGATTTAAACTCAAAACTCCCAATTGACTTGGCTAAGCTCAAAGAATTTTAGTTTGTTATTTTTTTTAATACTGAAGAGGTATTTTTTAGCATCTAACTCCGATGAAGGGGGGTTTAAACCTAAAACCCTCTTTGACTACGTACATAGCATTTTGAGTAAATAATTTGCTTTTTTTTTTATAGAAGAGGTATTTTTTCGATTCAAACCCTGCTGAAGGGGGGTTTAAACTTAAAACCCCTTTGGTTATGCTCAAGATGTTTAAGTGTGAAATTTGCTTTTTTTTTATTGAAGAGGTATTTTTTTTAGCTTTAAACCCGCTGAAGGGGGGTTTAAACTCAAACCCCCTTTGGCTACGCTCATAGCATTCTCAGTGTGTAATTTGCTTTTTTTTATTGAAGAGGGGGTTTTACAGTAAATTTCGGAGGGGGTTTTAAAATCAAAACCTTTCTTTGCTATGCTCTTGGAATTCGGGGATTGTCATTTGCATTATTTATTTTTTTGTTTTGTTTTATTTGACTGCAAAACCCCCTGCTAGTAGTTTTAAACTCAAAACCCCATTGGCTGCGCTGGGACAAAATATGGTTTAGTATTAAAATCTCACCTAAAATAAACAAAATCAAAGCAAAAACTCAGTCACTAAAGGGGGGGGGGGGGATTTCATTTGGGGGGTTGAACCCCAAACCCCCTTCTGGCTACGCCCATGGTTGGTTATATATAAGTTATATATAGGTGTTGATCTGATTGTCAAATAGGAGATAAGAATACTTCACTAATACTCTTAAGGTGCCCCCAACAATTCGACATTAACAGAGTCATCTGGGGCAATGCAGCAAGTGAGTCTCTTTAGATACTACATCAAGGGACGAAGAGTATTGACGCATCTTGCAAGATGTGACATGCTGAAGTGTAGCTGAAGGCAACAGTCGAGCCGGTGTACATCGAAACAGGCACTAGATGTGTTTTCTTGTTCAGTTTGTAGCCTGACATTACGGCTGCAATTGGCTCACCAGCCCCAAGCGAAAGCACAGAAATACATGGACAAGACCCAACCAGACTTACTTCTCATGGTCAACAATGGAAGAACGCTACGTAGAAGAAATAAGAAAGCCTTAATGTGTGGGCCCAGTGTGAATTAGCAGTCGCAATCAAATACTGCCCTTGTCTAGGAAGCCAAAGTTAAAAGTTTATCTACCAATACTGAAGGAGCATTGCGTTTTTTTTTGGTTTAAAAAAAAAAAAAGTTTTACTGTCTATCTTATGTTTTCTGATTATAAATCTGTATCGAATTTTCGCAAAAAAAAAAATTATGTCTTGACTTTTCTGAAAATAGATTTACTATTTCAACTTTTTTTAGCGAATAGGTTTACAGTCAATTTCTGCAAATAGATTTCCTTCTTGTCTCGGGGTTTCTGCAAATAGATTTCCTTCTTGTCTCGGGGTTTCTGCAAATAGGTTTCATTCTTGTCTCGGGGTTTCTGCAAATAGGTTTCATTCTTGTCTCAGGGTTTCTTCAAATAGGTTTCATTCTTGTCTCTGGATTTCTGCCAATAGGTTTCATTCTTGTCTCGGGGTTTCTGCAAAAAGGTTTCATTCTTGTCTCGGGGTTTCTGCAAATAGGTTTACTTCTTGTCTCGGGGTTTCTGCAAATAGGTTTACTTCTTGTCTCGGGGTTTCTGCAAATAGGTTTCTTTCTTTTCTTGGGGTTTCTTCAAATAGGTTTACTTCTTGTCTCGGGGTTTCTGCAAATAGGTTTCTTTCTTGTCTCAGGGTTTCTTCAAATAGGTTTCATTTTTGTCTCGGGGTTTCTGCAAATAGGTTATTTCTTGTCTCGGGGTTTCTTCGAATAGGTTTCTTTCTTTTCTCTGGGTTTCTGCAAATAGGTTTACTTCTTGTCTCGGGGTTTCTTCAAATAGGTTTCTTTCTTTTCTTGGGGTTTCTTCAAATAGGTTTACTTCTTGTCTCGGGGTTTCTGCAAATAGGTTTCTTTCTTGTCTCAGGGTTTCTTCAAATAGGTTTCATTTTTGTCTCGGGGTTTCTGCAAATAGGTTATTTCTTGTCTCGGGGTTTCTTCGAATAGGTTTCTTTCTTTTCTCTGGGTTTCTGCAAATAGGTTTCTTTCTTGTCTCGGGGTTTCTGCAAATAGGTTTACTTCTTGTCTCGGGGTTTCTGCAAAATTGCAAACAGGTTTCCTACTTGTCTCGGAGTTTCTGCAAATAGGTTTACCGTCTGACTCCGATTTGCTGCAAATAGGTTTACCGTCAGTCTAGAATTTTGAGCAATAACTGCAAGTCTCGAATAAATTTACATTGTAATCGCTTGACAAAGGTGTGCTATTGATCATGTTTCTGTTTTCAGAATCAAAGAAAAAGAAATTAATTTCTAAAAAGGGATTATGTCATTGTTTGCTAACCTCCTCAACCGTGATTAGAGAATCGATGTCAAGACGATTGAAACTCGAAACATTGTGGCCTGGTTTTAAAAACTCAACTCAAAACAGAATTTTTTTAACACAATAAATTTTCAAAGTCTGCAGTGACGTCATAGGTATCATTTTTACTCCTTTTTTTTGGTGTCGACATTTCTTAAAGAAACAAAAGTAATCCAATATCTTCATTGTATTTTTTAAAAATTAATACTACACCGGCTTCGTAAGGAGTAAAAATATTTATGAAAATAATTACATTTAGGTTTAGGACACACAGACACACACAAACAGAGCAATATATCTTTAAAAAGCCCACATATTTTTAACCTTACGTTAAGTGTAAAGAAAAGTTAAGACGTTTTAAGTTTAAACTTAATATTGAAGTAACAAGACCGACTAAACCAGCACATGGAAACGTCTATAACTTAGAATAAAAGTAGTTCAGTTTAGGACTCAAATTTCCACGGTAAGAAAATGTTTTGTTTTTTTTAATTTCATTCTAAGAACCAATCTATTTATTTTAGACACTCTTATGCACCAGTTGAGACAATTTCTTGTTTTAACTCCCCCCCCCCCCCCAGAGGCTTTTCATTGAAACGAGAGTTAGGCCCATCCAGGAAGTTCCATGATATTCCTCAATTATCTTGACAGAGGTCTCGCTCATTATAGAATTTTTTCACAGAAGAAAACAACACATTTTAACCCTCTAGCTATTGTCCTTTTGAAATCTTCTTTTTTAGATAACACCAGCTAGATCTATCTGTATTTACTTATTTTTGCCCTAAAATTCATTTCAGAACGAGACACTAGATCGCTTATAACCCTAACCCTAACCCTAAGTTGTTTATTTTATGAAGAAAAAAAAAAGATTCCATTCTTGTAAAAGGTCAATAGACTCTAAATAGTTTGAAAAGCATCATCAAGTTTATGTCACACATCATCTTTACAGCTGACAGATTCTTTTGTGATCATATTTTATTGCAGTTTGCGAAGCCAAAATATATAATCTTTCGAATTTAAAAACAAAAAAAGGATTCAAATATAGAATGCAATAAAAAAAAAACTACTTGAAACCTGTTCTGGTTTGAAAGTCAGTTATAAAGATTTATATACATATTTTAATATTAAAGTATTTCAGTAATGGCGGACAATGGCGGAAATAATAGCTAGCTTTTTGGTGTATCCGGTGTACAACATAAAGGAAATGTTGTTTTTTTAAGATATATGATTTTTTGTGTGCACTTTTAAGCAGAATCTAATCCCATCTGTAGCTTTCATTTAGTTGGAAAAATTCAACTTAGCGTACTCGACATTGTTTAGTTTCTCGGGTAAATCTCCAAAACCAATTATCCGTCCTAATGACCAGGAATAAATACAGAGGGTAATAAAACAAATACGATGTCAATGCTCCAGCTAAAGAAGCGAGGCACGGATCCATTTGTTGAGATGTCTGCCAGATAATTTCACAGATAGAAAAGACAAGAAAAAAAAAACAACTAAGAAAAAAGAAAGAAAAGAAACAGTGCTTTCATACCACGTGGTGTAGCCAAGACAGAAGTACGCGGTTCAAGTCCTCGCCTCTCTTTTTGTTTGGTCACCTTCTCGTTTCTTTTAGCACTGCACAAAGAGAGCAATATATTTATATTTGTTTTTATCTCTACATCAATATGAGTGGATTAAAAGTTAAAACATTTCCCGTTTCTATTTGGCCATCATTTCATTCCATTCCATAATTTTTTGTGAAAGCAAATAAATATTTGAGTTCCCGCAAACAATAATCGTGTTTTTAGACAGAGCCAGAGGAAAATTTCTGATTCAGCAAGAAGATGGCAAGAAACTGAAAGAAACATTTTTTAAGATGTGTGAAAAAAATACACACTAGATCTGTTTGTACTCAGTGCATTATTGAACAGTATACATTAGAAAATATGAAGTATTCATAGTTTGCTTATCTACCTACCTACCTACCTACATACCTACCTACATACCTACCTACCTACCTACATACCTACCTACATACCTACCTACCTACCTACCTACCTACCTACCTACCTACCTACCTACCTACCTACCTACCTACCTACCTACCTACCTACCTACCTACCTACCTATCTATCTATCTATCTATATCTATCTATCTATCTATCTATCTATCTATCTATCCACTCACTTACTCGTCTGTCTATGTCTCTGTGATTTTTAGAAGTACGTTCATGAAAGAAAATAGGTAGATAGTTATACTATTATTATTTTTACCTAGGTAGCCCTCTACGTCCTTGTACTCAATGATGAATTGTTAAAAAGAATTCCTTCTCCGAATTACATTCAGCTTATTAAAAAAATTTATTTAGAAAATGTGCATTTGCAATTAGACCAACGCAGCCAGCTATGGTGAAAGTACATTGTCACCGCTGTATTTTTGACATCATAAATGTCAATGTGGTTATGTTTTGATGCTGTGATATTATTGTCGATTTATCTATGTAGGCGTGGTGGTGACATTGGGTTCATATTATAATGCACAGAATAAGGAAGTGACACTTGATGTAGCAGACACAAATAAGTTTAATTTAAGTAATAACACCACATATCGAATATGATACACAATTCAATCCAGTAATGATCAGTATTAATCCTCTTTAGAAATATGACGAATAAATAATAACTTTGTAACTAATCTATAATCAACTTCTTTAAGTAACTAACTCAACTGACTATATCAAGTGACTCTATCAAGTGCTTGCTACCAACTCCCTATATTGACTGACTGCTCTTAACCCTGGTTCACTTAAGGTCAAAAGTGTTCACCTTAGGGCAACATGAGTTGTGAATAACATTCACAATATAGAAATAACATTCACAATATTGAAATAGGTTTTCTACAATATGGCACCAACTTTGAGGTGGTGACATACATCTAGCAGAAATTTTATTATCTTGACACGAAAACGTCCAAATTGGGTAATGTTGATATTTAATTATTGACAGCCTCTGACATAGTGAATAGATTCAAAGAATATAATAGGAAATGGGTGTACTTTTGAACATAATAGTTCGTACAATGTCAAACTTCATTTAACCTCAGACTAGTTCAACTTCCTGTATTTTTCTTCTAATGAGTTGAAGGTCACGCGTGAAGGATTATATTACTTTAATGACAATCTTCCCACACGGTGTAGTGGTGCCTATGGGCAGTACTGAATGCCTTCTCTTATGATAGTCTTTCTTGATCTCTACATTGTTTTCAATCTAATTGTAATAATTGTGTACTTATAGTGGAGATATTACAATTCAAATACAAATTCATTGGCTAGTTGGATGCGTTCCTAAATTAGCCTCTTTCTGTTCTTGTTGCCTTTGATAATTAAGCTCACAAAATCACAAAAGCTAATAGTTAAACAGATATATTTGTGACGATACGTAAACGCTTGCATATAAAAGATTCATTTGTGCTTTAAAAACGTTCGGGAGAAAAGTTTGCTGTTAGAATTCTATTTTTTTTCTTTTTATTACCCATCCCCTGACCAACTTGACCAGGGGTATTAAAGTGATAAAACTCATCCAGTGTGACCTTCTTCCAACTAACTACCCCCTCACTGCGTCCAGCGAGCTGAGCAACAAGATTAATATCTGCTCTGTCCCATTCTCCTCAGGCATGGGCACATCCGCCCATAAAAAGAATAACAATAAAGTCAGGTAGTGACATCTTCCTGTCCAAGCAGTTAATAGGGAAAAGATAGCTTTCCAAATTGCCATCTTAGTAACTCCTGACCTGATCACAAGTTATATAACGCCCTTGGGTTTGCTTAATAGAAATTCAAAGTTCGATTCTAGTGGACGCGGGTAACTTAGAAATTTAGAAGCTTTAATCCTATTGGGTCAAGTACGAATGTTATTTTAAAATAAAATTCAAAATACCCCGAATCCATTGGACCGGCACTACTGGCTATGCTAATGAGTTCAAGTCCCAATCTATATAAGAGCGGACTTACACTCTAACAGACGCTCACACCCGCCAGACAGATTTCTGTATTTAATTGGCAAGGCTGGAACTTAATTTCTCTCGTAAAGCCGGCTATAGTTTAAACAACCGTGGTAGGTTGCTCTTGTTTATATAAATCTTTATATGTGTATTATTTTGTGCATTTATTAATACTATGTAAGTATGTAACCTTTTATTTTATCTTCAACACATTTTATTGTCGATGGGCTATGTTCACGCCTATTTTAATTATTTTATTATTTTCCTCAACCAAGCGTTGAGATGTTTTAATCTAGATCTACTGGAGCGATCGGATCCTTTACAAGATTCCGAATCATATACTCTCTTACTTGATCCATGAATGTGTTTTGCTGTATAACATGTCAGTTTGTTATATATGTACTATGTGATACACCACATTTGTCTATGGCATTTACAATCTATAATTTTACTTATATTCAACCTCACTATGTTGTGAATAAAATTTAATCTATGATCATATCATTCCCTTCCCCTGTATATCTACGTGGTTATAAATGGTTTATACAACTTTGCCCACTAGAGATGTATGCAACTCTTTTTCTTTTATGTGGGTTTTATTACCATATATTCTTGTTCACTTTTAAACATTTTGCTTGGGTTATCTCTCTTATTTTGTTTTGTTTTATATAATATTGAAGTTCGAAGTTTAAACCTGTGGTTTACTTGTATGATCTTAACATCATGGCTTATGGCCTAACGTATTGCTTAATGTAGTTATTTCCCTTGTTTTACTTTTGTTAAATGTATTCATTGAACGGAATGAGCTCTATGCCACACGTGCACAATCTGATTGATTGCATGGCATAAGAGAGTTCCTACCTATTGTCATGAGGAAGTTGCTAAGTGCTTCTTTCTTTTCAGCCTGGTTGTTATTGGTGGTGCAATATCAAGCACACTAGACTTGTGCAGTCTTTTCACCACTAGATCTGCACTGTCTACACCTGTTAGATCATCAGCTTCGACTGGATCTGCAGCGTTACCAAACCTAAGCCTACAACGCCTGAACTCCCCCCCCCCTTCTGTCAGCGAGAAGGAATCTCAGTAGTGCCCACTACAAACGGCCCTAAAGCTCAGTGCCTACTACTAATTGCCTATGGTCCAGTGCCCAGATATTTGCCCGGAGTTCAGCGCCTACTGCCCAGCATAGGCTCCAGCTGTCCGCTGCCCAATATCTATTGCCCGCTACCTACGGTCTTGAGAATACCCTTCCCACGCTTTCGCTATAGACGTACTCCTATTCGACTTAAGGGGGGGATTTCATTTGGGGGGGGGGTGTTGAGCCCCAAGGAACCCCCCCCCCCCTCCGAATACGCCCACGATATTTAGTTTAACCAAATGATTAGCAAAATGTGTAAAACTGTTGACATATGCACAGTTACATTCTGCATTTATAAATAAGAAACTGCGAAATCCAATGGTACTTTAGTGAAAGGGGCGGCATTTTTTGTTTTCGCACTCAGTCAGCCTTAACTCTTGCGGGGACAATGACCTTAACCATTTTTTGGATTTGTGGCTTCGTATTTTGGGCAATAACAGCATTTTTCCTGAGAAGTGCAAAAATTTTTTCAGTTGTTTTTTTTTCTTGCAAACACACACACGCACTCATAAACACACACATAAAATAATAATTGTTTTTATTCCTGTATTCTTGACTTCACAAACGTATTTTCTGATGTATATCCGACGCAATATCCAGCTATTCTTCTATCCCCCCAAAAGTGCAGGTCAGATATCAAAAATATCTCGGCACTTTATTACTGAAGCCCAGCGACAGGTAGAAAAACAGACCAATGCGTTAATTAGGGAAGGGTACAACCTAAACTGTTAACTCTCCCCAGGCTACGCTCATAAAATTTGTTGACTGTGCATTCGTTTTTCTCCGGCTGTTGCTTGGACTATCAACATATGGTGAGGGGGTTGAATCCACGGCTACGCTCAAAGATTTTTTGACAATATTATTATTATTATTTTTTTTTTGGATTTTGAATTTTAACACCCCTACCCACCTACCCAGGCTACGCTCATGGACTTTGTTGATTGTCTTCGTTGATATAAGCTTTGTAATAAGGATAGTAAAGAAAGGTCTAGAAACAAACTTTAAATAGCTAGTGTTCGTCAACGATATAGGCGATAAGAGAGATTAAAAGGTTAAAAGGTCAAAAGGTCAAATAGAATATAAAACCTTCACCTTCATCTTTTCTTTAGTCTGTAAAGCCGTTGGGGCACCACACATGGTCTGTCGACCATCTTTCATCATTCCTCTCTGTCTCTTTCACCCCTAATGGGTGTCACCCGGTGCGGACCGCACCCCCGCACCCCCCTAGTGACACCATTGTCTCTCCCTACCTATTCTTTTTCCTGAGATTGTTCCCTGAAGGGAGGTCTGCAATCCCTGAGAAAATTATGATATGGCCAAAAAGTTTATAGTTTGCGTTTGTCGACAATGATCAGCTGGTCATCGTTGGACCCAATAGCCAATTTGATCCTGTTTTGAATCTCCCCATTCGCGACGCGGTCAAGCTTATAAAATATAAGTCGTCATAAAGCCAATGCCCCATGACATTATTGTCTTGACATTGCGATGATTTGTCTTTTCTTTTAGAAACAGGAAAATAAGAAGAGCGTGTTGCCAACAGCAATTATTTGTTTGAAATTGACATTTTATTCATGTCTGCCCATTTTCTTGATATACACCTACATTAGAGACTCCAATGTCACATAAATAACTCAGTGCATCGTTGGATAATCAAAAACAAAATCTTTAAAGAGATTTGTTTATCTCCATGCGGGGGTTCTTTAGTTTGGATACATGTATGATTATGTATGATAATTCTTCTTTGTATTCAAAGAAGAGAGAAAAAAAATGTGATTAGAATACATATCCGTCAAGAAGTGTATTTCTTCCGTTTCATTGTAAGGCAACTTTTGTCGTAATAACAATAAGTATATTTTTTTCTTTGCTTTTCAGGAATGCGTTGTTAGCTCAGGATGCTTTGAGAAGGCCAAACACACTAAAGAGACCAATTAAAAAACATAAACAAGAAAAACATTTAAAATACTTTTCTTAAAAAAAAAAAAAAAAAAGCTGAACGACTTGAATTCGACCTCGGAAAGCAAGTCTCCTTAAGGTAACACACTAACTACTGTGCCAGCGAAGAACTTATAAAATAGGTTTTATAGTTTACTATTACTAGTCTCAAACTAACTATACACAATGGAGACTAATTCAGCTTATATTGCCATAACAGTCAAGTAGAATTTCTTTCCTTTTGCTCTCGATCTCTCTGCCTCTTTCTCTCTCTGTCTCTTTGTCACTCTAAATATCTCCCTGTCTCTCTCTGTCACTCTAAATCTCTGTGTGTCTCTCTCTCCCTGTTTCTCTCTTTGTCTCTCTCTTTCTGTCTCTCTGTTTTCTCTTATATATATATATAATCAAAAGATTAAGTTTTGATCAGTTCTAGTGCAAAAAAAAACAACAAACAACACTAAACAAGAATGTAAATACTGATACTATGTTCAAAGCTAACGATCTAACAATCTTGTTAAGATGACGATTTGTTAAATGTTTGCTAATGCAAATGAATTACCCCTCCCTTCCTCTAAAGAATAAAGACATGCGATGACAATCTAGAAATGTTCCAAAGTCTGGATAATATTTTCGAAGTTTTCTCCAGACTTTAGATGCTCGAGAGAGAAGAGATATACAAATCTAGATGTTTTGTTGTGATAAAACTACTTATAACTGCTTCAAGACAGAATTTCTAAGTGGTGATAAAACAACTCCGCTTAAAAAATAAATTAATTCTTGTGTACTAAATAAACTTAAATTATCAAAAAGGAAACAAACATAGAATTGAATGCGACACAAGTTTATTTTTCAGAAATTCATTTAGTGGATGCCCTCTAGTGGTATTAGTCCATACAGCCTAATGACAATGGAGCAAAATTTATATTTGAGAAATAAAACATACAAACAACCTTTTTCTTTCTATCATGTGAGACTTTATTGTAACACTTTGGTAGACACTGCCTGGTCGTGTGGTATTGGATTGTTATCTCGACGGTCCTGGGTTCAACCACTGTCCGCCGCCATGCTTGCCATGCTGCGGGAGGTTTGGGGCTAGAATGGAACTATCTTCAAGGTTTAAAGAATGTCAGAAACGTGCAAAAAAAACAACAACAAAAAACAAACAACAAACAAACAACAAAAAACAAACAACAAACAAACAACAAAAAACAAACAACAAACAAACAACAAAAAACAAACAACAAACAAACAACAAAAAACAAACAACAAACAAACAACAAACAAACAAACAACAAACAAACAACAAACAAACAAACAACAAACAAACAAACAACAAACAAACAACAAACAAACAAACAACAAACAAACAAACAAACAACAAACAAACAACAAACGAACGACAACTTCGTAACAGTCATAATGTTAACATTCATATTGTGTCAACAGTCATTGTATAAAACAAATGTATTAACAGTCATTGTATCAGAAGACTTTATGCCAACAGTAATTGTTTCAATGACGCCCTTCTCCGGCAATGTTATTTGTATAAAGTCTCAGTTGTAAGTATATATGTATATTATATATATTTGTCTGTTGATAAACTGATGACATCGCCATATAAATGCCTTTTTTATAATGTAAGGAAGACGCTCGGCAGAGTAATGACATTTAGCTAGTGATAGCAAGAGGTTGGACCTAATTATGTCTTGAGGCTATCAAATGTAGACCTTATTCCAGACTGTCTTGATATAAGAGCGCTAATGAGGTCATTGTAAACGTTTTGAAAACGCACGTTCAATAATTAAAAAAAAAAAAGGAAAAACAAGATTACAGAAAGAGTGAAACACAAGCACAGATGTGGCCCCAGATGGGTCCAGCCATTGGTCATCTGTTTCGCAAAAGAAAGTCTTCAATATTTTCACCGCAGATATCAGAAGTATAAACTATCAACAATCACAATCAGGAGCTGACTGACAATATGGGCAACCTGGCAATGCCGTGTGGGCCGGTGCTTAAATGGGTCTGTGGGGCTGCCAAATGGGCCACATTAAATGTCGGTAAGTCCCGTAAACGTGATTGGCCTCGAATTACCTTTCATAAAATGTTGTTACGAATTTCCTAATCTTCTGGCTAAATGTACTAGTAGGCACACAAATAAAAACACTGTAATGAACTTGACAACTCAACTTTCAGCTTCATATAACTTTATTGACTATTAACTCTAGCAATTCGTTACTGTAACATGTATCGTAGAAGACTGTACAATATCTGATAGTTTACGGTTAGCTATACTTCGTTGCAATCATCTCTTCTCAACTTGCATCGAGCCGTATTCCGCTCTACTCAGCTGTTCCGAGTCGTACTCAACTCTACAGAACCAGAGCCTTACACGTCTTACATCGACTGTAACGGCTCAAGTCCACAGTAATTCGCTGTATAGACTTTAACGACTCTAGTCCACTCCAGTTAACTCTACCCTAGTTAACTTGCATCGAGCCGTACTCTCTTCTACTGTTTCGCACAGTAGACAACAATAACGACGACTCTACTGACGACTTTTTTCACATTAACTCTCTGGTTTACATAGAGTCCCTAATCGCTCCTCCAAATTGCAAAAACACTGCTAGTACCTTCTGGAACAACACGTGAGGACACATCACATCACTGGCGGATCCAAGGGGGGGGGGGGGGCGGTAGGGGCGATCGCCCCCCCCCACTCGGCCGACCCCCTCCCCTTTGAAGGGAGGGGGGGCGGACGATTTTTAGTATAGAATTCACACAATTTGTATACGAATTTATTACTTATGTTAATAATTTATACTAATTATTTATATTTCGACCTATTTTTAGATTATTTTGCCCCCCCTCTAGTTTGTTGGTCGACATGGGGGGGTCGGGAGGGGGCGATGGCATCAGTTCCGCCCCCCCATAAACTTTCGAGTGGTAGGGGGCGGTCCAATTTATATGTAGAAATCACAGCTTGCTAACGGAATCAATTGAATATCTATATGATTAAAACTTATTATTGGTATTTTAACCGATCTTTATATTATGTCATTCCCCTGTTGGCCGATGGGGTGGGAAGCAAATACCTCTACTGCCCTTCCCACCTAAAACCTTTGAGTGGGGGGGGCGGTCCTACGTTTTGGAGAAATTATAGTTTGTGAACAAAATTAGTTGAATTTATATATAAATTTTATATTATGTCGCTCTCCTTCAGGTATTTTTGCCGATTCGGTGGGGTAGGGGGGCGATTGCATGTACTCTAGCCCTCTGAGTGGGGGGGGGGGCGGTCCTATTTTTATGGAGAAATCTTTGTATGTGAACAAAATTAGTTGAATATGTATATAAAGAAACTACGTGAGCCCATTGTATAATATGTCGCACCTATCACCTTCCTCCCATCTGATAAACCAATACTTTTTCTTTTTGTATTATAGTTAAGAAATTACAAAATAAAAAAAAATCTGTCGCTAATATAATTTATACATGCTATAAAATTAAATTCTTATATCGAGTCGCCCCAACCCTATTTTTAATGCCAAATGCAATCATTAGCAGAAATTATACAAGGAGTAAGGATTAATCCTTTTAACTCTATCACCCCCGCCAATTTCAGACAGAGTTTATGCAATTTCACATGAGTTTATCTTAATTATTTTAAGAAAGACTTCGCTTTGGAAAATTTAGGATTCAAACGAAATTTTTCAGTATAAGAGTCAAGACTGAGATGAAATCTAAACACAAATATCTTTTCCTAGTCGTCTTTTTACAACCTTTACTCCATCGGATAGTTTTCTAGTTAAAGCCTTAATTTAAAAATGTGGGGTATCTTATCTTCTCAAGGAACAAATCGGTTTTATTTGCAATGTATTAAGGGCCTAAAAATTTATATTAGAATATTCTTCAACATTATTCAAAGGGGCCTTTAAAAAAGGATGAATAATAAGCTTTACGTCAGGAGAATGTGTTTCTTCAGTGAAGAATGCAAAATAACGCTTTTCGTGATTGGGCTTCGACCCGAAACCCAATGATAAATAATGAGCTAGAAATGTCAGGAGAATGCGTTTCTGCAGTGAAGAATGCAAGAAAACGCTTTTTGCTGAAGCTGATGAATAATGGGCTCTAGATGTCAGGAGAATGCGTTTCTTCAGTGAAGAATGCAAGAAAACGCTTTTAGTGTCGGGGCCTCGCCTCGAACCTCACTGACAAATAATGAGCTGTAGATGTAGGGAAAATGTGTTTATGCAGTGAATAATGCAAGAAAATGCTTTTGCGTCGGGGCTTTGCCCCGAATCCCACTAATAAATAATGAGCTATAAATGTCAGTAGAATGCGTTTCTTCAGTGAAGAATGCAAGAAATCGCTTTTGGCGTCGGGGCTTCACCCCGAAACCCACTGGTAAATAATATGCTGTAGATGTAAGAAAGATGCGTTTCTTCAGTGAAGAATGCAAGAAATCGCTTTTGTAGATGTCAGATTCCCACTTGGGGTTCGGGGCGAAGCCCCGACTCAAAATGCGTTTTCTTGCATTTTTCACTGCAGAAACGCATCCTTCGTGCCTCTGAGATTTTTTATCCTCTATCAACACTAAGAGATTAATAAACAACATAAGAGCTATATTTTGTTATAAAGCTTATATAAACTAGTAGCCAGAAGAGCACAGTCCACAGCAGTCCTTTCAAAACTTACAATAATATGGAAAGACAAAGGCTTAGCCCTCGGCACCAGAATCAGACTGATGCGCTCCTTTGTTCATGGCCACATTTTTATATGCTTGTGAGTCTTGGACGCTGACTGTAGAGCTAGAGAGGAGGATCCTAGCAAAGGAATTAAGATGCTACAAAAGGTTCCTAAGCATCACTTTCAAAGACCGCATTTAAAACCAAGAGATTAGAGACAGGGTCACTGCAGCGATTGGACCCCATAATGACCTGCTAACTATAGTAAAAAAAACGCAAGCTTAAAATTTATGGCAAAATTACAAGATCTTCGGGCTCGTAAAGACCTTCCATCAGGGAACAGAATCAGGAAAAAGAAGAAGAGGCAGACAGAGAAAGGGATGAAAGAACAACATAAAAGAATGGACGGGCCTGCTATTGAAAGAGGCTCTAAATAAGGCAAAAGACAGAGAGGAATGAAGAAAGACGATCGACGAGTCTCGCATGGTGCCTCAACGGTCCAATAAACTAAGGTTAAAAAAAAATAACTCACTCAGTTTGTCTGACTGGTAACATTTGTACATGTTTTTTCTCTCACAACCAATCTCGGCCAATTAACATAGTTTATTTTGTAACTGAACGACATCCAATCAGATTTTAATAGGAAAACGTGTAGTGATCAAGTTTGAACCAGTTGCAAGGCCATCGTTATTTCAACATTAAAGAGCCATGGATCATCATAGATGCAGGATAAATAGAGTTAATTGTTTCTTTTCTCATGGACTCCTCCCAATTATTTCGGACATAGTAATAGGAAGCCGGCTAGTATACGCTTGCCTCAAACAGACCATTGGACCGCAAATTTTAGTATCAATATTGTATCAATGTATAAAATATGCCGTAAATTCAAATATTGCTTAGCCCAACCCCATAAATAAAATAATTAAAAAACAAACAAAAAAAAACTCCGCCTTATTGCGGCCTTAATAAAAAGTCTTATTTACACTTCCAGACAGTTCTGCATTTCAGCTCTGAATAACATCCTGCAAATCGTGACGCTTACATAATATTTTGTCCACAACATTCTACCTTTTTTAATGCACTTTCAATAAAACGGCCCATTTCTTTCCATCAAATTGAGTATCAGTTACGTTGCAACAGAACAGCTCACTTATAACGCCCACTCCCCCAAACACAATCAGTTCTGGCCTGTAGATTGTAGTATCATCTCTCTGCACATATACAATACAAAATGGCGATTGCTCAAATCCTCGTCCCTAAATCAGAGACTCTGAACAGCCATCCCTTCTTTCCTGAATGCATTCACTGGCTGTCTACTAGGAAATACTTGAAAGCAGCATCAGAACAGTTCAGCCACTGTTCAGCTACAGTTTAGCTACAGTTCAGCCACTGTTCAGCTACAGTTCAGCTACAGTTCAGCTACAGTTCAGCTACTGTTCAGCTACAGTTCAGCTACTGTTCAGCTACAGTTCAGCTACTGGTCAGCTACAGTTTAGCTACAGTTCAGCCACTGTTCAGCTACAGTTCAGCTACAGTTCAGCCACAGTTCAGCTACTGGTCAGCTACAGTTCAGCTACAGTTCAGCTACTGTTCAGCTACAGTTCAGCCACTGTTCAGCTACAGTTCAGCTACAGTTCAGCCACAGTTCAGCTACTGGTCAGCTACAGTTTAGCTACAGTTCAGCCACTGTTCAGCTACAGTTCAGCTACAGTTCAGCCACAGTTCAGCTACTGGTCAGCTACAGTTCAGCTACAGTTCAGCCACTGTTCAGCTACAGTTCAGCTACAGTTCAGCTACAGTTCAGCTACTGTTCAGCTACAGTTCAGCTACTGTTCAGCTACAGTTCAGCTACTGGTCAGCTACAGTTTAGCTACAGTTCAGCCACTGTTCAGCTACAGTTCAGCCACAGTTCAGCTACTGTTCAGCTACAGTTCAGCTACTGGTCAGCTACAGTTTAGCTACAGTTCAGCCACTGTTCAGCTACAGTTCAGCTACAGTTCAGCCACAGTTCAGCTACTGTTCAGCTTCAGTTCAGCTACTGCCATCAACTCACACCATAATTCCTAGTGCCAACCCTTAACATCTTATCACTAGAATGACTTGAGAGTTATAATTATTTAATATCTTCTGTTCACACCTGAAACCTGCCCCAATTTTGGCTGACATAAAATCTACATTAGCAAGTAACTCACCAAGGAGTTACACATCAAAAAGAAATAGTGCTTTAAAAAAAAGGAATAACGTATAATTGTGTGCATTGAATATGTCGGCTGTGTAGTGCGTTGAAACTGCGAATAAAAATTCGTTTTTTTTCTGAAATTGAAGTCCGTCAGTTAGGGCCCCTGTAAATGTATACAAGATTTTAAGTAAAATAATAATAAATTGAAGCGTTTTAAATGCTTACTGACAACAAAGTTTTAATCTTACAAGAGCCTGTTTTAAGTCCTTATTGGTCGTGGCATAACCGACCCCTTCGCGCCATGGTTGCTACACCATTGTATTCTAGGCCCCATAATAGAATCTCTCGGGTAGTAGAGTTATCTCTCCCTGAATCGAACACATATAATCACGTGGCTCACTTAAAGCCCGCCCACATTTTCTACATGATTTCACTAACAATTAAATATTAGGGTTAAATCATATTGTAGCCCGAGGCTTCTTCATAGACCTTGTCTCTCTCTTTTTCTCTCTCTCTCTCTTTCTCTGTCAGAGTACAACAGGACGACGAATATATACTTTTATATAAATAGCTCAGAGAAAGGAGCGTAGGGGCCGAGTGTCAAAGCTCTTGGCTTCCGATCCAAGGTGTGTCGAATTTTAATCGCGTTGCGATTTTAAACTTCGGAAATTTTTTAGAACATCACTGAGCAA
Organism: Biomphalaria pfeifferi; assembly: GCA_030265305.1. Classification (NCBI taxonomy): domain Eukaryota; kingdom Metazoa; phylum Mollusca; class Gastropoda; family Planorbidae; genus Biomphalaria; species Biomphalaria pfeifferi. The sequence continues at coordinate 5,560,611 of JASAOG010000022.1, forward strand.
GTCCAGTCGTCATGAAAGGCATGAACACTGGTCTACAACGTTGCGATACCCGGGCAGTGGAGACGAATAGCTCGTTGACTTGTCACAGTTCTGTTCGACGTAGCAACGAGCTATTGGTTTCCATTGCCCACAGGTTGCGACATCCCAGGTCAGTGTTTAGGCTTTCTAGAACGAATTCTCTGGCTCTGAGTCCATTCAACTCTAATGTATACCTGACACTTATTGGGTAGGTAAGACATTGGTAGAGGGAGGTGTTGTGAACTCCTGGCTTTGACATGGACACTTAAGTTTACTTAACGTATGTATTTCAATAATTCTTAGAACGCCAGTAAAATATTAAGAACATAGTATATATTTAATAAAAGTAATCAGAATAGAATTTTACTTGTAAATAACACCATTAAATGTTGAACTATTAAATCTACAAGAAACTATGCAACTGCCTAATACTGTACTTCTACTATTAGTCTCAAAACTCAGGCCTCTGACAACAATAACAATCTCTCAAGGGACGTTACTCTGTCCCAGCCAATGGACCAGAGAAATAACAACAAACAAACCTAGAAATCAGTTAACTCTTACACCCAAGATTCTATAAAGTGCCATCCACAATGCAACACAATCACAACAGGAGGTACAAGCCATTGGTCGTTGCGCCAGCCACACAACACCCTTGTTAACCGTCGGCCATAGCGAACTAGTGCGTCAATAAATCATAAAGTCATTAAGCCTGAATGGGTAATTTTACTTTTTTTAGCTTCAGAAATAAAAAAAAAAAGATTCCTGAACTTTTAAAGAGTAAGGCCAGAGTATTGGTCTCTACTTTCACTCTTAAAACAAATGTGGATGTATCTTCCTTTTTCTAACTCACATTTTGATGAATGTAGCATTTCCTGTGGCTAATGACAGGAGAGAAGAAGAGCAAGACAAGAAGAGAACGAAAAGAGAAGAAAAGAAGGTAGAGGATGAATAAGGAAAAAAAAGAGATCTGTAGGAAATAAATCGAGGAAAGAGAAATGAAAAGAGAGAAAAAGAAATAGATGACTGAGAAGTGAAGTACTTGAGTATGTTGGAGAGAGACAAAGAGAGAAAAGAGATGTGAAACATAGTGACGTGTGAAAAAGAATTGAAAAAAAAAAGCCAAAACAGTGTTACGTCATTGCTATTTATTACATTCTAGAAACTCACGGGCTTTTCGTGCTTAAGACTACTCTACATCTATAAATAGATTACGGCCTTTTGGGGAAATACCGAAAATAAAATACACACTTTTGATAGAAATCTTGCGGTTTTTTGTTCATAGTGGTGGTCAGGTAGCGAATCTGTCAAATCCGGTTCTTAGTGAGCGCCTTGTAGGTAAATGGAGCCAGCGTACAAAATTTCATGCGGATGCATACGACAGTTAAAGAGATTTCTTGATCAATCCGTCAGTGAGTCAGTGGTAGGCCCTATACATATTATATTGTTATATATATATATATATATATATATATATATATATATATATATATATATATAAGGCGCCAACTTGCCTTAGCTGACATAGAAGAGAGCACCTGGTTGCATGCTGCTTCAGAACGAGACAGCTGGAGGTCACTCTCAAATGCCGTGGGATACACATTTGAGACCAAAAGAAATCTGCTGCCGAGGACAGACGCTAATGGCGAAAAGAAAATCTAAATCGACCACCTGCGGACAATGGTTATGCTTGCCCTGGTTGTGGCAAAATAAGTAGGTCACAATAGATATGACTGTAACACTAGGCTACCAGGTGAACAGCAAGAAAGATGACCTATTGCTGTTTGACAATGACTTTAATACATTTGCAAGCTAATTTCTATAAAATCACAAAGCGGTGGTAAACGTTAACGTTAACGTTAAAATATTAACTATTTGAAACCTGGGTTGTTTGTGTGTGTGTTTCAAACTTCAAATTACATACAAAGTGTGTCCAAATATTTCTAAGTGGGCCGCAAACTAAAAACTTTAATTGTATTTTTCAAGTGCAAATGAGAAGAAAGGTTGAGGTTGTGGCACTAACTGGATCTAAAACCAAAACAAATACGTGAAAATCTATATATATAATTCTCTTCTTCGCTCATTAGTTTGGACGAGAAGAAGAAGTAAAGGAAAGATCACTCTTTTATTTCTGCGGATAGAGTTATACCACGAACCTTGCGTGTAGCGGAGTCATACAGTATATCATAAAAATTCTAATTCTATTTCCTACATAGATCAAGAATTAACAAATGTTTCAATCTAACTATACGAGATTTGTTGAACTAAAGTAATTCTTCATTAGTTTGAGGCGCGAGAAGCTTCTCCAACCAGATTCCAAAATTACGGGATAATGCCTTTTTTTTTCGCATTGGATTGGCATTTTCCTTATTAAATGACACCCACAATGACAATTTTTGTCTATATATTTCAGGAGATTCGTATGAGTTTTCTAAAGATTTTAATAATTTCCGGATATTTCCAGGTCTTTTTCGTATATTTTGCAATTTCAGGAGATTTCCAGGAGCTCCTGGTAAATTGACAGGAGCCCGCGGGAAATCTGTTATAGATTATACAATGGTTTAATTTAATAATTTATACACCTAGAATTAGCGCGGGTCCTATGAAAGTGCGGGGCCCACTGCCGCCGCATAAGTACTGAGCCCACTGCGGTCACCTAAGGCCGGCCCTGAAAAATAGCGGCGTATGTTACGCCGCCGGTCGACTAATATATAATATAATGTAAAAATCAATGTTGAATGAGATTTAAGGGTGTAATTCTGTTCAAAAGGAGGGGTATGATATTTAACCTAAAAGATGATGCAGGATTTTGACTCATTCCTTTTAGCTCAAGCATAATCTTTGATAACGTGCAATTAGATATATTAACATACAAACACAGTATAAGAAAGAACAAAAAAAGCAACTTTCTTAATGTCATCAAGACATAATATCTAACCGCATAGCTAAAGAATAGAGAAATATTTACCAAAATTAATGCGTTTAATGTTTAGTGGGAAGTTGCTGTAAACTAAGAATTGTGATCATGAAAAGCATATTTTAAATGGCCACTAAACATCACTGAATGAATGAAGAAAAAAAAAGTCATAACTCTAATATTTCTCTAAACTAATCACTTACTGAGTAGGAGTCGTCAGCCCATCAAGAGTTGGCAATAAGTAGAAGTCTGTGAAAACCAAAGTCAATGTCAACAGAGCACGCGCTCCGAGCCACCGATGCATTGTTTATACTAGCTGGACAGGCGAGAGGGGAGATGACCAGCTTAGCGGTTTCTTTTTGACGTCATCCCATAGAGGTTCTCGCCCCTTTTACCTTTCATTTACATAAGCATGTAAGATAATGTATTCAATTAGAAAAGGGAAACTGAAACTTGCACTTCACCATTCAGTATTGCAATATCCCCTGAAGAATTTATAAGATTGAGAAACTAGACTTACATTATTAGCAGTCCTTGTAATGGAACAGGCCGCTATTAGCTGTGTGGGATCAGTTTGTATGTCCCGTTTAGATTTCAAAGCCAAAAAAACTTTATAATACCTGATTCCATCCAATTTTGAAGCGTGTTTAGGTGCAACGTCTAAAAGTATATATTTTTTTTTTAAGTAACTACGTAAGCCTGTTCTTCATACAATCGCACTATTTTAAAAGCAATACACGAAAGACTTAATAGAATGTTTACTGCTGTATAGTCATACCAAAAGAAAATTTTTTTTTTACTGACTTTGTTTCTACCCTAGTGTGTATCTTACAGTAATTTAGATTTTTTTTTCTATTTTTTAATTTTTTTTCTGATGTATCAGCTGCAAACAGGTAAGCGAAAAAGCAAAATATATATCTATCCAGTGTTTCTCAAACTGTGTGCCGCCGAAGATTTGCTGGTGTGCCGCGGAAGTTTTCAGAACGCCACACGTGCAGCGTTACACAGGCCTGCCTACTATTTAATGTTTATTTTACGTTGCGATGACATCCCCACTTGCAACGACCAGTAATAGTAGTGGAGAGCTCCATAGTGACGGAAAGGGGTGTTAGCTATTTTTCAGGTTATGAAATTGTCCACTATACATAATATATTATTATAATGACTCAAATGTTGGCCACTTTAGCAGACGCACAGCACTGACAGCAGTTCTAGAATGGACCTCATTCACTAATCGTAAACAAACAACTTTAAGTCACGTGATCTTATTGATAAAACAGTGACACGTGACAACCATCATTAATTAAACATGAGATCGTAAATTATATAGAAGAGATAGAGCACCACGTGGCTAAATGTTGTTTGTTTACGATTGGTGAATAAATTGTTTAGGTGTATGCTAATAATAACAAATTATCAATAAGCATTATTCATTGTTATCCATGGAGAAATACGTTAGCAAGAATAAAACTACGAAAGCGTTAAATGAAAAGCACTGAACCAAACGAAGATACAATGAAGATTTATCGGATATGGTTTCATATCTTCGGGACCTGAAGAATCTCCATTGCCATTCTCTCTGATCTGCAATGCAACTCTGTCGAATGAGGCGCTTGTTCCAAGCAAATTGAAGAGGCACTTGGAAACAAAACATCCAGCTGTAAAAGCGCAAAAGAAGAAATACTTTGAAAACATCTGGGCTCAACAAAGTAAACAAGCTAAGAAACTTACGAACTACCTAAAGCTGCCAGAAAAGGGATTGATTGCAAGTTATAAGGTTGCTCAGCTATTAGCAAAACGCAAGAAAGTAACACGTAGGCTGAATCAGTCATTGCACTAGTTTTAGCAATAGTTGTTGAAACTATCCTTGGACCCGATGCCGCCGAAAAAGTTAAAAAAGTTCCTTTGTCAAATGATATTATCTCGCGCTGAATTGAAGACTTATCGTCAGATTTACAAGATCAAATCTGCGAATACTTCGATGTGACTGACGATTAAGTGTCTCTGCTGTGGTCTCTTCAAGTTGAATCCACTGACGTTAGCCGCAAAGCCCAGCTGCTAGCTTTTATTCGGTTCATAAAGGATGAAAAATGTGTCGACGAATTCTTATTTTGCAAAGACTTACCAACTACGACCAAAGGCGAAGATATTTTCAAAGTGGTGAACGAAAACATTTTGCTATTCAAACTACAAAGTGGAAAAACTGTCAGCGCTTGCACCGATGGCTGTCCTTCCTTGCAGGGAAATAGAAAGGGATTCGTCACTCTTGTGCGTCATATACATCCGAATGCATGATCCACAGAGAAGCTCTTGCCTTCAAATCTTTGCCGAAAGATGTGATGTCTGTTCTGGATCAAGTGATTGAAGTTGTAAACTTCAAATCTCGACCGCTTGCATCCCGACTTTTATCAGAGCTTTGTGAAGCAATGAATTCAGACTACAAATGTCTCCTGTATCACACCAACGTTCGTTGGCTCTCCAGGGGAAAAGTGTTAAAGCGTGTCGTCCAACTCAAGGCTGAGCTGATTTCATTCTTGGAGGCTGAAAAAAAGACTTTGGATTTTCTATTCATGACGAGATCTCCAGACTAACAGAGTGAGATGATATAAGTAACAGTTGTTCCAGACTAACAGAGTGAGATGATATAAGTAACAGTTGCTCCAGACTACCAGAGTGAGATGATATAAGTAACAGTTGCTCCAGACTACCAGAGTGAGATGCTATAAGTTATGTACAAATCAGAAGAATGAACATAGTATGTATTTAAACATAAAAAAAATAATTATTTAATAGGTAGTGGTTCGTGATAATAATTAGTGTCAGGCTGTTATAGGTCTCAGTCAAGCAAAATACCTTTGAGACCCTTGGTCGATGGGAAGGATTTTTGCTTCGAAAGCTAAGGAATACGAGAATGGCTCTACACCAATACCTCTAGCTCCTCGTCCACTAGATAATCATTCCTTTTCTACTTAATACAATCCTTGGACCTGATGACTGATTGACTGATAATCACATTCTCCCATTTCCCGTTGATGATAAAATACGAAAAGTTAACCTATTCAATAATGTGTAAAACAACTTTCTCTGAAAAAAAATTGTATTGAGTTCTGTGCAAGGCCCACAACCAATCTGAGGCCCTTGGCGGTTGGCTAGTTTGCTTAGGCCTAAAATCGTAGATCAGCAGATTAATTAGCACATGTTTGAAAAATGTATATTTGCACAGGATTTGACTAAAATATACTCCATACAATGACCATTCCAGCAAGTTCTACACGTGACAAGGCTATGACTTATGCTTCGTTCCAATAAAATCAGATGAGAAGTGTTAGAAATTCATTCGTTGAAGAAATAATCTGCACTCCAACGTTCATAAAAAATACATTGCTTTTCTTTCAAAAGTAATTGTCTTATTCTACAACATACAAATAGTTTGTAGTTGTTTAAAACATTAAACCTTACTTAGACATCTTACATCAGTGTATTTACTTTTAGAAAAAAAAAGTTTTGTAATATTGATGGGGCTATGACATTAGTAACAATTAAGTAGGCTTACGTCGCAACTGGGTTTGCGTAGCCTTTTAAAACACGGCGCTAAATCTTAATCTTAATCTTAAGACATTGCATTAAGTAGGTCACTTAAAAAAACAAGTTATTATTATTGAAAGTGAAAAAATATATATTTGACGAAATCAGGGAGATATTTATTTGTTTGATTTTGTTGAGATTCGGCTGACCACATCGAAACCTTCAGTGGGCCACATGTAAACCTTCAGTGGGCCACATGTAAACCTTCAGTGGGCCACATGTAAACTTTCAGTGGGTCACATGTAAACTTTGAGTGGGCAACATGTAAATCTTTATAGGGCCACATGGAAACCTATATAGGGCCACATGAAAACCTTTGTAGGGCCATATGTAAACCTTAATAGGGCCACATGGAAAATTTTATAGGGCCACATGGAACCCTAAATCGGGCCATATAAGCTCGATGTGTTTAACTATCCGTTTTTTTTTTAAATGGAGGAAGGTAGAATGTAGTTTTAATACTTTGTAAGTTTATAGCTTCCTATATCCGTGCTGAAAATATCAAAACCTGCCTATTATCAGAATTGAGAATTATTTTTAATAACAGTATATGTCCTTTAACACGTGTCAATAATAGCCCATCTTTCAGTAGTGCATTGTATTAGAACTCAATGAAATATAATATAGTTTTTAATAAAATGCATAGCTCCAACACTTTCCTCTACACACTTCTACTGCTGAGAAATTTGGTTTTTTGGTTTGGTTTTTATATTAACATATGGTTGAAAAAATATGACCACATGCTGTAATAAAATGGCACACCACCCTACCATTCTCTCAATCTCTTTCTCTTGAGAAAGAGAGAGAGAGAGAGAAATTAATCCCTTCCCTCCCAAAAAAAGGAACAACTATAGAAATGAACTTCAAGCAATGATCCCTCGTTATCAATAGTCTAATAATAATCTTTTAACGTTACATGAAATAATACTCGAAAAAGAAACCTAGCTAACGTCTGCTCAGTATTTGCGTCACGTGACTGCAAACCAGATAAATTCAAGTAAATTAACCAGTCAAAACAGGACTAGGAGAAGGGGAAACGGACTAATGTTTCTGTCATAAATGCAACAAACATACTTGTTTGGGTGAACTGATCTGTAATTACGTGACTTAATGGATAACCATTTTTAGAGTTTCAATTTTCAAGTCTCCAGACAGAAGTCCCAGTCGAGGCTAAAACAGAATGGCGGTATGTGAACACAAATTATGACTACAACAGTTCAATGTTCTTTCTGTAATATATCTGGTTCATTTTCATATTGTAATTACACCGGCCTTAAAAAAAAATACTTTTGACCTTTAGCAGTAACATTTGTCCGAAATCTGGTCTGATTGCTTCGTAAATTGGATTTAAAAAAAAAACACAATTTATTAACTTTTTCAGTTGGTTACTAAAGCACCATCTTTCACTAGAAATGTTCTTTTAAGAAAAAATACTTTAAAAAATAATTTTAAATTCTCGTTTTACACGAAGTGCAGATTACTTCCCCTTTTTCAAATGTTTTGTCGATAACTCTTTTGTTGTCTTTTCTGATATTGTGGCATTACCTTGACATTTACCCAATTTCAACAACGTCAACAATGTGAAGGTCATAAAAATAGAATTAAAAAAAAATTAACTTCACAAATTTTTGAAAGAAAGAAAAGACAAATCAATAAAGTTGAGCTCTAGGCTGTAGGTCAATAATCGTCGTCTTCCAATTTGATTAGCTGTGAACAAATGTTTCATTTTGAAGATTAGGTTTCCACCTCAATCTTGCTGTGTGTAAGGCAGGTGATGAAGAGTTAGTACTTCTCTTTGGTTAATAGATTCCAAGGATATCGTGTGGCCAGATCAATGAAGAGTTAGTACTTCTCTTTGGTTAATAGATTCCAAGGATATCGTGTGGCCAGATCAATGAAGAGTTAGTACTTCTCTTTGGTTAATAGATTCCAAGGATATCGTGTGGCCAGATCAATGAAGAGTTAGTACTTCTCTTTGGTTAATAGATTCCAAGAATATCGTGTGGCCAGATCAACGTCTTTCCCCCGTCTTCATTTCCCTCCTTTGAATAAAGACGTCATTGATACCTTGGGGTTTAGCAGCTCAACGATATAGAAGCTAGCAGTTCAAAATCCTGATCATTCACCACCAAACAATTGTTTACGTTAAGAATACTATTAGAGATACTTATCTATGGTGGATAACAACATATAACTAGCTATATGTACTAAGGAGTATCTTATGTTCAAACTAGATCAAATGTAATCAGTGAGCATATCACCTTCATCTTCCTTTATCCCATAGTCTGTTGGACCGTTAGGGAATCACACAAGATCATTTTGCTGTTCTTCTCCATTCCTCTCTGTCTTTTGCATCGGAAATAATCTCCCTCAATAGTAGAGCCCTTTCCTTTCCTTTATGTTGTCTTCCCATCACTGTCTCTGTCTTCCTCTTCTTCTTTTTCCTGGTATTTTCAATAAAGGAAAGTCTTTGCGAGTCCTGACGACATTGTGACATGGCCACAGGATCTTATTTTGCGTTTTTTGACAGTAGTTAGCAGGTTATCGTGGGGTCCAATAAATGTACTAAAGCATATACGTGATTAACATTTCTCTTGGATACCTTAGGACGAATTGGATAAAAATTAAACAGAGCAACCTACTGACTTCCAAATCACAGCCGTTGAGATTTTTGTTCAAGTTATTGAGATTTAAATTCTATTTTCAAGATCATCTCAAGACATTTAATCCATTATTAGTCACTCAATCTGTCATTTTGTCTGTCTGTCTGGAAAAGGGATTGTACACGTTATTTGTCCCGCACCAAACCTTGGATCAAGTTGAAATTTCGCACAAATATTTCTTATACCTGACAAAACAAGAATCAATATAAAAAAATAACCAATTTTTTTTTTGGTATCGAGCAATTGAAAGAAATTGTACTTGAAAGATGTGGTGGTGTAACTTTAATTAGTCCCCTTGAGGAGGCTTGAGCCCTGAGTTCGAGTCATACAATTTTTTTATGCATTTAAAAAGCAATCACGGCAACATTCACAAAATACCACTGCTTTCCTCCTCACTCTGGTCCAGACAAGTGATAGGATCATAGCGCTTTGAAAAAGCTAAAAACAAAATCGCTCTATACTAAAGCAATTGTTAAAAATATTTCTAATCGCACAGATTTATTATTGCTAGTCTAGATCTATTACAAATTTAATTAAATGACTAATGCAGACTTATTGATACAATTATACCCAAGTTGTTTTTTTTTCTTTTAAAGTATCTTTTAAAATGTTTTTCTTGTGTTTTTTATGTTTGTTTTCTTTTAATATCTGCAATACCATTCAAGTCTTGCTGGGATACCAATGCGACTCTTCTACAACCAGTTCTCTTTCCTAACAACACTAATGGAACCACTCAACCAAAGACCTAGATTGTAATACTATCATACTTATCTATGATTTATTAATTGGTCTTCTTCTCTAACAACCAATTTTCATCTTGACTCTTAATGCCCAATCAATTATTCCTTAACGTCCGATATCGACTGACAACTTTTCGCTTGCTTGGTTTAAGCGAACACATTCGATGATTGTGTCTACGTCTTAGTGTACAGCAAGATTGAATCTCCAGCCCTTCAATGTGATGAATGTTTAATCTTGTCCTAACGTTTCTTGATGTACGAAACTGTCTCATGACATTGTTTAAAAGTTGAAGTATTTTATTATTTGCTTCAAAGCTTATAGCAACTCTGTGTATCTGGTACAAAATTGACTCTTTCTCCCACTTCCCATTCTCGGATCTAGTTGAGACTTTTTTAATTTTTTTCCTAACAAAACACGAATCCATCAAAAAATTAACCAGTTAATTTATTAAGTGGTGGTAACTAATTAATTTTGTTTGAGATAAAAAAGGGAGATACATTTCACAATATTGAGATATATTGCTGTAAATATGGAGTTCTTCTTATTAGATAAGCTTTGTTTTTTTTTAAAGAAGTTTTGGTATATTTTGTTTGTTGTTATTTTTACCTCTCAAAGCAACAACCCAACTGTGGATTCAATCAATCTATTATAAACACAGCTTTTAGCTTCAAGTTCAACGCTATCCACAGAATAACACTATAAGTACAAACGTTGAAAAGGATTCGAAACAACAGTGATACATGCTAAACAAGTTTTATAATATAAGTATATTTAAATGCATGGGCGTAGTCGGGGGGGGATCGAAATTTAGTGACGGATTTATTGCTTTGATTCTGTTTATTTTAGGTGAGATATTAATACTAAACCATCACTTGCCCCAGTGCAGCTAATGGGGTTTTGATTTAAAACCCCTTACCAGAGGGTTTTGCAGTCTAATCCCCCTCTTCTGTAAAACAAAAGCAAAAAAAAAAAAAAAAAAGAATGCAAACAATCCCTAATTCCAAGAGCAGAGCTAAGAAAGATTTTTTAATATCCCCTCCGAAACTTACGATAAACCCCCCCTCTTCAATTTAAGACTATCCAAACATCAGTCACCAGATTATATGAGCGTAGCCAAATGGTTTTTGTGTTTAAAACCTCCTCAACGGGGTTTAGAGCTAGAAAATACCTCTTCAATATAAAAAAAAGCAAATTACGCACTAAAATGCTATGATCATAACCATAGGGGGTTTTGAGCTGAAACCCCTTTAGCGGGGTTTGAAGCAAAAAAATACCTCTTCAATACAAAAAAAAAGCAAATTACACACTCAAAAATCTATGAGTTTTAAGTTTAAACCCCCCTCCTGATGTTTTTGAGTTTAAATATACCCATACAGAGAATTTGGAGTTTCTAAAGCAAACTACAGTCACCAAATTCTATGACCGTAGCTAAGGGGGGTTTGAATTAAAAAAAACAAAAAAACTCCAGATTTTTTAGTTTAACCCCCCCTCTCCAAATGATTTCGACGATAAAACTTCCCTTTTCTATATAAAATCTAATGCAAACTACAGTCACCTAATTCCAAGATCGTAGCCAAGAGAGGTTACAAAATGTCTACAATGGGATGGGCTCCATTAATAAAGTGCAGTGAATAGAGATTGGGTCTCAATCAAGGAAATCCAGTGCTGAACTGGGAGTCGACTCCTTAGTAAATTTATGACAGAGCGTCGCATGATGTTTGCGGGACATGTTCTCCGACAAAATAAATTACGCATACAAAGAGTAGCCATGACATGGGGGCCATTACGAGAAAAGCGCATACATGGATATCTAAGTACAAATTGGCGCAACACTTTCATGGAGGTTCTCAGAGCAGGTGCGGGAGGATGTAAGTCAGTAAGAATAGCACATAAATAAAAAAAAAATCCTGGCTACGCCCATGTTTAAATGTCAATTACGCAATTCGACTAACTAGATGAGATGAACGAAAAAGAAGATTTATGTAATGTTAGGAAACTATAATAATGGCAATGTCTTCGATTCATAAGATTAAGTATCTGTGCAATATTTCATAAGGCTGCACAAACCCAGTTGCGACCTTCATATTTTTCCACACATGATGCAGACAAAGTCGTTGTCCGCCGGGGTCTATTTAAGTTCATTTCTTCTTCAGCTGTCTTCAACAAGGGGGCTTTTCTTTGAAATATATCAATGTAAAAAGATAGATCGAGATTTTTGATGAGTGCACGAAACTCACTGGAAAGACTCCTCCCAATCATGAACATAATAATGAACATCACACGAAATTAATAGAAGTTGAAATCATAGAACAGCATTAGCTTATAAAGTAGACATTGATTTAACAAAAAACACTTTTTTTTGTTACTTATATCTTTGTTTATCAATGAAACATCTCACTGTTAAACATCGCGGTTATTGAGTGGTTAAGCGCATCGCTTCCGAACCTGTGGCCCTGGGCTCGTATATCGGTGAAGACTGGGATTTTAAACTTTCGGAATTTTAGGGCGCCGCTGAGTCCACCTAACCCTGATGGGTACCTGACTTGAGTTGGGTAAAGTATAGGCGGTTGGTCGTTGTGCTGGCTACATGACCTCTGCTTGTTAACCGTTGGCCAACGAAACAGATCACCTTAATATTATTTGCCCTATAGATCGCATGGTCTGAAAGGGGAGCCTTACTTCCGTTCAATTGGTAAAGTAGCTTTAGAGAAAAGTATTTCTACTTAATGAACTGAAGGGTTCAACTTTCAATATAATGAACATTTAAAAAAGTACATTTATTAGAGAATGAATATTAAGAAATATCAATAAATTAACTTTTATTAAAAAAGATAAATTAATTTGTCGACACTTACCTAACGACACAATTTTCATTCGAAATGTTATTATATAATCTTAATCTTGCATCTGTTTGTTATCCAACCACTGGTATCATTATAATTATTTATTCATATTACTCATCAGTTAACGATATAGTTTGAATAAAAATATTTTAAACTACTGCAAGATCACTTTTCAAAACTGTGTGACTTTGTTCTAAGTTCACCAATATGTTTCACAAACATTTACAATTCCAACATGAATACACAATAAGTGATTATAAAACATTCTAAACCACAGACCTAACACGTCTGTCTCTTCTCAGAACATGGCGTAAACTCTTACTGAGCTACTGAGTTCCCTTTCATCATGTGACTAACTGGTACCCCGTGAATACCAATGTGAAGTTCCCTATTTCACATGAAACAATTTATTGTACATTTCTCGTGATTCTCAACCAAACCATGGTGTTACAATAACCTAATCTGGTACTGGAAAAAAATTGCAATGTAAATACAAATATTCAGGATGTATCAATGGACCTCATGCACCAATCGTAAACAGACAACATTTTGCCACGTGGTTCTCTATCTCTTCTATACAAATTACGCAATCCATAAAGCCTGTCACGTGATACATAATTTTTATTGTTTTAGTAATATTACCACGTGGCTAAATGTTGTTTGTTTACGATTGATGAATGAGGTCCATTATATTACTCTAAACTTAAATACGTGTATCTATTGCCTGAAGAGTGTTGTTTTTCAAAGGATAAAGTGATGTAAAATGAACAAACCATCGCCACTTCATGTACGTTGCGTTGGGGAAACATCATTTTGAAAGTAAAAAAAATCACATGAACTTTTAATATCCAAGTTTTATGAATTTAACGTTTAAAGCTACTTCCCACTAGGGACATAGCCGCTAGTTTGGGATGTTTGTCTGTCCGTCTCTCATATTTAGTGCTCCTCAACTAAGGGCGCTATTGAAAATTCCATTTAAGTAAGTTTTTAGGAAAAACGTTTATTATTATAGTCATATTAAAACAGTGAATTAAGATTCAGAAAAAAATTTGTTGATTTTTGTAATTTTTGGCATTTATCACTGGTAATATTGTATTAAATGAAAATGTTGTCTAGACGAGACAGGAGTGGGGGGTTCATTGATAGTCTATATTTGATAGTATCTGATAAATACAAATAAATGCTTTCTATAATTTTTTTTCCACGCTTATGTTCGTCGTGTTAAAAATATCGAAACCTGCTTTTGCTTACCACTAAGCCAGCACTTATACAACATGCTGATAAGTTTTTGTGAAAACATAAACTCTCTTCATTTCAGACTATCCTTCTTTCAAAAAACAAGACATTTGTAAGTTACTCATTCGAAGTCAAAGAGGATATTTATGTAGATGTCGTAAGTAATTATTCTCAATGTCACTGTGGAATCCCTGTTTGCTTATTCAGTAAAGTATGGTGATGCCCCTTTAATGTGTATATATTCGGTAGATGGTTATGTCCAATATTTCAAATTAACAGACAATAGAGACAATGCATTTACACGATATCTTAAAAACAAACACTTCATGTATTTTTAGCAGCTCTGTGCTGAAGAGCAAACTTTAAAATGAATCTAGACATTGTTATTTTTAAACCAGATCAATACTCTCCCCTTTTTAGTTGATAAAATATATAAATAGACAATGCACTAATGGTAATGTTGAAAGAAAATTTCATTTGTTTATAATTGACAGATCAATTTAGTGAAATTAGTGTGTTAAAAAAAGATCAACTTTATTCTTAAAATGTTTTTTTTAATCAAGAAAATCAACCCTCTCTTTTTTATAATCTAAATTATCTGAAAGAATTCAAAATAGTCTAAAAAATTGCCTTAGAATTCCGGCTTGAAAACTGCATTTTAAGTGATGTACGTACAATGATGCAGTTGAGTGTGGCGCCCATTAGCGGATCCAGAACTTTGGAGTGGGGGGGAGCGATTTGTTTTCAAAACCCTAACCCTAACACACAATAAACCCTAACATTAAGCATAAACGCACGTACAGCATATATATATAATTTAGAATTAATTTAAAAAAAAGCAGTGTTTCTCAACCTTCGGCGAAAAAAAACCAGCCATGTTAAGGACTTTCTCTTGACAGCTTGGTTGCCCCGACGCCAAAAGCGTTTTCTTGCATTCTTCAACGCAGAAACGCATTCTCCTAACATCTACAGCTCATTATTCATCCTTTTGAATAATGGTTTACTTGAAAAATATTCTTATATGAATTTACTGACCCTTACTACATTGCAATACAACCGATTTGTTCCTTAAAAAGATAAGATACCCAACATATTTAGATTAAGGCTTTGAGGATCGCTGCCGAAAAAAATTATTCGAAAATTAATATTTCAAAAAAAAGCTTATTTGTAAGTGATACATTTTGTTCAATAGGAATGTTTGTGACTTTGTTTTGTTACAGAACTACAATACGAAGCTCTAAACAAAAAATTTCGGAAGTGGGAGGAGAATTTTTTTTTTCCATTTATAGGATTCAAGTATATAATGTGAGATACTGTCCCAATTTTTTTTTATGCAATAGAAAAATATCAATATGAGTAAAGGTTGGCAAAAGGTGACTAGGAAAATAATATTTGGGTTCAGAACACATCTCACTAGGTCAATGTTGGACTAGTCTGTATCGATTCTTTGATTCAAAAGTAGTGGGCCGGAAGTCACTTTTTTCCTTATATATCTTTGTATTGTTCAGTTCTCTCTTTAAATTAAACTGACATCATTATGCTATAATTTTAAATGTACCTGATAGAGAAAAAAATTCTGCACAAAAATACGGGCAGCTGGGATATAACCCGGTAGAGGCTATAAAAAGAAAAGACCTGAAACTAGCGCGTGAAACTACACATTTACAGTACTTTATTTGATGAGTATTTTACCCAAGATCTGTGTTTTTTTTATTTAGGACTAGCTTATTTCATGTACCTGGCATATACACAATTTTATACACAAAATAATTATTGAAAAAAATTGAAGGGATTTTAAACTTTAAATGATTACTTAAAAAGGTGTTACTCTAATCAATTTTGAATATTATTTTGTTATGAATGTCATTGTTTATTTTGTGTCTGTTCTAGTTTCTTAAATATTTATTGAGTAAAGGGGTCGTTTTTCTCCTAATGGGTATACCTGATTTGTCCAAGCAGCCTTTGTAAAATATTGGTCCTAAATAATGCTATGTTTATAAACGAAAAATCGCATGGCTGCATTATGATGAATGTTCGTGTTAGTTCAATATATTTTATTTTACTACGTAACTAAAAATAACTGTATAAATAGACGTAAGTTTCATTTTATTCTGTTAGACAAAGTCATAGGGCAAATTTTTGTTTATATCCTAATTCTAAAAAGGAATAATAATAGAATTATACAGTAAAAATAATCACTAAGTTTTTTTTTATAGTTTTGAAAGTCTGAGTTTGTGTTTTTGCAAATGTACACAAGGTACACTATGAGTCAGTCAATCTCTTCTAATTGTTTAGAAATGAGTGTAAAAATGCTTCGATATTTTTAGCCTGAATTTAAGAAGTTACAAACTTCAAACAACTAATATATTGCCTATTCCATAAAACTTTGTACTTATAAAATAAATGTATCCAATGCTCGAGATCCTGCTTGTATACTTAGGCCCTATTTCAATCGGCCCGGTATCAATGTATTAAGTAGCAAGAACACCGCACACAAACAAAATAATAATGAAAGAAGATTGAGATATATTTTTGTGACGGTACGCACCGGTACGGGGTACCGGCACCTTTCTTCAATGTCGGGAAAAATGATTACTTTTCTTGTAATTCAACGTTAATTGTTAATTTATTTTTAGTTGAAAGTTAGGCAATCTATCTCTGAGTACTTCATCTATTTTTTTTTTACAAAACAAAATCACTTTATATATGTATACTTTGTATACAGCTTACTTTCAGCTGACATGCTGTATTATTAACACCTATATGTGAAAGTCTCAATCATTTAGAGTCTTAGACAGTCATTATTTTAGACTAGATTAAAGTAGAATCTAGACCTAGATATAGTAGGCCTATTACTATAAAAAAAAATCAGTCATTAGACATATCATTAGCAATTTTACTATTAGGTCTAGGCATAGAAAAGTAAATCTATTAATAAACTATAATAGAGCTAAATCTAAGTAGGCCTACTAACTTATTAAATAAGTAGAAGTATTATAATGAATATTGTATAGATCTAGATTGACTAGATTATAGATAGATCTATAGATAGGCCTACATCTCTAGTTTAGTAAAGTATAGAGTATAGTAAATGTATTACAGTATTATTAGATCTATGTCCAATGTCTATATCTAATGATTAATAAACTTTAGTAATATCTAGACTTTATTCTGATAAAAACTGACTATATATATATGCATATCCTAGACTGGGCAATCTAGTCTCAAGATAGAATCTATACTTTTACTAGATCTATTCGATTTTTATATATAGAGCTAGTCATCTAGACTACATTTAGATTATAGATATAAATCTACTAATGAATACATGATATGCGGTGTTAGCTAATAGCTTTACACAAGAAACAAACCTGGGTTTTTCTAAACTCTAATACTTGGTATGTAATAGTAAAACAGCACCTACCTAAATAAAATGTAACTAGAAATAAACAAGATAACAATGAGAGTTTGTGTTGCCACACAAACTCGGAGGGGGCCCCCGTAGGAGACGGATCCCTGTCGGATCCACATATTCGCTGGTCGACTGAGGATGGCATTGAGCAGGGTATGAAACCAAGACCGTAGAGATAAATCAGTCCTGCGCGCTAACCGCACGACCGCTCTTAATCTAATGACAAACTGGTTACAAACTAATAGCCTACTATTGATAATATACCTACACATTACGGAATGACAACTAAATGATATGTACAATATGTCAGAAGAGCGATTTTAGATAATCTTTTGGTATTGAGCATTTTCATTTAAATGGAACTAGAATGAGGATGTATATCTAAGTAAATTAAACTACTAATTTAGCACTCTCAATATCTATATCTACTAGATCTAGATCTAAAATATATATTTGGGATAATGTAGATGTAATTTAGACAAGATTTATAAAAAAAAACACCAGATAATCAATTAATAGACTAATTGCAATATGAAATATTAAAATAGTAGATTAATTTTAGTATTTTATAACATTGCAATATTGACAATCTAGACTTTAGAAAAAAAATCTACACTTTAAGCCTAGAAATTAAAATTATAGATCTTGATCTAGTCTAAATCATGGCTGTCTGGTAGTGCGGTTGCGCGCTGGACTGTCGTTTGGATTCAATGATGGTCCCAGGTTCCAAACCTGCCCGTTCCCATCCACCGTCGTCCTACGGGAGGTTTGGACTATAACTCTGAAGGAACATCCGAAACATGTAAAACAACAAACATTCTAAACTAGACCAAGAAATTCTCGATCTAGATTCTATAATGATTTTAATTAGAACTTAAATCTAAATCTAGTTTTAAAAATCTAGCTCTAGTGTAAGAAAAAAAATCTAGCTCTAGTGTAAAAAAAAACCTAGATCTAGTGTAAAAAAATCTAGATTAGATCTAAATCTAGCTATTATGTCTTTTTAAAATGCGAGTCACATTACGAGGTTAAATAAATATTACTATACCGAGTTTTTTTTTAGCATGTAAAGAATTTTATCCATATGACGTCAAAGGAAAAAAATCCACTACTTCACACGGCTGGTTAGACTAAAACATATCATCTATACCAGCAGCTTGTTGAGGGTTCATAGACATTGGAGCACCGAGTGATTTCTTTTAGCATTTCATTTAAAGAATTAACTCCATATGACGTCAAAGGAAAGAAAAAATTCCATTACGTCACACGTCCTAGTTAGACTAAAAAATGTCTTCCATACGAGCAGCTTCTCGAGGGTTCATAGACATTGGTGCACCGAGTTTGTTCTTTTAGCATTTCATTTGATGGGCTTGTTAGACTCTCTCTCTCTCTCTCTCTCTATATATATATATATATATATATATATAGTATATATATATACTAGACATATGTTACCCGCGGGTCTTTATTTGCGCATTACTGTTGATATAGTCACTGAGAGTTTTTGTAAACAATTAAACGAAATAATAATGTAATAAGTAAAGCGAATGTGTCAATGTAAAAATAGTGTGAATGAAGCTATCAAATCAAAATAGCTAATAGGCTTAAATCTATTTTTTCAAATTAAAACATTTGCTTGTAGGCCTACATATACTTGATTAAAATTTGAGATGAATAGACTTAATTTTGTATGTTCATGTGTTAAAGCAGTGATGCTCAACCTAATTCGACCTGCGGGCCATTTTTGGTCTCGACACTCGTGTCGTGGGCCATATGACCGAAAATGTTCAAAAACGAAATGAAATTGAGCTGAAATAATTTTATGAGAAACTTGTGGATCTAGCATTTACATTAATTAATGGGATATTTGTGGAAGTTTTTTAGTTTATTTTTTTTTAACTCGACGAAAGCTGCTTCATTTCTCTAATAAAAAATTTAAATTGTAGCTAGCTTTACCAACGACTCATTTTCTTTTCTCTTTTAGGTCAATATTCCCATCAATCCTCCAATCTCTAAGTCTAAGCGTAGTTTAACAATAGTATTATTCGCTGCTCAAACCAAGAATGCCGCCAAATTTGACTTATAATGCCGTTTTTATGTTATTGTTGTTTTTTTAAACAGCCAAATTTTCTTTATAAAACATATACCTTGTCTTATTATGTTACACAAACAAATTAAGAGCCGTTCACTTTTCCTGGTACATGAAGCATTCATAGTCCACTTGTAGTTTCTTAGGCTCTCCCTTTTCGTAAACGTACAAATATTAAAAGGCATGGTACCAAGCCATCAGAGAAAAAGCCAGGGCCTTACGTTAGGTAAGATACATTTTTCAACCTTTAAAAAAAATTAGGTGGTAATGTATTTTCTACACTTTGTGCTGACGTTTCGGCGGGCCGGATGAAACCACGTCGTGGGCCGATTCTGGCCCGCGGGCCGTATTTTGGGCATCACTGTGTTAAAGTATAAAGTGGATCTTGAGGTAGACATAAATCTAAATCTACACTAATCTAGAGTTAAAAATTGGCTTTTATAGAGTTCATTCTGTGTTGCGCATGCGTGACCTTTTTTCATGAATGAATATAGGCCTATCTCAACACGGCTACGCAGCTTTAGCGAACAGCGAACGAATGTATTCAAAATGCATTAGAAAAACAAATTTGAATGTTAATTTGATTAAAATATGAAATGAATGGACAATAATTAGTATGTTTATGTGTTAAATCATAAAACTATCTTTGCGAAAAGAAGTTTTATCATCTTAGAGTTAGTAACCAAGGAACATTCCTGCCTAGTTTTATCAAGATTGGTCAAGCTGTTTTGATGTCTATTCGTCACATACATACATACATACAAACATACGCCTTACTTTGTACTTTATAGTATAGATATATATAAAAGGATTGAAGACGCTTTTTTTTGTTTTGTCTGTCAGTCTGTCTGTCCGTTATGTTAATAGCGAGAGAAAAAAAAGACTAAAAGCTATTGAAAATCTGATTAAAATTAATTTCCCATCCGAAACATCGCAATAGTTTTAAGTTTCTATAATAGATTGTTTCGGATGTTTATATATTTATAGTGAGAGAAAATAAGAATTCCAGATTAATTAATCAAATGCCGTTAATTAAATTTGTGGGATGGTCTATTATGAAAATTAGATGTACCAAAGCCTTATGGAGATTTTTTCAAACCATACTTTGTTGTTAGGAAGTTGTTTTCCTTAAAAATCAGAGCATAATATTAACGATAATTAGATTTTTTAACGTTTTAGCTAGAAAGTTAAATGTAGTGTAAGAGAGAAGTGCGATTTTACATAAATAGAGTTAAACTATTTTTCATAAAAAATCCGGAACAACCAATTTTTGTAAATGAGAAAATTATTTGTTTTATTTATTAGAAGAGGGATTTCAAACATTTATTAGCGTTATTAGATTATTCATATAAAATTCGGATAATTTTTGGCGACAATTTGTAAGAAAATTAAGGTAATGTAGGTCGATTTCTTTTTCGAAACAAAATCCGGAACGTTCTTTACCGATTAAAAAATATTTATTATGTTTCGGCTTCAGGCTGGAGTCAGGAAGGACTATTGGATGACAGGGATGTCAAATTCAGACTTAAGTCGATCAGGATCATTTGAGGATAGGGATCTCAAGTAATTTCAATTTTAACCTGCATTGTTTATCAAACAAGGGACACGTCGATGGATCAATAGGGGGCAGCATGTAAGTTTATGTAAAACAGAAACTCTTTTGTAATTTTCACTTACGAGTTGATTTCTTTGGAAGCCACATGGGTACTTGTTACTAACGTTAACAAACATTTCTGCCAATTAAAATGTGACATTTGCTTTTAATCTTAGTGGAAATTACATTTCGTTCTAAACGTTTCCGCCACGCCCACGGGGACTTTCAGCAAACTCGAGAGCCACCTCCAATTTTAAAATTGAACTTTAGATATATTCATTTTTTTTTATTTTGATTGAAATTAAAAAAGAATTTTCTTTGCGAAAAATACAGATTAATTATCTGAGTGACCCTAAAGATTACTGAATATTATAAAGTGAACAATCAAAACCATGACGTCTTCTGAAATCGCTTCAAATAAAAGTTTTTGCCTTTTACATCTCTTAAAACTATGTTGACATTCTAAATATGTCTGATCCTCGACATTCTGTTGTTTTCTTTTTGCATTGTACAAAAAATTAAACAAACATTCGGCTTATTTTTAAAAGCATTCGGTTAATGTGCATGTTTTAGTTTTTTTTGTGGGTTTTTTTTTGTTTAGTTAATTGTTACTAAGTTTGGATATGAAAACTATATTGGCTAGCATGTTGGCTCAATAAAAAGAAGGCGTTATTTACGTATTCTTGCCATAGCCGCATTGAGTCAGTGTGGTCATTGATTTCATCTCTCATGCTTGTATGTATTAGGTGAATTAAGGATTAAGTAAAGTAGCAAATAGAAAGTAAAGCCAAGTAAAATTAACTAGTTCATCCATGGTTAAACCTGCATTAGCATCAAATGTTGAAATTATTTGTTTATGAGTTCTACAAAACAAGCACATTTCTTTGTCATTTGGAATATATTTTAGACTAGATTACGTAAAATGAATAACTTTATCATTTTCGATTCGTCCCTACTCACTTCCTGTCTGCAACTGGACTGACTCGTATTAGTGAGAAATCCATTTTTTTAAAAACAATACCACTATTCAATTCGTAACTTCGTGGAAACTTCAAACACTTAAAACCTAAAACCTGAGTAGGTAGAGGTAAGTCTCGAAAACGGCTCTAATTTTTTTTTTAAAACTTTGACAGTTGTTGTATATTGTTGGGAAAAGAAGTACTAGCTCGTTGGCTTCATTAAGAAAACTCTGGTTTGACCGTTATAGTTTCTAAAGTAAAAAAAAAATATTTAAAAAACAATTGGCCAAAGATCGAGAAAATAGTTATCTTGAACAGATTATGCTTCTTGGGTATTTCTGCATATATGTATTATTAATTCCAGAGTTTAATTAATTAATGTTCATGACTATTTTGTGCATTATCTTCTACATCTGGATCTGAGGGACTATTATAAAAATTTCATAAGGTCTAGTAGATCTATTCATTCGCTAAACCAGGATTCTATCTCGGGGGAAGAGTCTACGAAAGGGGTGGAGGTGGTGGTAAAAAAAATGTTCCATTAAAAAAATAATAACATTCATTAATGATGAAGAATAAAATAATCGCTGTATAAGTTGTCTAAAGGAGGTATTATCATTTTGTTTTCTGTTCCATCCTTTGTGGTCATTTATATTTTATCTAAGAGCTTTCAACTCTTTCTTTGTCTCTTTTCTAGTGGAGTTTTCTCATTTCCTAGGAGATTACCTTCAGGACAACAACAGAAATCTAGACAAGACTCTGTGGGAGTGAAAACAACTTCCGCTGTTTCTCATTTCTTAAGATATCATAGAAATGGGGGAAAAAACTATTCAAGTCTATAACAAATGATTACAATCAGACAAATCCCAGGTACAATTCTGATAGAAAAGTAATTTATCACGAGAAGAATTGAAGGATATATCTTTTACAAAACTTTTATCAACTCTGTCTGTCAGTCTGTCTTGTAAAATTTTTAGCTTATTATTTCCTCCCACTTTGAATTCTGGGATCAAGTTAAAAATTTGCAGTTTTTCATTGTTACTAACGAAACACGAATCAATAAAAAATTTAACTAATTTTATGAACTAAATAGCACTATTTTTTATATCGAAAAAGGGAAATTAATATTACAGTATTAAAAGATATCGGGATCTTCGGGCGCCTCTGAGTCCACCCAGCTCTAATGGGAACCTGACATGAGTTGGGGAAAAGTAAAGGCGGTTGGTCGTTGTGCCGGCCACATAGCACCCTCGTTAACCGTGGGCCACAGAAACAGATGACCTTTACATCATTTGCCCTATAGACCACAAGGTCTGAAAGGGAAACTTTACTTTACTTTACTTACTGAATTATATCGCTGTATAAGTGGAGTTCTTCCCTTTAAATAGTCTTTTTTAACAATATTTTGCTTGTTAAACTTTTTATTGCTGTTTAATATTGAGTTGTGAGAAAAGATTTCTGTTTTTTTTTGTTTTTGCTGTCGTTAAAGGTAGGCCTAATTAAGTTTACCTTCAGCAGATGCTCGATAGATCAAATAGGAATCGAATAGCGACTGATATTTGAAATTTACTTAAGTATTTGAAAAATTCCTAAAATTTGAAAACGTTTGTGCTTATTAAAAGCCAACAGTGGCTCATTCAATAAATGGCATTGATTACATGACTGATTACAAAGAAATGTTTAACTCTGGATATCACATGTGCTATCATTCTCCTCAAGACATCCTAGCTAGGATGCCCAGTGCGGAAGCTCCTCGTAATGTTCCCCCCTCCCCAGTTTCTTAAAAAAAAACGGAAAAAAACAGCCGAATGACTTTTTTCTTGACCAAATGTTTGTATATTTATTATGAAAGTCTTTTGCTAATAGGAAAAAAAAAACCACAATTTTAAAACAAGATACTAGAAAAATCATATATGCTTTCTTGCTGGCTAAATTGAAATCTATTTCATCAAACAATTGCCAAATTAGTGAGTCGCACATTTTTTCAGCGTTGTTTGCCATTAAGTAATGATCAGCTTGATTCTAAAAAAAACTTTGGTCGCATAGAACCTCACTAACCACAATTGTCAGAAATATAAAAATAAAGACACTATTTACAACTGAATCATCTAGCCAACATCTTTTTAAAGTGTAACTCAATATCTCAAACACGTCCTAGGATCAGAAGTTCAAATGCTTCTGAAAAACTGCAACAAAAAGTTGAAGTCCCTTTCGCTCCAAATGTAATTCATTTGTGTTCTTGTCGTCCTGAGCACTATCGAGATTGATTTCGATCTGAGGATTCACTAGTTTGGATGGTGACAAAAATTGATATTTACCTACCATATCATGATATTGCTCATATCATATTCTGTCCAAGAAAGAATACATTTTCATCTTTGGCTCTTTCTTATGTATTAATACATGTGGCGAACATGTCTTTGAGGTTCTGCGCTAGTCACCAAATTTGAACACATGCATTCTGTAAAGGTAACACTGGCTTCAGCGAAGTTCTCCCGTCTAGTAGTTAAGAACGTTTTAAATCTTTTCATTTTATTTAAGTGCGCAGTCTGGAATTGACAATCTCTTGTTATTGAAGGTAGACTTACGCGTTTTTTATTTCACTTAATACTGGGCTAAAACACCCAAAGGTAGATGAAAAAATGAAGATGTATAGCAACTAACAATCCGCCTGCTCCAGACCTAGTAGAAAAGTTTTCATCTGTTCTAGCCAATGCCTCTAGAGTTTCTATAATTTTTGAAAATGAATCCGTATCCATCTTAACGATTGGCAACAATATTGTAGACTTCATGTCCCACCAGAGAGGGCAAATTCCACCAACTGAACAGGCTGTAAGTTTTCATCATGCCCTAACTATAATTTAAAAAACAGAAATGGAAAAATGGTTTGAGTGCTGGGACAAGTCCCAGAAAGCCCGTGGAGTCTGGGAGCGCATGAGGCGCCCTAACCACACTTACTCGTGGTTGAGGCTGTCCAGGCCTGAGGAAGCTATTTATAGCACAGTGCAGGACAGGCCACTGTCCTGTTGGCTCATATTTCTCACACGGCTATGGCTAAATTTCAATTCACGGTGCCATCGCTGCGGGGAAGAAGAGGAAACCGTGCCTCATATTCTGTATGACTGCCCCAGACTTGCTGATCTCCGCCTGAACAGGTCTGGGAAAACTACGCAAGACATCAAGGTTTCTGCCAAGTGCTTTTGCAAGAGAGGATTTAAGCCTCTCAAGCCCTCACTCAAATGGAGTTTGATGATCATGATCTTAACGACATTTCCTCTGGCTCTTCAGCTTGTTTTAACCAAGTGCAAAGGGAAGTTTCAGTTATTTTGTTGAGGACGTCCTAGCGGTGTGCTGAAGTCAATAAAAAGGTGTGTAAACGGTCCAGTGTACCAAAACGTGTTACTGAATATAGTTTAGCTTCAGCCCGAATTTCAGCCAAAGTCAGAGAATGGTTCGAGCAAATAATGAAGTAAGATGATGTCAATGAAATACTACAGAATTTGTACCACCCCATCATTATCCATGACAACGTAACCTCAACATTTGGAAAAAAATTATCCAGTTTTGAGATGTCAGATGAACTGTTTAAAAAATCGAAACCTATTTGTCTCTTTATCACCCAATAGTACAATATAGGCTCGTTATGTATTTGTGGAGACATGTACGTGTGTTTGCAAATGTTCTCTCAGGAGTGAATCGTACTTGGATAGTAATGTCACAAACCCCTAGAAATGACCTAGATTTTGTCTTTGTCATTCTTCAACTTGTTCAAGGTGCCCATTAAGTGCCAGATTCTGTTATTTTAGTCTAAGGCATTTATTTATAAGCTCTAGATCTACATGAAACCAGCGAACTGAACAATCGAGTGTCAAAATATACTTGAGGGTGTACAAGTGCATTGCCTTCAGAGATTTAAACAGATCTAGTAAACTTGATTCAACCTGGTTAACAGCTTACGTTTGATTTAAGAAAGAGCATGTGAGATTAATAAAGTAAATTAATTTCTAGTAAACATTTCAAATTCAGTAGTTTGTCTTTGTTCAAGTATGTACAATGCGTTGATTTTATTGAGAAAGTTTATCCTAACTTTGATGCCCCTCACGACTTGATGCCCCGTGCGGCCCGCAACACTCGCACACGGCTAGCTACGCCATTGCCTCAAGAGCTCATGCACTTCCTATTCTGTTGAACTTTGTACGTTTGTAAATCAAATTAAATGATTTTAAATTTTTAAAAAAAGTTTAAATAAAAACACCAATATAAATGAATAATTGTACGCATCAAATAAACTTTATTCAAACATTATTCGAATTCGTAAAGGTATTGGAAAAATATCAGCCTCAAGTTG
The DNA here is from genome assembly GCA_030265305.1 of Biomphalaria pfeifferi. Lineage (NCBI taxonomy): Eukaryota > Metazoa > Mollusca > Gastropoda > Planorbidae > Biomphalaria > Biomphalaria pfeifferi. The sequence continues at coordinate 5,587,016 of JASAOG010000022.1, forward strand.
TCGAATTCGAATTTAAAGTAGAAAAATTATTCGCACAGGGGCCAATAAATATTGATTACTCTGAGAATGACTTTTTTATTTTGAATTTTTTATAGGAAAATGTGTCTCGTATTTGTCAAAGCAACATCGGAACATTTATTCTAGACATTCTGGGTACCTTTTTTTAAATAAGAAACATATGTAAATGTATGGATACAAAGCTTTTACTAACATATCTGATCGCCACTCTGAAGCACTGAAAAAATATCTATTTGATACTTATGTTCTCTCATACTACGACAGAGCTACAAAGTATATTTTATATTTTGTTAGTTTTTCCTTTTTTGTCGGTGTTGTTTGATTGGTCCGTTTTCTTGTGTTTTTTTTTTAAATATTATTTTTAAATTCCTTGTTTTTCTATTTTGTTAGAAAACACTAAGATGTTTGCACCAAGAAGTAAAGACAGTGAAACTATTATAATAAATATTTACGTTTCGTATTGCACATTAACCGGCTCTTTTTATACAAGGGTTCATACGGGTGATCTACCTCACTGCATTGCATTACGACATGTGGATTCAATGGACGGACCACCTTGGAAAGGAGGAGGTAAAGGGGGGAGATAAAAAACAGAAATAAAAAGTCAAGAAGAAATAACATACTGTGTACATACAAGCCCCTTTCACCATATAAAAGGCAGCGGTTACATTTCCCCAGAACAATATTTTTGGTACTGTCGTCCAAATACATTGTCATGAAGCGACATATACATGTTTATTCACAGACCTAAATAAAGAGGAGGTTACGTTTTATCGGCCCCTTTCAATCGACCTCCCCCACACAAAAACACACTTCTTGACTCAGAAGTATAGGTTCACATTTCTAGCTTTTCCCGTGACTAAAAAAATGTTGTTACACACAAAAGCGCTATTTAGTTTGTAAGTATTTCATTGACTTTGATTGGCCCCCATTGTGGTTGTCACTCAGGGGACGTAGCACTCTCTCGCCCATTGTGGTTGTCACTCAGGGGACGTAGCACTCTCTCGCCCATTGTGGTTGTCACTCAGGGGACGTAGCACTCTCTCCCCCATTGTGGTTGTCACTCAGGAGACGTATCACTCTCTCGCCCATTGTGGTTGTCACTCAGGGGACGTAGCACTCTCTCACCCATTGTGGTTGTCACTCAGGGCTCGTAGCACTCTCTCACCCATTGTGGTTGTCACTCAGGGGACGTAGCACTCTCTCGCCCATTGTGGTTGTCACTCAGGGGACGTAGCACTCTCTCCCCCATTGTGGTTGTCACTCAGGAGACGTATCACTCTCTCGCCCATTGTGGTTGTCACTCAGGGGACGTAGCACTCTCTCACCCATTGTGGTTGTCACTTAGGGCTCGTAGCACTCTCTCACCCATTGTGGTTGTCACTCAGGGGACGTAGCACTCTCTTACCCATTGTGGTTGTCACTCAGGGCTCGTAGCACTCTCTCACCCATTGTGGTTGTCACTCAGGGCTCGTAGCACTCTCTCACCCATTGTGGTTGTCACTCAGGGGACGTAGCCCTCTCTCGCCCATTGTGGTTGTCACTCAGGGGACGTAGCACTCTCTCCCCCATTGTGGTTGTCACTCAGGAGACGTATCACTCTCTCGCCCATTGTGGTTGTCACTCAGGGCTCGTAGCACTCTCTCACCCATTGTGGTTGTCACTCAGGGGACGTAGCACTCTCTCGCCCATTGTGGTTGTCACTCAGGGGACGTAGCACTCTCTCCCCCATTGTGGTTGTCACTCAGGAGACGTATCACTCTCTCGCCCATTGTGGTTGTCACTCAGGGGACGTAGCACTCTCTCACCCATTGTGGTTGTCACTCAGGGCTCGTAGCACTCTCTCACCCATTGTGGTTGTCACTCAGGGGACGTAGCACTCTCTCACTCATTGTGGTTGTCACTCAGGGCTCGTAGCACTCTCTCACCCATTGTGGTTGTCACTCAGGGGACGTAGCACTCTCTCCCCCATTGTGGTTGTCACTCAGGAGACGTATCACTCTCTCGCCCATTGTGGTTGTCACTCAGGGGACGTAGCACTCTCTCACCCATTGTGGTTGTCACTCAGGGCTCGTAGCACTCTCTCACCCATTGTGGTTGTCACTCAGGGGACGTAGCACTCTCTCGCCCATTGTGGTTGTCACTCAGGGGACGTAGCACTCTCTCCCCCATTGTGGTTGTCACTCAGGAGACGTATCACTCTCTCGCCCATTGTGGTTGTCACTCAGGGGACGTAGCACTCTCTCACCCATTGTGGTTGTCACTTAGGGCTCGTAGCACTCTCTCACCCATTGTGGTTGTCACTCAGGGGACGTAGCACTCTCTTACCCATTGTGGTTGTCACTCAGGGCTCGTATCACTCTCTCACCCATTGTGGTTGTCACTCAGGGCTCGTAGCACTCTCTCACTCATTGTGGTTGTCACTCAGGGCTCGCAGCACTCTCTCACCCATTGCGGTTGTCACTCGGGGCTCGTAGCACTCTCTCACCCAAGAATTCTAATATCCTTGTTTTCTACGTCCACGGTCAACTCACAAACTAATAAAGTTATACTTGCAAATATTTATTGTTTGTATAAAGTTATACTTGCAAATATTTATTGTTTGTATAAAGTTATACTTGCAAATATTTAATGTTTGTATAAAGTTATACTTGCAAATATTTATTGTTTGTATAAAGTTATACTTGCAAATATTTATTGTTTGTATAAAGTTATACTTGCAAATATTTATTGTTTGTATAAAGTTATACTTGCAAATATTTATTGTTTGTATAAAGTTATACTTGCAAATATTTATTGTTTGTATAAAGTTATACTTGCAAATATTTATTGTTTGTATAGATTTTACACAAGAAAACACGTATTCATTCAATTTCAGCTTCACAAGACAAAATATATTTTATAAAAATGTCTAGAAAAGCAAGTTTGGCGCCAAAGAGAAATGTACGCAGAATGGAACTTAAAGGCAGAAGATGGTTTAATCTTTTACTTTTACATATGTCAGCTTTAAAAGACAATATTGGGTCTAAATCCCGAATAAAAAATCGTTTACGGTAAATTTAACCACTGCAATTTCGATTGTGAAAGTCACACAGAAAGTAGTTACTGGTTTAATTTTTGTATTTTTCATCCGCGGAAAATGGGAGAATTATCAATATATCAATCAGAACATCAGTAAAGAATGAATACTTACGAAATTAGAAATTATCTTTCCTTATATAATGTCAGTCACAATTATGCAATATTTTAAAGAAAGGTATTTATGAAAAAAAAATTGCATTAATAATTTTATTTTAAAAATAAAGCGGTTTGAGTGAAACTAGCCAGTGCAACTAAACTTTGCAAGCCATTTATATATGTTGTGAACAAGTTTTCAATTGCTTCTCTTGGTTTTGCCATCTCAAAGTGACAGATGTAAGTACAAAGTAATAGCCTACGGGGGCCGCTAGAGGGTACTTTTTTAACGGCTTTACAGAACCTTTTAAGGAATGACACTAATTATGTTTTAGACTGGTTTAGGAACTAGTAGAATTGAAAAAAATGATAATGGTATTATTATGCAATTAATGAAATTTTATTATAGCTAGAGTGGATGGCGGGGGGGGGGGGGGCTGGAAAAAAATGTTTTTTTTAATTTATTAATCAAAATACTTTTCGAAATTAATTGTTCAAGTGAAAATTTAATTTGGAATCAGGTCGCCTAAAATCAACAAACAAATCGTATGACAGTAAAGACTCAAGTTTTCTCCCTTGAAAATTATGAAAGCTGATAATGCTCTGTTTACGTTGTCCGTGAATTTGGCGTGTCACAAACTGACATTTAGTTTTGGTTTGACTTGTTTACTAGGTTCATAATATCTTTGCCAAATGTTTTGGTTGAAACGGGTTGTTATTTAGAAAAGAAAAATGAACAAAAGTTTGCGGATGGTGAAGCTATCTCCAGATTTTTTTGTAGTCTATTCTTCACAATGTTAATTGTAAATAGGGTGAATGACCAACTGGTTAAGGTGTTGATGTGACGCTAGTTTCACCCTCTAAGTAAACACAGGGACACGGACATGCGTAGAAAATACTTCAACTTAGAGAGCATTGAAAATCTAATATTGTATTTATATGACAAAAAAATAATATTTTGAATAGAGAGTGTGCAGTATTACTTGCTGTTCAACTCAGCAGCACCCAAAAGGGAAAAGCCTATTAGTTTTGTGTGGTCTATCCGTCCGTCCGTCCGTCACAAATAGGTCTAAAATTAATTGAAATGCTATTGTAAATCTAATTTAACCAGATTTTGTAGCTTGTAATTCTTGTCAATCGCCTGGATGCAGTTGTCAAGCATCGAGTTCTCTCTTATGCCGCAGGCAAAGTCAAAGTCGTGTTTTAGTCTCGGCCATAGTTGGGGCTCGTATTGACAATTTCACCCGATGACATCCAAGTCAACGAATCAGAAACGCTCTTCAGGCTTTCATGGTTTGAGTTCTCGTCAAAGGTACCGACAGATAAACAGAGGTCTTTAAAGTCCACAGTAGTAAGCTTGGACGCAGACCCATCGTTGTTTTGATCTGTCCGGCTCATTGAGGTACTTGTTGCAGGTACACCAGGAACAAACGCTTCAGGCACATAACAGACTTCAGTTCCTTCATTTGTCTCTTTCCTTTCGATTCCTCTTTTTTCTCAATCAAATTCAATGAGAAAAAAAAAAATCAAATAAAAGCTCTGGTCAACTATGTACATAAACTTTACATTTTACCTGCGTTATTGAGGAAGTGAGATAATCTTTTTTTTATATATATACATATATAAAGACAATATATTTTCAGAAAAGTAATTAGATATATTTATGGCATTAATTGTATTGAATATGCACTGAACAAATAATTTCTGTAGAATTATAACTAAAAATATTAATAGCAAAATATTTTGCGAAAAAAAACAAACAAAAAAACTTTATTTTGCGAAATTGACCAAAAATTTTTTTTTGATATTCCAAAAACTGATCAAAGCTTACATAATAAGTATTCATATTTAATATTATTATACACATAAATAAAGATTATTACTTTTTATATGATAGATGTCTTGATAACGACTACTTTAGTGTTTAGGCTTTTAGTTATACAGTTTAATGGTATGAATGATCTGGTTAATTTTTTTAATCGCAATAATTTTTATTTTTACAAATATGTGTGTGTCTGACATTGTGTATAATACTGGATACTTTTAAAAGCTAGTGCTAAAAAAAAAAAAAAACTTGGGTAAAGTACTCGTCAAGGAAAAAACTGTAAATGTGTAGCTTCACATGTCTTGTTTTGGATCTGTTCTTTGACACTCTTTGTGTAGCTTGGATCGGGTCTGATCTTTGTGCTGAAAGTGTATTGTCTCTATCAGTTCCACTAACAGCTAGATTTAAATCTAAAACTCTATATCTAGAATAATAATCCGACAGAGACACTACACAAAAGTAGCCTAATAGAAGCTTTTCCCCTTGTAGGTGGTTGGGTGTGGGGATAAGAAATTGTTACATAAAGATTTAATGCTTCTATAAAACAAAATAATTTCTCATCTATTTTAGAGCTCCTTAGTTTGCTAGCTCCATTTCTGGCCATTCTTTGTCGAAATATGATATATTATAGATTTATATTTTTAAAAAATGTTGTTATACTTCCTGGTCCAAACGGATATAAAGCGCGCCAAAATTGACGCTTGTCAACGACCTGTCTCTCCCAGGGCAATCGATCCCCAGAATCAAAAACAAGAAGAGCTAGCGAGGAGATTGTTGAAACTATAATTATTGCCTAGTTATTGTCGTCAGCAAACATATCTGAGAATAAATGAAATACGTACGAGATGAAAAAGAAATTATTAATACATTTGGATTGTGATTTGTTTGCAAACTTTGAAAATGGAATAAATTATACGTCTGAAAACCAAAGCAAAACAAAGATTAACCTTTTTTTTCTTTTAAATAGTGCGCCATTGTTCAATGTTCATTACGTTCTTCCAGTCGAGTTGCTATGTCGTCTGAAATAATCGGATCCTTCAAACCAAATTGTTTTCTGTTTATCTACTAAAAAAAAATAATAATCTGTGCCTCTAGATTTAACAATCTGACTGGTAAAAAAAACAAAAAACTCTTCAACACTAAGCAGAGGCAAATGCTGAGCTTGTTCGATGAATTAGTAAGTCACAATATACCATAGGCGTAGACAGAAAGGGGGTTCTAGGGGTTGAATCCCCCCCCCCCCCGAAATGAAATTGAAATTTATGACTTAATTTTCGCTTTGATTTTGTTGATTTTAGGTAAGATTTTCATGTTAAACCATCAATTGTCCCAGCGCACAAAAGGGGGTTTTGAGTTCAAATTCCCCTCCAGGGGTTTTTGGTGTTAACCCCCTCTTCTATAAAACAAAAAATAATACAAATGGCACTCACCGAATTCCATGAGATAACCCCCCTCTTCAATATAAGACTAAAGCATACAGCAGCCACCCTATTCCACGAGATAACCCACCTCTTCAAAATGTAAGACTAAAGCATACAACAGCCACCCAATTCCACGAGATAACCCTCCTCTTCAAAATATAAGACTAAAGCATACAACAGCCACCCAATTCCACGAGATAACCCCCCTCCTCAATATAAGACTAAAGCATACAACAGCCACCCAATTCCACGAGATAACCCCCCTCTTCAATATAAGACTAAAGCACACAACAGCCACCCAATTCCACGAGATAACCCCCCTCTTCAATATAATACTAAAGCATACAACAGCCACCAAATTCCATAAGCGTAGTAATGAAAGGTTACACATTTCTACGAGTCGCTGGGCTCCATTACTAAAGTGCAGCGAGTAGCAGATTTAACTTTTGAACTAAAATTTATTATTAGCAGGATACCTCTGTAGATACCTCAGAATACGCATTTTCTTTTGTGTTTTAAATACCGGAAATAGTGCTTGGAAGCTGGGGTCTGCCCAAAACCCCGCGGAAGAGCTCACAGCGATTCCCAGACCCTCTGGCTGGCAGGGACGGGTTGTATACAGTCTTTCTACTAACTCCACGATAACCTATTATAGAGTACAATAAGTGTCTTCCGAAAGAATGAAGGGTCAGATTGTAATAAAGATTAATTACATACACACACATACACACACACACATATATATATATATATAAATCCTGGCTACTCCCATACAATATACTCTTCAAAGTCATTCTTCATGAAATAGTGGAGGGAGCACAAAGAAAATGTCATCCAAAGAAAAGTTGGCTGAACAATGTAAAAAAAAAAAAATTGACCGGCCTCTTTCTTGATAACCTGCTAAGAACAGATGCTGACCTGGAAAAGTGGAGGAATTTTGTTTGGCAATCTGTCACAGCATCCCGCAATGCAAGGCACAGATGATACAATTAATTATGAAGATTACTGAAAGATACTGCCAGTGACAATAATAGAGGGATAAGAGTCTAAAAACTTTGAAGTGGAAGGGAAAGATACAAATAATAATAAAGCAGAGTGTTCTTTATGCTGAACCAGTGTGTTGTTTAAGGTCTATCTAACCCCAGAAACGTCTGACCAGAATGTTGAATGAATGATAGAATGAAGCCATTTAAAACGACGATTAAAGTGACCTTTGTGTCGCTGGACATATGTTACGGAAATAAACATGTCTCTTAGTTGGAATACCCTTGTTGCTATAGTAAAGATAATAATACAATAAAAAATAACCTGTGAAATTTTAATATAATTAATCTTGTTTCTTTTGTGTAAAACATTCTTTTTGAAAAGCTGGTGGGGTGGGGTGTGGTAGATAAAACGTCTTTACCACACACAAGCTTTTTTGTTTTAGTGTTCGTGACTAATAGTGAGAGAGGGGTCGGTTGACTTTAAATACCTAAACATTTATTTTTTGTCATTTTCTCACTTTTTCAAACTAAAAGTTCTTAAATATCTTGCGCTGTTGTAGACTTGCCACCCATTGGGATCACACATTAGTGAAATAAGGGCATATAGATCCTATGACATGCTAATAAATAAGTAAATAATATCAATAAGAAAAAAAAATATCTAGATTTTTTTTACAATGTTTTTTTGTCATTTCAAAGAATAAACACCTCCGTTAGTTTATAGTTTAAAATATCTATAAGTTGCATAGATTATCTAGATTATTTATAAATTAAGGAAGTAAAAATAAATTATTTCTCCTCGATTATTTCTGTTGTCCTTGGAATTCTCCAGTACGATAATGAGGCTATCACGTGCTCTTTTGTGTGTGTTTGAAATGTGTATCTGGGGCGCTCTGACGGAAACATGAAACAAGTACTGTCAACCCCTCAATTCATTTCACATTGTTAAGTGTCAGGTATTTCTGTGTTAGTTATATATATATATATATAAATATATATCAGCTAGTTCACAACTTAGAGTGGAGGACATTGAAGACATATGAGACAAAGAAAAATATAAAAAAAAAAAATACTTTAAAAAAAAAGCTGATACAAAATGTAATTGTACCAATTAGTTCAGATCAGTTATGTCATTAAATTTGTAACAGATCTAGACAAACAACAATAACTCAGTGCTGTTTATACCCATTGTTTTTGTTTAGCACAATGTCATGATTTTAGCTTTCTCCGATCACTTTTCTGGACCAGTTTGGAAAAAGGGGTGGGTGGCAGAAAGCAAAGGAAATCTGGGTGAAGTCTAAAAGCATTTTTAGAAAAAAAGGGAAGTGGCTTAATTCAAACTCCTCTAGCCGACATACTAACTTCTGACTATTCCAGGTGCTTATGAAGAAAGAAAAAATGGAATATTTATCTATTGTTTGTTTCATACTAACTTTCAAGCGGCGGCCTATAAAAGGGACTAATTCAGCTTATACTACTTCATTCAAATACAATTTCCCTTGAGCGAGATACCCAGAAAAAAAAACAACCACAAACAAACAAAGTAAATACCAATAGTTAATTAACTAATTGATTTTTTTTTTTTTCGATTCTTGTGTTGTCAGGTTAAAAAAAAAGTTTTGTGCAAAATTATAGCTTATCGGGTGTAGATGTAACTTTTTACCAGACAGAGTGAATTATTGTAATCTTTGTAAAAGACATAAGTACTTAGTTCCATCAATAAACTATGTCTCTAGGTCACAGCTGTTGTGTTCTATTCCTTGTAATTCTCTCAATAACACAGCTGTTTTGTTGTATCCAATTGTATTCTGTCAAGTGGAGAGTTTAAAAAATTAATTAAAGGATTCATTGAATGTTTGTTTCCACCCTCGCTTGAATCAAGGAATTGTCGCTTTTTGGGCTTCCGAATGAAAACCTTTTTGTTATTTAAATTAAAGTTCAAAGAATTTCGCAGACACACAAACTATTTTGGAAATCAATTTTTGAAAGCATTATATTGTATATAATGCTGCAACGAATAGTCTGTACACAGCTTAGTCACAGCTATATATTGTAATTCAAGAAGTTTGCATTGAAATTATATATTTTAACTACCATTAACCTCCGGCTACACCGGTTGATTTGTACCGACGTTATATATTATTTACTTTGGCAAACACACAGCATCCTTTTTTTTTTTTGAAACTTCCGATAGATGGGCCGCAATGAAACGATCCCACTAAGTACTTTTAGCCGGTGAATTCTAGTATCTGTTACATTAAACTGGAACGCCCCGCTCTCTCTCTCTTTCTCTCTCTCTCTTTGGAACCCTGTTAGCTTGTTTTTACAAAGTTTATATCAACACTGTATGTCTGGTAAAAAATGCGTACACATTATTTCTCCCACACCAATTCTCGAATAAGTTGAAACTTTGCAGAATTATGTATTTTCATAGACAAGAAATGAATTATAAAAAAGCCCAATTTGTCAATTAATTACTGGAAAATAATTATTTTCTTGGGTAAAAACAAGGGAAATTAATCCTTCAGTATTCAATAATTCGAATTTCGTTCCCTAGAGATCAGCGGTGGGCGAATTTTTGTATCGAGGGCCGCATTAAGAAAATTTGGGAATGGGGCAGGGCACACACAAAAACATATAAATAAATAAATATATATATACATATATTTATATTTATGTCACAATCATCAATAGTGGATGTCAGATGTCACAGGTCTATACAGATGCTATGATAGATGTCACGTTGAAGATTATCTTGATCTATATCACACTATCAATGATCGTGATTGCCGAGGATCTTGAAATCGTCTTTTAATAAGTTGATTGTATAGAAGTAGCTAGACCTAGTTGATAATACGATCATTCAGAATGTTGCCAACCGCTAAAAGTACGTTACTATATTCAATGAAGAAACTTCTCTTCGTCTAAAACAATTACTTTAATTTAGAACTTGAAAAAGCTATTCACAAATAATTACAATGGTTAAATGTACTTGAATAAAATGATAGATCTACACAATAATATAATTGAGTTCTAATACAAAACTCTAGTACATGTTCTCACTTCCATGTTCCATACAAGACTGACCAAATATCTAGACCCTTTCCCCGGGTATAGCGTTGTCACGTGTCTAACGCACCACTTTGCAATGCCAACCAATGAGTGCAGCCCAATTTACAATAATTAATATTTCAAAACCAATCACATCCATAGCTCTCCGCGTGAAGGAATTTCCCGAGGTCGCTGACGAGCTAAAGATAGATACTGTGTACGTGACATTATATATGTATATATATTTCTTTTTTTCTTTCTTTATGTATTTACAACTAACTGTATAATGCATTTTAATTCATGTTTATAATGTATTATTTTATTTTTCACATTCAACAAGAGTTAGCAATTTCACAATTTTACGATTTAAAAAAAATGCTATTTTCTTTTTACATCACAACATTTTACCATAAAGGCATAGTTGTACTTTCTGTGAAGTATTTAACTATTTACACTTGTACGTTATGTTACGGAACAGTGGAACTAGCTTAATAGTTGTTATCCTTGTGACCGCTGTCGAATTACGGTCAGTCAGCATCGACCTGTGATAACACTTTTTTAGTTTCAAAAAAAATATTACTTGCTCACATATGTATGTGTACCCAAATAATGTGAAAGTTTTAGTAGCAAAGTTTTTAAAGTCTGGAAATACAGCTGGGGCTGCGTAGGCACGGTGAATACTGCATTCCTCATAATGCTTCGGACTCGAAGACAAGCCTTATTATAATAATAATAATTATTATTATTAGAGATAGTTTAAACTTTCAGAAAAAAAAATTTTCGAAGCTTCTTTTCGTTTATGGTGTTATTCTGTTTGAAAAGATTTAACAGTTTACTTTTCATTGGAAATTTTAGTAACAAAGTCACAATGTCCTTCAAGGAACATTAAAAATCTTCCTTGAGATTTTATAACCTTTTCATTACCTTGCCCATGCTAAGTCAACGGATTCATAGGAATATTTTGTAGCTAAATCTTCAAGTACTTTTCGGAACTGGCTGTGGTTAAGTTAAGATCCCTAGCTCTGATAAGTTTGATAATTCACAATCTTAAGATCATAATATGTACATATTTTATGCAGATTTGTGCAATAAGAATAAATAAGACAGTTTCAATAATGTATAGAGATATTTAGTTAGGCCTTTTTATAGTTTAGTTATAAAGAAAAAAAAAACTAATGCAAAATAAGAAACATTTTTTTCACCAAAAGATCATTATGAATCTTGTGAATGTATCAAAACGTTACTTTTAAATCAGTTGCTTAGCAGCAGTAAGGACTTTAAAGGCAGATGACTTCCTAAATGACCTGTATAAACATCAATGAATGTATTTCCTTGGCACTATTATATAAAGCATGTAAATTTCGACAACTCTGTGGAGTAGAGACTCAACTGATATCTTTCTATTTTACAAGGGACGTTAACAAGTTGGCTAAGCTGTCATTAGTCAGATAGTTGTCTGCTGATGTCCACCGCAGTCTATCTAATTAACGTTACTCCTGTTATCCTTTAGTATCTGGTATCACGGGAGTATTATCTTGTCAAAGGTTTGGACGTCAGCAATTGTGGTCTGTTAAATCTTAACGACACAAATCTGGAAAGCGACAATTTCTAGGTAGAATATTGGATCATTCCCGCCGATAACCTACTTAAAAGTGTGACACCATTGAAGGACAGGTAGACTAACATTTAAACTATTTTTTTTAGAAAAATTAATTTTGGGAATTACTTTTGAACCTTTGTCATTTCTATTTTTACACCTCCTTCTGCATCTCTAATTTTCTATTTTTACAAATTAAAAAAATAAATTATTTGTTTTGTCTGTCTGTTCATAATTTATTTTTTTTTGGTAAAAAAAGTTTACATATTAAATAAAAATTCAAAACTCTTTTCGTAGAACAAATGCTGCTCATTTTCCATGTTTCGCAATCCAACAAAACAAACATGTCATGTCAAACTCGTGAGACCCCTTGTGCTAGGTTTAGAGCCAGATCCTTCGAAAATGGTCAGCACTAAGAATATTACAATCACTACCTGACAAGCAGGTTAAGACTAACTTTGAAATTCTATTTGAGAAAATGTTTCAAATGTTGGGAGTATAATCAAGTTGTCATGTTTAAGACATTTACATCATTTACTGTTAAACATTTGCAGAATTGTGTGTAATAAATTTAATACTTTAACTGTTACTGTATTTATCGAATAAGCTTCCATAACGACAATTACATTTAATTCATTTACTTTTTGACGACTTCAGTACATTTAGGCCTTCTGCCTTTATACAATTATCTCAATTATCTCATCCGCTACATTTCATTTACTTTATTATTACGTTTATCGCATTTACTTTATTTGATGATTTTATTAGTTTGACTGCATTTATTACATTTTCGCCATTTATTACATTGACTGCACTGACTGCCTAAACTTCTAATAAATCTTCCATTAGACTCCAGAACATGCACTTCACAATAAAAGAGCGTATCGTTTGCAGCTTCAATGGAGATCAGGCATGATAAATCGGCGAATATATGCCAGATGGGCAGCTTTTTTTTCTTCATTTCTTTTAGAACAAGAAACAGCAATTGGATGGAAACTAGAACAATGCAATGCTCAAATCACAAAGAAAAATATAATTGAGTTACTGATAACGGCACATATCTGGGTTTCCCATGTCTGCTTTTGAAATTTTCCCAATAATTTTGTTTGCAAATATTTAATAAATAAAAGAAGTTCACAGAGCTATCATGAGCTGTCAAAAGCCTCATTGCACTCGAGTTTTATCTACTGCAAGCTAAGAGTCTCAGATTATTAATGAAGCTGTTTCTTGATTAATTTATATCCCACTGCTCAAAGATGGTATAACTCCATGTCGCCAATCAGCTGACTTATGTCAAGTTAATTGAGATCTTGTGACAAAGATTTAGAAAACTTTAATCTCGTTATTTTGATGTACGCGACATTTTGGCACAGGCAGTTGTTGGTGCAAGGACTTTGGTTTATGTTTTAAAAAAAACGGACATTAAAAAATGTATATAGTCGAGGATTAAACTATTTCATAGTCTTATTGTAGAAGAATAAATCATTTGTGAAAACATGGGTGTATCCAGGAGGTGGTTTTCGGGGCACAAGACCCCAAAATAAAAATCTCACCGCAAGGGGAAGGGGGCTGTAAATATGTGACTGTTGTTTTCCTTTGATTTATTTCTTGGAGGGGAGATTTTAATGTTCAACGATCACTTTCCAAAGCGCGGGGTTTGAGGTTTAAAAATTAACCTTTTTCAAAAAAATAAGCAAGCTACAGTAACCGAATTTCATGAGCTTAGCCAAGGGTGTTTTTGAGTTTAATCCCTAATCCAGAGGGCTTCCAGTTTAAAACTCTTCTTCAGAGAGGGTTTGACTTTCAAACCCCGTCCAGAGGACTTTGAATTTAAAACAAGGAGTTACAAGATTAAATCTCCCATCTTCAATGTAGACAATAAAGCCTCCTACAGTCACCAAATTCCACGAACGTAGCTAAAAGAGATTTTGAATTCTATGACGTAATCAGGGGGTGAGTTTACCCCCCCTCCTCCCATTTCAGAGTGTTTTGAGTTTAACCCCCCCCCCCCCCGCCCACGAGACGTTTTGGATTCAAGCCTCCACTCGTAGGGGTTATCAGGTGAATTCTACAGCTAACATTTTCCATGAGTGTAGCCAAGAGAGGTTTTAGGTTTGAGGTTTAACCCCCCACCCAAAAAAAAAAAAAAGAAAAAGAAAAAAAAACTAAAGGACAAGTACAAATTCTATGAGCGTACCTAATGGATGGACGGTAGGAGGTCAAAACCTACCTTCCAATAATAAGAAAAGCAAATCTACAATCAATAAATTTTATGAGCGTAGTGACTAACCCACCTCTAATAAAAACCAAAGCAAAATTATATTTACTAGATGAGCCTAGCGATGGGGTTTATCTGTCAATTGCTGGAACCCTTTAATAAAGTAAATCCACCAGAATTAAGTAGAAGATTGACAAAAAAAAACTACAGTCCTTTGAGATTTAAGACTTGTACCCTTTCTAAAACTTCTCACAAATTGATTTGATTTTCTATTAGTCGCTGTGTTCCATTAATAAAGTTCAGTGAATAGCAGATGCGATGTTTGACCTACAAGTAAGATATTGCTCTGTATACATTTCAGACTATTCTTTTTAGTTTCAAATACAGGAAATAATGCTTGGCCTCGGACCTTACTGGAGGAGCTCATAGCACTTCTCCAGACTCAGCAAGGCAAAGGAGCGGTGTCTACTGCCATTCTGCTAACCCCAAGCAGAAACAAGATTACAAAGACTGTTTGTGTGGATACACAAACTCAAAATCGGCCCCTGAAGAGGTCCAACTAGGTAGGTGAAAAGACAGGTTTCAGCATTTTCAGAAAGATTATCAGAATGAAATTCATTCAAAGGCAAATGACAGAGAAGAATGGAGAAGGAAGGTTGACCGATCTTATGTGGTGCCCCAACTGTTAAACTGTGAAACTGGTCTTATTGTCATCTAATTGTTTTGTAAAGGTCAAACAATTCAAAGCCTCAAAAAAAAAATCCTTTAAAAAGAAAAATTCCTTGGATAAGAATCAGAAGTTTCATTAATTTATATATATGTTTTAACATTATTTACTTTAATATATTGGCACATTTAAAAAAAACCCATAAAAAACACCATGGCGGACCGCACGTGGACAGCGGGACGTAATTTGCCCACCCCTGATTTAATGTACTAACCCGATAGTGCAACTAGCAGTTAACGTGATAATATGAAAAACTACTTATTAATTGTTGTTTTAAATTATGTTGCTTTTCTGTGCATAGTAAATAGATCTTTCTATTAAAAAAAAGTGAACATTTTTTTTGTAAATGTAGTAGTATTTTAGAACTTACTTAACTTAGCAATACATTTGTAAAAAAATATTTGAACAAAAATTATAAAACCGTTTCCATAAATGTGGTAACAATAAGATAAATTGTCATCTCTCTTACTAAATAGCCTCTTGTATTTGTTACTATTAATAGTGAATAGTTGTAAAAATGGTGTATTTAAAAAAAAAACAACTGCTTGCATAGATGATTTTAAAAATAAAAATAAAAATAGCCGTTGCACTAGAACTTTGAATGGTCTAAAATATAATGATATCGGATTTTCAATATCTTTATAGTTATATTAGATCTAAACGGGACGGACGGACAGCCAGAACACACAAAACTAATAGTGTCTATTCCCTTATACTAGATTACAAAAGACATCCGAAAAAGAATGAAGGGATTGGATGTAATGAACATTACTTGTGTGTGTGTGTGTGTGTACATATCTTTTCGGAGCAAAGGAACAAATATCACATCTTCCTTCCCCCCCCCCCCCCTTTTATTTTTCCCGAAATAAAATTCTGGCTACGCCCAACTGTGAAAATGGTAATTAAGAAAATGATAATTACCTAATTCCCTACAAAATTTTCTTAATAATTGATTAATATACATACATATATAAAAATGTGCTAGAGTCTGAAATTGAACCCAACCCTACTGGATGGAAGGCCGCGACTTAGTAGAAAAAAATTATAAAAATAGAAAGTTTTATATTCTATTCTTACTTTCAAAACATGAAAAACAAAAAGAAAAACAAAACAAAAAAACAAAACCTATACGAAGTGTAATGACATTATTTAGTTAAATGTGTAATAGATCTAGGTCAGTGGTCTTCAACCTTTTTTAGCCTACCGCCACCTTTTTGTATTTTTTCTTTTAAAAAATCCACCAGCGCCCCCTCTAAGAAAAACACTTATAAAGAACCGTGATAAGTCAAATTGTAAAAAATGTCATCTATTTATTCATTTTTATGCTGTCAACAACACTTATCCCGCATATATATAGTCGAATATCAAGTCGTTTTCGAAATAGAAGTCTTTTCTGTGTCCATTCTCCAATTTCCACGTTGAACCTGTGAAGAATATTTGTAAACTTATAATAAGGATTGTAAATAAAAATGTCCATATAAATACTTTACTTTTGAGCCTTTTTCTCTTTACTGATTTTTCAAAAATTAAAACAAAAATTATTTTCTTTTAAAATACTCCACCCACGTGACCATGTTCTATTTCTAGTGACTTTCCTCAGTCTCACTAATGAGAGTGACACGTGCGTCATAGGTGGCAAGTCTGTTTTGGTGACTTTAATGTAGGCATCAGTCCTGATAGACAGTTCTCTGGTAAGTAATTAAATCTCCATTAAAAAACTTGGTCTTTTTCCTATTAGTTTTGACCGGAGCTTTATATCTTGCTGGAGTCGTGGAGACTTTGTTTTTGTAAGAGTTTAACAAGGTACAATGAAAGATAAAAGAGAGAGAGAGAGAGAACTAAAAATGCAGAGTGAGTGATAGAGGAAGGAGCGAATGAACAAGAGATAGACATTGAGGGAGAGTAAGTAAGAGAAATAGGAGGGATAGAGAAAAAGTAAGATATAAATATACAGTGAGAGATAGAGAGAGAGAAGAGGCTGAGAGCAGAAGATGGAGAGTAATTAAGAGACAGAAAGTCGGTTTCAGTAAGAAAGAGAGAGAGAGAAAGAGAGAGAAAGAGAGAGAGTGGGGGGAGATAGATAGACAGAAAGATAAAGAAGGAGAGTAGGGGTGCAGTTGCTGAGTGTTGAAGCGCTTGGCTTTCGAACCTGGGGTCCTGGTTCGCTTCTCGGTAAGGTCTGGGATTTTGAATTTCGGGATTTTTAAGGCGATCCAGAGTCCACCCAACTTTAATGGGTACCTGACTTTAGTTGGGGAAAGTTAAGTCGGTTGGTCGTTGTGCTGGCCACATGACACCCTGTTTGTTAAACGTTGGCCAAAGAACCAGATGACGTCAAAATCATCTGCCCCATAGACTGCATGGTCTGAAAATGGAACTTTACTTTACTTTAAAGAAGGAGAGTGATTAAGGGAGAGAAAGAGAGAGCACTCTAGAGTGGAAGAGAGTGGGAAAGAGGAAGACCAGCTTCGAAGTCCTTGTAATCAAAAAGTTATCCACGTTGGTTTATCATTTCCTTCTGCACATGTCAAGACAGAGTATATTTAAAAAAAAAAAATACTTAAAAAAGAAAAAACAACAACACAACAAAGCTTATCTAAGGGGAAGAACTCCGCACATAACGACTATATTTCTCAGTAATGCAGAAGTTTTTCTCTTATTAAATATCAAATAAAATAGTTAATTAGCAACACTTCATTGTCTAATTGGGTAATTTTTTAACTGATAAATAATTGTTTACAGTTTCATCTTAATCCGAGAATATATATATGAAGGATTAATTTCCCTAGTTGGTATCAAACAAATATTAAGTACCAGTGATTAATTGAGTAATTGTTTTTATTGATTCATGTCTTGTCTAAGATACTGAATAATTGTGCAAAGTTTCAACTTGATTAGATAATAAGTGTGAAAGAAATAACGTGTACAATCTTCATACCAGACAAGCATAGTTAGTGGAGAAAAGCTTTAAAAAAAAGAGATAAGAAAAAACAACTTCCTGTTGTAACTCTTTCCTTTTTTTAAAGAACTAAACATCTTCAAAAACTAAAAATAAATTCTTCCATTATCACATATTTTATATACGACTATTATGCACATCAGTTTTCATGTTGGTTTTTTTTTGTATTTTTTTGTGTGTTTTGCTCTATTTTTACTAACTGAAAATTGACGGTTTTGACAGTTCGTAGGCGTAAAGCTTCTTATCTATGAAAAATGCATTTTTCAGAAAGTGTTACATGAATAAAAAAAATCATTTTCCGGACACTTGCTTTTAGAGCAGTGCGTGTGTGTGTTTTGATATGTTGATCTAAGTTATTTTCTATTGAAAGACTTCTACTGCGTATTTTTTCCCCTCTGAATCTGGGACACAATTCTCGTGACATTGTGGGAGCTTGACGTCTGTCACCTTGACGTCTGTCACCTTGACGTCTGTCACCTTGACGTCTGTCACCTTGACGTCTGTCACCTTGACGTCTGTCACCTTGACGTCTGTCACCTTGACGTCTGTCACCTTGACGTCTGTCACCTTGACGTCTGTCACACGTCACTTGGAGTTCGTGGTGTTTTTTTTTTGTTTTGTTTTTAACTCGTAACATAAAATAGTGAGAAGAGAAAGTTTGAGGTGCATCGTATTAAAAGGATTAGACGAGTTCCTCTAAAGAGATTATGAGTTTCTCTAGGGAGATTGAGTTCCTCTAGGGAGATTGAATATGCAAAGCTGCACAAATATTAAAGAGATTTTTGTTGACATCTAAACCCAATAAAGAGAGAAAGACAACACACACAAACACACACACATACACACAGAAATCGATGAGAAAAACAGTCGGAGAAAACCACGAGCCACATTTTTAAACATGTGTTTTTGCGTGTCGTCACAACGAGCCCAGTGTGTGAAGTCAGTCCTGAACTGTTGAACCCAGTGCAAGCCCGGAAGGAGACGGAGAGGCCAGTGCAAGAGTTGATACGGCGGTACGGTGTTATCTGAGAGATATTTGTACAGTGTACGTGTTGCCTATTGTACAGTATTGGCTGTTATTTAGTCAACTATTAAAGTGTTACGTTACTCTGGAGCCCTGAGTTGTCAAGTTCTTTACGTTGGTGGTGTATGGTGCAGTTTGCAGAGAGCCTGGATAGTGAGATTCGTAACAATATTTATGAGAGCGTGAACAGATAATATAGGCGCTTGGGCATATTGCCACTGAGGTTGGTGGAGCCGCTTTCGAATGGACCGCTTTGAAATTTGACAAACTTTACTCTGTAACATTTGTGTAACACAACACCGCAAGAATTAAACAGCCTGTTGCCGAATATCTTTCTTGTGGTACACTTCAATCTGTTTCACATACCATCTAATAAAAAAAAAGGTCTATATCTGGGATGGATAGCATGGAAATGCCAAGGCCAATTTCGACTCCCAGTCCGAACATGTTATAATAATGCTGATGCATACTGTTGAATGGAAGAGAGGTCGTTGAGTTGCAAAGCACTTGGCTTCGGAACCGAGGTATGAAGACTGAGATGTTTAATGTCTGGATATTTGGGCGCCTCCGAATCCACCCAGCTCTATTGGGTACCTGACATGAGTTGGGGAAAAGTAAAGCCGGTTGATCGTTGTGCTGGCCACATGACACCCAAGTTAACCGAGGCCGCAGAAGCAGATGATCTCTACGTCATCTGCCCTATAGATCGCATGGTCTGAAAGGGGAACTTTACCCTACTTATAGCGTTGACTGTTTTCTTTATATCTAGAAATATGTTTGAAGATGGACTGATAGCAGAGTGCAGTTGGACACATTCAACATCTTGTTAAGTCTTTTTCTTTGTAAAATAAAAATGATTAGTTTTGTTCAAGATCCTAACAACAAATGGAGACAGTCTATTATGCTAATTAAAGAAAAAAAGAAGAAAAAAAAACGAATTTGCGAGCTATTTTGATTGGAGGATCGTGTAATATGACATAGCAATTTGTTTGTTTTTGTTAGTCAGTGCTCAGCGAAGACATTGTAAGACAACATTAAAGAATGGGCGGGGCTGAAAGAGATTTTATTCAATGCAAAAGACAGAGAAGAATGAAAAAAACAACGAACGGCTGATCATGTGTGCTGCCCCAACAGTGCAACAGACTGACAGCTAGGGGAAGATGAAGATGTGAGAAAATAAATAAAAAGAAAATAAATAAAAAAAGACCCCAATATTTTGGCAATTAACGTAACAGACGGACAAACGGACAAGCACACCACACAAAAGCTTTTAGCCATTCGTGGGGCAGCTAAAAAGGAGAATTTCCTATCAATACTTAAATGTGACCTTTTGCATTCATCAAGCGCCCTTACGTCTTTACAAGAAAAATGTTGGCCTTCAAACAAAAATCTTGCCAAGGGACTCAACGAACTTAAATCCGGCCCTGCTATTATTAATTTAAAATCTGTATGATTTTTTTTAATTAAGTAAATGTTTCACAGGCTTGTCTATCTTGACAGAAAACTGGTTCACAAAGAGAAAATTAAATTTACGAAATGAATCATTGAACTATTCAGACAAAAACAAAGTCCCCCCCCCCCCCCCCCCAAAGAAACTCAGATGCAGCCTGTGAATAGCTTTCGCATCGTAATTAAATTACATAAATAGAATATTTCGTTATCTAGACGTCACACATCACGTTGATCAAGAGAACATTTATTGTAACTTCACAATGTACAGAAATGTGTCTACAGACAAAGTGTATTGTATCTTCAAAAGGTACAGAAATGTGTCTACGGACAAAGTGTATTGTATCTTCAAAAGGTACAGAAATGTGTCTACGGACGAAGTGTATTGTATCTTCACAAGGTACAGAAATGAGTCTACAGACAAAGTGTATTGTATCTTCAAAAGGTACAGAAATGTGTCTACGGACAAAGTGTATTGTATCTTCAAAAGGTACACAAATGTGTCTACAGACAAAGTGTATTGTATCTTCAAAAGGTACAGAAATGTGTCTACGGACAAAGTGTATTGTATCTTCACAAGGTACAGAAATGTGTCTACGGACAAAGTGTATTGTATCTTCACAAGGTACAGAAATGTGAATACAGACAAAGTGTATTGTATCTTCACAAGGTACAGAAATGTGTCTACGGACAAAGTGTATTGTATCTTCACAAGGTACAGAAATGTGTCTACGGACAAAGTGTATTATATCTTCACAAGGTACAGAAATGTGTCTACAGACAAAGTGTATTGTATCTTCACAAGGTACAGAAATGTGAATACAGACAAAGTGTATTGTATCTTCACAAGGTACAGAAATGTGTCTACAGACAAAGTGTATTGTATCTTCACAAGGTACAGAAATGTGTCTACAGACAAAGTGTATTGTATCTTCACAAGGTACAGAAATGTGTCTACAGACAAAGTGTATTGTATCTTCACAAGGTACAGAAATATGTCTACAGACAAAGTGTATTGTATCTTCACAAGGTACAGAAATGTGTCTACAGACAAAGTGTATTGTATCTTCAAAAGGTACAGAAATGTGTCTACGGACAAAGTGTATTGTATCTTCAAAAGGTACAGAAATGTGTCTACAGACAAAGTGTATTGTATCTTCAAAAGGTACACAAATGTCTCTACGGACAAAGTGTATTGTATCTTCAAAAGGTACAGAAATGTGTCTACGGACAAAGTGTATTGTATCTTCAAAAAGTACAGAAATGTGTCTACCGCCAAAGTGTATTGTATTTTCACAGTGCTCTGAAATGTGTCTACGGACAAAGTGTATTGTCATTGTCAAAAGACAGACTTGTCTGGTTCCCCGACAAAACAGCTCGAACAAAATAGCGCCGACAAATAGAGCGGGAAAAAAATCATGGTATTTAGATATCGTAAAATATAAATATGCAAACAGTATGCTAGAATTATAATAACTTAAAAATAGATAAATATATTATTTATGAAAATTCCAAAAGTGCACATCAAAGACATGTGAAGATACTTGTCAGAGTTACACATCCTTTAAGAAACAAGGTTACAAAGACAGTTTGTGTGGAAACACAAACTCAAAATCGGCAAAAGGTGCATCCCCCTCCCCGGGACACAGGGGTTGTGCGATAGGCTAACAACCTGTCCATGGAAAAAAATAGTGTTATAATAAAAACACAAACACTAAAACATTGTCAGAGGCGAAAGTAGAGCTTTACAAGGGAGACTTATGAAGCTGTGCAGGGAAAGTCGAACCGGGAAGAGCTAGGAAACCATACAAAAAACTAGCGAGAGACCGTGGAGAGTGGCGTGCTTTTGTCGAGGCCCTATGTTCCAAGAGGAACTCAAAGGAATGATGATGATGATGATGATGAAGTGGTCCACCCAGACAGGTAAAAAGGCAGGTATCAATATTTTCAGAAAGATCATCTGAATTAAATTCTATCAAAGACAAATGACAAAGTAAAATGGAGAAAGAAGGTTGACAGATCTTGTGTGGTGCACACAGCGGTCCAGCAGACCAAAGGATAGATGAAAGTGAATGTGAAGTTAAATGCGAACCTGGCCTAACTGATGTGTTATTATGAATATCTAATTGATCTAATTGTTTTGTTAAGGGTCAATCTCTTATTTAAATCCTCAAAAAAAAGAAAAAAACATTTCCTTTGGCTCCGTGCAGCGCCCAGTGGCACTGCAGCGATAATATGAAAACTTACTTATTAATTGTTGTTTTAAATTATGTCCAACTAATATGCACACTAAATAGATTTTTTTTCTCTTACAAAAAGTAAACATCATTTTTGGGTAAATGTAGTAGTTAGTAGGACAGAACTTACATAACGTAGCAAGACAAATGTAACAAAATAATTTTTTAACAAAAAGTCTAAAATCATTTGCATAAATGTGTTAAAAATATGGTAAATAGTCGTTTCCCCTACTGAAGTTGCGTATTTGTTACTATTAATAGTCAATATTTGTAAAAGTGGTGTATTTTTATGAAAAAAATGCTTTCATTAATGATTTTAAAAAATTAGATTTTTCACTTTTAGAAAAGAAAAAAGTAACCGTTGCATCAGAACTTTGAATGGACTTATGATGTCAGATTTTCACTATCTTTTGTATTTTACGAGATCTAAACGGGACGGAGGAGAGACGGACAGACATTTCACACAAATCTAATAGCGTCTTTTTCCCTTTACGGGGGCCGCTAAAATAAGCTGCTGATTTTTGTCATGGAAAAGAATGAATCACAGTGAGAGGAAGGCGGGGTTTATATTCTTTTCTTATGAAGGATGCGCTTGGGAGAGAAAAGGAAGATGTTTTAAGCTTACAATCCAAATTGACAATCCTGAACTTTGATATCTATGTGATCGTGTTAGACAAAGACGAACAGGAAAAATCAAATGATTGAATTGGTCAGAAACTGCCTGAGATGAAACAAACATTTGGCGGTATAAGAAATGTAATCGCATCTTAACTAGTCCTGACACACCTAAGTTTGCCAATGTTGCGGCAAGAGACGCCATGGTTTGACCAAATAAAGATGCCGTAGATAATCAAGATTTATTATTATCTGCGCTATTTAGTCGGCGCTTTTTTGTCGGGTCACCAGACATGCCAGATTTGAAAGTCTAGACCGCACAGGCATCTAAACATTTAGATACAAAATGACCGCAATATATGCCGTCTGGTTGTCTAAGAGCTGAGGCTAAAGCTCTTTGCGATCTAGGTTTGTCCCTTTTTTTTTTCGGTCACAAAGAGTTCTTTAATTTTGAAAAACATCTTTAACATATGGACAGGTATACGCTGCTGGCATAAATTAAGTTTACTTAGAGAATCTTTAAACTCTTTTATTCCAGAAGTTAGAAACATTTTTTACCTCTTAGAAACATGTACAAGGAAGTGATTAACTTTGACAAACAGCATCATAAAATCAGAAGTAATCTCTGACATTGTTGTTTTTTTTGTTTTTTTTTTGAAGTTCTTTCTTTTTTTTATTCGTAAGCTTGGTGCTAATAACCAGCTTTGTAAAAATGGTTGAAGCTTGATTTGAACAGGATTTGACATATATATTTTTTTTTCGGGCATACATTACATGCAATAGTGTAAAAGAAATACATTTATCCACGTCACTAATTCAAGTCATTTTAAACTGGATTATTGCCATTCTTCGGCGTTATAGAACAAAAGATTGAAATGAAGTATCGAAAAGGAGAATTCGAAACTTCCTGCAGCCGTTGAAGAGGCGCAGTGGCTGAGCGGTAAAGCGCTTGGCTTCCTAAACCGCAGGTCCCGGATTCGAATCTCTGTGAAGACTGGAATTTTGTTTTATGTTATTTAGACTACATCTAAATGGTAGAGGAAATGATGTAAGGCATATCAAAATAAGTAGAATTTGGGAAAAAGAAAAAAAAAAGGATATGTGTGTGATATTTTTTTAGATGTAGACTGCAGCTTTTTTGGCAAAATACCGAAAATAAAATACAAAGGTTTGATAGAAAGCTTGCGGAATTTTTGCTAATGACGGTGGTCAGGATGCAAATCTGTTAAATTCGGTTCTTAGTGAGTGCCTGGAAGATACGAAGAACTTCTACATGAAATTTCATGCAATTACTTTCCACAGTTTAGGAGATTTCTTAATCAGTCAGTGAATCAGTGGTAATTTAGAAATATATAATATAAAATAATATAATATATAAATTATAAATATAAATAAATTTCCGCTTGATCAAACACAACATATAAATAAAAACAAAAAAAATCTATTAAGGTATGACTAAATGTGTTCTAATTATAAAGAAACTACACTAAAACGTAAACAGTCCTAAAGTAAAACTAAATAAAGCTAATCAAATATGTTTTATTTTTTAAAGTTCAATAATAAAAGAACCACTGTCTTTCCTTATCATAACATTTCGCTTGGTAAACGACTTGCTAATCTGTTACAATTTCCGGGACTTCTTAAAAGGACATTGGAATTAAAGTGATAATTAACATCATTAATTTAATACGTCCTGCTACAGTTACAAACGGTTTTATTTTTAAACAGTTTCGTTTCTAATCAGCAAAATAGTGTCAAAGTACATGGTCTCTTGTCATATGAAAGTAGAATTTTTTTTTTAAGAAATGAGAAAAAAAAAGTTTTTTTAATGTCACATTCTAACACCCACTCAACATATAAATACACAGTTGTGGAACACTTACAGACACACACCCAAGCACTGACATTAACATACACACAGTGAGATATTTCAGTCAAAACTGAAGTTGTAAAAACGTATTTATCAAGAACACTAAAAAATTCCTTTTTCACCTCCTTGTTACAAAATGCCAAGGGACATAATACACATGTTCAAACAGTAAATTCAAATATGGCTTTATGTGACTGGATTGGTTCCTCTTGTGTCTTATACTGAAAACATAAAAAAAACTCAATTTATTTCACATTTTAAAAATTGTAACTCCTCTTTCAAGCTCTCAGAAATGAAATCTTAGTTTAATGTAACATATTAAACTTTTCGTATTTCGCTATAATTAAATATAAACACAATTAATTTCTGCCAAACTTTCCATCTGTACCTAAACACCACACTTGCAATGAAGATTTAATAAGCAGATTCGCATCATGCCCCTTAGATCAAAGGGAAGACTTCTTCCATCACATTTGTTAGGCCAGGTTTACATAGTAATTCATAAAACATTATTCATTAATAATAATAATAATTATAATTATCGCTTTTATATAGCGCTACTTTCATGCTTATAGTATGCTCAGAGCTTTATGGTCCAATCTCATTTGTGGACCAGTATGTGGAGGGGGTATCTGGGAGTAGGTTTTCCGTGCTGCCGGCGCTCAGTAAACACAACTCTGCCCGAGTTAAAGCGTACTTAGCCTCTAGACCACGCTTTCCATTGAATACTTTTAATACTTATAAATATTAACATTGTAATAATAATACTTACAACGTCAGCTGTTATGTACTAGTTTAGAGAATTGTTTTTAGCGACGGTAAAAGTAGTGGCGTAGTAAGACAGACGAATGACGTAGGTAGACTTAGACGAACAAAAGAGCAACATGGCGATAGTATAGAAGTTGTTTGTTTCGGATAATAGTCATAAAAAAAGCGACGTTTATGAAGATTAGACAGACTTCCCAGTTATAAATAAATGTGTAATTTGCAAAAGTAAACGTCGTTATCGAGTGTATTATTAACCTGTAATGTTCTGTGGCTAATGTGGAGTAATAAGAGATAGAAGTAAAGTCAGACAAGATTAGACCACAACAAACATATCAAATATTACAATCACGTCACCAAATACACATTTATTTCAAATGGAATGAAGGGAAGATGGTGATTGTTATAGTCGATACCTCAAAGTTGACTAGGAAAGACAGCGGGAGTCAACCCTGTGGGAAAAAATCAGGAACCGGTGATTTCTGTGTGGACACTAGCCGTGCCCTTGGACACAACATCTAATTAAAATCGGCATGGTGACGCTACTGTGTGGTAGACATAAACGATGCCCAGGCATTCTTTTCATTTCTATGAGAGGCTTCGTGACTAAAGGAGGCCACAGATACTTCAGCTATTTAAATATTTATGCTTAAAAATACTGAAACCTACCTTTTTACCTGCATTGCTCATAAACAGATGACCTATGAGTAGAACTAACAAATAAAAAAGAATTACTGCTGCAGGTGTCAAAAACTGTATGGAAAATACAATATAAAATTAATTGCTAATTACAACCTTCTACTGACTTGTTCAGCCTATAGTTCCATACAACTGTGCATATTTTGAAACCCTATCGGCTTACCAATTGTAATTATTTTTTCTGATTAAAAAGAAATCGTAGTATTTATAAACAAAAGAATGTGTGTATTAATGGCATAAACAACTTGGCTACAGCTAAATAGGACTAACGTTCAAACCCTATGTTTCAATTGAATTGCAATCCTTATCTCATCAGTTACAGAATTTACTTAAAAGAGAAAAGAGGTACTTGCGTTTTAAGCGTATCCTTAAGTAAATCTAGTGATGCATAATAATCATCGAAATGTTTTGTTTCCTAGTCTTCAAATACTTATCGAAACTGACTGTGGTTAAGGCTCCTAGCAGTGATAAGTTATATGTGGTTAAGACTTCTAGCAGTGATAAGTTATATTATTGATTGTATTTCAGTGTTAATATAATAGATGTTCAATTCAGCTTTGAGCAAACTTTCTTGTTTAAAGTTTATGGTTGAGATATCTTCTTTAATTTATCAAAAAACCTGCTTTTCTCTGACAAAACATAGGCTCCATCAGTTGTTATACTTGCCATCTTGTTCCAAGCTAGCCCAAGACTTTCAACACAGTTCTTGAAAGCATTGAATAAAATAGTGACCTGAGTTTGAATCTTTAACTGAATTTTTTGAAATATTGCAAATAAAAAAATAATCTTCGTCTACCTTAAGCTTTTTTAGAATGACATGTAAAGACAATGTTTCTTTCGCCTAAGAAATTGCAATAATTTATATACATATTTAAAATTAGCTATTCTAAAAATATTTGTATTTTTTATATGTATTATCTGTGGGCACACCTGATTTCTGGAGGTGTCCGCGGGCCGCATAAAACAGTCCGGCGGGCCGCATGTGGCCCGCGGGCCGTAATTTGCCCACCACTGTTCTAGACTATAGCTCTAGAATTTAGAATATATATAGAATCTAGAGCTAGAATAAATCTAGAATAGATCTAGAATCTAGAGCTAGACTAGATCTAGATTTCTAGACTAGCTCTAGATGTAGTCTAGATATCTAGATCTAGACCTAGAATCTAGACTAATTCTAGACCTAGAATCTAGACTAGGTCTATATCTGGAATCTAGACTAGTGACTTGGTCTGTTGCTAGAATCTAGACTAGATCTCGAACTAGACTAGGTCTAGATCAAGATCTAGAAGTAAATCTAGAATCCAGGCTGTATCTAGAATCTAGACTAGACCTAGAACCACTATTAGAATAAAAATGTATCTTTGCACCCATAAAAGTAAACAGAGCCAGAATTTCATAAAAAGTTGTATGCAATTTGTCAAAGTTGAAATTTAAAAAGGAAAAAAGCAAAAGCTGAATTGATAGAGCGTAACAAAATGTACGATACACAAAATGTCCATTTTTTTCCTGTTTATTTTAAAATAACAAAGAAAATACAAATGATTAGTTTAGACTTCTCTGTTTAAACATAATTCGGAATAGATTTGTAAAAATATATATTTCTCTTTTTTTCTGTTCTTTGTATTAACTTGAGGGGTGGGTTGTCGCTTCGTGTCTGTCCATTTCCTGTTTCTCGAATCCCAGTCAAGGTCAGATTTCTGTAGATGTGTAGATCATTAGCCGTACTATTTACGAATGAAGTTTTTTATCCAGATTTTCAGGAATATATTTGCCCAATAATAAAGTTTAAACCTAAATATAATTGAGGTTGTACAAGTTTAAATTCTAAAAAATTGTAACAACTAATTAAAAAGAAATTCCGTAAGAATATGTTAATAATTGTTAGTTTTTACATTTACATTATGTCGAATAGCCCAACCTGTAAGTAGATGTAGTAATAAAAAAACTCAATATTAAAAACATTTTCACTTTTATGTTAAATAGTTGTTAGTTAAGCGTAGAATATTTTTTGGGTCATTATAAATGTAGATTTAAATATATTTGTAGGCTACTAGCTGTTTGGAGCTACAAGCCAACGACTGACCAACAACAAAAGTAGGGAGGGCGAAAAAAATGTTTTATTTTCATTGTAGTTATTAAATTAATCACCAATGTTTACAGATGAAAATATCTTAAGTAAGAGACGTCGTTTTATCATCCAATAAGAGCTTGTCAACTGTAGAGCTTTTTCTCGAGAGGAGCATGCAACAATATGGGTTTAAACTTTTTGAAGAAAACATTTCAAAACGTCTTCTCGAATTTCTTCCGATTATTGCACGTAATGATAGGAACGATTTTTGTGTGAAGAAAATGTCCGCGACAGAGATGTCGTACTTAGCACGAAGATGATCTTTAAAAAGAATCACGCCCATTACAGACGCCCGTGTGCTAAATATATAAAGAATGTCCCTCGAATATTACTATTGACCAGGGCTGCCTCTATATCATTAGACTTGAGTCCTATAAGAAAACTGATTAACATTTGCCTTTTTTATATTCTTTTTTCTTGAGAACAAGATGTAAACGCTAGGAGAAAGAATTTTTGAAGCTGAAAACAATACTCTCAGCGTCGTGGTCCGGCCCCGAAATCAGTCCCCTTGCTGACCCGAGCGGAAACCCGCCGAATATTCAATTCTCTCTTCAAAGAACGTTTTGCAACACTTAAAAATTATGTAGGTAATTCTATTTCCCCAAAAAAAAAAATAATAATAATAACCCTCAAAAAATACAAAGGGGTAGTTCTAAAGAAATTTCATTATGTAAATTTGAATTCTAAACATAGTGTTAAATAACCTTAAATGAAAAATAAAACTGAAATATTGTGTTATAATTATGACTAAGTATATTTTCTTTTTCATTACATTCTTAGAAAAACTCACGGACCCCGCGGTGGAAGCCTACATCGCTCCTCTAGGTATCCAGCTTCTAAAGGGGCCTCGAACGAAAATTTTATCATGTAGGTAGTCGCCATCCGGAAATGTTTGAAAAGAACTGCCTTTACCTATATATATATATAATTCGCTTCATGGCTAAAGACACCTCGTAAAGGAAAGATCACTCTTTTTTTTCTGCAAGTCGGATGGACTAGAGTTACCCCACGTAATTTTAGAGGTGAAAATAAGAGAGGGAGGAGAACAAGTAGTACTCACCCGTCACTAAATAGCAGGGCCGGACTTAACCATTGTGACCAAGAAGTCATGGAGAGAGAACAAGTAATCTACCCTGTATTCACCCGTCACTAAATAGCAGGGCCGGACTTAACCATCGTGGGTCCCTATGTGAAACGGATTTCGAGGGGCCCAGTTTTGGTAGGGATACGGATAAGTGAAAATTAAGAGTTTGTATTAGAAAATATATTCGTCTTTGCATTTTATTCATTCTTTACTACGCACAGAATTACTACACGAGCCTTGCGTGTAGCGAAGTCATACAGTATATCATAAGAACTCAGTTTCCTACATAGATCACGCTCAATAGCAAAAATACCAAATGTTTCAATCTGTCTACGAGAATTGTTTATCTCAAGTAATTCTTCCTTAGTTTGAGGTGCGAGAAGTTTCTTTCACCAGATTCCATAATTATGTGATCATACCATTGTTGTTTTTAATCACACGTAGGATTGTCGTTTTCCATATTGAATGACACCCCAAAATGAAAATTTTTGTCTCTATATTTTAGGAGATTTGTATGAGTTTTTGAAAAGATTTTAATAATTTCCGGAGATTTCCAGGACTTTTTCGTATATTTTGCAATTTCAGATTTCCAGGAGCTCCTGGTAAATAGGCAGGAGGTCGCGGGAAGTCTTTTAGGCCTATAAGTTATAAAATGGTTTAATTTAATAATTTATACACCTAGAATTAGCGCGGGTCCTATGAAAGTGCGGTTCCCACTGCCTAAGGCCAACCTTGCAAAATAGCGGCGTATTTTACGCCGCCGGTCGACTAGTGTGTTTTTATTTCAAGTCACTGTATAAGTGACTTGAACTTTGGATTATTTATTTTAAATCAATTCAAGAAAAATACTCAGCGCTAAGTTGCTTCATTTTGTCGTGATGGTTTGTTGGTTTTGAAAAGCAGCCTTAGCAATCCTTTATAGAACGAACTATTATCGACAATGTCTCGCTTTTAAAGGATTCGCAACAAGTTTATTTAACAGACATACAAAAAGGGTATACAAAAATGATCCATTAAAATGAATTTTAATCATTAGGCCTTTTTGTACAAGCTCAGTCGTAATACATTTTTTTCTAGAAAAAGAAAAGGGGGGGGGGGGGGAACGGAATTTTTAAATTTTGCACGCAGGCGGCTCCAACCTTCGCGGCGGCCCGGTTTAGACTGTAGATCCAGATCTCAATATATATATAGGCCTACAAGCAAATGTTTTTATTTTAAAAAATGAATTTAGGTCTATTAGCTATTATAATATATTATTATTCATGTTATGTTTACATTTACGCATTCGCTTTACTTATAACATTGTTATCTTGCTTAATTGTTTCTAATACACTATATCAATGACTATATCAGGGATACGCAAATAAAGACCACGGTTTTCAACCCCACCAAATGAATTCCCCCCTCCCAATGGGGTGATTTTGTCACATTTTGTGACTTGTTTTGTTAAAAAAAAAATTATTGGTTTGGATATTTAAATTTAAATCATCACATTCCTTAGCATTAGCTTTGCTAAGGGGGTTTTAAGGTTTAAAAAAAAACAACTCTTGAACAAAAAAATAAAGCAAACTTTAATGACCCCAAAATTCCATGAGAGTAGCCGGGGAAGATTTTAGTTTAACCCCTCCCCACCAAGGTGTTTGAAGTCTAAAACCCACCAGGAGGATGGGATCTAAGACGTTTCTCCAGGGGATTGAGTTTAAAATCTTCCGCCAGTGGGCTTATAATTAAAAAAAAAAAGGATAGAACAAACTACAGTCACCAAATTTAATAAGCTAGCTAAAGGGAGTTTGAGTTTAAAACTCTCCCTAGGAGGTTTTGAAGTTTAGACTTCCTCTTTGATTAAAACTAAAGCTAACTATACTCACTAAATTCCACAAGCTTAGACATGAGCGGTGTGTCTTGAGTTAAATCCTCACCCAGCCCCCCCCCTCCACCAAAAAAAAAAAACGGAAGAAAATTTTAGTCTCTAAATTCCAATCAGGTATACAAGCTCAAAACCCCAATTCCAATAAAAAGAAAACCAAAGCTACAGTCACTAAGTATCCATAGAGTAGCTAAAAAAGGGGGGTTTGGGTTTACCCGCCTCCTCTCTGTTTAAAAATAAAATAAACAACAAAATGAAGGAAAACTAGTCAAAACTCCATAATTGTAGCCAAAGGAAATTTTGATGTTGAAATCCACTTATATATATAAAAAAATAAAAAGCTCCAGGTACTACATTCCATGAGTATAGCCAAGAGATGTTTGCAATTAAAGGAAAAGCAAAGATACAATCACTAGATCTCATGAGCGCTGCCAAAAAAGTTTTTGTCGTTACCCCTACCCCTTTTTTTTTTTAAAGAAATAAAGCGAATTTATAGTTAGTTATATGAACTAGCAAAGCGTTTTTTTTCCTGCTAGTTTCTGGAACCAATTAATACAATAAATCTACGAGAATCCAAGCCACAGAAAAAAAACTACAATCATTTAAGTTCAATTTTACTTCGAATTATACATTTGTTTTTGATTTGTTTTTCTACAAGTCACTGGGCTTCATTAATAAAGTGCAATCAATACCAGATGTGATATTTGACCCCCATTTTGGTAACAAAATAATAGCAAGATACAGCATAGTACACGCCTCTGAATATGCCTTTATTAAAGTTTCAAATACAGGAAATAATGCTTGGGTGCCTAATGTCGTTTCTCTAGCTCGAAAAGTAACCTATACTAGGATACAAAAGATAAATAAAAGACTACGTGTATATGTATGTATGTATATATATCTATACTATAAAGTATAAAGTAAGGCGTATGTATGTATGTATGTATGTACGTGACGAATAGAAATCCAAACCGCTTGACCAATCTTGATAAAACTTGGCAGGAATGTTCCTTGGGTACTAACTTAGACCGCAATGTATGTATTGTAGCCCTAAAACAAACTTAAGACCCTAAAAAAAAATAAAGTTGTCCAACTCTATTAAAGTTATAGTATGTATGGATCTAGGCCATGTTTACAATGTTTACATGAGAAAAGATAGAAAGGATTTAGATCTAGACCTAATTTTAAGAAATACACTTTGCGCAGATAGTTTTTTTATTTTAACACATGAGAATACAAAGGAAGGTCCATCGATTTCATTATATAATAAAATTAACCTTTAAATTTGTGCTTCAAAACCATTTTTTACATAAATTAGTTCCTTATATCTGTGGCTACAGATTTCCTAACGAAAATTCTTTTATTAGACAATACCATGCCTAGGTCTAAAACTCTAATATGATATAACTTCTCTTCGCACAGATATATTTATACTTTAACACATGAACATACTAATTATAGTCCATTCATTTCATATTTGGATCAAATTAACATTCAAATTTGGTTTTCTAAAACATTTTTAAGAGACTACATTCATTTACGAAAGCTGCGAAGTCGAGTTGAGATAGGCCTAAATCTATATTCATTCATGAATCGCGTACAAAAAATTATTTCGTATAATTGTTTACTTTATAATCCCATTCATTTAACAAAGCTATCGCTCTTTTCGTTTTTAATAGATATGTACGTATCGGCTTCGGGTAAACCCTTTTTCGCAAAACTAATTTTATTTTGGTAGCGAAAGAGAAAAAACTTGAAAGGATCATTAGCTAAGTTTAACATGCATCTAAATCCAATCCACTAGATTAGAAAACACAAACTTAGACCAGCAGGCCGCGGGTAATGTCAGGCTAGTATATATATATATATATATATATATATATGTGTGTGTGTGTGTCTGTGTATGCGTGTGCATATGTGCGTATGTATGCATGTATAATGATAGTGTATCGTTACTTCCTGTTCTTGTCTTGCTTCTATCAATATCAATGTACTCCGTACCCCCTCCCCCTCTTTCTTGTTTCGTCTGCTTAATATTTTGACTCTGTACATTCAGAAGATGTCATAGTAAAAACTAAAAAAAAGTTGGTACTAAATGGAAAAAGAGGCATCAATCTCTCTCTCTCTCTCTAGTCCTGGCTCATTAGTGGAGAGCTGGATCTGTACTATGTATACATATCTCGCTGTATTTTATATAGCAAAAAACAATAAATACATATTTTAGCTTCGTTTTGGTTTGTATAGTTTTATAGTGGGAAAAATATTTTATCTGGAAAAAAAAGCAAAAAACAAAAAAAAAACATGACAGTTTGTGCGAAACACAAATTCAAAATCGGCCCCCGAAGTGGTCCACCCTGGCAGGTAAAAAGGCATGTTTCAATATTTTCAGAAAGAACATCAGAATGAAATTCTATCAAAAGCCAAATGACAGAAGAATGGAGAAAGAATGTTGACAGATCTTGTGTGGTGCCCCAACGGTGCAGCAGACTTAGGGATAGGTGAAAGTGAATGTGAAGTTAGATGTGAACTGTGCAAAGTATCAAGAGTATTGTAACACTGAGTAGCTTCATCTCATGGACAATGCTGAAATGCAATGTTGATAAATGTCACCAGTGCTAATAGAGTGAAACCAAGGGAAATACGTCCTTGGTAATACGAGAGAGAGAGAGAGGCGTCTTACACTGTTTACGTTACAAAAGAAGCAGATCAAGACATTGACTAAAGATCATATTACAACCTTAAAGAATCCATCAAATGATAAACTTCCAATGATGACATAAGATGATGAGATCATCTTTTTAAATGAAAAACTTA
Organism: Biomphalaria pfeifferi; assembly: GCA_030265305.1. Lineage (NCBI taxonomy): Eukaryota > Metazoa > Mollusca > Gastropoda > Planorbidae > Biomphalaria > Biomphalaria pfeifferi. The sequence continues at coordinate 5,621,544 of JASAOG010000022.1, forward strand.
AAAGAATTTTAGGTGGGAAAAATGTAGCATCCTTTAAAAAAAAGACTAAAATTATAGGCGGATTTTCACGAGAAATTTTTAACACCATAAACTTTTTGTTTGTTAAGTTTTCGATTTTTTCAAAATCCATTAAACCAGTCTACATTATTAATGTATTGAAAAAAAAACACAAACATAGAAAAAGAATTTGGGAAAATGTTGAAGGCAATATAGGTAACTTCAAACCAGAACGTATAAAAATAAAAGAAGATTGGGAGAGATTGTGAATAACTAGACAAACTAAGATTGGGAAAGATTGTGAATAACTAGACAAAATAAGATTGGGAGAGATTGTGAAAGAAAAAGATAAACTAAGATTGGGAGAGATTGTTGTGAAATAAATAGACAAACTAACATTGGGAGAGGTTGTGAATAACTAGACAAACTAAGATTGGGAGAGATTGTGAATAACTAGACAAAATAAGATTGGGAGAGATTGTGAAAGAAAAAGATAAACTAAGATTGGGAGAGATTGTTGTGAAATAAATAGACAAACTAACATTGGGAGAGGTTGTGAATAACTAGACAAACTAAGATTGGGAGAGATTGTGAATAACTAGATTAAACTAAGATTGGGAGAAATGGTTAATAACTAGACAAACTAAGATTTGGAGAGGGATTGTGAAATAAATAGATAAGCTAAGATTAAGAGAGGTGAAAAACTAGACAAACTCAGATTGGGAGAGGTTGTGAAATAACTAGACAAACTAAGATTGAGAGAAATTGTGAAATAAATAGATAAACTAAGATTAGGAGAGATTGTGAAATAAATAGACAGACTAACATTGGGAGAGATTGTGAATAACTAGACAAACTAAGATTGGGAGAGATTGTTGTGAAATAAATAGACAAACTAAGATCGGGAGAGATTGATGTGAAATAGACAAACTAAGATCGGGAGAGATTGTGTATAACTAGACAAACTAAGATTTGGAGAGATTGTGAACAACTAGACAAACTAAGATTGAGAGGGATTGTGAAATAAATAGATAAACTAAGATTGGGAGAAATGGTGAATAACTAGACAAAGATAGGAAGAAATTGTGAATAACTAGACAAACTAAGATTGGGAAACATTGTGAATAACTAGACAAACTAATATTGGGAGAGATTGTGAATAACTAGACAAACTAAGATTGGGAGAGGTTGTGAATAACTAAACAAGCTAAGATTAGGAGAGGTTCTAAATAACTAGACAAACTAAGATTGGGAGAGATTGTGAATAACTAGACAAACTAAGATTTGGAGAGATTGTGAATAACTAGACAAACTAAGATTTGGAGAGATACTGAATAACTAGATAAACAAAGATTGGGAGAGTATGTGGACAAGTAGACAAACTAAGATTTAGAAAGATTGTGAAATAAATAGACAAACTAAGATTAGGAGAGATTGTAAAAATAATAGACGAACTAAGATTGGGTGAGATTGTGAATAACTAGAAAAACTAAGATTGGGAGAGATAGTGGATAACTAGACAAACTAAGATTGTAAGACATTGTAAATTAATAGAGAGACCTAAGATTGGGAGAGATTGTGAATAACTAGACAAACTAAGATTGAGAGGGATTGTGAAATAAATAGATAAACTGAGATTGGGAGAGATTGTGAATAACTAGACAAACTAAGATTCATGAGAGATTGCGAAAAAAATAGACAAACTAAGATTGGTAGAGATTGTTAAAATAAATAGACGAACTAAGATTGGGAGAGGTTGTGAAATAACTAGACAAAATAAGATTGAGAGAGATTGTGAAATAAATAGACAAACTAAGATTGGTAGAGATTGTGAAATAAATAGACGAACTAAAATTGGGAGAGATTGCGAATAACTAGACAAACTAAGATTGGGAGAGGTTGTGAATAACTAGACAAGCTAAGATTAGGAGAGGTTGTGAATAACTAGACAAACTAAGATTGGGAGAGATTGTAAAATAAATAAATAAGCTAAGATTGGGAGAGATTTTGAATAACTAGACAAACTAACATTGAGAGGGATTGTGAAATAAATAGATAAACTAAGATTGGGAGAAATGGTTAATAACTAGACAAACTAAGATTTGGAGTGATACTGAATAACTAGACAAACTAAGATTGGAAGAGATTGTGAATAACTAGACAAACTAAGATTGGAAGAGATTGTAGATAACTAGACAAACTAAGATTGGAAAAGATTGTGAAATAAATAGACAAATTAAGATTGGGAGAGATTGTGAATAACTAGACAAACTAAGATTGGGAGAGATTGTGAAATAAATCCACAAACTAAGATTGGGAGAGATTGTTGTGAAATAAATAGACAAACTAAGATCGGGAGAGATTGATGTGAAAAAGACAAACTTAGATCGGGAGAGTATGTGTATAACTAGACAAACTAAGATTGGGAGAGATTGTGAACAACTAGACAAACTAAGATTGAGAGGGATTGTGAAATAAATAGATAAACTAAGATTGGGAGAAATGGTGAGTAACTAGACAAACTAAGATAGGAAGAAATTGTGAATAACTAGACAAACTAAGATTGGGAGAGATTGTAGATAACTAGACAAACTAAGATTGGGAGAGATTGTGAACAACTAGACAAACTAAGATTGAGAGGGATTGTGAAAGAAATAGAAAAAATAAGATTGGGAGAAATTGTGAATAACTAGACAAACTAAGATAGGAAGAAATTGTGAATAACTAGATAAACTAAGATTGTGAGAGGTTGTAAATAACTAGACAAACTAAGATTGGGAGAGGTTATGAAATAAATAGACAATCTAAGATTGAGAGGGATTGTGAAATAAATAGATAAACTAAGATTGGGAGAAATGGTGAGTAACTAGACAAACTAAGATAGGAAGAAATTGTGAATAACTAGACAAACTAAGATTGGGAGAGATTGTAGATAACTAGACAAACTAAGATTGGGAGAGATTGTGAACAACTAGACAAACTAAGATTGAGAGGGATTGTGAAAGAAATAGAAAAAATAAGATTGGGAGAAATTGTGAATAACTAGACAAACTAAGATAGGAAGAAATTGTGAATAACTAGATAAACTAAGATTGGGAGAGATTGTGAATAACTAGACAAACTAAGATTGGGAGAGATTGTGAATAACTAGACAAATTAAGATTGGGAGAAATTTTGAATAACTAGACAAACTAAGATTGGGAGAGATTGTGAATAACTAGACAAATTAAGATTGGGAGAAATTGTGAATAACTAGACAAACTAAGATTGGGAGAGATTGTGAATAACTAGACAAATTAAGATTGGGAGAGATTGTGAAATAAATAGACAAACTAAGATTAGAAGAGATTGTGAAATAAATAGACGAACTAAGAATTAGAGTTATTGTGAAATAAATAGACGAACTAAGATTGGGAGAGATTGTGAATAACTAGACAAACTAAGATTGGGAGAGATTGTGAATAACTAGAAAAACTAAGATTGGGAGAGATTGTGAATAACTAGAAAAACTAAGATTGGGAGAGATTGTGAAATAAATAAATAAGCTAAGATTGGGAGAGTTTGTGAGTAACTAGACAAACTAAGATTGAGAGGGATTGTGAAATAAATAGATAAACTAAGATTGGGAGAAATGGTTAATAACTAGACAAACTAAGATTTGGAGAGATACTGAATAGCTAGACAAACTAAGATTGGGAGAGATTGTGGATAACTAGACTAAAATTAAAACTTTACAAAAATTTAAGTATACCTTTTGAAACATTTCCTACTTTTTCGTATCATTTGAAAATATTGCAATCAATATTGTTCTATACTACTATAATCGATCTATAGTATCGAATCAAATTTGAGGAAAATTATTAGAGAACAAATTGATGAACATATTTCTGAAATCGCTTCTCTTGACTATTAGGATGTGGTTGTGGATGGGAAGGGTAAATGAAGTAAGTGATAGATTTCCGATGGCTTAGAGAAGAGACACAGAGCCACTGTTTACTTCACAGCTAACGATTTTTTTTTCTTAAGTGGACGATGAATCAAGAAGCAGGCTACGAGCAGATATTAGATCAACGGTTCTCAAAGTACTTAATTACATCTAGATTACGAACAAAAAAGACAATGGAAGACTTAAGTCAATGAAAGGGTTTTGGGTGAGAGGAAAATATAAAAAAAAGGTTTTTGTTTATTTTCTTTGATTATTATTAAATATTTAAAATAAATAGAAAGAAAGTAAGAATATGTTCACTTTGTGTTTTTAGGCCACAACAAGAACAGTCGCCATTTTGTTGTCTTTTCCTCGTCAAAACAATAGATTAGAAAGGAAATGGGCTATTTAAAAATAAACTTGTACACTAGATGAAATGGGCTATTTGAAAATAAACATGTACACTTGGTGGAATGGGCTATTTAAAAATAAACATGTACACTAGATGGAATGGGCTATTTGAAAATAAACATGTACACTTGGTGAAATGGGCTATTTGAAAATAAACATGCACACTAGATGGGATGGGCTATTTGAAAATAAACATGTACCCTTGATGAAATGGGCTATTTGAAAATAAACATGTACACTAGATGAAATGGGCTATTTGAAAATAAACATCTCCACTAGATGAAATGGGCTATTTGAAAATAAACATGTACACTAGATGGGATGGGCTATTTGAAAATAAACATGTACGCTAGATGAAATGGGCTATTTGAAAATAAACATCTCCACTAGATGAAATGGGCTATTTGAAAATAAACATGTACACTAGATGGGATGGGCTATTTGAAAATAAACATGTACACTAGATGAAATGGGCTATTTGAAAATAAACATGTACACTAGATGAAATGGGCTATTTGAAAATAAACATGTACACTAGATGAAATGGGCTATTTGAAAATAAACATGTACACTAGATGAAATGGGCTATTTGAAAATAAACATGTACACTAGATGAAATGGGCTATTTGAAAATAAACATCTCCACTAGATGAAATGGGCTATTTGAAAATAAACATGTACACTAGATGGGATGGGCTATTTGAAAATAAACATGTACACTAGATGAAATGGGCTATTTGAAAATAAACATGTACACTAGATGAAATGGACTATTTGAAAATAAACATGTACACTAGATGAAATGGGCTATTTGAAAATAAACATGTACACTAGATGAAATGGGCTATTTGAAAATAAACATGTACAGTAGATGAAATGGGCTATTTGAAAATAAACATGTACAGTAGATGAAATGGGCTATTTGAAAATAAACATGTACAGTAGATGAAATGGGCTATTTTAAAATAAACAGGTACACTAGATGGTATGAGCTATTTTAAAATAAACAGGTACACTAGATGGTATGGGCTATTTTAAAATAAACATGTACACTAGGTGGATATAACGGTTACTTTTCATATTTTGAAAAGTTTAACTCGTTACCGCTTCTTTTTTTATTTCGTCAACACGCTAATTATTAATGAAACGTGTAATAAAGATAAATATAAAAGATTCCTAGCTACACCAAATAAAAATACATTTGATTTACAATGTTAATGTTAAACAGAAGTTAGTTTATTATTAGCGGTGCACATACAAACAGGACGCACATGGCTGCAGTACATTCAAATGCAGTGGCGTGCGGTCCATGTAGACTGGGGACTGGGCTACTTACCTTAGAGTTTAATATAATGTTTTTTTTACAAAGCTTCTATCAACTCACTCTGTCTGTCTGTCTGTCTGGTCAAAATGTTTGTACACGTTATTTCTTCCACACCCAATCGCGGATCAAGCTGAAATTGTGCACAATTATTTCTTTTACCAGACAACACAAGAATCAATGAAATAATTAACCAATTAGTTAAATATTAACTATTGGTAATTAATTATTTTTTATGATATCTTGAACAAAGGAAAGAAATCGTACTTGACAGATTTGGTGGTATAAGTTGAATTTGTCGCGTAGAGGAATTTTGAGCCCTGAGTTAACATGTATTATGCCTTTAAAAAAGGATCACGTAAGCATTCATCAAGATACCTACTTCTTAACTCCCCCTTTCAGAACTGCTCCAGGCAAGTGATAGGATAATAGCGCATTGAGAAAGCTAAACCTAACAATATATTGGTAAAAATATTTCTAACGGTACATATTTATTACGTCTAGGTCAATAGTATATATAATTGCAAACTAATTAATATAATTACATTTAATATAAGCTTTGCTTTTTTTAAATTATTATTTTATCTTTTTCTTGGGTTTTTTTTTTTTTTTTAGTAAAAACATTAAATGTTTTAAAACTAAGGTAGAACGCCGGTGAGAAAAATGCCACTCGGCCTCTTTAAACTTTAGCGATGTGCAAAACGGCCTACAGTACACTAGGGAAGTAGCTATTTCCAGTGTTGCCGCATTATCTTGGTTACAGAAACAAACGAATGGTAACTGATGCCGTTTCATTATCACTATTATTAGTGTTGTGTAATCCCACGCAAGTATCTCACAAGAAAAACAAAAAAATACTTTAAAATAAGGTTAGATGACGCGTAATTGTATCAATTAATTTGGATCAGTTATGTAATTAAATTTGTAATAGATCTAGACCAACAAAAGGAAAGGAGGGGGGGGGGGAGAAAGATAGGGATGTCTAGGTGAATTTTACCGTATTCGGTTTTTAAAAGCATTTACAAAAAAAAAAATGGGTAACGACCTGAATTCAAACTCATGGCTCACGCCTTCTCAAGCCGACATAATATAAGCTTTGGAAAAAGATCGACAAGAATCTGATTTTACAATCGTTATCGCTAGCCTATTAATGTGACGTATTTTGGTGCCAAATTAGCTAATTGTAGTAGGATTGAATGAATAGAGGAGGACTAGTTGTAGAAATCTGTTTCTCTCCATTGATTGAGTGAACCAAGCATCGCTGCCATTGTTATGATCTCGTCATGTAGAAGTGTTGTGCTAGCTAGGTGAACAAAGTGAAAGTACATTCAGAGAATCAAAACAGCACTGAAAGAAAAAAAACATTGAACCATAGAGAATAGTTTCAAAGTTTGTATGGGTAAAGAAAACGATAAGATCATTAGGCTTTCCTTGTTTTTTAGCGGCCCCCGAAAGGGAAAAAGGCGCTATTAGTTTTGTGTGGCCTGTCTGTCCGTCCGTCTGTCCCGTTTAGATCTCAGAAACTAGAAGAGAAGATGAAAATCGGACATCGTGATATCATTCAAAGCTCTGATGCAAAGGCTACTTTTTTCTGATGCAAAGGCTACTTTTTACTTTTCCGAAATTGAACCATCTAATTTTTTAAAATTATCTATGCAAGCAGATTTTTCAAAAAAAAAATACACCACTGTTAAATGAAAAACCTCAGGGGAGGTAGGTTTTTTTTAAAACGGTCACAGACTTCTTCATTAATAAATCACACCTCATTCATAGATTCGCGTACTGGTACACTAAATTTGCATCTAAGGTCACAATTGGAAAAGTATCAATGGATCATTATAAAACAGATTTTCCATTTATTAACTAACTCATGGAATAGAATACTGATTGAAATGTTTATAAAAATAAATTTATATAAAACTTCGTTTTAGTTGAAAGTTAAAAAAGAAAAAACAACAAAAACGAATTACTTTGAACGCGCGTGTAGTATTGACATCTTCCTGATACACTTGACAACAATCTAACTTAGACTCAATAGAGGCCAGATGTAGATCTAGATTTAGATTTAAATGTATTAAACAATTTGAACAAAATTTACATCTATAAATTATTAAGGAAATAGTTTATCTTCTTACAGTTTAGGGGTGAAGATTGATTTATTATGTAAACAGTAGTATAAGATCTAGATCTAATCCTGATCATAACATTGGCCTAACTCTAGGTCTAGTAATTTTAAGATTTAAAGTCATGCGAATTCTATTCTAGATCTAGATTATATACCTAGATTCTAGGTCTAGTCTAGACCTAGTCTAGATATCTAGGTCTAGATACTAGGTCTAGACCTAGATATCTAGACTACATGTAGAACTAGTCTAGAAATCTAGATCTAGTTTAGCTCTAGATATATTCTAGATCTATTCTAGCTCTAGATTCTATATATATTCTAGATTCTAGAGATATAGTCTAGACCTATAAAGTAGATAAAGCGATTATGATACGGTTTAGTAGTCCTACCAGTAGGTAATAGTGCACTAAGCTGTTCGAATGGGAAACCGGTTACTTGTGCGGGCTCATTTTTTTAAATTTCCTAGCCCGTCTACTCATATATATTAATTGACATTGTTGGGGATAGGTACGTATCTGGGAGCAGTAGCGTCACTAGGGGGTGCGGTCGCACCGGGTGAAACCATTTTGGGGATGACAACCAAGTTGAAAAGATTACATCTCGGCAGAAGCAGACACATCGGAAAAGGTAATTATATTAAAATCTCTAGATATATGCCCAACCTTGCCTAGACATGTCTAGATGGTGGTTTAACTTTAAATGTCAAAGCACAACGTTATACCACTTCTGTCTTAAAGTATAACAAAAGATAGATCACTGCATTTGCTCAACGAAAAAGATATAACTAGCTGCATTTATTGGAACATATTTGAAGAAAGTTGATGGGAAGGGATGACACTTTGAGCTACCCTACCAGGTGACACCGACACTGGGAGGTTTCCATTCTGTTTTTAGGTGATCAGTTAGATCTCTACTCTACTTTTTATGTGATCAGTTAGATCTCTACTCTACTTATTCCAGAAAAGTTAGAAGAGTCTTATCAAAGAAGAAGCGTTGTCCTTTTTGCTTTTATATGGAGAAAAAAAAACGCCAAACGATTTTTACAATTTTATTAATTTAAAGGATCAAAACAAGAGTATGGCTTAAATATTCTTAGTCCATTGGTGACTTCGATGGGGGCAGCCTCTGAGTTTGTGTGATAACACAAACTCTCTTTGTAATCTTGTTTTTATTTAAACTAGATCTACATTGTTAGAGTCTAGACAAAATCCAAACTAAAACTATTATTTAGACTACCAATATAGATCTATCTAGAGTAATCTAGACACCTCTTAGCTCTAGATCTAAATGTGGATATTATATATATATATATATATATATATATATATATATATATATTATATATATATATATATATATATATATAATTTAGTTAGTTAGTTATTAATACAATCATTTTTACAAGGCTTTCTAAGCATGTTTTTTTTTCTGGAGGGGGATATGAGAAATGTTAGATTTTAAAATGTTCAACTGAATAATTGTACAAGAAATGCAAACTTATAAAATGATAATCTATTATAGTATTAATTTTATGTACAAAATCCAAACTAAAAATATTATTTAGACTACCAATATAGAACTATCTAGAGTAAACTAGACACCTCTTAGCTCTAGATCTAAATGTGGATATTATATATATATATATAATTTAGTTAGTTAGTTATTAATACAATCATTTTTACAAGGCTTTCTAAGCATGTTTTTTTTTTCTGGAGGGGGATATGAGAAATGTTAGATTTTAAAATCTTCAACTGAATAATTGTACAAGAAATGCAAACTTATAAAATGATAATCTATTATAGTATTAATTTTATGTATAGAGATCTAGATGACATCATTGACGTTGTAGTTTCTCCATGAATATTGTTCTAGATGACATCAATGACGCTCTAATTTCTTCATGTATAGAAATCAAAAGTACATAATGTTATGATATTTGATTAATGCTGATGGGTCGTTACCTCAAGGGCTGAGATTTCAGTCAGTCATGGACCACTCCTATCAGCGTATTAGTCCAACTTATACATTTCAGAAACGTGATGGTACATGCATTAAATAGAAGTAAACAGTAGAAGCATGAAAGCAATGCAAATCTACACATGAGGATTATAAAATATTTTGTTACATGGAGGCAGCTCCAGAGATAGTAAACTTTGTGTTGTACAGAATGCTTAAGTGTTAATACGCGAAGTATTTGAAGACACCATCAATCTATTTTTGTTGTACAGAATACTCAAGTGTTAATACTTTTGTCAATTAAAAACAAATTATAGAAATTTTCAACTTGATCCGAGGGGTGGGGTAGATATAACGTGTAAAAACTTATCATAACTACGTTAAGTCGTCGCGAAGTGGGCGACTACTGTCAATCAAAACAAGAACAGAGCGGTACAGAAACTCTTTCGTACCTTACTCGGTCAGACTATATCAACGCCAGCCGTTGATCACCAAACACAAAAAGGACTAAGATGCCTGTGTGTAATCGCTGAATGAACTCTTTATGTTGTGTCTGTTCTTTATGTGTATGTTTCTGTTGTGTTGTCTTTATATGAGAAAGGAGTTCTTGTAATCACAACAAATTTCCATATGGATCAATAAAGCAGTCATAATCATAGTCTTAATCCGTCGCAATTTCCGCCCCACATTCTCATTAGTGCCATTTTCCTTTTTTAGAGGCCCCGTAAGAGGAAAAGCCGCTATTAGGTTTGTGCAAAATGTTCGTCTGTCACACTGAAATCTCAAAAACTAGAAGAAAAATATTATTGTGCTGTTATTATTATTGTGCTCCTCAAATAGTTTTTGATAAACTTGAGCTTTAAGAATGATCTCTCACATGACGCAATGTAAGTGGCCTGAGTTAGCGGTATTCGGAGGAGGTCGCAAGGTTTGAGCACACGTAATTACCATATGAAGCCTGTTTCGCAATATGTCTATTGGTTTTACTGGTTTGTTGATGAAAAGTGCTCGTGCATCAATGACATCATTGAACAAGAGATTTGCCATTTATTTCATCATACAAACAGGGTACTAATTTCTTCAGCAGCTTCCCGTATGTGCAGTCCAGACTTTTATAGTTTCTTCTGAACTATATTAATTGGGCGCAAGGGTTTGACCAGAAATCCAGATAGGCAAAAATTCTTAATTTTCCACTGCATGGAGAAGATTCTGTGCTAATATTATATGATATTACGTCATTGTTGGTTGTTTATGTTTTGTGCGAAAGCCGTATTCACCAACACAACTGCCAATGTGTAGAAGACTCAGGGACATCATTCCAACCGATCCCAAACTATTGAAACCATTGGTAGCTGAAAATGCAGAGACATTACTCAACGAACGACAGATAAAAAAGCAAAGTGAAATACGATGCAAAAGCAAGACTACCTTGTGACAAGTCAAAAGTCTGCTGTCAGTCACTCAATTTTATCACAGCATTAATTATTATTATTTATTAATTTTATTTTAATTATTTCCCCATTCTATCCCCAATTTCATCACCCGCCCACCCTTTTCCTCTTCTCACTAGACTGAGTGCACCACCTTGGTGATAGCTAGGCCGAGTCTTTTCACTTATCTCCCCTTGACCGGGGGAAAACTAAACACTCAGTCTCGTACTTTGGTCTAAGGCGCCAGATGTCAGTCTTTCCAGCCGAAGCCACGATGGAACATGCTTCATTATTTGTTCTACCCCACCCACGTCTCTCTTTGATCAAAGAGATCACTCGGATCAACAAGCCCCTCGACACTCCAAGGTGCGACTCCCATCTCGAGTCAAATTCACCCACGTGAGAGATAATCTTTAGCCTAGGACATTTCCTGTTTCCATCCACCTCTTCCAGACCTTTATAAGGTAGAATAAGGCGGGACAGATACTCTCTCTATTTCTCGTTCTCGCTGAACAGTCGACTCTGGACTATTTCATTTATTATTACTCCTAGAGAAATACCTGGTGTCTCCCTCAGGTGTCTGCCTATTTATGGGATCACTTGCCTACTGCTTTCTAGTATCACCTATTTACTTGGCGCTATCGGCTCTACTTGCCTGCCTATTTGACTGTCCACTTTACTTGTCAACCTATTAGGCACGACGTCCCTATAGGTCACGCGTCTGTGCGAGACGTCATAGCTCCGCCAGATCTCCGCGACTTACTGGACTTATCATGTTAACTACGCTGCCCACGGCAGATCTGCTCTGCCCGCAGTACACGTGTGCCCACGGTAGCCGGCCACCCGCCTTACTGTGCCCACTACAGATATCAGAACTTTGGATTGAGACTCCACAAGAACTGAATCACCGGCGTCCCTCTATCCGCTAGAGCGCCACCTCCAGCTGCAGTAACCTCAAGCTAGGACTCAGCCAGCTGCGACCCAAGCAGGACAACCAGCTAAGTTCTGAAGACAAAGTGACATACTCTCTTATTAAGTGCAAGAGTTATGATTAAATATAGTATTGATTAGAGATAGATGCAAACCCTCTCCCTTTTTATTCTTCTATGTAAATATTTATGTAAATAAATATTCTTCTATTTTAATTTTGTATCTCTCTTTCATTGCTTGTCTCGTTGCATGCATGCTTCCGATTTATATGCTGACGGGTTGGTGTGTGATAGCTTCAAAAATTATCATCACCTAGACATTAAACAAGCCAAACACACGTCACACGCGAAAACCTGTCACATACCTAAAGATTACTCTGTCGGAAAGAAAGTGAGAGTTCGTCTAGGACAAACATGGCAGAAAGCAGTTGTCATAAAAAAAACAACACCCAGATCTTACATCATAAAGACAAACGATGGAAAAACATACAGAAGAGATCAACGCTTTTTGAACAAGAGTTTCGATGAAGACATCTCTGGGTACTATGATACCGATGAAGACAATGAACAGCAAACTGTTGGAATAAATGAAACAGACAGTTATAGACCAACGTCTATAAAACTTGTGCCAGTCAAGACAACCAGAAGTGGTCGAATTGTTAAATTTCCTAGTAGATATCAGTCTTAAGAACTTTCAAAGGAAGGTTGTGATTATAACTTAAAAAGGAAGAATGTGCTAAAATTATATTATATTACGTCATTGTTTGTTGTTTATGTTTTGTGCGAAAGCAAAAGGATTTGACGGAAATAAAAAGAGAGTCTTCTATGTCTACTTTGATAATCACAGTCTCCGTTATAATTATCATTAATTAATGTCTACACTATGTTAATGTTAATATTTATCTGTGACAACAGAACAGATTCTGTGCACTGCTTCTAGTGTCCATTCTTTCAGTTGTTGATTCAAAAAGGTTATCCAACAGTTTGATGATTTTTGTCGAGATGCAAGGAAACTGCTGACGTAGCTTCTTCTCTTGTATTAATCCTCTTTTTTAAATCCCGGCTTCATCTTCTTTCCGTTTGGCCCATCTCTGAGGTTAATTTGGAAATAAAAGTTGAACAATTCATGTACAGTTCCAAAAAAGGTGACAATTTTTGGATCTATCTCAGCAAAATGAAAAGCTGCCATGTTGAGAAAGTGATTATCAAAGTTCAGAAATGTTGCCTTTGGATTTATGCCCAACAGACGTATCCGCAGGCTAGACAGACGGCCACTCATTGTGGCTGCGTTATCATAGGTTTAACCTTTGCGACACTCTGTTTTGTATCCCCACTCTGGTCAACTCGGCATTGGGGAAGTTCCTATAGAAAGAATAAATATTTTTTTTATTTCACAATTAAAAAAATATGCCATGATTGTAAAATTTCCTCTTACGAAAAGACTTTCATTTAGGTTTTTTGATTCATTTTCCCACCTTTGCAATTCACTCTTTTATCACTCTATAAAAACGGTTTTGGTTTTTTTTTTAATTTAGAAAAACATGTGTCCATTGGATTGAGGAAAGATGAATAAAGGGGTAATAACTCGAGTGTGAAGTTTAATTCTGAAATTATAGAAGCCAAACTCGAATAATGGACAATTATAGCATTATAAAGAATAACTATTGGATCTGTTATACCCGATTCTGTAAATTTTGCTTTAAGGTTAATTAGCGTAACCTTAAAAAAATTCGCCATTTAAATCTATTATTAGTAAAGGTAACAAGATACCTGGAATTCTCTGTATATCATACAGTTTTATTCGTGGCAACAAAGAGAGAAATATTCTTAGTTCTTGCTGCGAGCATATATATATATATATATATATCTTTTATTTTATATAGCGCTACTTTCATGCTTATAGAATGCTCAGAGCGCTTTGGTCCAATCTCATTTGTGGACCAGTGGGAGGGAGGGGTATATAGGTAGCCAAACAAGCCAAGTTCAAGCGCACTTAGCCTCTCGACTACGCTTCCCATCATGTTTGATCTCTTTTAAAAGGAAAATAAATCAGCAACAAATCTATTAAAGATTTGCATTTTAAAATGTAAAACTAACTTTAAAAACAAAAACTTTGATCTCTGTGGGAAAAATATTTTTAAAATGTCAACAAAGTCAACGTACTGATTGACCTAAATGTAGGTTTAGTCTTTCTTATAAATTTAATTCATAAATGTTGAAAAAGAAGACAACCGTTTACACTATTTGTCAATCAAATATATTAATTTATGTATTTACAAACAAAGTTCGGATACCCATTTGGGGGACCCTCAATAGGGGCCCGAGGGTATCTTAAAATTCTCCCCCATCCCCCCCCCCCTTAGCTACGCCACTGCCAATAGCTCGCAGCTTAAGAATAAAATTTTCGTTAAAATTTTTAAAATTATCTTTAACATTAAGGTCGCTATTAAAAAATGCCTAATTTTCCGCCTTCTCGAAAAGTGTTTAATTTACTGGTGCCTAAATTTCGGGGTGCCTAAATTGCCGGTACTTAAATTACCAGTGTCTTAATTTCCTAAATTCATGTAGGCCTACGTGTAGTGTGTATGGTTTATGATGATGACCCCCACGGGATTTTTTTCCTTGCGCATACGAAATAGTGTTTCATAACACTCGAGTAATTTCTTTTTTCTTCGGTCACTAGATCTAAATGAAAAGATCTGGATTAATTTCTTTTATGAAATTTTAAACGTTACTGAAAGATTTTCCGTTAATTCAATAAAAAAAATAATAAAAGTAACCTTTTTTCGAAAGGTTCAAAGCAAAAATGTATAAACACACATTCTTTTTTTTTTTTTTACAATACCTCTAAATATTTCATTGAGTTTTAAACTAACATTCATTAGTTATTAAACATGGTGTAGTCAGCGGTAGTGTACCGAGGTTTATGAAATTTAAAGTTGGTTTAAGGTGATATCATCTTAGCAAATCTAAGGTAAATCTAAAATAGATTACATCTACATTCTAGATCTATATATATATAATTCTTTTCCTCCCTTAAGAGTTTGGACGATAAGAAGTAGTAAATGAAAGATCACTCTTATTTCTGCGGATAGTCACCCCACGAAAAAACATGAGGGGAGGGGGGAGAACAAGTGGGTATACACACGTCGCTATGGATGGCTGCGCGCTGGGCTGTTAAACCCTGCGCGCTCCCATCCCCCTTCGTCCTGTGGGAGGTTTGGACTAAGAATTAAAAACTATCTTCAACTCTGAAGGAACATCTGAAACATGTTAAACATTTTACAAACATTTTACAAACACTTAATAGCAGCGCCAACTTAACTATTGTGACCAAGAAGTTACGGAAAGAGAACAAGTAATCTACTATGTTTATTTACAGGTCACTAAATAGCGGAGCCGGACTTAACAGTTGTAGGGCCCTATGCGAAACGGATTTCGCGGGTTAAAGTTTGGGTAGGGAAGCGGATAATAAATGAAATTTAAGAGTTTGTATCAGAAAACAGAATTCGTCTATGCATTTTATTCATTCTTTACTACGTACAGAATTACTTTACGAGCCTTGCGTGTAGCAAAGTCATACAGTATATCATAACAATTCTTTTTATTACATTGATCACGCTCAATAGCAAGAATTACCAAATGTTTCAATCTATCTTCGAGAATTTTTGACCTCAAGTAATTCTTCATTAGTTTGATGCGCGAGAAGCTTCTTTCACCAGATTACACAATTACGGCTAATGCATAATGCCGTTTTTATTTATCGCGCGTAAGATTGGAGTTTTCCATATTGAATGACACCCCAAAATGACAATTTTTGTCTACATATTTCCGTATGTTTTAAGGCCTATTTCGTATATTTTGAAATTTCGGGAGATTTCCAGAAACTCCTGGTAAATCGAATCTGTTTTAAGTTATAAAATGGTTTAATTTAATAATTTATACAACTTGAATTAGCGCGGGTCCTATGAAAGTGCGGGACCCACTGCGGTCGCATGGGTTGCAGTGGCCTTAGGCCGGCCCTGCAAAATAGCGGCGTATGCTACGCCGCCGGTCGACTAGTTATCATTAAGACCTAGACTAGATCTTCAGAGTTCTAAATTAGAAGTCTAGATGTAGTTCGATATGTCTATCTATATAAATAATTCTCTTCTTCCCTAAAAAGTTTTGTCGAGTAGTAAGGAGTAAAGGAAAGATCACTCTGCGGATAGTCCACGAGAAAACAAGAGGAGGGGGGGGGGGGGAGAACACGAAGTCACAAAATAGCAGGGCAGGACTGTTGGAATATCTCTTTTTTTTAATTTCTACCTCAAAAGGGGAAGGGGAGTAATCTACTCTGTAGTAGGCCTAACCATCGAGGCGACAGAGCACGCTCAAGAGTTTGGACACAATGGAAAGACCACTCTTTTATTTTTGCAACTCGGACGGAGGGAGTTATCCTAGGTAATATAAGAGCGAAAAAAAAGAATTTTCGTCAGTATATTACTATAGGCTATAGATCTAGGTCTAGATCTAGACTTAAATCTTCTTCTTATCTTATATAATACAGACGTTACTTCAAAAAAAGAAGATGATTACGTCCTACGCGTCATGCATTTAGTCATGTATTAACCTATTGACTTAGATCTAGATCTAGACTTAGGTCTATTTTAGATCTTGAATCTAGATTTAGATCTAGATCTAAAACTAGGTCTAGATCTATGTCTAGTTTGTATGACAAATGACAATGGAGATATTAATTTTTATTTGCGATGGGAAAGTCTTGTCATTTGTACACAATTGTAGCGTAAAGTAGCTTCAAGAATTTTTTTTTCGTGTTGCCAATTTATTAAATTTTGTAAGAAGAATAAATCTTTTTTTTTAGTTTCTATTTATTACATGTAACATGTTATTAATTTTGAATGTATGGATAAGGTTAATAATTTTTATTTTTTAAAAAATTAAGTGTACGCTAAATGAATATATGGAGATGCTGTGGCTGAGGGGTAAAGCACTTGGAACCGGAAGTCCCGTGTTCGAATCCTGGTGAAGACTCTAGGTGGACCAATTCGGGGGAAGATTTTGAGTTTGTGTTTCCACACAAATTGTCGTTGTAACCTTGTTTTTTCTTGTTATTGTGCTAGAAACATCTTTCTCATTACTGATTTTATTGTGGAGAAAGATTTCTACAATGACAAAGAATTAGATCGAAGTGTATGACTACAGCTATATGGATTAGATTAGATAGAATGTTAATAAATAGTGTTAAACTTTTCCCCTAACGCTACCCTTCTTCCCTAGTTGCATGAATCAGCAAAGAAAACCAACGACTTAGTAGAGTTTTGTCATTGAATGACATGCATGACTAGATTGATCTAGGGACACGTGTAGGACGTAATCATCTTTTTTTAAAGTAACGTCTGTATTTTATAAGATAAGAAGATAAGCTAAGTCTAGACTCTAGACCAGGCATGTCAAACATTGCGTTCGCTTGGCCACTTTAAGAATTATCAAAATAATTCTCAGGTAAAATATTAACTAGAAAAAAAACAGCTAAAACGTAACAATCGTTGAACTGATTAAGTATTATTTAATGATCCGATTTTTTAAAACAAATAATGTTTGGAAAATTTTTTAAAAATTGAATTAGATGTGGAAATTTCATTTATTTATTAACTTAGAATCATCTTACACCAAGAAAATGAGAGATGACAAACTACTTGAATGAAGAAATAGTTTAAAATGCAACAGTCTTTGTTAAACTGAAAAATGACAATGAATCTGCAGTGAAAGTCAGCTACATTTTGTCAAACTTAATTGCAAGCCATAGCAAATTATTTAGTAAAGGTGATTTTATTAAGGAGTGTGTCGTTAAAGCTGTCGAAGTAATTAGTCTAGAAAAGGTGAAAGCATTCAACGAAATAGCGTTAACTAGGAATATTATGGCAGATAGAATAAATGAAATGTCAGTCAGCTTGCGTGTACAATTAAGTAACAAAATAGTTGATTTTGAATTCTTTTCATTGGTTCTAGTTGAGTCAACACAATTTTTGTCTATATATTTCAGGAGATTTGTATGAGTTTCCAAACGATAATTTCCGGATATTTCCAGGACTTTTTCGTATATTTTGCGATTTCAGGAGATTTCCAGGTACTCCAGGTATATCAACAGCAGACAGCGGGAAATCCGTTATAAGTTATGCAATGGTTTAATTTAATAATTTATACACCTAGAATTAGCGCGGGTCCTATGAACGTGTGGGGCCCACTGCGGTCACATAGGTTGCAGTGGCCTAAGGCCGGTCCTGCAAAATAGAGGCGTATGCTACGCGCCGGTCGACTAGTAGGAATAAATCTTTTAAGAGTATAAGATTTAGATGACATTCTATTAACTGAATATTTGTGTATAGTACAAAAACTGATGATGTGACAGTGATAGGGTTATCCCTCATTAAGGCAGAGACCAATGAGAACGCTAAAAGGATAGCAACTTAACATAAAAGAAGAAAAATTAAAATAAATTTTAAGTTAACTTTTCTTGTTATGTAACAGTATTTTTTTTTTATTTCATTTTTTAGAATATTTATGGATATTAGATTTTTAAAAAAAATTTAATGGACAACTGATAGTTGTCAATTAAAATATCAAAATTCACTGCGCATATCATGAGGAGGAGGAAGGTTTCTTAAAGCCTGGAATCTTTTAGGGACTCGCTTGAGTAGGTCTTTAGAAATTTCATACCCCAATGATCTTTAGAT
This sequence comes from Biomphalaria pfeifferi, assembly GCA_030265305.1. Classification (NCBI taxonomy): domain Eukaryota; kingdom Metazoa; phylum Mollusca; class Gastropoda; family Planorbidae; genus Biomphalaria; species Biomphalaria pfeifferi. The sequence continues at coordinate 5,640,375 of JASAOG010000022.1, forward strand.
TGCATGGTGTTTAAGCATTAAAATAGATCTTAAAGTATAATGAACTAAATTGGTTTATTCAAAGCATTAATGCCCGTTTTTATTTTATTACTACAATAAAACATAAAATTTTCCAGGTGCTCTATGCCATTTTCACCCTGCCATAATAATCCAACAATTCACTAATCTTCCCAGCATGCTGTGCTGCTGTTGATCAACTTCTGACATTGCATTGTATATATGCATGGCATGTCTAGTGCGTTAATGTTACTCAGTTCTCTTTTCAGCTCCATAAAGAAGATCGCCTTTGGCATGCGGTTGTCTCGTATACGGGATAATTGTTTCACCCAGAGCAGCTGTCGAATGGTAATAGTGCTTCTATACTGTCCACACCCGACATCCAACAGAACAGTTCTTTGTAATGCAGTCTGGCCAGTGTATGCCCAATATGAAGCAAATGCATCTTGAAGTTGAAGTAATCGAGGAGTCTTAAATGCCTTCTCTAGAGGTGTCCCCCGTAACAGACCGCCGGCGGACAAACGCTTTGTCAGCATGTGATGCCAAAATTATGCAGATCGCAACTGGGTTTGCTCAGTCATGTGAAACACCTGCTCTCTTCTTTAATCTTTTGAATCAAAGGAATTGCCATTAATATGGAGGCACTTCTAGCGTATTATGTATGAGTTTAAATTGTTGGTATATAAGCTTATTTGACCCGGAACATTCTTGACCACTCAGAATTTGAGGGCTAGAAAATGTGTTGGGGGTGGGGAGTGTATTAATTTTGTTTCTTTCATTATACAATGGTATATGAAGGTCTTGAAATTGAGAATGGAAAAGAAAGAAAAATGGAAGAAATAGTAAACAAATTAGAAAGTTTTTGCATCGTTCTATATGTCTAGATTCTGACTTTCTCCAACACTGCATCTCTACCAGTGAATGACTAATTCTGACGTACAAGGGCTGAATTCTCGACTCGGTGTGCATTTCCATGGATGGCTTCTCATATGGCTTGAGACAGGAAGGAAGGAAGGATGGGTGGGTGGATGGGTTGATTGATAGACGGAAAGACAGATAGATTTAAAGATAGATTTAAAGATAGATAGATAGATTGATATATAGATAGATAGATTTGATTTTGATTTTGATTTTAGTCACATCGGCACAATTTAGCCATGTCGTGCCGGCAGTCCCTTTAGGACTACTCTCTCTACATAACAAGGGCTAATTTCTATACAGTTAAATCATTAAAATGAAGGTCTATTCTTAGTTAAAATAGTAAAAGTAGTAAAAATTTGATAATTTGGTATAAATCTAATGTAAATAGTACATGTTTACAACATCACTTCCGGGATAAAGCCCAGTGCCTTCCCAGGGTCGACATTGTCGAACAGTGTTTTTAAGTTAGTGGCTCTAAAATATTTCTACCTGACATCCTGGTATCTGGGGCAATCAATGAGGATATGTTCCACGGTGAGGCGAGAGTCACAATACTCACAAAGTGGGGGCTCCTCTTTCTTCAGCACAAAAGAGTGCGTGATGTAGGTGTGGCCAATCCTAAGTCTGGACATGGTTGTGCTTCCACGCCTTGTCAGACCCTTAGATGTCGGCCGCCACCTGACATCCGCCACAATCTGCCTGAGTTTATTGTGACTTTCTGCCACCTATCGAGAGTGGCAGAACCGATGAGAGACTTTTCCAGGAATTATTTTTGGCTGACCGTATGGTTTGTCTAGCCTTTGCTCTAGCTATCCTGAATAGCTTTAGGTTTTCCTGGGAAGGATTCGTTATAAATGCAGCCAGTCGTTTTTTACTGTCGCCAATAGCACTTCTGCAAGGACTTTGCGGAGGTTAGGGGTACAACTTTCCTGGCTATACTAAGTAGCTTGCTAGCAAAGGTATCATCTGGGTTGTTTTAATAGGTCCTCCATGTCTGTTGGGTTTAATGGAGCGCCTGGTGGTAGATACAGGCTGCTGCAAGTGATAACTTTGTGTAGGGTTATCCTAGCTGCTACGGCCTGTAGTGTGGTCTGTAGTTCTACCCTCTCATGGGGGACGGTGTCCTTCACAAGGATACAGACTCCACCTGATGCTCTCTCTGCATCCTCAATATTCTTGCTGTAGACAGACAGCTACAGGAGTCTCAGAGTCCATCAGTAGCTGCATTTCCTCATAATTGGCCTTGGGGCCTCTACAATTCCACTGTACAATTCTGGAATCCCTGGCTTATTCTAAATGACCTACTTGGAGCTGTTAGGCCTTTGGCCCCCGTAGGGGTTTCCCTTTATTCCAGTGACCTTGGTATTTTTATTCTTGGGTATGGATGGAGAGGAGGACAACCCCCTTTTGGGGGAAGTCTTTCTCTCTGGAGAGGGGAGATCCCTTTGGTTAGAGCGGAGATTATTTCCTCCTCCCTCACCTCGGGCATCCTCACCGCTTTGATTTCTTCCCTTTGGGAAATGGAGGAGGAGGAGGGGGTGGTGGGGGTCAATGTGTCCGTCTGTGTGGCTTAAGATCTTCCTATCTTAGCAACAGCCTGGGCGTAGGTCTTTGTCAAGCCGAATCATCCCTTGCGTGAAGGCACATCCATTTCTCGCCTTGTACTCCTGCACGGTAACCTCCTGTTTCCACAAAGGGCAGTCCTTGGAGTAGGCTGAGTGACCAGCGTGACAGCCCTTGTCCTCATGACCCTCTCCAGCACATCTGGCACACTCAGTGTTCCTCTTGCAGACTGCCGCGCCGTGTCCATAACCCTGGCACTTGAAGCACCTCATGGGGTTAGCTATATAGGGCCTCACTGGAACTCGTAGGTATCCTGCTTTCACATACTCTGACGGTGTCCTGGTTCCGAATGTGAGGATAATACTGGCGGTTTTGACATCCTATCTTACTATCGACTTCTACAAGAAGTTCTGATGACTTATGCAGCTTTGATACACTATTGGTCTCTCCCACTACTGACTTAAGTCCCTTGTAAATGAGAAAAGGGCTCATCTTTGTCAGGCTTTTCCCCTCCTCTCTGCACCTGACCACCAAAAATGATGGCCAGGTAGTACAGCTTTTTGTGACTTCCTCCTTTTTTAACCCTGTTCTTCCCTCTTGCCCAGACACAAATCTTGGGCAAGTATTTTTGTGTGTGTTTTTTTGTCCATGTAGTAACTCGGCACCTGTGCTCTCCACCCGCCATTGAACAAGGGGACGGGCCATTCGGAAGTCCAGAATGAGCCCGCAAGGGCTACACGGGTGCTATACTCAGTCAGCTGCTGCATCGGACATAAGTCCGATACAGCAGCTCCCTGATTGACCCTCCAGCCACCGCCCTCCAGCATAGGTCGAAGACTATGCTGGTAGCTCGGCATGACCAGCCGCTTGACCCAGAGCGGGCCATCCTCAGATAGCCACCACTCAAACACCAGGATCTCTTTATCCCTCCTTACCCGTCGCAGTCCACGGCAAACGGACTGGTCTATGACGTAGTGAGATTTTAAAGATAAGGAGACAGAGTGATGATCAATGAAGGCAGACTGGGGAAAAGAGGAGGCAGACACAATGATAGAAAAGAAGTAGGGCACTTTTGAGCTCCAAAAGTGCTAAGAAAAAAGGAGCGTAGTTTAACGTCATGTCTCGGGACGCGAATTGATAGATTAGATAGATTAGATAGATTAGATAGATTAGATAGATTAGATAGATTAGATAGATTAGTTAGATAGATAGATAAGATAGATAGATTAGATAGATAGATTAGATAGATAGATTAGTTAGATAGATAATATAGATAGATTAGATAGATAGATTAGATAGATAGATTAGATAGATAGATTAAATAGATTAGATAGATTAGATAGATTAGATAGATTAGATAGATTAGATAGATTAGATAGATTAGATAGATTGATAGATTAGATAGATAGATAGATAGATAAATAGATTAGATACATAGATAGATTAGATAGATTAGATAGATTAGATAGATTAGATAGATTAGATAGATTAGATAGATTAGATAGATTAGATAGATTAGATAGATTAGATAGTTTAAATAGATATATAGATAGATAGATTAGATAGATAAATAGATAGATAGATTAGATACATAGATAGATAGATAGATAGATAGATAGATTTGATACATAGATAGATTAGAAAGATAGATAGATAGATAGATAGATTAGATACATAGATAGATTAGATAGATAGATAGATAGATAGATAGATAGATAGATAGATAGATAGATAGATAGATAGATGAGATACATAGATACATAGATAGAAAGATTAGATAGATAGATAGATTAGATACATGGATAGATTAGATAGATAGATTAGATAGATAGATAGATATATAGATTAGATAGATAGATAGATTAGATACATAGATAGATAGATTAGATAGATAGATAGATTAGATAGATAGATAGATTAGATAGATAGATAGATTAGATAGATAGATAGATTAGATAGATAGATAGATATATTAGATACATAGATAGATTAGATAGATTAGGTAGATTAGATAGATTAGATAGACAGATTAGATAGATAGATAGATAGATAGATAGATAGATAGATTAGATAGATAGATTAGATAGATAGATTAGATAGATAGATAGATTAGATAGATAGATTAGATAGATAGATTAGATAGATAGATTAGATAGATTAGATTAGATAGATAGATTAGATAGATAGATTAGATAGATAGATTAGATAGATTAGATAGATTAGATAGATTAGATAGATTAGATAGATTAGATAGATAGATTAGATAGATAGATTAGATAGATAGATTAGATAGATAGATAGATAGATAGATAGATTAGATACATAGATTAGATACATAGATAGATAGATTAGATAGATAGATTAGATAGATAGATAGATAGATAGATTAGATACATAGATAGATAGATTAGATAGATAGATTAGATAGATAGATTAGATAGATAGATTAGATAGATTAGATAGATAGATTAGATAGATAGATTAGATAGATAGATTAGATAGATAGATTAGATAGATAGATTAGATAGATAGATTAGATAGATAGATTAGATAGATAGATTAGATAGATAGATTAGATAGATAGATTAGATAGATAGATTAGATAGATAGATTAGATAGATAGATTAGATAGATAGATTAGATAGATAGATTAGATAGATAGATTAGATAGATAGATTAGATAGATAGATTAGATAGATTTAACCTTGGTTAGGCCAATAATAGAATATGCATCCACTGTTTGGGACCCCTCAACTCAAGAAAACATTAAGAAACTATAACAAACACAAAATAGAGCAGTGAGATTCATAACAAACGAATATTCACATTTGACTAGAGTAACACCATTAGTAAAATCACTAAATTTAGAAAGCCTTCAGGACAGAAGACTCAAAAGTAAAGTAGCAATTATACATAAAACACTGAACCATAATCTTCAAATACAAAAACAAAATTTAATAAAATACTCTGAAAGACACAAAGATAAAAAAAGGCACATTCCTCGTCCTAAAGGCTAGGACAAATTTGTACAAATACTCCTTCTTCTCTAGTGCTATTAGAGCATGGAATGGGTTGCCTGAGCAAGCCAGAAAAACCAGTGACTTGGCAGAATTTAAGTCATTGGTTAATATGCATGACTAAATGCATGACGTGTAGGACGTAATCATCTTCTTTTTTGAAGTAACGTCTATATTATATAAGATTAGATAAGAAAATAGATTAGATAAATAGATTAGATAGATAGATTAGATAGATAGATTAGATAGATAGATTAGATAGATAGATTAGATAGATAGATTAGATAGATAGATTAGATAGATAGATTAGATAGATAGATTAGATAGATAGATTAGATAGATAGATTAGATAGATAGATTAGATAGATAGATTAGATAGATAGATTAGATAGATAGATTAGATAGATAGATTAGATAGATAGATTAGATAGATAGATAGATTAGATAGATAGATTAGATAGATAGATTCGATAGATAGGACGGACGGACGGCCAATTATCATTTAACTCAGAAAATATTCATCTCTTTCTTCTTCTATAAGCTAAGCGTTAATAAATGAAGATTTAGTTTATAAAACCAAAGATAAATATTTGCTTCAGACGCCAACAATGGCTAAGCATTTTAGACAGCTTTTGCTGTATAGAATTTCGTCAAGATTTTAGACAATTTTAGACATCATAAATGTCTTCGCTTTCGCGCCCCACAGCAAAAACATGACTTTCTCTATTGATTCATTTTGTTTAAGATGTTCGATGCTAACAATTCCTGGACTGGATTATTTATCTGCGGGCTACTGCGATCTTTAACAACGTAAATCTACTTGGGTATAAAGACTATTTATCTTGCTAACAAATCAACAAAGAATTGATGAAGTGTCTATGAAGAATATTGGGTATCGGATCGACACCATTCGTAATAGACCTGTGAAGTAGCAACGAGCTATTGGTCTAAACTGACCACAGGTTGAGTATCGAGAGTTAGGAAACATGGGGGAAGTGACGAGTGTTTAAACAAGAGAAAGTCAGCGAGGGAAGTTGGGTGTCTGTATATAACGTTGCCGTGTATATATGTTATGTTGAAATGTTCCACAATTAAAAGTCACTTTAAACGTAAAAGGACTTGTTTCTTCACACATAAGACCTTTTGAAGTGTCATGTGTACGAGTTTGAGTTTTTGGCACATTGGCACAATTTAGGCCACGTCGTGCCCGCACTCCTTCAAGAGCTAAATTCCATACGGTTAAATCATTAAAAACAAAGTCTGTTCACAGTTAAAATAGTAAATGTAGTAAAAATTTAATAATTTGGTAAAAATCTTATGTAAATATTATATGTTCACAATTAAAAAAATCACATCTTCGTAGACAACCCCACCTCCCGGACCCAGTACCTTCCCAGGGTCGACATTGTCGAATAGTGTTTTTAAGGTGTGTGTTCTAAAAAATGCTCCCTGACATCCTGGTATCTGGGGCAATCAATGAGAGGCGAGAGTCACAGTACTCGCAAAGCGGGGGCTTCTCTCTCTCTTCAGCATCAAAGAGTGCGTGATGTAGGTGTGGCCAATCCTAAGTTTGGACATGGTCAGACCCTTACATGTGGGTCGCCACCTGACATCCGCCACAATCTGCCTGAGTTTGTTGTACGTCTCAGCCTCCCATAGGTCCTGCCACTCTCGATATGTGGCAGAGGCAATACTTTGTCTCAGGTCCGAGCAGGGAATGTGGGTTCCTGACACCGTATGATTTAGGGCTCTCTTTGCTTCTATGTCTGCGGCTTCGTTTCCCTCAATGACACATGGGAGGGGACCAGATGAAGGTGACATCCCTATGGTCAGCTGTTATTTGATCCAACAACTACAGGCTCTTATGTACCAATGGAATGTCAGTCTTCATCCGCCCCAAAGCTTGCTATGCTGATTTGGAGTCAAAGCAGATTATACATTTTCTCCTTTCTGATGCTTGACGGCCATAAGTGCAAGCGATATTGCATGTAATTCGGCCGTAAAGATGGAGCAGCCATCGGGGAGTCTACGGGAGATTGTTTTGTTTCGAAAGGAGCAGGCACACACAATCTTTCCATCCATTTTGATCCGTCTGTGTAGATGGTGCCTCAATCTCCGTAGCTCTCCTTAAAGTGGACTTGTAGTATGTTTGGGTCTGTATTTTCTTTTTTGAAATTAAGGAGGGATAAATTTAATTTGGGTTTATTCATTAGCCAAGGAGGATTCTGTGGGGTTTCTATATTAGAGATTTGGTCAATGGATGGGGTTACATTTTGGGTGGGTTCTCTCATTTGAAGGCCCAACGGCTGTTTGACGTTAGGCCTTCGATTGTATAGTTCTACCTTTGTAGGGTTAAATATGGAGTCGAAAGCAGGGTTCGTGGGGTTGGATTTAAGCTTGACTATATACTGCATTGCAAGCTTTTTCATTCTTATGTCCATGGGGATTTCTCCAGCCTCCACATGGAGACTTGGGATAGGTGATGTACGAAACGCGCCGAACAGAGACGCATGGCAGCATTTTGTATGGGTTCCAGTATTTTTAGATAAGACTTCCTTGCTGCTCCATATATTATGGATCCGTAGTCTAGCTTGGATCGAATTAGACTTCGATACAGCAGCAGCAAGGTATCCCTGTCAGCTCCCCAGTCCGTTAATGTGGGGGAGAAAATTAAATTTGGAATCTATGGTGGAGCCTAAAAATTTTGTAGTTTTCACGACAGGGATCTTCTTTTTGTGTAAAAATAGTTCAGGGTCTGGGTGAATTCCTCTTAAATTACAAAAATGCATGCTCACAGTTTTGGAGTCCGAAAATTTAAAACCATTATCGTTTGCCCAATTTTGAATTTTATTAAAAGATAACTGTAATTTTCTTTGTAAAGTATTCATGTTTTTCCCATGTGTAAAAATGACAGTCATCAATATACAGAAAGCACTACATGCCAGAGGACAGAGCGTTTATAATACTGTTTATTTTTATGTTAAACAGGGTTACTGAGAGAATGCTGCCCTGGGGTACACCCATTTCCTGGTCATAAGTGTCAGAAGAGGAGATGCCCACTGTAATGACACAAGATGCGTAGAAGTTGAGGTTAATGGGGTTTTTCCATAGTGACGTGACTTGTAATAGAAAGTGTGTAGAAGCTATAGAGAAAGTTAAGCATATTTTTTCTACAAATTTGATATTGAGATTACCAGATGTTTCTAAAATATTTTATGTCACTACTGATGCTTGTGCTAGTGCTACAGGAGGTTGTTTAACTCTTTACAGTTCTCTAACTTGAAAATCGATCTTAAAAGATCGACGCTTTTAGGGCTTATTTTTCAATTGAATTTCCATTTTTTTACAATTTTTTTTTTTTGGTTTAATATTTTTAATAATTATTTTTTTATTAATAAAACCCATAAAAATGCGATATGTTTCTATTTTTACATTTAAAAATGCGAATGAACATGCGTCTATTTAAAAGTCACATCAGCCGCCATCTTGCTTTTTTATAACGTATTGTATCTGTACCATACCAGTAAAAATCAAATAAAAATGTCTAGCGATGAAAATGAAGTTTTAGTGATGAATCTTTAGATGAAGATATCTGGGAGCCAGACAGCAGTGATTCTGACTCAGATATTGAAAATTTGAGTGATTTTACTTCACCCACAGACAGAGGCAATGCTGTGTAAGTATTAGACCTATTGTTTACAATAGTGAATAGAAAATCGTTCGTTTCTTCTCAAAAATAAAAAAACAATGTTATTATAACTAGAAATTACTATTAGAATTATATAATAAAGTTATCTAGAATAAGTTTATAGCCTTTGTACGCTGATATTTCTTCATAATTGTTCAGTATGATAAACATAAAATAGTCACTCAATCATTGTTTTTTTACACCAATTTGGTTGCTAAGGGTTTGTTTATATTGGATGCACACATTGACATAGACATTACAACCTCAGTTTAGAAAGTTATTGTTACCATGTTTTTATAGGATGTAGATTAGATCTAAATTTATTTATATGTATATATCAAGCAAACATAATAAATTAGCATTAAATTATTGATTTATAATCTAAGTAACTTGTTAGAGCATAATAATTTTTTTTTACTTTTATTCTTTCAGTCCCAAGGGATACAATGATGTGGATGAAGGACCACCAGCCCCAACACCAAAATTTAGACCAGCCAGAGAACCAGGAGCTCATTTGAATGATGAGATTCTGACAAAGGCTGGAGTTAGAAAGTTTTTACATCCATCAGATTTCTTCAAGCTGTACTTCACTGTCGACCTTGTCAATATGCTTGTGTTGTACACAAACAAATATGCTGCCCACTTCGTACCAACGAAACCAACAGTCTATAAAGGATGGTATGATGTAACTGTAGATGAATTTTATACTTTTTTGGGTTTGCTCATGTATATGTCTATTGTTCGAGCACCCTCTGTTTCCAAGTATTGGTGTAGGTCATCACTTTACAATGGTTTATGGGCAAGAAGCTTTATGACTAAAAAAAGATTTCTTCAGATCATGTCCTTTTTAAAAGTATCTAATTTTGAAACAGAGGATCGTCAAGATAAACTAAGTAAAATTCGTTTTTTGTATGAATACATTCATAAAAAATGTCAAAAACTTTACCAGCCTCATCAAAATCTTTCCATTGATGAGAGAATGGTACAAAATAAAGGGAGATATGGTTTTCGGCAGTACATACATGACAAACCAACTAAATGGGGGATGAAAATATGGGTCCTAGCTGACTCTCTTACAGGTTATACTTATGACTTTGAGATCTATATTGGCAAAGACGTCACATCTTCTCGTTTTGGTTTGGCTTATGATGTTGTTATGCATTTGTCTAAAAGTATTATAAACCAGGGATATGTCATATTTTTTGATAATTTTTACACTAGTTATCAACTTTTAAAAGATTTATTGTTAAAAGGTATATGTGCTTGTGGAACAATATTGAAAAATAGGAAAGGATTCCCTAATGCTCCCTAATGTAAAAACATTTGAGAAGAATTCTAATAGAGGAGATATGCAATGGGTTAGGGATGATGAGATTTTGACAACTCAATGGCGAGATAACAAAACTGTATCTGTTATGTCAAATTTTATGACAGCTAATGGTTATTCATTTGTGAAAAGGAGAACTAAAATCAATGGAGAATATAGGGAATTACTAGTGAAACAGCCTCCAATTATCAAGGAGTATAATGTGTATATGGGTGGGGTGGATAAAAGTGACCAACTCATTAATAAATACAATGTTTTAAGAAAAACTAAGAAGTATTGGAAAACTCTATTCTTTCATCTTATAGATATTGCTAGAGTAAACAGTTGCATTCTTTTTTGAAGAATGGAGGAAAACCCATTCTGACATACCAGAGCACAAAAGACCTAATCATTATTTACAGCTTTATTTTACAGAACTAACATGTGAATTAGGAAAAATAGAAAAGTACCAAAGTGTTCCTACTGCATCAAATGTCAAACAGTCTAAAAGAACGACCCATTCTATAATCCCGGAATTTTCACAAACCAGACGTAACTGTAAATTTTGCTACCAAACTTTGGGGGTGGAAAGAAAAGTTAGCACTAAATGTGGGGAATGTGATACATGTCTCTGTTTCCATGGTAAAAGTAACTGCTTACTAAAGTATCACCAATCTTAGTTTTTTACTTATCAGTTTGTATATGTGCCTAACTTAAATATGTTTGTTCTATGAAACTGGTTTTGTAATATTTTCTATGAATTTTACCTTTGGTAATTTTTTTTTTTTTTTAAATTGTCATTTTTTTCTAATTATGTCCCCTTAAAATGTCATTTTACATTTTGTTGCATAACTTTTTTGTTTTATTTACAAATTACATTGAATTTGTTTTCCTTTGTAGAGAAATAAATTCTCTTCAAAATAAATATGTTTGATTTAAATTTACTTTCATGCTGAGTTTTTTTTCTTTATGGTGTCTTTCATGTTTTTGATTTTTTTTTCAGAAAAAAAATTGTCATTACATAATTAATTTAATACCAAACCAAAGTAAGCAGTTATATCAAATTTTCAATGGCATAAAATTAAACTGCATTCAATTATCTTTCTATTGACATATAATAATCACTATTTCACTAAAAAATAAATAAATAAATTCAATGTTTTTAAAGTCATATAAGCAGAACTAAAATTTCAGGATTTTTGGAAGAATTGTAGAGTTAATGCAACAGTATGATAAATTACATCCAATAATTTATGTAAGTAAGAAATTATCTGATACTGAGAAGAGATACAGTGTCATAGAGAAGGAGGCTTTAGCTGTTGTTTGGGTTGTAACTAAGTTGGAAAGCTATCTACTGGGAAACAAATTCATATTGTTATCTGATCACAAGCCTTTAAAGTTTATGCAAGAAAAAAGTATTAAAAATGGTAGATTATACAGGTGGTTTCTAATTTTACAAGAATATAATTTTCAATTGGAGGCTATTAGGGGAGAAATCAATATTGTAGCTGACATGTTGTCAAGAGTTACAGTGAGATAAACTGTTGTAAATAATGATTATTCATTTTGATTTGTTTATATATGTATATGTTCTAATCAATGGGTATAAATAAGTTGTCTATATATGGATACTATATTTTATTTCCTTTAAAGGAAGATAATTCAGTAAAATATAAATTGGAAATTTTATTAAATCAAGGGAGATAACTATAACATTTCAATAATTGAAGTCAAAGGTGTAAATTAAAGTAAGTATGATCATCTACAGTCATTTTTTTTTTATATAATCATTGTCATTCATTAGTAAAAGGCTATGGCAGTTTAGAAATGGTAAGTGGAGAGAAAATATACTTATTGGTACCCAACAAAAAGTTAGGTAGAATAATTTGGATTTTTTTGGATAGTTTTTTTGACACAAATATTACATTTTGTCTGACAGGAAAGGTTTGGCGTGATGTGACGCTACACAGTTAGAATTTGGCCAATGACAGTATGTACTTTGATAAACTCATGTTTTATGCCTATGGAGTCAGCAAATCATCTTCGTATGTGGACTATATACATGCACATTTACTCTGAAAAACTCTGTTTTATGCCTGTGGAATCGGCAAAGGCATCGTCGTATGGGGACTGTATACATGTCTTGATGGACTTAGTATAGTACAGTGTAATAGTTTCACCAACCAATAGTACTATTTTATCGTCAATGACATGAGTGATAATTAGAACAATGTATACCGGATATTTTCTTACCAATAACTGTATTGGAACTGTACATATTGTTTCTTGGTGTCAACATTCAACTACAGTGTGAACTTTGTTACATAGGAACATGAACAATTTTATCAGGAACTGATGAAGATGTCCATCAAGATATATGTTTGTTTTGTTTTTCCCCATAGTTTGGCCATGTACATTGTATAGACATGACAGTAGGTGATAGTGTTTTGACTGAAAAAAAAATTGATTGACAATTTTTTTTTGATAAAGGGGGGGGGGGGGGGGGGGGGAGGAAATATGTAATGACACAAGATACGTAGAAATTGAGGTTAATCGGGTTTTTCCATAGTGACGTGACGAGTAATTAAAAAGTAGAAGAACGGAACTAGAAGAGTAACGGACAATACGCCTTGGAAGACGCTAGGCTGGCGACGAGAGAGGACTGTGCCCTTTTTATTGTTCATTAATATGTAGAAGTTATCAGCCTGCGTTATCAAGTATATTCTTGATTCATTCTGTTGTTGTGTCTTCTATGAACTCGCATGCACCATTGGCATATATAATCATCAACACCACTCGAACCTGAAATTTCCGGTCTTTTAGGAATTTCCTCACAAAGCAGGGAATGCACTAGCGGATCCAGAACTTTGGAGTGGGGGGGGGGGGGCGATTTTTTCCCAAATTCTAACCCTAACGCCTAATAAACCCTAACCCTATGCATAAACGTGCGTAGAGCATATATATATATATATATATATATATGTGTGTGTGTGTGCGTGTATATATATATATATGAGAATAAAAGAGCAGTGTTTCTCAACCTTCGGCAAAAAAATAAAAAAGTCATGTTGAGGCCTTTCTCTTGCAAACTTGGGGGTCTGGGAGAGCGCTGTAAGATTCCCCAGTGTGGTTCGGCGCGAATCTCCGACGCAAAAAGCATTTTGTTGCATTCTTCACTGCATATACACATTCTCCCTACATCTACAGCTCATTATTTATAAGTGGAGTTCGGGGCGAAGCCTCCACGCAAAAAGCGTTTTCTTGCATTCTTCACTGCAGAAACGCAATTTATAGCTCATTATTCATCGGTGGGGTTCGGGTCGAAGCCCAATCACGAAAAACGTTTTCATGCATTCTTCACCGAATAAACGCATTCTCCTGACCTAAAGGTCATTTTTCATCCTATTATAAAGGACCTTTTGAATAATGTTGAAAAATATTCTAATATAAATTTTTAGGCCCTTATTGCAAATAATTAAGATAAATTCATGTGAAATTACATAAACTCTGTCTGGAAAGGAGAGGGGGCGATAAAGTGAAATTTATTAATCCTCACTCCTTTTTATAATTTCTTCTAATGATTGCATTTGGCATTAAAGAATAGGGTTGGGGCCACTCGATATAAGAATTTAATTTTATAGCATGTATAAATTATATTAGTGACAGATTTTTTTATTTTGTAATTTCTTAACTATAATACAAAAAGAAAAAGTATTGGTTTGTCCCATGGGGGGAAGGTGATTCCATGTATCGCCCTCCCACCAGGTACAACCTTTTTTCATTTTATATTTACTAATGATAAAATTTGAGATTAGAGTGTGGTGCGACATAATATACAATGGGTTCACGTAGTTTATATTATATATATATTCAACTAATTTTGTTCACATACAATGATTTCTCCATAAAAATAGGACCGCCTCCCCCAACCCACTCAGAGGGCTAGAGTGGGGAGGGCAGTACATGCATCGCCCCCCCCCCCCCTACCCCACCAATCTGTAAAAATACCTGAAGGAGAGCGACATAATATAAAATTTATTTATTAATTCAACTAATTTTGTTCACAAACTATGATTTCTCCGAAAAGTAGGACCGTCCCCCCCCCCCCCACTCAAAGGTTTTAGGTGGGAAGGGCAGTAGAGGTATTCGATCCCCACCCCATCGGCCAACAGGGGAACGACATAATATAAAGATCAGTTAAAATACCAAAAACAAGTTTTAATCATATAGATATTCAATTGATTCTGTTAGCAAGCTGTGATTTCTACATATAAATTGGACCGCCCTCCCCCCACTCGAAAGCTTATGGGGGGGGGCGGAGTTGATGCTATCGCCCCCTCCCGACCCCACTATATCGACCAACATACTAGGGGGGGGGCGAAAAAATCTAAAAATAGTTTAAATATAAATAATTAGTATATATTATTAACATAAGTAATAAATTCGTATACAAATTGTGTAAATTCTATACTAAAATTCGTCCGCCTTCGGGTGGGGGGGGGGGGGCATCGCCCTTACCGCCTCCCCTCCTGGATCCGCCAGTGAGGGAAGGTGTCCCTTAAGCCCCATAAGCTCCATGTCACGTAGAATGCCATGTTTCCAGGTTGTATCGCAGGCCTTTTCTATGTCGAAAAATACAGCTACTAGTTGTTCTCGTCTTAGCAATGCATTTCTGATGAAAGCTTCCAGCCTTACTAGGTGGTCAGTTGTTGTCCGCCCCTGCCGAAATCCACACTGGTAGTTGCAGATTACCTTGTTTCTCTCAAGGTACCAGACCAGCCTATTGTTTATCATTCTTTCCATGGTTTTGCAGATGCAGCTTGTTTTGCAGCTATTGGTCGATAGTTAGCTGGGTCAGACCCATCTCTTCCCGGTTTGGGTATCGGTATAACTGTGGCTTTCCTCCAGCTGTTTGGGAAAGCGCCTGTTTGCCACACACAGTTATAGACCCCTAGCAGGACTGCCAATGAGGGTTCGGGAAGGTGCTCGAGGAACTGGTAATGGATTTCATCTTCTCCAGGCACTGTGTCATGTGACTTGTCCAGCGAGTCCCTCATATATCAAGTGAGAACGGTTTGTTGTAGTCTTCATTTTTCTCTGACCTGAAATCAATGGGGTGTCTTTCCTCCCTGATTTTGACTTTTTTGAACTTTGTCGTGTGCAGTGGATGATTTATCTGCTATTGAGGATGCAAGGCAGTCAGCTATTTTTCTGGGGGACGTGACAATTCGTTCTTGGTTTTTCAAATGCCCTATTGCATTTGATTCTTTCCCTTTGATTCGCCTTACTGCCTTCCAAACCGCTCTAGCAGAAGTTTTGACATCCAGACTGCCGACAAAATTCCTCCAGGAATTCCTTTTGGCTGACCGTATGATTTGTCTAGCCTTTGCTTTAGCTATCCTGAATAGCTTTAGGTTTTCCTGGGAAGGATTCTTTATGAATGCAGCCAGTCGTTTTTTTCTATCGCCAATAGCACTCTTGCAAGCTGTATCAAACCATGGTTTGCAAGGTCGTTTTGGATTTCGGAGGTTAGGGGTAAATTTTCCTGGCAATATCAAGTAGCTTGCTAGCAAAAGTATCAGCTGAACTCCGTTCATTAAGGATATTTTCTGTGATATCCTTGGAATTGTTCTCTATTCTCCCCAATGAGGGGAGATTGTTAGCAATGATGATTGGAAAGTGATCACTTCCCCGTAGATCATTGCTTACTGATCATTTAAAATCGTCCAGAAGTCCGGGGAAGCAGACGGTGAGATCAATGCAAGTGAGAGATACAGCTCCTTGGTGCAAGTAGGTCGGTGATGCATCATTAAATATGCATAAATCAAGTTGAAGGAATATATTCTCCAGCATACGACCTCTTGTGTAGTGTTATGGGCATTGAAATCCCCAAGGTTTATATAGGGCCGAATGAGTTGTTTTATGAGGTTCTCTGTGTCTGTTGGGTTTAATGGAGCGCCTGGTGGTAGATACAGGCTGCAGAAAGTGATAATCTTGTGTAGGATTATCCTAGCTGCTACGACCTGGAGTGTGGTTTGTAGTTCTACCCTCTTATGGGGATGCTGTCCTTCACAAGGATACAGACTCCACCTGATGCTCTCTCCAATCCTCAACAGTCCTGCTGTAAGTGCTGTAACTTCGGAATCGATACTATCTTTCAGAAATATTTCCTGTAAGTAAACAGGAGTCTCAGAGTCCATTAGTAGCTGCATTTCCTAATAATTGGCCTGAGGCCTCTACAGTTCCACTGCACAATCCTGGAATCCATGACTTATTCTAAATGACCTACTTGGAGCTATTAGGCCTTGGGAGGCCCCCGAAGGGGTTTCCCTTTATTCCAGTGACCTTAGTATTTTTAGACTCCTCCCTCACTTCGGGTATCTCCCTTAGTCAACCTCTAACTCAATAGAGGTTGGGGTGTCTGGCACGGTTCTCTGAGGAGTTTTCATTTAGTCATGCTGCTCTCATCAGCCAGCACAGAGAATCTGTCCTTTAGCGTGACAACAGGGCTTTCATTTCGCTTTGGAGATGTACATTGTGGCGGTGATTTCTTCTGAGTTGCAGTAGGATAGGGAGGGATCAATGTGTCCGTCGGTGTGGCTATGGATTTCCTTTCTTAACTACAGCCTTGGCGTAGGTCTTGTTTGGCATGACTTCCACATAGAGATCACGGATTCTTTTACGTCAGAGTGTATCTTACTATCAACTTCTTCGAGAAGTTCTGATGGCTTGTGCAGCTTTGATACACTCTTGGGCTCTCCCATTACTAAGTCCGTTGTAGATGAGAAAAGGGCTCATCTTTGTCAGGCTTTCCCCCCCTCTTCTGTGCACCCGACCTCCAGAAATCATGGCCAGATAGTGTTCTCCTCCTTTCTTTCATTCTACATTTCTTGCCCAAACATAAATCTGGGGCAAGTAGTTCTTCATGTTTTTTAAAAATTTCCATGGACATTTGTAGTAGTTCGACACCTGTGCTCCCCACCCGCCATCGAGTCCAACAAGGGGACGAGCCATTCGGATGTCCAGAATGAGCCCGCCAGGGCTACACAGGTGCTATACTGTGTTGTGGTGGTTTATCCTCGGATAGACACCTACTTAAATACCAGGATCTCTTTATCTCCCCTTACCCGTCGCAGTCCACGGCAAACGGACTGGTCTAAGACGTAGTGAGATTTTAAAGGTAAGGAGACAGAGTGATGGGTAATAAAGGCAGAGTGAGAGAAAGAGGAGGCAGACACAATGGTAGAAAAGAAGTAGGGCACTTTTGAGCTCCAAAAGTGCTAAGGAAAGAGGAGCGAACGGATATAGAGTAGTTTACAGAGTAATGTATAGAGTAATGCAACGCATAGACTAGTGTATAGAGTATTGTATAAAGTAATGTATAGAGAAGGTTAAACATTAATGCAATGTATAGAGTAGTGTATAGAGAAGTGAATAGAGTAATGCAATGTATAGAGTAATGCAATGCAGTGGCGTCACTAGAGTGTGTGTCACCCCCCCCCCCCCCTTCAATTTCCAATTTTTTTCGTTAAGCCACAATACAAGCCCTTGTACGTCAGAATAAGTCATTAACGGGTAGATAGATACATTGTAACAAACGGAATACTAAAATAGAATCAACACTTATTTTATAGTTATTTAATAATTAATTATATAGTTCAATTTTGCAGCAATGCGGTCTTAAGTTAATTACATTTTTTTTCTTTTCTGGATTTTAAATATGAAAACTTATCTATAAATTTAAAAGTCTATCTTAAAAATTTCTTAACCTTAATTTATTTTAAAAAATCTTTCACATGACGTCACATATACGCAGCTGAAGACAAATAGTTGAAAGCTTTGTTAACTAATTCAGAGATGATCGTGCACTATTAATTTATAGTTTCTTCAAGAAAAATTTTATTGCCTTTAGATTTCTTCTCAATCTGCTTAAATGTCGATTTTTTGGAGAATCATCAAATACGCTAATAATTTTAAGCTTACTTCTACAATACTGCGTCAGTTGTTGAAATAAAAATTTTGTTTATCTGCTACATCTATGATTACTTCAAGTATAAAGTCCAGCAGTATAAAACGATCCAAAACACTTGGCTTCCGAACCGGGGGTCCAAGGGTTCGAATCCTGGTGAAGGCTGGGATTTTAATTTGGAGTACACCCAGTTTGGTCGTTGTGCTGGCCACATGACAACCTCGTTAACCGAGGGCCACAGAAACAGATGACCTTTATAATATCTGCCCAATTGACCGCAAGGTTTGAAAGGGGTACTTGTTACTAAACAGTAAGTCTGACATCTTGTGATTTCTCGCCTGACATTCTCTTCTTGTTCTTTTTTCTATTGAATCACAAGTTGTGTGTTTTTTTAAAGAGCCTTTTCAATATACACATCTATAAAATAGCTTTTTTTTTTAGTTTTGAAAATTTTCTGTACTCCTCCATGGTTCCAGGTTTTTACAGTTATATTCTGCCTTTAATGTTGTTTGCTTTTGATCCTTATAGATGTACTTTCAGTTATGGAATGTAGTTCCATTTCCATCATATCAAGGAAATTCAATTAAGATACTTCGTTATTATGATCACACAATGTCAATTATTCTGCTTTTATTAAAATAATGTGTGCAATATATCCTTCCATTTTTGTTTACAGCAATCACAGCAACGAGTTCTTTGTTATTTGTATTTGTAGCCGGGATAACTTTAGTGTCCAAACCAGCCGAATAGTCTTCATACGTCTTTTGAAATTCCAATTTTAGACTTTATTTCCGCCACCGATTCAATTAAGCAACATATCTCTATTTCATTTCTAAAGAACTGGATGAAACTAGTTGAAAAGAAAAACAACGTTTTTGAGTCATTCATTCCATTAATAAGTCTTTTCTTGAACTGGTGTACATTTCCTTGAACTACGGATAGTTACCTTCATAAATTATGTGAATTAGGCACATGCCAAGAAGAAAAATCCCCTAAAACAAATTAAAGTCTTTATCATTCAACTGACTCATTGTAACATTTTCTTCATCTTAGCTAAAGCCACTTTTACAGTCAACTTCTGAAATTACATCTTTTTTTTAGAACTCTCAATTGTCACTAACGGGTGTCACCCGGTTGGACCGCGACCTCCCCCCCCCCCCCCCCCCCGCGTGACGCCACTGATGCAATGTATAGAGTAGTATGTAGATTAGTGCAATGTATAGAGTTCAGTATAGAGTAGTTTATAGAGTAATACATTGTATAGAGTAGTGTATACAGTAATGCAATGTATTGACTTGTGTATTTGAGTAGTGTATAGAGTAGTGCAATGTATAGACTTGTGTATAGAAAAGTACATAGCGCTCCCACTACCCCCTTGCTGGCAATGGAGGGAAGTCTAAAATGTGTCGACTAACTCCAGGAAGAACCTTCTAGGGTACAATAAACGTCTTTCGAAAGAAGGAAGGGTCAGAATGTAATAAAGATTTATTATGTACACACATACACGCACATATGAATTTTTTTTTGCCGGGGGGGGGGGGGAAATCTCTCCACTCCCCCCCCCCCCCAAAATACTGGCTACGCCCATTATATATATACATATATTATACACACGTTAATTTATTACATTTTTCAAAGTACTAATTCAATCCCTTTGCAAAGCTACACTTAATTTATATTTTTTCTAGTTCGTGATCAAAGATGAGCACATTTCTAATCTATAAACTGGAAGCTTGTAGAGTACAATGTAGACAAAGGTAGTGTGTTAATTCCTCTTCCCCCACATTTTTTTGGAGGGGGGGGGGGGGGGCTTATAGGAATGATTTTCCTTTGGTTCATTTATTTGAACCTAGTTACAAAACATCTTTGTCGTTAATATTGAATTTTTTTTTCATTTCGCTATATTTTGATAATTAACTTTAATTATCTCACCCTAATTATTTTTACGTGCTCGAAATGAATTATTCAATTTTCCCATTTGTATTTCACTAGCCTGTCAGGGTTAAACTTCGAAATGTTTTTCTTTTAATCAGAAAATGTTATAATTGGTAGAGATAAATGGATGTCTTTTACATAGAACACAAATCAAAGTTTATTTAATGATGTCAAATCAACGATGTTAAATGTTATCGTCAATCAGGAGAGAAAGAGTTTATAATTAACTTTCATTGTGCCATGTATATATGTGACAGATCATTTTGTTATTTTTTTTAAATTGATTTTAATTTCTTTTTGTGTATGTAACAAAATATTTGTGTATATTAATCTTTTTAAAATCAAGCTACACATGTTTGCAGTATATTTAATAATATAATATAATAACAAACTAAAGAAGGATCATTTCATTCATTTAATATCTAATAATTTGTAGACATTTTCAAAACAATAAAATATGAGTGGTCAAAAAATTACAATTCATTTAATATCTAATAATTTGTAGACATTTTCAAAACAATAAAAAATGAGTTAATCAAGAAATTACAATTCATAATTCTAATAATTTGTAGACATTTTCAAAACAATAAAATATGAGTTGTCAAAAATTACAATTCATTTAATATCTAATAATTTGTAGACATTTTTAACATAATAAAACTTGAGTGGTTAAGAAATTATAATTCATTTTATTGTTAAATTACTGATTTTATTTTTTTCTATTACTAGATAACACTATGACCTGAGGGAAAAAAAAAGATTAATTGCACTCTGTGCTGCAAACTGCCTATGGGTCACCAGCTCCTGATTTTTCCTCAGGAAGGACTCCCAATTCTCATGTTGGAGTATGGTTGCAAGGCAGCAGAAGTTTGAAGCCTTCTATTTTGGTAGCTGGTCAAAGCCCTCCTGCATGAAGCTTACAGGTATAAGTTACTCATGTTAATGATAATAGTTCTGTTGGACCCAATATCTAAGCTACACATGAAGGCCAGGAGTTGGGCTGTTTGTCGAAGGCTTTTAGAGAAGCATGCCATCAAGAAGCATTTTATATTCTTTACCAGTGACATAAAAATGAATTGATATTAAATAAAATAAGGAATTACAGAATTACAAAAAATGAAGACAGAATAAAAAAAAATTCCCTGATTTAAGCAGAATGCAATGATTAAAATTAAAACAAGAATTACTAACAATGTTTTTTTAGAAATAACAGTGTTCACCAGAAGTGTCAGTCTTTAATTTGTGTCATTTTTCAACTAGCATTTGAGCTCAAATAAAAACATAAATCATCATTTACAAAAGATTCTTTTAAAAAAAAAATGGTAGTACATTTGACATTGAACATTTTGATTAGTAACAAACAGATTTCACTCATGTATTTCGACAGTCAGCCAAGACTGTTGTCCAGGGTGTGGCACGAGGAGCCATACATGAGCTAGGTAGATGGGAATTTAAAGCTTTTGACTATTCTAAAGAATATTGTTGTCAAGTCACCTTTAAGGTTTCTGACTATTCTAAAGAATATGGCTATCAAGTCACTTTTCCCATCACCCTACACCCCATGTCACAAACAGTCTGTCTCCCTAAATGTTGCAAATGATGTCAGGTCAATATGCATCATGGAGGTCAACATGCACTAAGTCACCAACAAAACTTTGGAGACATCCATAAACATTAACAGAACAAGTTGAAGAAAAACAAAACTAGACACAAACAAGATGACATAAGACATTAAAATAGGGTCTAATAACTTAAAACTAACTCCACCTTAATAACAGCATCTCAGTGACACATTGAGTTCTCTAAGACTTGAAATGGAAACAACCTCATCTGAAAATATACTTTCAAACTCAAAGAATAAGAAATATTATCATAGAGATTAAAACAAACAAAAAATACAATAGATTATAGAACTAAACTAGAAGAAAACAACTAAATCCACAAAACAAAAACTGGACATGTCTCGGTCAACTTACAGTAAGTCACGGCTGAAGTGTATTGTCAGATGAAAATTCAATATGTCACAATGTTAACAAAGAAAAAGTAATCTAATCTTAACTAAATAGAAAAAAGTAATCTAATCTAAACTTAATAGGAAAAAGTAATCTAATCTTTACTAAATAGGAAAAAGTAATCTAATCTTAACTAAATAGGAAAAAAATTAATGGAGAAATAGAGTTTAGTTTGAAATCAAAAGAAAGATTGGAAAACAGAATGACACACAAATGTTGAGGAAATTTGAAACACTTAAGCGTTCTTATCTATTCTGTGTTTTTTCATAACCTTCAGAGGTCCCCATCCAAAATACTAGTGCATAAGTAACTTAACCAGCAGGAATCTTAAACCCTCTATTAGATATTGATAAACCTAAAGCAGTGCTCAGCCAGATGGTCAGGTACCAGCCAATCAATGGTCATCTTCTTGAGAAGGTATAAGTTCATACATCATGCACTACACACAACACTTACCATGGCCACTGATGGGTGAGGATTGATTACATGCTGAGGACACCCAAATTTTGAACATCTTGAATTGTCACCTGGCACCGAGTATGTGTGGGCACATGTCAGGTGAAATATATTTTGTTTTTGTTGTTCGTCATTCATGCCATCTTTTTAAAAAAAATTAAATCAACAAATCTCAAGGCAAATTCAAGCTTGTTTCCATTGCCAGCCTTTTTAGTTACCGTATTTTTCGCCGTATAAGACGCACTTTTTCTTCTCCAAAACTGGGGGGGAAAAGTTGGTGCGTCTTATACGGCAAATACACATTTTACATGGTTCAGAATCTTTTTTTCTAGATTTTCCTCCTTTAAAATTGGGTGCATCTTATATGCCGGAGCGTCTTATACGGCGAAAAATACGGTACATAGAATCCATAGAATCTTTTATTAATATTTTATTTATTGGTATAAATTATCTGGCTGCTAAAATAAGAATTCTCAAGTTTGAATCCTAATGGTGGCTAGAAATTTTTATTCATGATTGAAGTTAAGATGTTTCTCAAGCATTTAAATTCAGCAGAAAATTTCTTACAGGTTTTCTTTCAACTAGAATGTTAAAGAGATCCAGTCAGAACTCACATTACAAGCTATAACAGCTTGCGGTGCAAAAGAATAATTCAAATGTCAACATTTTTCAAAAAAACGGTCTGGACAATGATATCAAGCAGTTAGATCTAGGTTCTGGAGTTTTTATTAAGTCCTTAAAATAAATTTTTTAATTAAAAGTAAACTGAATTGAAAGTTTTTGTTTTTTAAATGAACCATTAGATATTTATTTTATATATTTTTTTTTTTTTGTAAATCCCTAAAACTCTGCAAATTACTGCACATAAACCCCACTTTCAGACATGATTTAATAAAAATGGTTTCTAATGACTCTTGCTATGACATAAATCATGTATTTCTATGATTTAAACTATTCATATTAAATTCTCACTGTAAGGAGAAAAAAAAATAGAAGTACAAGAAAAGTGAAAAGTTTAAAGCATAACAAAGAAAAAAAATAGAATAGATCATGTTGATAGGAAATGCCTTGAAAATAACAGAAACACTGAATGTATCAGCCAATAAGAATAATTTAGGAAAAAAATCACTGAGTAAAGTCGAAGACAATATTTCACTTGAGAAGTACTCAGCATGACAAAAATAAAAGAGAAAAGAAATAAATGTTGAAAGAAAATGTCATGTAAGGAGGAAATGCTTTAATAAATCAATATATCTAGAAATTAGGTGGATAGTAAGGCTAAAATAAAAGTTTTTTAGAGTTAACTGGCCTTGAACTTATTTTTATCAATAAGAACTTGTGATGGTCAAGAAAGGTGATTAATGGACATTTTCTAATTTAGTTCTAAAAATACCCATAATTGTCCACACACTAAAAAAAAGCAGAAAATTAATTTAGATATTTTATTATATTTATTGAATAAAATAGTCCTCCAGGTAAGAATCACTTGATCTTTGCATAAACTTCATCTCATCAGCACTCATATAGACTTTTTAGTTTTGGCTCTCAAAAGAACCTTTGCATTGGAATTTATATAACCAGTTCTGGTTCTAGTTGGATGACAGTAACTGGTTTTCTTATGGCCCTGAAAAGGACCCTTTTAACTTCTGTAGTTGAAAATAAATATATTTCAATTTATTTTCTCAGGTCTTTGTTTTAACTTGATCAGCGTCATGTGCATTAAGACCTCAAAAGGACTTGTTTAACTTCTGTAGCTGTTATTAAATATATTTTAGTTTATTTTCTCAAGTCTTTATTTTAACTTCCAGCTTCATGTGCATTAAGCCCTCAAAAGGACTTGTTTAACTTCTGTAGTTGTCTAAATTATTCATCTACTCTGCATAAAGAGGTGTACATATCAGTTGAGACAAAACTAACAAAAAAAACTCTTGTAATGTTATAATGTTACATTATGATGATAGACTGGATCTAAGTTAGTTAGAACTACTCCTCCCCAAATGAAGAAAATATCAACAAAGAATCTGTCAAACAGTAAAATGTTTTAAAATACTGAAGTTAGCAGTTGTAATAAATAGAATAATAAGCTCAATTTTGAAATATAGTTTATGGCATAATGATAGAAAATAGGCCATTTTAATCAGTGGAAATGATCCTAAAAAGGTAATATTGTTCTTTTAGAGTCTATGTTGGTCAGGACTACTCCTCCCCAAGAGAAGAAAAGATCAACAAAGAATCTGTCAGAGTGGAAAAAAAAAAGAAATGATGTAGTTAGTGGTAAAAAAAGTTTAGTTTTGGAATACGCACATCTATGGAAAATGGGCTATTTCATCCAGAACAAAGAATCAAGACAAATGAATACATTGAAATAGAGTCTAAGTTGGTCAGAACCACTCCTCCCCAAGAGTAGAAAAGATCAACAAAGAATCAGTCAAAGAGGACAAATAATAAAAGAAATGATGTAAATAGTAATAATAAATAAAATGATTAGTTTAGTTTTGAAATAAGGCACAGAAACAGAAATCAGCCAATTCACCCAAAAGAAAACATTGAAAGAAAACATTGAGAAGAATTAAATTCACATTTACAAACAATATATATTATCTAATTTGCATTTAAAGAACGTTTCCACAGATATGGAAATCCTGAAAGGCTTTAATCTATCAAGAACAAAGTTTATCATAAAAAATATGCAATTCTGACAGCCAAATACTGAAATTCAGAATAAAAGAACAATATTCCAAGTTAAACAGATTTATTATTTAAGAGTTTATAGTTAGAAGTGACTGCAAGCAAAAGGACTGAGGAAGCCATAGAGAAGAGGAAAGAGTACAGCCTGGAGACAAAGTCAGTACTATGTATAAACTTAAGAAATTGTAGCCATACCAGAATTGGTTTGGTCACAGCAAAGTCTGTCCTGATTCAGAAGAGGCAATCAGCACAGCAATTATCTGAATGCACCCATTGTTTTTCAAGACACACTAGAGAACTGTTTTAGTTCTGTTAAGAATCCTCATTAAATTTTCTTTAACTTTTTTTTTCAAAGAACTAAATACAGATAAATGTAATAGAAAAGTCTAATGACAATGATAGAATTTAAGTCTAATTGTTCATTTCATGCTTTTATAATTGTAAGTTGCCTTTTATAAAAATAAAATATCTTGTTCATATAGTAAAGTAAACTAAAGTTAATAACCCTTTCAACTTCTATTGTCTGATTTTGGTTCGAAAAACAATTTCACTGCCTGATGACATTATGATCACTGTATGAGAATTATGAGACCCTTAGGGCTTGCAAAGACTTTTTTGTAGAGAAAAAGAAGTAGAGGCAATCAGAAGAAGCAATAGGAGGACAACTTTAAAGAATGGATGGGCCTGTCTATAGAAGAGATTCTAAGCCCGGCAAAACAAAAGAGGAAAGGAGAGAGGCAGTTGTCAGATCATGTGTGGTGTCCATGTCCATCATGCCCAACATAGTAATAGAAAGGTAAATGTGAGTTTGTCAAAACACCCCTCTGAAATAATGTCCAGTCTAATGGACAGGTGCAAATGAGATGATCAGAACACCCTCAGAAATGATGTCCACAGTCTAATGGACAGGTGAAAATGAGTTGATCAGAACACCCTCTGAAATGATGTCCACAGACTCATACATAGGTAAAGATGAGTTGATCAAAACACCCTCTGAAATGATGTCCACAGTCTATTGGACAAGTGAAAATGAGTTGATCAGAACACCCTCTGAAATGATGTCCACAGTCTAATGGATGGGTGAAGCTGAGTTGATCAGAACAACCTCTGAAATGATGTCCACAGTCTAATGGACGGGTGAAGCTGAGTTGATCAGAACACCCTCTGAAATGATGTCCACAGTCTAATGGACGGGTGAAGCTGAGTTGATCAGAACACCCTCTGAAATGATGTCCACAGTCTAATGGACGGGTGAAGCTGAGTTGATCAGAACACCCTCTGAAATGATGTCCACGGTCTAATGGACGGGTGAAGCTGAGTTGATCAGAACACCCTCTAAAATGATGTCTACAGTGTAATGGACAGGTAAGGTGAGTTGATCTGAACACCCTCAGAAATGATGTCCACAGTCTAATTGACAGATGAACGCGAGTTGATCAAAACACCCTCTGAAATGATTCCACAGTCTAAAGGACAGGTGAAGGTGAGTTGATCAGAACACCCTCTGAAATGATTCCAGTCTAATGGACATGTAAAAATGAGTTGATCAGAACACCCTATGAAATGATGTCCACAGACTAATGGATAGGTGAAGGTGAGTTGATCAGAACACCTTCTGAAATGATTTCAACCATCTAACGGACAGGTGAAGGTAAAATGATGTCCACAGACTAACGGATAGGTATAGCTCATTTCATGCTCTTAAATAATGATTTTAAATAATTTTCATTTTAGTTCTTATACCCAGCAATGAACAAAGTATTAGGATTCAAACTTGAGGTATTCAGTTTTAGACCTAATGGCTTGAGTAATTACTTTTGTCATCATTAATAGCATTGTAAAGGTTTAATTATTACATAATAGCTCTTACTTACAAAATACTATTTTAGCAAGAAGTTGAAGAATTTTTTTCTCTTTAATAATAAAGTATCTTCTAGGGTATGAAGAGAGCAATATTTTCTGTGGCTAGACAGACCCAGTTATGATCTACATGTTTTTTTTTCACATCTAATGTAGAAAAGCCATTTCCTACTCATTGATATGCATTTCTCAATTCAAAACATTCACAAAATATTTTACAAAGCTGAATATAGAGACCAGTTGTAAACATTATCATTTTTTTTCTGTAGCTATCTCACATAACACTGATATTGGAGAACATTTTTTTTTTTTTTTACAGAGGTTGAATTGCCAAATTCTATTGAATGGTGTTTCAAATTATTCAACAATTAATTACTTATTTAGGTTTACACATTAAGATAAAGTTTAATAAATGATTGAACTTTTTACTTACATAATAGCCATGCTGTGATAATATGCGATAATAAAGTTCACCAGTTTTATGGATCAGTTGCTACAGTTCCTACCCCCATTAGGTTATCAGGAGAAGAAAACCAGATCATATATATTCTACTAACTGCAGAACCAGGGCTGTTGCAAGAGAGGATTTGAACCTCTCAAGCCCTTACTCAATGGAGTTGGTTGATGAAGATAATGACAAAATGAAACCAATTTCAAAGAGAATGAAATTATTAAATTTAGAACAAGTGGTGTTAATGTATAAAATATGTTGATTCAATAATGTTCTTTAAATAATGTACAAATCACTTGTCTTCCTCCAGTAAAGAATTATGAAAAAAAGGAACACTCTAAATGCTTGTGCAAGACATAAATGTGAAACTTATTCTTTAGCAAGCTTGATCTATATACCACTACATAAATCTTGGTCATTCTTATTTTATGCATTTTATCAAGGAATCATTTTTTTCAAATGTCTTCAAAAAATTCTGAACTTGTAGCACAAATTACTCATATATATCAACAAGAGTGTGTCCAGATTACTCATGAATACAAGATCCCAGTTCTCTATACAGCTAAACCTCATGTAGCATGTCTTTAACATGTTGCCTGATACAATTTTGTAGTCATGGCAACCAATGTATGGAACTTGCTCCTCAACAAGCTCAGGTCAACCATATTGCTTTACAATGTACCTTGAAAATAAATTGTATACATTTTCTTCCATGGTACCAAAGATTTTTTTCTCTCATCTTTGAAATCCCCAAAATGTCTTAGCTATTAAGAACTAATAAACTGAGAAACTGGTTTGAGAAGAGTAGCTAGGGTTGGGGAGGGAGGGGGAGAATTTGAAAATCCCCCCCCCCCCCCCCAGGCCACAACTTGAGGGGGGCCACCAAATGAGTGTTTTTACATTAAATATTTAATATTACGCAAAATGCAGGGGATCCTAAAGAGGTCAAGCCCATGGCCCCCCAAATGATGGCAAATTCCTAGCTACGCCACTGACTGGTTTTCTTCTCCTGAGCTGTTGGACAACAGATTCTAAATACACTGCACCCTATATGTACCCACCACTAACTCAGCAACAGGTAACAAGACTTGATATCCAAAACAGAGATGTTGACAGCATGCTTTCAATCCTTATCCAAGAGTGACCATGATAATAGTCACTGAGTACAAAATGTACTACCACCTTCATCAAGAAAAAAATACTGATGATCTTTGAAGGGTTGGCTCCCATCTAGTCTGCCACTGCAGGTTCATCAATACCCACAGAGGGTAAAGACCCTTACTGATAAAGCCACTATATGCTACCAGCATTAAGGATGGTTCCCTCATATCAGATTATGTAAAAACACCCAAAAAGATAAGACAAATATTAAGTGAGTCTCTACCTGGGCTGATCAAACTTGATAACAAAGGAAAGGAAAATGACAAGTGATAGAAAAGAATAACTAATGAAGAATTAAATGGAAGATAGTAGTATGTGTTTGCAGTAAATACAACACTTAACACTAAAGAAATTAATGCTAACAACCCTAAATACTATGTGTTAGTACAACAACCAAAGCACTAGAAGTTAGTGAAATGACCCTAAACACTGTGTGTTAGTGAAACAACCCTAAACACTGTGTGTTAGTGAAAAAGCCCTAGACACTATGTGCAAATGAAACAACCCTAGACACTGTGTTAGTGAAACAACCCTAAACACTGTGTGTTGGTGCAACAACCCTAAACACTGTGTGTTGGTGCAACAACCCTAAACACTGTGTGTTAGTGCAACAACCCTAAATACTATGTGTTAATGCAACAACCCTAAACAATAAAAGTTAGCACAATAAACTTTGAACTACTGTGATAAACTAATGCACAAGTAATTAACACAATAAAATAAAATTTATGCAACAACCTAAACCTGTGTCAAGGTATATAAGAAATAGCAAACAGAAAGAAACAAGCGAAATAGTTTGATCAGCTCGACAAACACTTGTGTGTCAGAATGTAGCAATCTTCAAAGAAGAAAAGCCAATAAAGCAGAAAGAATAAAGATAGGAAAAGTTTTCACATTAGTAGAACTTATTCTAAAATTAACTTTATATTATATAGAAAATGTTTAACATGACCTTTTCAAAAGTTCCTAACATCTTGTCATAAAGTTCCTATCAGCTTGGGTAGATCAACATCTTGTTATAAAGTTTCCCCAAGGCTTCTGAAATATTATATATGAAATATTAAGATTAATTTTGTGATTTATTTGTGTAACCTTCCACATACACAATAATTAAAGATGTTAACAAATCAGCAAACTTAGCAAGTTTTTTGTGGTCAGCCAAAGAAAAAATATTTCAAAACAAAATTCAGATTTGAGTTTATAAGGGCTTGAAATTAACCAATCCATAAGCACACACTTACACTCAAAATAATGATTTAATAAAACAAAATCCCCTTGATCTAGGAACATAGATGCACTGCTAGATTTAAAACATATTGGATATGTCTTCTTATTTTATAAAACACAGATGCTACTTCAAAAAAGAAAATGATTACGTCCCATCCTATAATATGCAAGTCCCTAGGCCAATCTAGTCATGCATGTTAATCAAGGGATTGATCAGTACTAGATCAGTACTAGAGGATTAGGTGAGGATTAGGTTAGAATGTTGAAAAATGTTAAAATAACTTCACCTTAATGGTAATGACACAATGAAATGTTCAGTCTTGAGTCCACTTCACTATCTTGTTTTTTGATCTGAAATAGAAAAGTTATAAATTTTAAAATAAACAGATATTTTTCTTTGCACTTAAAGTATATCTCAAAATAATTATAGTTTGAAATATTGAGGCTAACTAGTGTCTGCAAATATTTAAATATATAATATTTAAAAAAATAATTTCTAAAAAAAAAAAAAAAAAGGGAAATAACAAAAAGATAAAGATTTTTTCTCAAAAAGATTTAATAAACTGAAAGGATCAAACTAAACTTAAGTAAACTATAAAGAAGCAAATTCGAATCAATATAAGAGGCTTGCATTAAATAGATGGTACTTGACGTAAAACAAAATCATTCTTCAGATGGCCATAATGACAAAACAATTCACAAACAAAACAAGACATTTTATGAATGTTGAATAATATATCAATAACTTCACCTTAATGGTAAAGTCGAAGTGTCATGTAGAGTTCTGAAGAGCTCTCTTCACTTTCTTGTTGCTTCATCTGAAACAGAAATAATAAGTTTTTGTGATAAAAACAATATAAAGATATTTATTTGCACTTAGAGAATAATTTTATCTCAAATTAACTTTATTGAAATCATGAGGCCCACTAAAGTCTAAAAAAAAGGTAAGTTCCCCTTTTCAGACTTGCAATGTATAAAAGGGCAGGAAATGTTAAGGTCATCTTTTTAAATTGCTCAAAAGTTTATGAGCAGGGCATTATGTAGCCAGAACAACGACAAACTGCCTTTAATTTTCCCAACTAAAGTCAGGTACTAATTAGAGTTCGTAGACTCAGGGTTGCACTTAAATATACTGTGATTTTAAATCCAATTGTTCACTGAGATTTGAACTCAGGACACTAGGTTCTGAAGCCATGCACTTAACCACTCAGCCACCACATCATAAACCAGTGTCTACAAATATTTTAATATATATATTTCTAGAATGAAAAACAGAAATAACAAAAAGATCTTACCTGTTCTACTTCCATATAACACTGTCTTAAACTGAAAACCTCTAAAAAAAATACTTTCAAACTGAAAGAATTAGACTTTTTTTTCAAAGTATTTAAACAAAAACTAAACTACCTTGATCAAAACAAATATTTAGAGAGGAGGCAGACATAATGATAGAAAAGAAGAAAGGGACTTTAAAGCACTAAAAGTGCCAAACAAAGAGGAACGCAGTTTAACATCGTGTCTAGGGACATTACTATTATATTAATTTTTCACTATCATATTTGTTTTAATTAAGACTATTAGTTTAAATCTATTAGTTTTAATTTTAAGATTATGTATTAAATATTTATTATTTTTTTTTTATGGATGAAATGCCATTGTATTGCTTAGGCTGTCCAACACAATGACATATTTGATTTAAGGTTTAATACATATTTTAAAAGCATTTTATTCTACTAGATTTATGTGTAAGATAATATTACTTTTATAGAGGAGAAAGACATATATTGATAGAAAAGAAGAAAAGCACTTTTGAGCTCCAAAAATGCCAAAAAAAGAGGAGCGCAGTTTAACGTCATGTCTCGGGACATTAAAATAATTGTAATGTTCACTATTAGTTTCTATCTACAGTTTTTATTAGTATTTTATGGCTATTAAGTTACTTATTAAAAGTTTTAATGTAATTTTACTTTTAGACTAAACTATACATAGCTTTAGAATGTTTGGAGAAAATAGTTTACCTTATATTTATTCCTAATTCTAGTTATGTTCTTTTTTAGTTTATGTATTAAATATATATTAAACTATTATTATGGATAAAATGCCATTGTATTGTTTAGGCTGTCCAACACAATGACATTTTAGATTTAAGGTTTAATACATATTTTAAAAGCATTTTATTCTACTACATTTATGTGTAAGTTAATATTACTTTTATAGAGGAGGAAGACATATGACGATTATTACTAATTAGTTACTTATTGAAAGTTTTAATGTAGTTTACTTTAAGATTAAACTATACATAGCTTTAAAATGTTAGGGGAAATAAGTTAAACTTAAATTTATTCCTAATTTTAGTTATGTTCTTTTATAGATTATGTATTAAATATATATTAAGGATTTTTATGGATTAAATGCCATTGTGATGCTTAGGCTGCCCAACACAATGACATTTTAGATTTAAGGTTTAATACATATTTTAAAAGCACTTTATTCTACTAAATTTATGTATAAGTTAGTATTACTTTTAAAGAAAAATAGGAATTGATAATAGAAAAAAAGAGCAGCACTTTTGAGCTCCAAAAGTGCCTAAATAAGAGGAGCGCAGTTTAACGTCATGTCTCGGGACATTAAAATAATTTTAATGTTGACTATTAGTTTCTATCTACAGTTTGTATTAGTATTTTATGGCTATTAAGTTACTTATTAAAAGTTTTAAAGTAATTTTACTTTTAGATTAAACTATACATAGCTTTAGAATGTTTGGAGAAAATAGTTTACCTTAAATTTATTCCTAATTCTAGTTATGTTCTTTTTTAGTTTATGTATTAAATATATATTTAAATATTATTATGGATAAAATGCCATTGTATTGCTTAGGCTGTCCAACACAATGACATTTTAGATTTAAGGTTTAATACATATTTTAAAAGCATTTTATTCTACTACATTTATGTGTAAGTTAATATTACTTTTATAGAGGAGGAAGACATATGACGATTATTACTAATTAGTTACTTATTGAAAGTTTTAATGTAGTTTACTTTAAGATTAAACTATACATTGCTTTAAAATGTTAGGGGAAACAAGTTAAACTTAAATTTATTCCTAATTTTAGTTATGTTCTTTTATAGTTTATGTTTTAAATATATATTAAGGATTTTTATGGATTAAATGCCATTGTAATGCTTAGGCTGCCCAACACAATGACAATTTAGATTTAAGGTTTAATACATATTTTAAAAGCACTTTATTCTACTACATTTATGTGTAAGTTAGTATTACTTTTAATGGAAAGGAAGACTTGATAATAGAAAAGAAGAGCAGCACTTTTGAGCTCCAAAAGTGCCAAAATAAGAGGAGCGCAGTTTAACGTCATGTCTCGGGACATTAAAATTATTTTAATGTTGACTATTAGTTTCTATCTACAGTTTGTATTAGTATTTTATGGCTATTAAGTTACTTATTAAAAGTTTTAATGTAATTTTACTTTTAGATTAAACTATACATAGCTTTAGAATGTTTGGAGAAAATAGTTTACCTTAAATTTATTCCTAATTCTAGTTATGTTCTTTTTTAGTTTATGTATTAAATATATATTAAAATATTATTATGGATAAAATGCCATTGTATTGCTTAGGCTGTCCAACACAATGACATTTTAGTCTTAAGGTTTAATACATATTTTAAAAGCATTTTATTCTACTACATTTGTGTGTAAGTTAATATTACTTTTATAGAGGAGGAAGACATATGACGATTATTACTAATTAGTTACTTATTGAAAGTTTTAATGTAGTTTACTTTAAGATTAAACTATACATTGCTTTAAAATGTTAGGGGAAATAAGTTAAACTTAAATTTATTCCTAATTTTAGTTATGTTCTTTTATAGTTTATGTTTTAAATATATATTAAGGATTTTTATGGATTAAATGCCATTGTGATGCTTAGGCTGCCCAACACAATGACAATTTAGATTTAAGGTTTAATACATATTTTAAAAGCACTTTATTCTACTACATTTATGTGTAAGTTAGTATTACTTTTAAAGGAAAGGAAGACTTGATAATAGAAAAGAAGAGCAGCACTTTTGAGCTCCAAAAGTGCCAAAATAAGAGGAGGGCAGTTTAACGTCATGTCTCGGGACATTAAAATTATTTTAATGTTGACTTATAGTTTCTATCTACAGTTTGTATTAGTATTTTATGGCTATTAAGTTACTTATTAAAAGTTTTAATGTAATTTTACTTTTAGATTAAACTATACATAGCTTTAGAATGTTTGGAGAAAATAGTTTACCTTAAATTTATTCCTAATTCTAGTTATGTTCTTTTTTAGTTTATGTATTAAATATATATTTAAATATTATTATGGATAAAATGCCATTATATTGCTTAGGCTGTCCAACACAATGACATTTTAGATTTAAGGTTTAATACATATTTTAAAAGCATTTTATTCTACTACATTTATGTGTAAGTTAATATTACTTTTATAGAGGAGGAAGACATATGACGATTATTACTAATTAGTTACTTATTGAAAGTTTTAATGTAGTTTACTTTAAGATTAAACTATACATAGCTTTAAAATGTTAGGGGAAATAAGTTAAACTTAAATTTATTCCTAATTTTAGTTATGTTCTTTTATAGTTTATGTTTTAAATATATATTAAGGATTTTTATGGATTAAATGCCATTGTGATGCTTAGGCTGCCCAACACAATGACAATTTAGATTTAAGGTTTAATACATATTTTAAAAGCACTTTATTCTACTACATTTATGTGTAAGTTAGTGTTACTTTTAAAGGAAAGGAAGACTTGATAATAGAAAAGAAGAGCAGCACTTTTGAGCTCCAAAAGTGCCAAAATAAGAGGAGCGCAGTTTAACGTCATGTCTCGGGACATTAAAATTATTTTAATGTTGACTATTAGTTTTTATCTACAGTTTGTATTAGTATTTTATGGCTATTAAGTTACTTATTAAAAGTTTTAATGTAATTTTACTTTTAGATTAAACTATACATAGCTTTAGAATGTTTGGAGAAAATAGTTTACCTTAAATTTATTCCTAATTCTAGTTATGTTCTTTTTTAGTTAATGTATTAAATATATATTAAAATATTATTATGGATAAAATGCCATTGTATTGCTTAGGCTGTCCAACACAATGACATTTTAGATTTAAGGTTTAATACATATTTTAAAAGCATTTTATTCTACTACATTTATGTGTAAGTTAATATTACTTTTATAGAGGAGGAAGACATATGACGATTATTACTAATTAGTTACTTATTGAAAGTTTTAATGTAGTTTACTTTAAGATTAAACTATACATTGCTTTAAAATGTTAGGGAAAATAAGTTAAACTTAAATTTATTCCTAATTTTAGTTATGTTCTTTTATAGTTTATGTTTTAAATATATATTAAGGATTTTTATGGATTAAATGCCATTGTGATGCTTAGGCTGCCCAACACAATGACAATTTAGATTTAAGGTTTAATACATATTTTAAAAGCACTTTATTCTACTACATTTATGTGTAAGTTAGTATTACTTTTAAAGGAAAGGAAGACTTGATAATAGAAAAGAAGAGCAGCACTTTTGAGCTCCAAAAGTGCCAAAATAAGAGGAGGGCAGTTTAACGTCATGTCTTGGGACATTAAAATTATTTTAATGTTGACTTATAGTTTCTATCTACAGTTTGTATTAGTATTTTATGGCTATTAAGTTACTTATTAAAAGTTTTAATGTAATTTTACTTTTAGATTAAACTATACATAGCTTTAGAATGTTTGGAGAAAATAGTTTACCTTAAATTTATTCCTAATTCTAGTTATGTTCTTTTTTAGTTTATGTATTAAATATATATTTAAATATTATTATGGATAAAATGCCATTATATTGCTTAGGCTGTCCAACACAATGACATTTTAGATTTAAGGTTTAATACATATTTTAAAAGCATTTTATTCTACTACATTTATGTGTAAGTTAATATTACTTTTATAGAGGAGGAAGACATATGACGATTATTACTAATTAGTTACTTATTGAAAGTTTTAATGTAGTTTACTTTAAAATTAAACTATACATTGCTTTAAAATGTTAGGGGAAATAAGTTAAACTTAAATTTATTCCTAATTTTAGTTATGTTCTTTTATAGTTTATGTTTTAAATATATATTAAGGATTTTTATGGATTAAATGCCATTGTGATGCTTAGGCTGCCCAACACAATGACATTTTAGATTTAAGGTTTAATACATATTTTAAAAGCACTTTATTCTTCTACATTTATGTGTAAGTTAGTATTACTTTTAAAGAAAAGGAAGACTTGATAATAGAAAAGAAGAGCAGCACTTTTGAGCTCCAAAAGTGCCAAAATAAGAGGAGCGCAGTTTAACGTCATGTCTCGGGACATTAAAATTATTTTAATGTTGACTATTAGTTTCTATCTACAGTTTGTATTAGTATTTTATGGCTATTAAGTTACTTATTAAAAGTTTTATTGTAATTTTACTTTTAGATTAAACTTTACATAGCTTTAGAATGTTTGGAGAAAATAGTTTACCTTAAATTTATTCCTAATTCTAGTTATGTTCTTTTTTAGTTTATGTATTAAATATATATTAAAATATTATTATGGATAAAATGCCATTGTATTGTTTAGGCTGTCCAACACAATGACATTTTAGATTTAAGGTTTAATACATATTTTAAAAGCATTTTATTCTAATACATTTATGTGTAAGTTAATATTAATTTTATAGAGGAGGAAGACATATGACGATTATTACTAATTAGTTACTTATTGAAAGTTTTAATGTAGTTTACTTTAAGATTAAACTATACATTGCTTTAAAATGTTAGGGGAAATAAGTTAAACTTAAATTTATTCCTAATTTTAGTTATGTTCTTTTATAGTTTATGTTTTAAATATATATTAAGGATTTTTATGGATTAAATGCCATTGTGATGCTTAGGCTGCCCAACACAATGACATTTTAGATTTAAGGTTTAATACATATTTTAAAAGCACTTTATTCTACTACATTTATGTGTAAGTTAGTATTACTTTTAAAGAAAAGGAAAACTTGATAATAGAAAAGAAGAGCAGCACTATTGAGCTCCAAAAGTGCCAAAATAAGAGGAGCGCAGTTTAACGTCATGTCTCGGGACATTAAAATTATTTTAATGTTGACTATTAGTTTCTATCTACAGTTTGTATTAGTATTTTTTGGCTATTAAGTTACTTATTAAAAGTTTTAATGTAATTTTACTTTTAGATTAAACTATACATAGCTTTAGAATGTTTGGAGAAAATAGTTTACTTTAAATTTATTCCTAATTCTAGTTATGTTCTTTCTTAGTTTATGTATTAAATATATATTAAAATATTATTATGGATAAAATGCCATAGTATTGTTTAGGCTGTCCAACACAATGACATTTTAGATTTAAGGTTTAATACATATTTTAAAAGCATTTTATTCTACTACATTTATGTGTAAGTTAATATTACTTTTATAGAGGAGGAAGACATATGACGATTATTACTAATTAGTTACTTATTGAAAGTTTTAATGTAGTTTACTTTAAGATTAAACTATACATTGCTTTAAAATGTTAGGGGAAATAAGTTAAACTTAAATTTTTTCCTAATTTTAGTTATGTTCTTTTATAGTTTATGTTTTAAATATATATTAAGGATTTTTATGGATTAAATGCCATTGTGATGCTTAGGCTGCCCAACACAATGACATTTTAGATTTAAGGTTTAATACATATTTTAAAAGCACTTTATTCTACTACATTTATGTGTAAGTTAGTATTACTTTTAAAGAAAAGGAAGACTTGATAATAGAAAAGAAGAGCAGCACTTTTGAGCTCCAAAAGTGCCAAAATAAGAGGAGTGCAGTTTAACGTCATGTCTCGGGACATTAAAATTATTTTAATGTTGACTATTAGTTTCTATCTACAGTTTGTATTAGTATTTTATGGCTATTAAGTTACTTATTAAAAGTTTTAATGTAATTTTACT
Source organism: Biomphalaria pfeifferi (assembly GCA_030265305.1). Classification (NCBI taxonomy): domain Eukaryota; kingdom Metazoa; phylum Mollusca; class Gastropoda; family Planorbidae; genus Biomphalaria; species Biomphalaria pfeifferi. The sequence goes on from JASAOG010000022.1 coordinate 5,678,674, forward strand.
TTTAGATTAAACTATACATAGCTTTAGAATGTTTGGAGAAAATAGTTTACCTTAAATTTATTCCTAATTCTAGTTATGTTCTTTTTTAGTTTATGTATTAAATATATATTAAAATATTATTATGGATAAAATGCCATTGTATTGTTTAGGCTGTCCAACACAATGACATATTATATTTAAGGTTTAATACATATTTTAAAAGCATTTTATTCTACTACATTTATGTGTAAGTTAATATTACTTTTATAGAGGAGGAAGACATATGACGATTATTACTAATTAGTTACTTATTGAAAGTTTTAATGTAGTTTACTTTAAGATTAAACTATACATTGCTTTAAAATGTTAGGGGAAATAAGTTAAACTTAAATTTATTCCTAATTTTAGTTATGTTCTTTTATAGTTTATGTTTTAAATATATATTAAGGATTTTTATGGATTAAATGCCATTGTGATGCTTAGGCTGCCCAACACAATGACATTTTAGATTTAAGGTTTAATACATATTTTAAAAGCACTTTATTCTACTACATTTATGTGTAAGTTAGTATTACTTTTAAAGGAAAGGAAGACTTGATAATAGAAAAGAAGAGCAGCACTTTTGAGCTCCAAAAGTGCCAAAATAAGAGGAGCGCAGTTTAATGTCATGTATCGGGACATTAAAATTATTTTAATGTTGACTATTAGTTTCTATCTACAGTTTGTATTAGTATTTTATGGCTATTAAGTTACTTATTAAAAGTTTTAATGTAATTTTACTTTTAGATTAAACTATACATAGCTTTAGAATGTTTGGAGAAAATAGTTTACTTTAAATTTATTCCTAATTCTAGTTATGTTCTTTCTTAGTTTATGTATTAAATATATATTAAAATATTATTATGGATAAAATGCCATTGTATTGCTTAGGCTGTCCAACACAATGACATTTTAGATTTAAGGTTTAATACATATTTTAAAAGCATTTTATTCTACTACATTTATGTGTAAGTTAATATTACTTTTATAGAGGAGGAAGACATATGACGATTATTACTAATTAGTTACTTATTGAAAGTTTTAATGTAGTTTACTTTAAGATTAAACTATACATTGCTTTAAAATGTTAGGGGAAATAAGTTAAACTTAAATTTATTCCTAATTTTAGTTATGTTCTTTTATAGTTTATGTTTTAAATATATATTAAGGATTTTTATGGATTAAATGCCATTGTGATGCTTAGGCTGCCCAACACAATGACATTTTAGATTTAAGGTTTAATACATATTTTAAAAGCACTTTATTCTACTACATTTATGTGTAAGTTAGTATTACTTTTAAAGGAAAGGAAGACTTGATAATAGAAAAGAAGAGCAGCACTTTTGAGCTCCAAAAGTGCCAAAATAAGAGGAGCGCAGTTTAACGTCATGTCTCGGGACATTAAAATTATTTTAATGTTGACTATTAGTTTCTATCTACAGTTTGTATTAGTATTTTATGGCTATTAAGTTACTTATTAAAAGTTTTAATGTAATTTTACTTTTAGATTAAACTATACATAGCTTTAGAATGTTTGGAGAAAATAGTTTACTTTAAATTTATTCCTAATTCTAGTTATGTTCTTTCTTAGTTTATGTATTAAATATATATTAAAATATTATTATGGATAAAATGCCATTGTATTGCTTAGGCTGTCCAACACAATGACATTTTAGATTTAAGGTTTAATACATATTTTAAAAGCATTTTATTCTACTACATTTATGTGTAAGTTAATATTACTTTTATAGAGGAGGAAGACATATGACGATTATTACTAATTAGTTACTTATTGAAAGTTTTAATGTAGTTTACTTTAAGATTAAACTATACATTGCTTTAAAATGTTAGGGGAAATAAGTTAAACTTAAATTTATTCCTAATTTTAGTTATGTTCTTTTATAGTTTATGTTTTAAATATATATTAAGGATTTTTATGGATTAAATGCCATTGTGATGCTTAGGCTGCCCAACACAATGACAATTTAGATTTAAGGTTTAATACATATTTTAAAAGCACTTTATTCTACTACATTTATGTGTAAGTTAGTATTACTTTTAAAGAAAAGGAAGACTTGATAATAGAAAAGAAGAGCAGCACTTTTGAGCTCCAAAAGTGCCAAAATAAGAGGAGTGCAGTTTAACGTCATGTCTCGGGACATTAAAATTATTTTAATGTTGACTATTAGTTTCTATCTACAGTTTGTATTAGTATTTTATGGCTATTAAGTTACTTATTAAAAGTTTTAATGTAATTTTACTTTTAGATAAAACTATACATAGCTTTAGAATGTTTGGAGAAAATAGTTTACCTTAAATTTATTCCTAATTCTAGTTATGTTCTTTTTTAGTTTATGTATTAAATATATATTAAAATATTATTATGGATAAAATGCCATTGTATTGTTTAGGCTGTCCAACACAATGACATTTTAGATTTAAGGTTTAATACATATTTTAAAAGCATTTTATTCTACTACATTTATGTGTAAGTTAATATTACTTTTATAGAGGAGGAAGACATATGACGATTATTACTAATTAGTTACTTATTGAAAGTTTTAATGTAGTTTACTTTAAGATTAAACTATACATTGCTTTAAAATGTTAGGGGAAATAAGTTAAACTTAAATTTATTCCTAATTTTAGTTATGTTCTTTTATAGTTTATGTTTTAAATATATATTAAGGATTTTTATGGATTAAATGCCATTGTGATGCTTAGGCTGCCCAACACAATGACATTTTAGATTTAAGGTTTAATACATATTTTAAAAGCACTTTATTCTACTACATTTATGTGTAAGTTAGTATTACTTTTAAAGGAAAGGAAGACTTGATAATAGAAAAGAAGAGCAGCACTTTTGAGCTCCAAAAGTGCCAAAATAAGAGGAGCGCAGTTTAACGTCATGTCTCGGGACATTAAAATTATTTTAATGTTGACTATTAGTTTCTATCTACAGTTTGTATTAGTATTTTATGGCTATTAAGTTACTTATTAAAAGTTTTAATGTAATTTTACTTTTAGATTAAACTATACATAGCTTTAGAATGTTTGGAGAAAATAGTTTACTTTAAATTTATTCCTAATTCTAGTTATGTTCTTTCTTAGTTTATGTATTAAATATATATTAAAATATTATTATGGATAAAATGCCATTGTATTGCTTAGGCTGTCCAACACAATGACATTTTAGATTTAAGGTTTAATACATATTTTAAAAGCATTTTATTCTACTACATTTATGTGTAAGTTAATATTACTTTTATAGAGGAGGAAGACATATGACGATTATTACTAATTAGTTACTTATTGAAAGTTTTAATGTAGTTTACTTTAAGATTAAACTATACATTGCTTTAAAATGTTAGGGGAAATAAGTTAAACTTAAATTTATTCCTAATTTTAGTTATGTTCTTTTATAGTTTATGTTTTAAATATATATTAAGGATTTTTATGGATTAAATGCCATTGTGATGCTTAGGCTGCCCAACACAATGACATTTTAGATTTAAGGTTTAATACATATTTTAAAAGCACTTTATTCTACTACATTTATGTGTAAGTTAGTATTACTTTTAAAGGAAAGGAAGACTTGATAATAGAAAAGAAGAGCAGCACTTTTGAGCTCCAAAAGTGCCAAAATAAGAGGAGCGCAGTTTAACGTCATGTCTTGGGACATTAAAATTATTTTAATGTTGACTATTAGTTTCTATCTACAGTTTGTATTAGTATTTTATGGCTATTAAGTTACTTATTAAAAGTTTTAATGTAATTTTACTTTTAGATTAAACTATACATAGCTTTAGAATGTTTGGAGAAAATAGTTTACTTTAAATTTATTCCTAATTCTAGTTATGTTCTTTCTTAGTTTATGTATTAAATATATATTAAAATATTATTATGGATAAAATGCCATTGTATTGCTTAGGCTGTCCAACACAATGACATTTTAGATTTAAGGTTTAATACATATTTTAAAAGCATTTTATTCTACTACATTTATGTGTAAGTTAATATTACTTTTATAGAGGAGGAAGACATATGACGATTATTACTAATTAGTTACTTATTGAAAGTTTTAATGTAGTTTACTTTAAGATTAAACTATACATTGCTTTAAAATGTTAGGGGAAATAAGTTAAACTTAAATTTATTCCTAATTTTAGTTATGTTCTTTTATAGTTTATGTTTTAAATATATATTAAGGATTTTTATGGATTAAATGCCATTGTGATGCTTAGGCTGCCCAACACAATGACAATTTAGATTTAAGGTTTAATACATATTTTAAAAGCACTTTATTCTACTACATTTATGTGTAAGTTAGTATTACTTTTAAAGAAAAGGAAGACTTGATAATAGAAAAGAAGAGCAGCACTTTTGAGCTCCAAAAGTGCCAAAATAAGAGGAGTGCAGTTTAACGTCATGTCTCGGGACATTAAAATTATTTTAATGTTGACTATTAGTTTCTATCTACAGTTTGTATTAGTATTTTATGGCTATTAAGTTACTTATTAAAAGTTTTAATGTAATTTTACTTTTAGATAAAACTATACATAGCTTTAGAATGTTTGGAGAAAATAGTTTACCTTAAATTTATTCCTAATTCTAGTTATGTTCTTTCTTAGTTTATGTATTAAATATATATTAAAATATTATTATGGATAAAATGCCATTGTATTGTTTAGGCTGTCCAACACAATGACATTTTAGATTTAAGGTTTAATACATATTTTAAAAGCATTTTATTCTACTACATTTATGTGTAAGTTAATATTACTTTTATAGAGGAGGAAGACATATGACGATTATTACTAATTAGTTACTTATTGAAAGTTTTAATGTAGTTTACTTTAAGATTAAACTATACATTGCTTTAAAATGTTAGGGGAAATAAGTTAAACTTAAATTTATTCCTAATTTTAGTTATGTTCTTTTATAGTTTATGTTTTAAATATATATTAAGGATTTTTATGGATTAAATGCCATTGTGATGCTTAGGCTGCCCAACACAATGACATTTTAGATTTAAGGTTTAATACATATTTTAAAAGCACTTTATTCTACTACATTTATGTGTAAGTTAGTATTACTTTTAAAGGAAAGGAAGACTTGATAATAGAAAAGAAGAGCAGCACTTTTGAGCTCCAAAAGTGCCAAAATAAGAGGAGCGCAGTTTAACGTCATGTCTCGGGACATTAAAATTATTTTAATGTTGACTATTAGTTTCTATCTACAGTTTGTATTAGTATTTTATGGCTATTAAGTTACTTATTAAAAGTTTTAATGTAATTTTACTTTTAGATTAAACTATACATAGCTTTAGAATGTTTGGAGAAAATAGTTTACTTTAAATTTATTCCTAATTCTAGTTATGTTCTTTCTTAGTTTATGTATTAAATATATATTAAAATATTATTATGTATAAAATGCCATTGTATTGCTTAGGCTGTCCAACACAATGACATTTTAGATTTAAGGTTTAATACATATTTTAAAAGCATTTTATTCTACTACATTTATGTGTAAGTTAATATTACTTTTATAGAGGAGGAAGACATATGACGATTATTACTAATTAGTTACTTATTGAAAGTTTTAATGTAGTTTACTTTAAGATTAAACTATACATTGCTTTAAAATGTTAGGGGAAATAAGTTAAACTTAAATTTATTCCTAATTTTAGTTATGTTCTTTTATAGTTTATGTTTTAAATATATATTAAGGATTTTTATGGATTAAATGCCATTGTGATGCTTAGGCTGCCCAACACAATGACAATTTAGATTTAAGGTTTAATACATATTTTAAAAGCACTTTATTCTACTACATTTATGTGTAAGTTAGTATTACTTTTAAAGGAAAGGAAGACTTGATAATAGAAAAGAAGAGCAGCACTTTTGAGCTCCAAAAGTGCCAAAATAAGAGGAGGGCAGTTTAACGTCATGTCTCGGGACATTAAAATTATTTTAATGTTGACTTATAGTTTCTATCTACAGTTTGTATTAGTATTTTATGGCTATTAAGTTACTTATTAAAAGTTTTAATGTAATTTTACTTTTAGATTAAACTATACATAGCTTTAGAATGTTTGGAGAAAATAGTTTACCTTAAATTTATTCCTAATTCTAGTTATGTTCTTTTTTAGTTTATGTATTAAATATATATTAAAATATTATTATGGATAAAATGCCATTGTATTGCTTAGGCTGTCCAACACAATGACATTTTAGATTTAAAGTTTAATACATATTTTAAAAGCATTTTATTCTACTACATTTATGTGTAAGTTAATATTACTTTTATAGAGGAGGAAGACATATGACGATTATTACTAATTAGTTACTTATTGAAAGTTTTAATGTAGTTTACTTTAAAATTAAACTATACATTGCTTTAAAATGTTAGGGGAAATAAGTTAAACTTAAATTTATTCCTAATTTTAGTTATGTTCTTTTATAGTTTATGTTTTAAATATATATTAAGGATTTTTATGGATTAAATGCCATTGTGATGCTTAGGCTGCCCAACACAATGACAATTTATATTTTAAGGTTTAATACATATTTTAAAAGCACTTTATTCTACTACATTTATGTGTAAGTTAGTATTACTTTTAAAGGAAAGGAAGACTTAATAATAGAAAAGAAGAGCAGCACTTTTGAGCTCCAAAAGTGCCAAAATAAGAGGAGGGCAGTTTAACGTCATGTCTCGGGACATTAAAATTATTTTAATGTTGACTATTAGTTTCTATCTACAGTTTGTATTAGTATTTTATGGCTATTAAGTTACTTATTAAAAGTTTTAATGTAATTTTACTTTTAGATTAAACTATACATAGCTTTAGAATGTTTGGAGAAAATAGTTTACCTTAAATTTATTCCTAATTCTAGTTATGTTCTTTTTTAGTTTATGTATTAAATATATATTAAAATATTATTATGGATAAAATGCCATTGTATTGCTTAGGCTGTCCAACACAATGACATTTTAGATTTAAGGTTTAATACATATTTTAAAAGCATTTTATTCTACTACATTTATGTGTAAGTTAATATTACTTTTATAGAGGAGGAAGACATATGACGATTATTACTAATTAGTTACTTATTGAAAGTTTTAATGTAGTTTACTTTAAGATTAAACTATACTTTGATTTAAAATGTTAGGGGAAATAAGTTAAACTTAAATTTATTTCTAATTTTAGTTATGTTCTTTTATAGTTTATGTTTTAAATATATATTAAGGATTTTTATGGATTAAATGCCATTGTGATGCTTAGGCTGCCCAACACAATGACATTTTAGATTTAAGGTTTAATACATATTTTAAAAGCACTTTATTCTTCTACATTTATGTGTAAGTTAGTATTACTTTTAAAGAAAAGGAAGACTTGATAATAGAAAAGAAGAGCAGCACTTTTGAGCTCCAAAAGTGCCAAAATAAGAGGAGCGCAGTTTAACGTCATGTCTCGGGACATTAAAATTATTTTAATGTTGACTATTAGTTTCTATCTACAGTTTGTATTAGTATTTTATGGCTATTAAGTTACTTATTAAAAGTTTTATTGTAATTTTACTTTTAGATTAAACTTTACATAGCTTTAGAATGTTTGGAGAAAATAGTTTACCTTAAATTTATTCCTAATTCTAGTTTTGTTCTTTTTTAGTTTATGTATTAAATATATATTAAAATATTATTATGGATAAAATGCCATTGTATTGTTTAGGCTGTCCAACACAATGACATTTTAGATTTAAGGTTTAATACATATTTTAAAAGCATTTTATTCTACTACATTTATGTGTAAGTTAATATTACTTTTATAGAGGAGGAAGACATACGACGATTATTACTAATTAGTTACTTATTGAAAGTTTTAATGTAGTTTACTTTAAGATTAAACTATACATTGCTTTAAAATGTTAGGGGAAATAAGTTAAACTTAAATTTATTCCTAATTTTAGTTATGTTCTTTTATAGTTTATGTTTTAAATATATATTAAGGATTTTTATGGATTAAATGCCATTGTGATGCTTAGGCTGCCCAACACAATGACATTTTAGATTTAAGGTTTAATACATATTTTAAAAGCACTTTATTCTACTACATTTATGTGTAAGTTAGTATTACTTTTAAAGAAAAGGAAGACTTGATAATAGAAAAGAAGAGCAGCACTTTTGAGCTCCAAAAGTGCCAAAATAAGAGGAGCACAGTTTAACGTCATGTCTCGGGACATTAAAATTATTTTAATGTTGACTATTAGTTTCTATCTACAGTTTGTATTAGTATTTTTTGGCTATTAAGTTACTTATTAAAAGTTTTAATGTAATTTTACTTTTAGATTAAACTATACATAGCTTTAGAATGTTTGGAGAAAATAGTTTACTTTAAATTTATTCCTAATTCTAGTTATGTTCTTTCTTAGTTTATGTATTAAATATATATTAAAATATTATTATGGATAAAATGCCATTGTATTGTTTAGGCTGTCCAACACAATGACATTTTAGATTTAAGGTTTAATACATATTTTAAAAGCATTTTATTCTACTACATTTATGTGTAAGTTAATATTACTTTTATAGAGGAGGAAGACATATGACGATTATTACTAATTAGTTACTTATTGAAAGTTTTAATGTAGTTTACTTTAAGATTAAACTATACATTGCTTTAAAATGTTAGGGGAAATAAGTTAAACTTAAATTTATTCCTAATTTTAGTTATGTTCTTTTATAGTTTATGTTTTAAATATATATTAAGGATTTTTATGGATTAAATGCCATTGTGATGCTTAGGCTGCCCAACACAATGACATTTTAGATTTAAGGTTTAATACATATTTTAAAAGCACTTTATTCTACTACATTTATGTGTAAGTTAGTATTACTTTTAAAGAAAAGGAAGACTTGATAATAGAAAAGAAGAGCAGCACTTTTGAGCTCCAAAAGTGCAAAAATAAGAGGAGTGCAGTTTAACGTCATGTCTCGGGACATTAAAATTATTTTAATGTTGACTATTAGTTTCTATCTACAGTTTGTATTAGTATTTTATGGCTATTAAGTTACTTATTAAAAGTTTTAATGTAATTTTACTTTTAGATTAAACTATACATAGCTTTAGAATGTTTGGAGAAAATAGTTTACCTTAAATTTATTCCTAATTCTAGTTATGTTCTTTTTTAGTTTATGTATTAAATATATATTAAAATATTATTATGGATAAAATGCCATTGTATTGTTTAGGCTGTCCAACACAATGACATTTTAGATTTAAGGTTTAATACATATTTTAAAAGCATTTTATTCTACTACATTTATGTGTAAGTTAATATTACTTTTATAGAGGAGGAAGACATATGACGATTATTACTAATTAGTTACTTATTGAAAGTTTTAATGTAGTTTACTTTAAGATTAAACTATACATTGCTTTAAAATGTTAGGGGAAATAAGTTAAACTTAAATTTATTCCTAATTTTAGTTATGTTCTTTTATAGTTTATGTTTTAAATATATATTAAGGATTTTTATGGATTAAATGCCATTGTGATGCTTAGGCTGCCCAACACAATGACAATTTATATTTTAAGGTTTAATACATATTTTAAAAGCACTTTATTCTACTACATTTATGTGTAAGTTAGTATTACTTTTAAAGGAAAGGAAGACTTGATAATAGAAAAGAAGAGCAGCACTTTTGAGCTCCAAAAGTGCCAAAATAAGAGGAGCGCAGTTTAACGTCATGTCTCGGGACATTAAAATTATTTTAATGTTGACTATTAGTTTCTATCTACAGTTTGTATTAGTATTTTATGGCTATTAAGTTACTTATTAAAAGTTTTAATGTAATTTTACTTTTAGATTAAACTATACATAGCTTTAGAATGTTTGGAGAAAATAGTTTACTTTAAATTTATTCCTAATTCTAGTTATGTTCTTTCTTAGTTTATGTATTAAATATATATTAAAATATTATTATGGATAAAATGCCATTGTATTGTTTAGGCTGTCCAACACAATGACATTTTAGATTTAAGGTTTAATACATATTTTAAAAGCATTTTATTCTACTACATTTATGTGTAAGTTAATATTACTTTTATAGAGGAGGAAGACATATGACGATTATTACTAATTAGTTACTTATTGAAAGTTTTAATGTAGTTTACTTTAAGATTAAACTATACATTGCTTTAAAATGTTAGGGGAAATAAGTTAAACTTAAATTTATTCCTAATTTTAGTTATGTTCTTTTATAGTTTATGTTTTAAATATATATTAAGGATTTTTATGGATTAAATGCCATTGTGATGCTTAGGCTGCCCAACACAATGACAATTTATATTTTAAGGTTTAATACATATTTTAAAAGCACTTTATTCTACTACATTTATGTGTAAGTTAGTATTACTTTTAAAGGAAAGGAAGACTTGATAATAGAAAAGAAGAGCAGCACTTTTGAGCTCCAAAAGTGCCAAAATAAGAGGAGCGCAGTTTAACGTCATGTCTCGGGACATTAAAATTATTTTAATGTTGACTATTAGTTTCTATCTACAGTTTGTATTAGTATTTTATGGCTATTAAGTTACTTATTAAAAGTTTTAATGTAATTTTACTTTTAGATTAAACTATACATAGCTTTAGAATGTTTGGAGAAAATAGTTTACTTTAAATTTATTCCTAATTCTAGTTATGTTCTTTCTTAGTTTATGTATTAAATATATATTAAAATATTATTATGGATAAAATGCCATTGTATTGTTTAGGCTGTCCAACACAATGACATTTTAGATTTAAGGTTTAATACATATTTTAAAAGCATTTTATTCTACTACATTTATGTGTAAGTTAATATTACTTTTATAGAGGAGGAAGACATATGACGATTATTACTAATTAGTTACTTATTGAAAGTTTTAATGTAGTTTACTTTAAGATTAAACTATACATTGCTTTAAAATGTTAGGGGAAATAAATTAAACTTAAATTTATTCCTAATTTTAGTTATGTTCTTTTATAGTTTATGTTTTAAATATATATTAAGGATTTTTATGGATTAAATGCCATTGTGATGCTTAGGCTGCCCAACACAATGACATTTTAGATTTAAGGTTTAATACATATTTTAAAAGCACTTTATTCTACTACATTTATGTGTAAGTTAGTATTACTTTTAAAGAAAAGGAAGACTTGATAATAGAAAAGAAGAGCAGCACTTTTGAGCTCCAAAAGTGCCAAAATAAGAGGAGCGCAGTTTAACGTCATGTCTCGGGACATTAAAATTATTTTAATGTTGACTATTAGTTTCTATCTACAGTTTGTATTAGTATTTTATGGCTATTAAGTTACTTATTAAAAGTTTTAATGTAATTTTACTTTTAGATTAAACTATACATAGCTTTAGAATGTTTGGAGAAAATAGTTTACTTTAAATTTATTCCTAATTCTAGTTATGTTCTTTCTTAGTTTATGTATTAAATATATATTAAAATATTATTATGGATAAAATGCCATTGTATTGTTTAGGCTGTCCAACACAATGACATTTTAGATTTAAGGTTTAATACATATTTTAAAAGCATTTTATTCTACTACATTTATGTGTAAGTTAATATTACTTTTATAGAGGAGGAAGACATATGACGATTATTACTAATTAGTTACTTATTGAAAGTTTTAATGTAGTTTACTTTAAGATTAAACTATACATTGCTTTAAAATGTTAGGGGAAATAAGTTAAACTTAAATTTATTCCTAATTTTAGTTATGTTCTTTTATAGTTTATGTTTTAAATATATATTAAGGATTTTTATGGATTAAATGCCATTGTGATGCTTAGGCTGCCCAACACAATGACATTTTAGATTTAAGGTTTAATACATATTTTAAAAGCACTTTATTCTACTACATTTATGTGTAAGTTAGTATTACTTTTAAAGAAAAGGAAGACTTGATAATAGAAAAGAAGAGCAGCACTTTTGAGCTCCAAAAGTGCAAAAATAAGAGGAGTGCAGTTTAACGTCATGTCTCGGGACATTAAAATTATTTTAATGTTGACTATTAGTTTCTATCTACAGTTTGTATTAGTATTTTATGGCTATTAAGTTACTTATTAAAAGTTTTAATGTAATTTTACTTTTAGATTAAACTATACATAGCTTTAGAATGTTTGGAGAAAATAGTTTACCTTAAATTTATTCCTAATTCTAGTTATGTTCTTTTTTAGTTTATGTATTAAATATATATTAAAATATTATTATGGATAAAATGCCATTGTATTGTTTAGGCTGTCCAACACAATGACATTTTAGATTTAAGGTTTAATACATATTTTAAAAGCATTTTATTCTACTACATTTATGTGTAAGTTAATATTACTTTTATAGAGGAGGAAGACATATGACGATTATTACTAATTAGTTACTTATTGAAAGTTTTAATGTAGTTTACTTTAAGATTAAACTATACATTGCTTTAAAATGTTAGGGGAAATAAGTTAAACTTAAATTTATTCCTAATTTTAGTTATGTTCTTTTATAGTTTATGTTTTAAATATATATTAAGGATTTTTATGGATTAAATGCCATTGTGATGCTTAGGCTGCCCAACACAATGACATTTTAGATTTAAGGTTTAATACATATTTTAAAAGCACTTTATTCTACTACATTTATGTGTAAGTTAGTATTACTTTTAAAGGAAAGGAAGACTTGATAATAGAAAAGAAGAGCAGCACTTTTGAGCTCCAAAAGGGCCAAAATAAGAGGAGCGCAGTTTAACGTCATGTCTCGGGACATTAAAATTATTTTAATGTTGACTATTAGTTTCTATCTACAGTTTGTATTAGTATTTTATGGCTATTAAGTTACTTATTAAAAGTTTTAATGTAATTTTACTTTTAGATTAAACTATACATAGCTTTAGAATGTTTGGAGAAAATAGTTTACTTTAAATTTATTCCTAATTCTAGTTATGTTCTTTCTTAGTTTATGTATTAAATATATATTAAAATATTATTATGGATAAAATGCCATTGTATTGCTTAGGCTGTCCAACACAATGACATTTTAGATTTAAGGTTTAATACATATTTTAAAAGCATTTTATTCTACTACATTTATGTGTAAGTTAATATTACTTTTATAGAGGAGGAAGACATATGACGATTATTACTAATTAGTTACTTATTGAAAGTTTTAATGTAGTTTACTTTAAGATTAAACTATACATTGCTTTAAAATGTTAGGGGAAATAAGTTAAACTTAAATTTATTCCTAATTTTAGTTATGTTCTTTTATAGTTTATGTTTTAAATATATATTAAGGATTTTTATGGATTAAATGCCATTGTGATGCTTAGGCTGCCCAACACAATGACAATTTATATTTTAAGGTTTAATACATATTTTAAAAGCACTTTATTCTACTACATTTATGTGTAAGTTAGTATTACTTTTAAAGGAAAGGAAGACTTGATAATAGAAAAGAAGAGCAGCACTTTTGAGCTCCAAAAGTGCCAAAATAAGAGGAGCGCAGTTTAACGTCATGTTTTGGAGAGTCTGTTTCATTTTCTTGTTTCATGATCTGAACCAGAAAAGAATAGTTATAAATTTTAAAATAAATAGATATTTTTCTTGCACTAAAATAATTTTAGTTTGAAATATTGAGGTAACTAGTGTCTACAAATATTTAATTATATAATTTTTAAAATAAAAAAAAGGAAAATAACAAAAACATAAAGACTAAAAACATCTTAAAAATACTGGCAAACTAAAAGAAATAGAATTTTTTCTCAAAAAGTTTTAATAAAACGAAAGGATCAAACTAAACAATAAGAAAGCAAAATCAAAACAATCTAAGAGGCATGCTAAAACAATTCACAAACAAAAGAAGACATTTTATGAATGTTTAATAATGTTTAAATAACTTCACCTTAAAGGAAATGACACATTGACATGTAGAGTTTTAAAGAGCTCTTTTCACTTTCTTGTTTTTTGATCTGATACAGAATAGATAAGTTTTTGTGATAAAACAAAATAAAGATTTATTTGCACTTAGAGAATAATTTTATCTCAAAAGATTTTTAGTAAAATCATGGGGCTAACTAAAGTCTAAAAAAAAGAAGTTTAAAAAGTTATCCCATAGAGACTTTGCTTTCTATATAAGGGAAGGTAATGTTAAGGTCATCTTTTTAAATTTCCCAAAAGTCTATGACCAGGGTCTCATGTGGGTAGCACAACGACCAACTGCCTTTAATATCCCCAACTAAAGTCATGTACCCATGACAGTTGGGTAGACTCAGGGTTGCTCTAGGTTCTAAAACCATGCACTTAACAACTCAGTCACCATATCGTAAACTAGTGTCTACAAATATTTAAATATAATTTTCCTAGAATAAAGAAAGGGATCTCACCTGTTCTGCTTTCATACAAGAATATCTTCGACTGGAAACCTTTAGAAAAAAAACTTTCAACTAAAAGAATTAGATTTTTTCTCCAAAGGATTTAAACAAAAACTTAACTAAAACAATAAAAGTAAATAGACTTTATATTTAGATTAAACTGAAGATTGGTTCAATATTAAGTTATAGTAAAAATTTAATAAAATGTCATTTTATAAGGCAATGTTAATGGCAAACAATGACAATGTAGCTACTAAGCTATTAAGCTTTTCATTCTACTACATTTAGGTTTAAGTTAATGCTACATGTAGTATTAAATTTTATATATTTTACATCTACATTAAACCTGCACTTATTAACTAGTTTTATATTATTCTAACATTTTAGTTTAAATCTATATTTTTAAGCAAACAGAGGCATTGTTGACAGCAAACAATGACAATGTAGCTACTAGGGTATTAAGCTTTCAATTCTACAACATTTAGGTTTAAGTTAAACTACATTTAGAATTAAATTTTATATAGTCTACTTGTACTTTAAACCTCCATTCATTTACTAGTTTTATATTTTGCTAACATTTTAGTTATATTCTATGTATTTATTTCTACTACATTTGGGTGTAAGTTAATACTACATTTAGGTTTAAAATTATTATAATTTATGTCTACTTCTAACCTAAATATATTTACTAGTTTAATATTAGGCTAACATTTTAGTTTATTTTACATTTAGGGAGAAGATAGACATCTTGATGGAAAAGAAGAAAAGCACTTTTAAGCTCTAAAAGTGCCAAACAAAGAGGAGCACAGTTTAACGTCATGTCTCAGGACATTATAATTATTTTAATGTTTGCAATGATTTTATCTTAGTATTAACTTTTCTACTATAAGTTTTTCTACTATATTTAGGTGTAAGTTAATACTACATTTAGTTTTAAGGTAATATAGCTAATGTCTGCTTTAATCCTATATATATATTTACTTGTTTTTTTATTGTTAACATTTTAGTTTGAATCTATATTTTTAATCAAACAGAGGCATTGTTGTCAGCAAACAATGACAATGTAGCTACTAGGCTATTAAGCTTTAAATTTTACTACATTCAGGTTTAAATTAATACTACATTTAGTATTACATTTTATATATTTTACTTCTACATTAAACCTGCACTTATTAACTAGTTTTATATTATTCTAACATTTTAGTTTAAATCTCTATTTTTAAGCAAACAGAGGCATTGTTGACAGCAAACAATGACAATGTAGCTACTAGGCTATTAAGCTTTAAATTTTACTACATTCAGGTTTAAGTTAACACTACATTTAGTATTACATTTTATATATTTTACTTCTACATTAAACCTGCACTTATTAACTAGTTTTATATTATTCTAACATTTTAGTTTAAATCTCTATTTTTAAGCAAACAGAGGCAATGTTGACATCAAACAATGACAATGTAGCTACTAGGCTATTAAGCTTTTAATTCTACTACATTTAGGTTTAAGTTAATGCTACATGTAGTATTACATTTTATATATTTTATATCTTCATTAAACCTGAACTTATTTACTAGTTTTATATTATGCTAACATTTTAGTTTAAATCTATATTTTTAAGCAAACAGAGGCATTGTTGACAGCAAACAATGACAATGTAGCTACTAGGGTATTAAGCTTTCAATTCTACAACATTAAGGTTTAAGTTAAACTACATTTAGAATTAAATTTTGTATAGTCTCCTTGTACTTTAAACCTGAACTTATTTACTAGTTTTATATTTTGCTTACATTTTAGTTATATTCTATTTATTTATTTCTACTACATTTGGGTGTAAGTTAATACTACATTTAGGTTTAAAATTACTATAATTTATGTCTACTTCTAACCTAAATATATTTACTAGTTTAATATTAGGCTAACATTTTAGTTTATTTTACATTTAGGGAGAAGATAGACATCTTGATGGAAAAGAAGAAAAGCACTTTTAAGCTCTAAAAGTGCCAAACAAAGAGGAGCACAGTTTAACGTCATGTCTCAGGACATTATAATTATTTTAATGTTTGCAATGATTTTATCTTAGTATTAAGTTTTCTACTATAAGTTTTTCTACTATATTTAGGTGTAAGTTAATACTACATTTAGTTTTAAGGTAATATAGCTAATGTCTGCTTTAATCCTATATATATATTTACTTGTTTTTTTATTATGTTAACATTTTAGTTTGAATCTATATTTTTAAGCAAACAGAGGCATTGTTGACAGCAAACAATGACAATGTAGCTACTAGGCTATTAAGCTTTTAATTCTACTACATTTAGGTTTAAGTTAATGCTACATTTAGTATTACATTTTATATATTTTACATCTACATTAAACCTGCACTTATTAACTAGTTTTATATTATTCTAACATTTTAGTTTAAATCTCTATTTTTAAGCAAACAGAGGCATTGTTGACAGCAAACAATGACAATGTAGCTACTAGGGTATTAAGCTTTTATATCTACAACATTTAGGTTTAAGTTAAACTACATTTAGAATTAAATTTTATATAGTCTCCTTGTACTTTAAACCTGAACTTATTTACTAGTTTTATATTTTGCTAACATTTTAGTTATATTCTATGTATTTTATTCTACTACATTTGGGTGTAAGTTAATACTACATTTAGGTTTAAAATTACTATAATTTATGTCTACTTCTAACCTAAATATATTTACTAGTTTAATATTAGGCTAACATTTTAGTTTATTTTACATTTAGGGAGAAGATAGACATCTTGATGGAAAAGAAGAAAAGCACTTTTAAGCTCTAAAAGTGCCAAACAAAGAGGAGCACAGTTTAACGTCATGTCTCAGGACATTATAATTATTTTAATGTTTGCAATGATTTTATCTTAGTATTAAGTTTTCTACTATAAGTTTTTCTACTATATTTAGGTGTAAGTTAATACTACATTTAGTTTTAAGGTAATATAGCTAATGTCTGCTTTAATCCTATATATATATTTACTTGTTTTTTTATTATGCTAACATTTTAGTTTGAATTTCTATTTTTAAGCAAACAGAGGCATTGTTGTCAGCAAACAATGACAATGTAGCTACTAGGCTATTAAGCTTTAAATTTTACTACATTCAGGTTTAAGTTAACACTACATTTAGTATTACATTTTATATATTTTACTTCTACATTAAACCTGCACTTATTAACTAGTTTTATATTATTCTAACATTTTAGTTTAAATCTCTATTTTTAAGCAAACAGAGGCATTGTTGACAGCAAACAATGACAATGTAGCTACTAGGCTATTAAGCTTTAAATTTTACTACATTCAGGTTTAAGTTAATACTACATTTAGTATTATATTTTATATATTTTACATCTACATTAAACCTGCACTTATTAACTAGTTTTAGATTATTCTAACATTTTAGTTTAAATCTATATTTTTAAGCAAACAGAGGCATTGTTGACAGCAAACAATGACAATGTAGCTACTAGGCTATTAAGCTTTTAATTCTACTAAATTTAGGTTTAAGTTAATGCTACATGTAGTATTACATTTTATATATTTTATATCTTCATTAAACCTGAACTTATTTACTAGTTTTATATTATGCTAACATTTTAGTTTAAATCTCTATTTTTAAGCAAACAGAGGCATTGTTGACAGCAAACAATGACAATGTAGCTACTAGGGTATTAAGCTTTTAATTCTACAACATTTAGGTTTAAATTAAACTACATTTAGAATTAAATTTTATATAGTCTACTTGTACTTTAAACCTCCATTCATTTAGTAGTTTTATATTTTGCTAACATTTTAGTTATATTCTATGTATTTATTTCTACTACATTTGGGTGTAAGTTAATACTACATTTAGGTTTAAAATTACTATAATTTATGTCTACTTCTAACCTAAATATATTTACTAGTTTAATATTAGGCTAACATTTTAGTTTATTTTACATTTAGGGAGAAGATAGACATCTTGATGGAAAAGAAGAAAAGCACTTTTAAGCTCTAAAAGTGCCAAACAAAGAGGAGCACAGTTTAACGTCATGTCTCAGGACATTATAATTATTTTAATGTTTGCAATGATTTTATCTTAGTATTAAGTTTTCTACTATAAGTTTTTCTACTATATTTAGGTGTAAGTTAATACTACATTTAGTTTTAAGGTAATATAGCTAATGTCTGCTTGAATCCTATATATATATTTACTTGTTTTTTTATTATGTTAACATTTTAGTTTAAATCTATATTTTTAATCAAACAGAGGCATTGTTGTCAGCAAACAATGACAATGTAGCTACTAGGCTATTAAGCTTTAAATTTTACTACATTCAGGTTTAAATTAATACTACATTTAGTATTACATTTTATATATTTTACTTCTACATTAAACCTGCACTTATTAACTAGTTTTAGATTATTCTAACATTTTAGTTTAAATCTATATTTTTAAGCAAACAGAGGCATTGTCGACAGCAAACAATGACAATGTAGCTACTAGGCTATTAAGCTTTTAATTCTACTAAATTTAGGTTTAAGTTAATGCTACATGTAGTATTACATTTTATATATTTTATATCTTCATTAAACTTGAACTTATTTACTAGTTTTATATTATGCTAACATTTTAGTTTAAATCTCTATTTTTAAGCAAACAGAGGCATTGTTGACAGCAAACAATGACAATGTAGCTACTAGGGTATTAAGCTTTTAATTCTACAACATTTAGGTTTAAGTTAAACTACATTTAGAATTAAATTTTGTATAGTCTCCTTGTACTTTAAACCTGAACTTATTTACTAGTTTTATATTTTGCTAACATTTTAGTTATATTCTATGTATTTATTTCTACTACATTTTGGTGTAAGTTAATACTACATTTAGGTTTAAAATTACTATAATTTATGTCTACTTCTAACCTAAATATATTTACTAGTTTAATATTAGGCTAACATTTTAGTTTATTTTACATTTAGGGAGAAGATAGACATCTTGATGGAAAAGAAGAAAAGCACTTTTAAGCTCTAAAAGTGCCAAACAAAGAGGAGCACAGTTTAACGTCATGTCTCAGGACATTATAATTATTTTAATGTTTGCAATGATTTAATCTTAGTATTAACTTTTCTACTGTAAGTTTTTCTACTATATTTAGGTGTAAGTTAATACTACATTTAGTTTTAAGGTAATATAGCTAATGTCTGCTTTAATCCTATATATATATTTACTTGTTTTTTTATTATGCTAACATTTTAGTTTGAATTTCTATTTTTAAGCAAACAGAGGCATTGTTGTCAGCAAACAATGACAATGTAGCTACTAGGCTATTAAGCTTTAAATTTTACTACATTCAGGTTTAAGTTAACACTACATTTAGTATTACATTTTATATATTTTACTTCTACATTAAACCTGCACTTATTAACTAGTTTTATATTATTCTAACATTTTAGTTTAAATCTCTATTTTTAAGCAAACAGAGGCATTGTTGACAGCAAACAATGACAATGTAGCTACTAGGCTATTAAGCTTTAAATTTTACTACATTCAGGTTTAAGTTAATACTACATTTAGTATTATATTTTATATATTTTACATCTACATTAAACCTGCACTTATTAACTAGTTTTAGATTATTCTAACATTTTAGTTTAAATCTATATTTTTAAGCAAACAGAGGCATTGTTGACAGCAAACAATGACAATGTAGCTACTAGGCTATTAAGCTTTTAATTCTACTAAATTTAGGTTTAAGTTAATGCTACATGTAGTATTACATTTTATATATTTTATATCTTCATTAAACCTGAACTTATTTACTAGTTTTATATTATGCTAACATTTTAGTTTAAATCTCTATTTTTAAGCAAACAGAGGCATTGTTGACAGCAAACAATGACAATGTAGCTACTAGGGTATTAAGCTTTTAATTCTACAACATTTAGGTTTAAGTTAAACTACATTTAGAATTTAATTTTATATAGTCTCCTTGTACTTTAAACCTGAACTTATTTACTAGTTTTATATTTTGCTAACATTTTAGTTATATTCTATTTATTTATTTCTACTACATTTGGGTGTAAGTTAATACTACATTTAGGTTTAAAATTACTATAATTTATGTCTACTTCTAACCTAAATATATTTACTAGTTTAATATTAGGCTAACATTTTAGTTTATTTTACATTTAGGGAGAAGATAGACATCTTGATGGAAAAGAAGAAAAGCACTTTTAAGCTCTAAAAGTGCCAAACAAAGAGGAGCACAGTTTAACGTCATGTCTCAGGACATTATAATTATTTTAATGTTTGCAATGATTTTATCTTAGTATTAAGTTTTCTACTATAAGTTTTTCTACTATATTTAGGTGTAAGTTAATACTACATTTAGTTTTAAGGTAATATAGCTAATGTCTGCTTTAATCCTATATATATATTTACTTGTTTTTTTATTATGTTAACATTTTAGTTTGAATCTATATTTTTAATCAAACAGAGGCATTGTTGTCAGCAAACAATGACAATGTAGCTACTAGGCTATTAAGCTTTAAATTTTACTACATTCAGGTTTAAATTAATACTACATTTAGTATTACATTTTATATATTTTACTTCTACATTAAACCTGCACTTATTAACTAGTTTTATATTATTCTAACATTATAGTTTGAATCTCTATTTTTAAGCAAACAGAGGCTTTGTTGTCAGCAAACAATGACAATGTTACTACTAGGCTATTAAGCTTTAAATTTTACTACATTCAGGTTTAAGTTAATACTACATTTAGTATTACATTTTATATATTTTACTTCTACATTAAACCTGCACTTATTAACTAGTTTTATATTATTCTAACATTTTAGTTTAAATCTCTATTTTTAAGCAAACAGAGGCATTGTTGACAGCAAACAATGACAATGTAGCTACTAGGCTATTAAGCTTTAAATTTTACTACATTCAGGTTTAAATTAATACTACATTTAGTATTACATTTTATATATTTTATATCTTCATTAAACCTGAACTTATTTACTAGTTTTATATTATGCTAACATTTTAGTTTAAATCTCTATTTTAAAGCAAACAGAGGCATTGTTGACAGCAAACAATGACAATGTAGCTACTAGGGTATTAAGCTTTTAATTCTACAACATTTAGGTTTAAGTTAAACTACATTTAGAATTAAATTTTATATAGTCTCCTTGTACTTTAAACCTGAACTTATTTACTAGTTTTATATTTTGCTAACATTTTAGTTATATTCTATGTATTTTATTTTACTACATTTGGGTGTAAGTTAATACTACATTTAGGTTTAAAATTACTATAATTTATGTCTACTTCTAACCTAAATATATTTACTAGTTTAATATTAGGCTAACATTTTAGTTTATTTTACATTTAGGGAGAAGATAGACATCTTGATGGAAAAGAAGAAAAGCACTTTTAAGCTCTAAAAGTGCCAAACAAAGAGGAGCACAGTTTAACGTCATGTCTCAGGACATTATAATTATTTTAATGTTTGCAATGATTTTATCTTAGTATTAAGTTTTCTACTATAAGTTTTTCTACTATATTTAGGTGTAAGTTAATACTACATTTAGTTTTAAGGTAATATAGCTAATGTCTGCTTTAATCCTATATATATATTTACTTGTTTTTTTATTATGCTAACATTTTAGTTTGAATTTCTATTTTTAAGCAAACAGAGGCATTGTTGTCAGCAAACAATGACAATGTAGCTACTAGGCTATTAAACTTTAAATTTTACTACATTCAGGTTTAAGTTAACACTACATTTAGTATTACATTTTATATATTTTACTTCTACATTAAACCTGCACTTATTAACTAGTTTTATATTATTCTAACATTTTAGTTTAAATCTCTATTTTTAAGCAAACAGAGGCATTGTTGACAGCAAACAATGACAATGTAGCTACTAGGCTATTAAGCTTTAAATTTTACTACATTCAGGTTTAAGTTAATACTACATTTAGTATTATATTTTATATATTTTACATCTACATTAAACCTGCACTTATTAACTAGTTTTAGATTATTCTAACATTTTAGTTTAAATCTATATTTTTAAGCAAACAGAGGCATTGTTGACAGCAAACAATGACAATGTAGCTACAAGGCTATTAAGCTTTTAATTCTACTACATTTAGGTTTAAGTTAATGCTACATGTAGTATTACATTTTATATATTTTATATCTTCATTAAACCTGAACTTATTTACTAGTTTTATATTATGCTAACATTTTAGTTTAAATCTCTATTTTTAAGCAAACAGAGGCATTGTTGACAGCAAACAATGACAATGTAGCTACTAGGGTATTAAGCTTTTAATTCTACAACATTTAGGTTTAAGTTAAACTACATTTAGAATTAAATTTTATATAGTCTCCTTGTACTTTAAACCTGAACTTATTTACTAGTTTTATATTTTGCTAACATTTTAGTTATATTCTATGTATTTTATTCTACTACATTTGGGTGTAAGTTAATACTACATTTAGGTTTAAAATTACTATAATTTATGTCTACTTCTAACCTAAATATATTTACTAGTTTAATATTAGGCTAACATTTTAGTTTATTTTACATTTAGGGAGAAGATAGACATCTTGATGGAAAAGAAGAAAAGCACTTTTAAGCTCTAAAAGTGCCAAACAAAGAGGAGCACAGTTTAACGTCATGTCACAGGACATTATAATTATTTTAATGTTTGCAATGATTTTATCTTAGTATTAACTTTTCTACTATAAGTTTTTCTACTATATTTAGGTGTAAGTTAATACTACATTTAGTTTTAAGGTAATATAGCTAATGTCTGCTTTAATCCTATATATATATTTACTTGTTTTTTTATTATGCTAACATTTTAGTTTGAATTTCTATTTTTAAGCAAACAGAGGCATTGTTGTCAGCAAACAATGACAATGTAGCTACTAGGCTATTAAGCTTTAAATTTTACTACATTCAGGTTTAAGTTAACACTACATTTAGTATTACATTTTATATATTTTACTTCTACATTAAACCTGCACTTATTAACTAGTTTTATATTATTCTAACATTTTAGTTTAAATCTCTATTTTTAAGCAAACAGAGGCATTGTTGACAGCAAACAATGACAATGTAGCTACTAGGCTATTAAGCTTTAAATTTTACTCCATTCAGGTTTAAGTTAATACTACATTTAGTATTATATTTTATATATTTTACATCTACATTAAACCTGCACTTATTAACTAGTTTTAGATTATTCTAACATTTTAGTTTAAATCTATATTTTTAAGCAAACAGAGGCATTGTTGACAGCAAACAATGACAATGTAGCTACTAGGCTATTAAGCTTTTAATTCTACTACATTTAGGTTTAAGTTAATGCTACATGTAGTATTACATTTTATATATTTTATATCTTCATTAAACCTGAACTTATTTACTAGTTTTATATTATGCTAACATTTTAGTTTAAATCTCTATTTTTAAGCAAACAGAGGCATTGTTGACAGCAAACAATGACAATGTAGCTACTAGGGTATTAAGCTTTTAATTCTACAACATTTAGGTTTAAGTTAAACTACATTTAGAATTAAATTTTATATAGTCTCCTTGTACTTTAAACCTGAACTTATTTACTAGTTTTATATTTTGCTAACATTTTAGTTATATTCTATGTATTTTATTCTACTACATTTGGGTGTAAGTTAATACTACATTTAGGTTTAAAATTACTATAATTTATGTCTACTTCTAACCTAAATATATTTACTAGTTTAATATTAGGCTAACATTTTAGTTTATTTTACATTTAGGGAGAAGATAGACATTTTGATGGAAAAGAAGAAAAGCACTTTTAAGCTCTAAAAGTGCCAAACAAAGAGGAGCACAGTTTAACGTCATGTCTCAGGACATTATAATTATTTTAATGTTTGCAATGATTTTATCTTAGTATTAAGTTTTCTACTATAAGTTTTTCTACTATATTTAGGTGTAAGTTAATACTACATTTAGTTTTAAGGTAATATAGCTAATGTCTGCTTTAATCCTATATATATATTTACTTGTTTTTTTATTATGCTAACATTTTAGTTTGAATTTCTATTTTTAAGCAAACAGAGGCATTGTTGTCAGCAAACAATGACAATGTAGCTACTAGGCTATTAATCTTTTAATTCTACTAAATTTAGGTTTAAGTTAATGCTACATGTAGTATTACATTTTATATATTTTATATCTTCATTAAACCTGAACTTATTTACTAGTTTTATATTATGCTAACATTTTAGTTTAAATCTCTATTTTTAAGCAAACAGAGGCATTGTTGACAGCAAACAATGACAATGTAGCTACTAGGGTATTAAGCTTTTAATTCTACAACATTTAGGTTTAAGTTAAACTACATTTAGAATTAAATTTTATATAGTCTACTTGTACTTTAAACCTCCATTCATTTAGTAGTTTTATATTTTGCTAACATTTTAGTTATATTCTATGTATTTATTTCTACTACATTTGGGTGTAAGTTAATACTACATTTAGGTTTAAAATTACTATAATTTAGGTCTACTTCTAACCTAAATATATTTACTAGTTTAATATTAGGCTAACATTTTAGTTTATTTTACATTTAGGGAGAAGATAGACATCTTGATGGAAAAGAAGAAAAGCACTTTTAAGCTCTAAAAGTGCCAAACAAAGAGGAGCACAGTTTAACGTCATGTCTCAGGACATTATAATTATTTTAATGTTTGCAATGATTTTATCTTAGTATTAACTTTTCTACTATAAGTTTTTCTACTATATTTAGGTGTAAGTTAATACTACATTTAGTTTTAAGGTAATATAGCTAATGTCTGCTTTAATCCTATATATATATTTACTTGTTTTTTTATTATGCTAACATTTTAGTTTGAATTTCTATTTTTAAGCAAACAGAGGCATTGTTGTCAGCAAACAATGACAATGTAGCTACTAGGCTATTAAGCTTTAAATTTTACTACATTCAGGTTTAAGTTAACACTACATTTAGTATTACATTTTATATATTTTACATCTACATTAAACCTGCACTTATTAACTAGTTTTAGATTATTCTAACATTTTAGTTTAAATCTATATTTTTAAGCAAACAGAGGCATTGTTGACAGCAAACAATGACAATGTAGCTACTAGGCTATTAAGCTTTTAATTCTACTACATTTAGGTTTAAGTTAATGCTACATGTAGAATAACATTTTATATATTTTATATCTTCATTAAACCTGAACTTATTTACTAGTTTTGTATTATGCTAACATTTTAGTTTAAATCTCTATTTTTAAGCAAACAGAGGCATTGTTGACAGCAAACAATGACAATGTAGCTACTAGGGTATTAAGCTTTTAATTCTACAACATTTAGGTTTAAGTTAAACTACATTTAGAATTAAATTTTGTATAGTCTCCTTGTACTTTAAACCTGAACTTATTTACTAGTTTTATATTTTGCTAACATTTTAGTTATATTCTATTTATTTATTTCTACTACATTTGGGTGTAAGTTAATACTACATTTAGGTTTAAAATTACTATAATTTATGTCTACTTCTAATCTAAATATATTTACTAGTTTAATATTAGGCTAACATTTTAGTTTATTTTACATTTAGGGAGAAGATAGACATCTTGATGGAAAAGAAGAAAAGCACTTTTAAGCTCTAAAAGTGCCAAACAAAGAGGAGCACAGTTTAACGTCATGTCTCAGGACATTATAATTATTTTAATGTTTGCAATGATTTTATCTTAGTATTAAGTTTTCTACTATAAGTTTTTCTACTATATTTAGGTGTAAGTTAATACTACATTTAGTTTTAAGGTAATATAGCTAATGTCTGCTTTAATCCTATATATATATTTACTTGTTTTTTTATTATGCTAACATTTTAGTTTGAATTTCTATTTTTAAGCAAACAGAGGCATTGTTGTCAGCAAACAATGACAATGTAGCTACTAGGCTATTAATCTTTTAATTCTACTAAATTTAGGTTTAAGTTAATGCTACATGTAGTATTACATTTTATATATTTTATATCTTCATTAAACCTGAACTTATTTACTAGTTTTATATTATGCTAACATTTTAGTTTAAATCTCTATTTTTAAGCAAACAGAGGCATTGTTGACAGCAAACAATGACAATGTAGCTACTAGGGTATTAAGCTTTTAATTCTACAACATTTAGGTTTAAGTTAAACTACATTTAGAATTAAATTTTATATAGTCTACTTGTACTTTAAACCTCCATTCATTTAGTAGTTTTATATTTTGCTAACATTTTAGTTATATTCTATGTATTTATTTCTACTACATTTGGGTGTAAGTTAATACTACATTTAGGTTTAAAATTACTATAATTTATGTCTACTTCTAACCTAAATATATTTACTAGTTTAATATTAGGCTAACATTTTAGTTTATTTTACATTTAGGGAGAAGATAGACATCTTGATGGAAAAGAAGAAAAGCACTTTTAAGCTCTAAAAGTGCCAAACAAAGAGGAGCACAGTTTAACGTCATGTCTCAGGACATTATAATTATTTTAATGTTTGCAATGATTTTATCTTAGTATTAAGTTTTCTACTATAAGTTTTTCTACTATATTTAGGTGTAAGTTAATACTACATTTAGTTTTAAGGTAATATAGCTAATGTCTGCTTTAATCCTATATATATATTTACTTGTTTTTTTATTATGCTAACATTTTAGTTTGAATTTCTATTTTTAAGCAAACAGAGGCATTGTTGTCAGCAAACAATGACAATGTAGCTACTAGGCTATTAAGCTTTAAATTTTACTACATTCAGGTTTAAGTTAACACTACATTTAGTATTACATTTTATATATTTTACATCTACATTAAACCTGCACTTATTAACTAGTTTTAGATTATTCTAACATTTTAGTTTAAATCTATATTTTTAAGCAAACAGAGGCATTGTTGACAGCAAACAATGACAATGTAGCTACTAGGCTATTAAGCTTTTAATTCTACTACATTTAGGTTTAAGTTAATGCTACATGTAGTATTACATTTTATATATTTTATATCTTCATTAAACCTGAACTTATTTACTAGTTTTATATTATGCTAACATTTTAGTTTAAATCTCTATTTTTAAGCAAACAGAGGCATTGTTGACAGCAAACAATGACAATGTAGCTACTAGGGTATTAAGCTTTTAATTCTACAACATTTAGGTTTAAGTTAAACTACATTTAGAATTAAATTTTATATAGTCTCCTTGTACTTTAAACCTGAACTTATTTACTAGTTTTATATTTTGCTAACATTTTAGTTATATTCTATGCATTTTATTCTACTACATTTGGGTGTAAGTTAATACTACATTTAGGTTTAAAATTACTATAATTTATGTCTACTTCTAACCTAAATATATTTACTAGTTTAATATTAGGCTAACATTTTAGTTTATTTTACATTTAGGGAGAAGATAGACATCTTGATGGAAAAGAAGAAAAGCACTTTTAAGCTCTAAAAGTGCCAAACAAAGAGGAGCACAGTTTAACGTCATGTCTCAGGACATTATAATTATTTTAATGTTTGCAATGATTTTATCTTAGTATTAACTTTTCTACTATAAGTTTTTCTACTATATTTAGGTGTCAGTTAATACTACATTTAGTTTTAAGGTAATATAGCTAATGTCTGCTTTAATCTT
This sequence comes from Biomphalaria pfeifferi, assembly GCA_030265305.1. Classification (NCBI taxonomy): domain Eukaryota; kingdom Metazoa; phylum Mollusca; class Gastropoda; family Planorbidae; genus Biomphalaria; species Biomphalaria pfeifferi. The sequence goes on from JASAOG010000022.1 coordinate 5,706,848, forward strand.
ATATATATATTTACTTGTTTTTTTATTATGCTAACATTTTAGTTTGAATTTCTATTTTTAAGCAAACAGAGGCATTGTTGTCAGCAAACAATGACAATGTAGCTACTAGGCTATTAAGCTTTAAATTTTACTACATTCAGGTTTAAGTTAACACTACATTTAGTATTACATTTTATATATTTTACTTCTACATTAAACCTGCACTTATTAACTAGTTTTATATTATTCTAACATTTTAGTTTAAATCTCTATTTTTAAGCAAACAGAGGCATTGTTGACAGCAAACAATGACAATGTAGCTACTAGGCTATTAAGCTTTAAATTTTACTACATTCAGGTTTAAGTTAATGCTACATTTAGTATTACATTTTATATATTTTACATCTACATTAAACCTGCACTTATTAACTAGTTTTAGATTATTCTAACATTTTAGTTTAAATCTATATTTTTAAGCAAACAGAGGCATTGTTGACAGCAAACAATGACAATGTAGCTACTAGGCTATTAAGCTTTTAATTCTACTAAATTTAGGTTTAAGTTAATGCTACATGTAGTATTACATTTTATATATTTTATATCTTCATTAAACCTGAACTTATTTACTAGTTTTATATTATGCTAACATTTTAGTTTAAATCTCTATTTTTAAGCAAACAGAGGCATTGTTGACAGCAAACAATGACAATGTAGCTACTAGGGTATTAAGCTTTTAATTCTACAACATTTAGGTTTAAGTTAAACTACATTTAGAATTTAATTTTATATAGTCTACTTGTACTTTAAACCTCTATTCATTTAGTAGTTTTTATTTTGCTAACATTTTAGTTACATTCTATGTATTTATTTCTACTACATTTGGGTGTAAGTTAATACTACATTTAGGTTTAAAATTACTATAATTTATGTCTACTTCTAACCTAAATATATTTACTAGTTTAATATTAGGCTAACATTTTAGTTTATTTTACATTTAGGGAGAAGATAGACATCTTGATGGAAAAGAAGAAAAGCACTTTTAAGCTCTAAAAGTGCCAAACAAAGAGGAGCACAGTTTAACGTCATGTCTCAGGACATTATAATTATTTTAATGTTTGCAATGATTTTATCTTAGTATTAAGTTTTCTACTATAAGTTTTTCTACTATATTTAGGTGTAAGTTAATACTACATTTAGTTTTAAGGTAATATAGCTAATGTCTGCTTTAATCCTATATATATATTTACTTGTTTTTTTATTATGCTAACATTTTAGTTTGAATTTCTATTTTTAAGCAAACAGAGGCATTGTTGTCAGCAAACAATGACAATGTAGCTACTAGGCTATTAAGCTTTAAATTTTACTACATTCAGGTTTAAGTTAACACTACATTTAGTATTACATTTTATATATTTTACTTCTACATTAAACCTGCACTTATTAACTAGTTTTATATTATTCTAACATTTTAGTTTAAATCTCTATTTTTAAGCAAACAGAGGCATTGTTGACAGCAAACAATGACAATGTAGCTACTAGGCTATTAAGCTTTAAATTTTACTACATTCAGGTTTAAGTTAATACTACATTTAGTATTATATTTTATATATTTTACATCTACATTAAACCTGCACTTATTAACTAGTTTTAGATTATTCTAACATTTTAGTTTAAATCTATATTTTTAAGCAAACAGAGGCATTGTTGTCAGCAAACAATGACAATGTAGCTACTAGGCTATTAAGCTTTTAATTCTACTACATTTAGGTTTAAGTTAATGCTACATGTAGTATTACATTTTATATATTTTATATCTTCATTAAACCTGAACTTATTTACTAGTTTTATATTATGCTAACATTTTAGTTTAAATCTCTATTTTTAAGCAAACAGAGGCATTGTTGACAGCAAACAATGACAATGTAGCTACTAGGGTATTAAGCTTTTAATTCTACAACATTTAGGTTTAAGTTAAACTACATTTAGAATTAAATTTTATATAGTCTCCTTGTACTTTAAACCTGAACTTATTTACTAGTTTTATATTTTGCTAACATTTTAGTTATATTCTATGCATTTTATTCTACTACATTTGGGTGTAAGTTAATACTACATTTAGGTTTAAAATTACTATAATTTATGTCTACTTCTAACCTAAATATATTTACTAGTTTAATATTAGGCTAACATTTTAGTTTATTTTACATTTAGGGAGAAGATAGACATCTTGATGGAAAAGAAGAAAAGCACTTTTAAGCTCTAAAAGTGCCAAACAAAGAGGAGCACAGTTTAACGTCATGTCTCAGGACATTATAATTATTTTAATGTTTGCAATGATTTTATCTTAGTATTAAGTTTTCTACTATAAGTTTTTCTACTATATTTAGGTGTAAGTTAATACTACATTTAGTTTTAAGGTAATATAGCTAATGTCTGCTTTAATCCTATATATATATTTACTTGTTTTTTTATTATGCTAACATTTTAGTTTGAATTTCTATTTTTAAGCAAACAGAGGCATTGTTGTCAGCAAACAATGACAATGTAGCTACTAGGCTATTAAGCTTTAAATTTTACTACATTCAGGTTTAAGTTAACACTACATTTAGTATTACATTTTATATATTTTACTTCTACATTAAACCTGCACTTATTAACTAGTTTTATATTATTCTAACATTTTAGTTTAAATCTCTATTTTTAAGCAAACAGAGGCATTGTTGACAGCAAACAATGACAATGTAGCTACTAGGCTATTAAGCTTTAAATTTTACTACATTCAGGTTTAAGTTAATACTACATTTAGTATTATATTTTATATATTTTACATCTACATTAAACCTGCACTTATTAACTAGTTTTAGATTATTCTAACATTTTAGTTTAAATCTATATTTTTAAGCAAACAGAGGCATTGTTGTCAGCAAACAATGACAATGTAGCTACTAGGCTATTAAGCTTTTAATTCTACTACATTTAGGTTTAAGTTAATGCTACATGTAGTATTACATTTTATATATTTTATATCTTCATTAAACCTGAACTTATTTACTAGTTTTATATTATGCTAACATTTTAGTTTAAATCTCTATTTTTAAGCAAACAGAGGCATTGTTGACAGCAAACAATGACAATGTAGCTACTAGGGTATTAAGCTTTTAATTCTACAACATTTAGGTTTAAGTTAAACTACATTTAGAATTAAATTTTATATAGTCTCCTTGTACTTTAAACCTGAACTTATTTACTAGTTTTATATTTTGCTAACATTTTAGTTATATTCTATGCATTTTATTCTACTACATTTGGGTGTAAGTTAATACTACATTTAGGTTTAAAATTACTATAATTTATGTCTACTTCTAACCTAAATATATTTACTAGTTTAATATTAGGCTAACATTTTAGTTTATTTTACATTTAGGGAGAAGATAGACATCTTGATGGAAAAGAAGAAAAGCACTTTTAAGCTCTAAAAGTGCCAAACAAAGAGGAGCACAGTTTAACGTCATGTCTCAGGACATTATAATTATTTTAATGTTTGCAATGATTTTATCTTAGTATTAACTTTTCTACTATAAGTTTTTCTACTATATTTAGGTGTAAGTTAATACTACATTTAGTTTTAAGGTAATATAGCTAATGTCTGCTTTAATCCTATATATATATTTACTTGTTTTTTTATTATGCTAACATTTTAGTTTGAATTTCTATTTTTAAGCAAACAGAGGCATTGTTGTCAGCAAACAATGACAATGTAGCTACTAGGCTATTAAGCTTTAAATTTTACTACATTCAGGTTTAAGTTAACACTACATTTAGTATTACATTTTATATATTTTACTTCTACATTAAACCTGCACTTATTAACTAGTTTTATATTATTCTAACATTTTAGTTTAAATCTCTATTTTTAAGCAAACAGAGGCATTGTTGACAGCAAACAATGACAATGTAGCTACTAGGCTATTAAGCTTTAAATTTTACTACATTCAGGTTTAAGTTAAACTACATTTAGAATTAAATTTTATATAGTCTACTTGTACTTTAAACCTCCATTCATTTAGTAGTTTTTATTTTGCTAACATTTTAGTTATATTCTATGTATTTATTTCTACTACATTTGGGTGTAAGTTAATACTACATTTAGGTTTAAAATTACTATAATTTATGTCTACTTCTAACCTAAATATATTTACTAGTTTAATATTAGGCTAACATTTTAGTTTATTTTACATTTAGGGAGAAGATAGACATCTTGATGGAAAAGAAGAAAAGCACTTTTAAGCTCTAAAAGTGCCAAACAAAGAGGAGCACAGTTTAACATCATGTCTCAGGACATTATAATTATTTTAATGTTTGCAATGATTTTATCTTAGTATTAACTTTTCTACTATAAGTTTTTCTACTATATTTAGGTGTCAGTTAATACTACATTTAGTTTTAAGGTAATATAGCTAATGTCTGCTTTAATCCTATATATATATTTACTTGTTTTTTTATTATGCTAACATTTTAGTTTGAATTTCTATTTTTAAGCAAACAGAGGCATTGTTGTCAGCAAACAATGACAATGTAGCTACTAGGCTATTAAGCTTTAAATTTTACTACATTCAGGTTTAAGTTAACACTACATTTAGTATTACATTTTATATATTTTACTTCTACATTAAACCTGCACTTATTAACTAGTTTTATATTATTCTAACATTTTAGTTTAAATCTCTATTTTTAAGCAAACAGAGGCATTGTTGACAGCAAACAATGACAATGTAGCTACTAGGCTATTAAGCTTTAAATTTTACTACATTCAGGTTTAAGTTAATACTACATTTAGTATTATATTTTATATATTTTACATCTACATTAAACCTGCACTTATTAACTAGTTTTAGATTATTCTAACATTTTAGTTTAAATCTATATTTTTAAGCAAACAGAGGCATTGTTGACAGCAAACAATGACAATGTAGCTACTAGGCTATTAAGCTTTTAATTCTACTACATTTAGGTTTAAGTTAATGCTACATGTAGTATTACATTTTATATATTTTATATCTTCATTAAACCTGAACTTATTTACTAGTTTTATATTATGCTAACATTTTAGTTTAAATCTCTATTTTTAAGCAAACAGAGGCATTGTTGACAGCAAACAATGACAATGTAGCTACTAGGGTATTAAGCTTTTAATTCTACAACATTTAGGTTTAAGTTAAACTACATTTAGAATTAAATTTTATATAGTCTACTTGTACTTTAAACCTCCATTCATTTACTAGTTTTATATTTTGCTAACATTTTAGTTATATTCTATGTATTTATTTCTACTACATTTGGGTGTAAGTTAATACTACATTTAGGTTTAAAATTACTATAATTTATGTCTACTTCTAACCTAAATATATTTACTAGTTTAATATTAGGCTAACATTTTAGTTTATTTTACATTTAGGGAGAAGATAGACATCTTGATGGAAAAGAAGAAAAGCACTTTTAAGCTCTAAAAGTGCCAAACAAAGAGGAGCACAGTTTAACGTCATGTCTCAGGACATTATAATTATTTTAATGTTTGCAATGATTTTATCTTAGTATTAACTTTTCTACTATAAGTTTTTCTACTATATTTAGGTGTAAGTTAATACTACATTTAGTTTTAAGGTAATATAGCTAATGTCTGCTTTAATCCTATATATATATTTACTTGTTTTTTTATTATGTTAACATTTTAGTTTTAATCTATATTTTAAATCAAACAGAGGCATTGTTGTCAGCAAACAATGACAATGTAGCTACTAGGCTATTAAGCTTTAAATTTTACTACATTCAGGTTTAAATTAATACTACATTTAGTATTACATTTTATATATTTTACTTCTACATTAAACCTGCACTTATTAACTAGTTTTATATTATTCTAACATTTTAGTTTAAATCTCTATTTTTAAGCAAACAGAGGCATTGTTGACAGCAAACAATGACAATGTAGCTACTAGGCTATTAAGCTTTAAATTTTACTACATTCAGGTTTAAGTTAAACTACATTTAGAATTAAATTTTATATAGTCTACTTGTACTTTAAACCTCCATTCATTTAGTAGTTTTTATTTTGCTAACATTTTAGTTATATTCTATGTATTTATTTCTACTACATTTGGGTGTAAGTTAATACTACATTTAGGTTTAAAATTACTATAATTTATGTCTACTTCTAACCTAAATATATTTACTAGTTTAATATTAGGCTAACATTTTAGTTTATTTTACATTTAGGGAGAAGATAGACATCTTGATGGAAAAGAAGAAAAGCACTTTTAAGCTCTAAAAGTGCCAAACAAAGAGGAGCACAGTTTAACGTCATGTCTCAGGACATTATAATTATTTTAATGTTTGCAATGATTTTATCTTAGTATTAACTTTTCTACTATAAGTTTTTCTACTATATTTAGGTGTAAGTTAATACTACATTTAGTTTTAAGGTAATATAGCTAATGTCTGCTTTAATCCTATATATACATTTACTTGTTTTTTTATTACACTAACATTTTAGTTTGAATTTCTATTTTTAAGCAAACAGAGGCATTGTTGTCAGCAAACAATGACAATGTAGCTACTAGGCTATTAAGCTTTAAATTTTACTACATTCAGGTTTAAGTTAACACTACATTTAGTATTACATTTTATATATTTTACTTCTACATTAAACCTGCACTTATTAACTAGTTTTATATTATGCTAACATTTTAGTTTAAATCTCTATTTTTAAGCAAACAGAGGCATTGTTGACAGCAAACAATGACAATGTAGCTACTAGGCTATTAAGCTTTCAATTCTACTACATTTAGGTTTAAGTTAATGCTACATTTAGTATTACATTTTATATATTTTACATCTACATTAAACCTGCACTTATTAACTAGTTTTAGATTATTCTAACATTTTAGTTTAAATCTATATTTTTAAGCAAACAGAGGCATTGTTGACAGCAAACAATGACAATGTAGCTACTAGGGTATTAAGCTTTCAATTCTACAACATTAAGGTTTAAGTTAAACTACATTTAGAATTAAATTTTATATAGTCTCCTTGTACTTTAAACCTGAACTTATTTACTAGTTTTATATTTTGCTAACATTTTAGTTATATTCTATTTATTTATTTCTACTACATTTGGGTGTAAGTTAATACTACATTTAGGTTTAAAATTACTATAATTTATGTCTACTTCTAACCTAAATATATTTACTAGTTTAATATTAGGCTAACATTTTAGTTTATTTTACATTTAGGGAGAAGATAGACATCTTGATGGAAAAGAAGAAAAGCACTTTTAAGCTCTAAAAGTGCCAAACAAAGAGGAGCACAGTTTAACGTCATGTCTCAGGACATTATAATTATTTTAATGTTTGCAATGATTTTATCTTAGTATTAAGTTTTCTACTATAAGTTTTTCTACTATATTTAGGTGTAAGTTAATACTACATTTAGTTTTAAGGTAATATAGCTAATGTCTGCTTTAATCCTATATATATATATTTACTTGTTTTTTTATTATGCTAACATTTTAGTTTGAATTTCTATTTTTAAGCAAACAGAGGCATTGTTGACAGCAAACAATGACAATGTAGCTACTAGGGTATTAAGCTTTTAATTCTACAACATTTAGGTTTAAGTTAAACTACATTTAGAATTAAATTTTATATAGTCTACTTGTACTTTAAACCTGAACTTATTTACTAGTTTTATATTTTGCTAACATTTTAGTTATATTCTATGTATTTATTTCTACTACATTTGGGTGTAAGTTAATACTACATTTAGGTTTAAAATTACTATAATTTATGTCTACTTCTAACCTAAATATATTTACTAGTTTAATATTAGGCTAACATTTTAGTTTATTTTACATTTAGGGAGAAGATAGACATCTTGATGGAAAAGAAGAAAAGCACTTTTAAGCTCTAAAAGTGCCAAACAAAGAGGAGCACAGTTTAACGTCATGTCTCAGGACATTATAATTATTTAGGTTTAAGTTAATGCTACATGTAGTATTACATTTTATATCTACATTAAACCTGAACTTATTTACAAGTTTTATATTATGCTAACATTTTAGTTTAAATCTCTATTTTTAAGCAAACAGAGGCATTGTTGACAGCAAACAATGACAATGTAGCTACTAGCTACTATTTTTTTCCACAGTAAATAATATTTGTTACATTTTATTATTCTTTAGTCTGATGCTTGCTTATTGATTTAAATGTTTATGTTAATTTTATAATTTGATGAAATATTTAGTGTAGACTTTATTAAATATTGCTTTTATATTGAAATTAATATGATTAAATGGGATATTATTATGCAACTTAATTTTCCACTCCACTAGACGTATGAGCAATCACAACACAAGCCCTTGAGCTAAAAAAAAAAAAATAACACAGTATAAAACTAATAAAAGCATATAAAACAAGCAATATATTTTACCATGATATAAACAAGCTAAAGAAATAATAATTTAATACATTATAATTAATGACATTTTTAGAGTGACATAGATTAATATTTATTACATAGTTTAATATAATTAACTCTTTCTCTCAAAATTATTTTCAACGTTCCAACGGAATTATTCATTATGCTAATTTATATTTCCCTACCCTGTTATGATAAACTTTAAAAATTAATATAGAAATATATAGCCTTTTTTAATCCCAACTTTTTAAAACCATTTTTTTGTTTTGTTAAAACACAATGAATATGGGAAAAAGAAAATTTTTTCCAAACCTCAAGATTTATTTTTAAGCAATTAAAAGTATCTTGTAATGAAAGATAACACGAAAACTGATTTGTTATGCATAGACGTTAATATTGTTGATTAGGTTGCAGAACAGAGTAAAATCAACGATAATATCGTTGATTAGGAGAGAAAGAGTTAATGTATATAACTTTAATAAAACTATTAATTTTCTTAAAATATATTTCATAACTTAGCATTTCATAACCACAATAGTACAATTAGCTTATAATATAATATTTAATTGTTTAAAATAAACTCTTAATAATACTGTGATCAAAATGTAATTGTTTTTATACTTGACATTATGATTATATATTAGATACTAAGCCCTGCGAAACTGCTTTTACTAACAGGTGAAGGGGTGAATAACTGGCACACAAAACTGTAATGTATGGATGTTATGGGCTGTCTCTGACAGTTGAGAGGTCTTCACGCCTGATGGATCAACTACTGGCCTGTGTCAGTTAGGTGATAAATTTCCCATAGCCTGCTTTCTTTAACAGGTGCTTAGAGCTTAGTTTAAAACAACAAGTAGGCTGAAAACTTGCACCAAGCAAAAAAGGAAGAAAAAATCAAATCAAAAAGAAAAACCCATGTCATGCAATTGGCCACATGGAAAGTCAGAACAATGTGTCCTGTTCTAACTGATGATCTTCAGCAGATTGACAACGCAAGGGGAAGACAGCAATTATATACAACAAGCTGAAAAGATTACACATTGATATTGCAGCTCTGCAAGAAAACTTACTGGCTTACTACACATCAACATCTGGAAAAGTTACTCTAATTAGTGCCTATGCCCCTGCACTATATTCACTTCAAGAGGACAAATACAAATTTTACAAAGACCTTAAAGAAGCCATTGCGAACATTCCTCAAAAAGAGCACATGGTCTTTCAAGGTGACTTCAATGCAAGAGTAGGATCAGACCACACTATCTGGCCGAATTGCTGGTTTTTTGTAATCAGAAGGCTGAATGAAAACAGAAAAAGGCTGCTTGAATTCTGCACATACCATAAGCTCTGCATTACCAACAAATATTTCAGGACAAAACCACAGCACTGTGTCTCATGGAGGCATACTAGGTCTGGGCACTGGCACCAGCTGGATATGATACTGACACGGAAAAGAGACATTCGAAATATACTGCTGACACACAGCTGTGGATTGTCAGTACAAGAGTTCAGGACAATATTTTAAAGAGTTTTTTAAAGTGTTTAAACTTACTTGTTTTTGTTTGGATCAGATAATGTAAGCCTAAGTAAGATTTTTTTTTTTTTAAATCTAGCTGCAAGGGACTAGTTAAATCTTGACTGTAAATTTAAGCTAATATTTCAGATATTGCTCAAATTTGAGATATTGCTCAAGAGTGTGCAATAATTTCATGTTTATTAATGTTTGTTTAATACAAAAGTAATATTTTTTTTAAAGATAACATTTTAACATTATGTAAAAATTAAGTTTCAAAATGCACATTTTTCTAATACACTAAATTAAATTGTGTTAATTAAAATGTTCAAAGTGATTGTTATTAAACTACTATGTTTTAACTAAGTTTGATAAAAACCATTTTAGAAAATGAACATACAAGGTATGTTTCAGACATGCTTCTTTTACCTATTATGGACCTAATAATTAGACTAAATTTCATCTGGTACTTCTACATCAGACAAACAATAGTTCATTCCCAAATTATTTAACAAGTACAACTATTTAGCTTAAAGCATCCTTATTATTAGTTAGTTACTGCTTTTATAATGAAATAGTTTCTCCATGATGTTAAGAGCTAACTAAATCTGGTACTATAATGGTTTCTTAAACATATTGGAGTTTTTCAGTAGTAAGGCTAAATGGAAATACAAATTTCAGCCCATTAAAACATTAAAAAATCTGATACTTGTACTCAAGATATATAGTACTATCCCTAAAGATTAACAAATTTATGTACTAGTTATAATCTACATTTTCAAATGTCCAAATCACTGCTGTATTAACAAAAGAGATCTGTGGTACTACTAAATAATATGTAAAATACAAACTGTCAATTAAAATGCAAACTAAATTTGGTACTTGTACCTCTGATAAACAGTATATTCCAAACAATTAACAAGTTAATGTAAACCTAGTTATTAATTTAGTTTCCAATGTAAGCTATTACTACCTAAATAAATGGAAGGTATCTGTGGTATTGCTAATTAATATATATATATTTATATATATATATATATATTTGAATATTGAATACTTAAATACAAACTAAATTTGGTACTGGTACATCTGAGAAACATCAGTACAATGGCAAATGCAAGAAAACAAACAGCACACTAAAATGCCAACTAAATTTGGTCTGAAGTTTTTCACCACCATGGTGATTTTATTTACTTATTTCCATGACCAATGACTAATGAGGATGTAATGTGGTAAGCACAATGATAAACAACCTTTATTTTTACTAATGAATGTCAAATACCCATTATGCTCAATAACAATAAGAAGACCTTTTAGCCTTAAATCTATATGTCAACATGAATACACACCCTGCCTTAAGAGAATTGTTAAAGCTAGCCTAAAATATAATTTATTTTATAGTTTATAATATTTATTATGCTTTCATAAATTCTTTATACAGTTTAATACTTTATTTAGTTCTTAGTACTTGATCCTTAATACTATGTTGCTGTTTTTTTTAGCTAGTGTAATTGATTTTTTTTTATATATTTAAAATAATGTTCTATGGACATAAATTAAATGTATGGCTTTTGTTGATACCAACATTTAATACTTTAAGAGCCACTGTATTAAAATTATCTTTTATACTTGTAAATATGCTATGAATTCAAGATGGCCTGCCTCTAGAAGAGGAGATTAAAAAATGCTTAGGGAATGTCGCATTGACCTTTGCTAGACTACCACCAAGAGTTTAAAAACCGAAAGCTTACTACAGCAACCAAGAGGTTGCACTTGCACTGCCTCTGAAGGATCTTAAAATCACATGGCAATAGAGAATGTGCAACACTGAGATCCTTGCAGAGAAGGGCCTTCTAAGGATCTTTACAGTCCTCAGACAATGCCACCTGCGATGGTTTGGACATATGCACTGAATGGACGACAATCGCAACTTGCAACTGGTTCGAGAAAAAACTGGTCACCCGCACCTTTGTTACGTGGATGTAATAGAACAAGATCTAAAAACAGAGAACCAAGGACCATTGGGAAGACTTAGCCCCTGTCTGCACTAGTTTTAGAGAAAGTAAAATATGACAGTGACCAAGACAGTGGAAAAACATCTGCCTCAGCTCTAAACTCATCCAAATCACAAGAATGATGATGCTTACTATAAGCTATCCCGACAAGATCAACGTCTTAATCTTTCGACTCAGGACCGGACACAACAGAATGCGACAACACATGTACCGGAAGCTCAAATTGGAACCAGTGAAATCTGCCCATGTGGAGTATCACCAGAAAATGCCGAATGTCAAATGTGAATATTCATTCATGTTCCCAATTTCTTTATGTTTTGATTTTTTTCTAATTGATTAATATTTTCTAAAGCCATTTTGGTATGGAATATAGACATAATGTTTATCTAATTTGTATATGGTGTTGCTAAATATTATGTGTTCTAATATTTTACATGTCAAGCTGGTGAGTGATATCTTATTTTTCATATTACAGATGCTACTTCAAAAAAGAAGATGATTACATTCTACTCGTAATGCATTTAGTCATATTGTTACTTAATTACTGTTAAATATTTTGTTTAAGCAAATGTTACTGCAATGTTTAAGATTTTGTTTAATATTACAAATGAAATTTTAACATTTTATGTTTAAGAATTTACTTAAATTTAGGATTTTAAAAAGTTCAAAAGAATTTAATTTCTTTTTGTCTTTTAATATATCTAAGATAATTTTTAAGTAAGGTAGTTAAAAAATATTTACAGGACATTTTTAAACAATATTTAACTCTACCAGACCATGAGACCACCTTTAAAGGAATTTCTTTAAATACCTATATCTGTAAATTCTGTAAAGAGGGGATTTTTCACCTTAAGAATTTTTGTCAGAGTCTAAAACAAATGTAAAAACATGTGCCTAAACTATTTTTTATAAGCTATTGCAAATGGCTACCTCCATGTTGTCAAATTGAATGTGATTGTATGTGAAAAACATATTTAAAAATTCACAATGAAAGTATGATTGATGAACAAAGAACTTCGACAGGAATGTGAAATAATAAAAATGCGTCTCACATCAATATCTAAATTTTGATTAGGATAGAAAAGGTCCATTCCTGGATCTATCACAGCCAATATGATGCTGATGCTTGCTTTTTTGCTTTAAATGCACAAGAGCTTATTAATATAGACAATTAAGTTCAAGGACTCTGGGCTGGTGGGATTAAGACATTAGTTTACAAATAGAGAATGCTATTCAGAGCTTTTAATTTTCAGTGTGACAAGAATTAGGGATTATAAAACATACAAGAGGCACATTTCTTGTTCTATACACTGGAATGAATTTGTACAAGTGCTCCTTCTTCCCTAATGCCACTAGAAAATGGAATGGGCTGTCTGAATCAGCAAGGGAAAACCAATGACTTAGCAGAGTTTAAGTCATCGATCTACACACATGACCAGATTTACATATGAAGTGTAGGACAAAATTATTTTTTTTTGAAGTTATGTCTCTAATCTTATTTAAGATTAATAATTGCATTCAAATACATTTAAATACATGCACAGTTTTCTCATAATGCTTTATATTATTTTATATATGTGTTTAAAGAGTATTATTGTTCATGTTTTTTACACATTAGCACAGAGAAAAAAAGAAGCCAAAAGACCCGACTGATTTTTATGTTTGATGCAATATTTTTGTTATATGACAACTTTTTTTTTTTTTTCTATTAAGTTCTTTTGTCAGGAAGATTCTGTAGGCTTAGTGTTATACTACAGGGGGAGAAGATCCTCGATGCGGAACAGATTTAGTAAAAAGATGGAACTCATGCAATATACAAAATCAGTTTAATAAAGCTAGATTTGCCTTTTCCACTCTTTAAGCAATCTGGTGCTCCAAGACACTGTCTTTACAAAATATAGACACTGTCTATAACAGAAATGTTAAGTCGGTCCTTCTGTGTTTCAGAGACATGGAGAGTCACAAAAACAAATATGAAAACGCTCCAGACCTTTGTTAACAGATGGCTCTGCCAGATTTTGGGAATTAGGTGACTGGAAAAAGATAAATATAGTGGGAGAGAAGCAGGCAGATTAATTACCAATGTTGCAAGGCAGGAACTTTATTGGAATCCACAAGGAAAGAGGAAAGTGGGCAGACCCAAGCAAACCTGGAAGAGGTCAGTCATCAGTAAAGCTGAGGATACTGGAATGAGATGAGAGCAGATGAAGAAAGCTGCTCAGAACTGAGTTTGGTGGAGAGGTGTGGTTGTGGCCCCCATGTTCCCCTAGGAGTTCACAGGATTAACTAAGTGTAAGAGTGTTGAGTTTGAAATAATTACCTCCCAGTATTATTATTCATAAGAAATAAGATGGAAAGAAACAAATGTCAAATAAAGATGAAAATCGCACATTAAAACTGAATGACAACATCTCAATAAATTAGAAACAAACATATTACTTGTATTAAATGATGACATGAATGAGTGCTAACAATAAGAAAGAAATGAAAAATGAACAAATAGAATTCTAATCATACATGTTTATAAATAAAACAAAATGAATGATGAGATGCTATTTAACATAATGAATAATATAAATTTTTCTAAATAAAATGAATGATAAATAATGATACAAAATGATAACAATACAATCTAATTAAATCAATAAATTTGATGAATAATATTAGGATGATAGTGACTATGAAATATAATCGAATGATAAAATTTAATATATTGCAAACTGGTGATAATGATGCTAAAATCTAACTAAATTAATCAAATGAATAATGATACAAATAGATAATAATGGAAACTAAACAAATGAAAAATTGAATGAATAATGATGCTAAAATAAATAATATTACAAATGATAATTACTTCTAGCTAAAAAAAATAAATGAATAAATAATAATAAAAATGATAATAATGATGGCATCTAACTAAAAAAAAATATTTCAAAGTGAAAATATTAATAACTTAAATGAAAAAAATGAATTAATGATACAAAATGATATTGAACTAGATATTTGATGATGATAATGAGGATGAAATGTAATTAAATAAGAAAAATGAAAAATGAAAACTATGTGAAAATGGCGATAATGATGATGATATAAACTTAAATGAATTGCTGATACAAAATGATAATAAATGAATGATGATAATAAAATGATGATAATCCAACCAATTGAAGATGATAATGAGAATGAAATAAATGATTAATGATACAAAATGATATGAACTAGATATTTGAAGATAATAATGAGGATAAAATGTAATTTAGCATAATAAGAATGAAATGAATTATCAATGATACAAAATGATATTGAACTAGATATTTGATGATGATAATGAGGATGAAATGTAACTAAGTTAGCAAAATGAAAACTATATGAAAATTGTGATAATTATGACAATATGTAACTTAAATGAATTAAAGATACAAAATAATAAATGAATGATGCAAAATGATATTGAACTAAATATTTAAAGATGATAATGAGGATGAAATGTAACTAAATAAGCAAAATAAAAACTATTTGAAAATGGTGATAATGATGATGGTATGTAACTTAAATGAATTAAAGATACAAAAAGATAATAATGAAATCCAACTAAATGAATGAAATGAATGATACATGATATAAAATGATATTGAACTAGATGTTTGAAGATGATAATGAGGATGAAATGTAACTAAATTAGCATTATGATGATAAAATGAATGATTAAAGATACAAAATGATATTGAACTAAATAGTTGAAGATGATAATAAGGATGAAATGTAACAAAATTAGCAAAATGAATTTATGAAAATTGTGAAAATGAAGATATGTAACTTGAATGAATGAATGATACAAAATGATTATAATGAAATCTTATTAAATGAATGAAATGTATGATAAAAGATACAAAATGATATTGAACTACATATTTGAAGATGATAATGGGGATGAAATGTAACTAAATTAGCATTATGTTGATGAAATGAATGATTAATGATACAAAATGATATTGAACTAGAAAAATGAATATGATAATGAGGATGAAATGTAACTAAATTAGCAAAATGAAAACTATATGAAAATGGTGATATAATGATGATATGTAACTTAAAGGAATGAATGATACAAAATGATAATAATGAAATCCAACTAAATGAATGAAATAAATGATTAATGATACAAAATGATATTGAACTAGGTAATTGAAGCTGATCATGAGGATGAAATGAATGATAAATCATACAAAATGATATTGAACTAGATATTTAAAGATGATAATGAGGATGAAATGTAACTAAATTAGCATTATGAGGATGAAATGAATGATTGATGATACAAAATGATATTGAACTACACATTTGAAGATGATAATAAGGATGAAATGTAACTAAATTAGCAAAATGACAACTATATGAAAATGGTGATAATGGTGATGATATGTAACTTAAATAATGAAATCAAACTAAATGAATGAAATGAATGATAGATGATAAAAAATGATATTGAACTAGATATTTGAAGATGATAATGAGGATGAAATGTAATTAAATTGCCATAATGATGATGAAATGAATGATTAATGATACAAAATGATATTGAACTAGAAAGATGAAGATGATAATGAGGATGAAATGAATTATTAAAGATACAAAATGATATTGAACTAGATAATTGAAGATGATAATGAGGATTAAATGAATGATTGATACAAAATGATATTGAACTAGATATTTGATGATGATAATGAGGATAAAATGTAACTAAATTAGCAAAATGAAAACTATATGAAAATGGTGATAATGATGATGATATGTAGCTTAAATGAATGAATGATACAAAATGATAATGAAATCCAACTAAATGAATGAAATGAATGATAGATGATACAAAATGATATTGAACTAGATGTTTGAAGATGATAATGAGGATGAAATGTAACTAAATTAGCAAAATGACAACTATATGAAAATGGTGATAATGATGATGATATGTAGCTTAAATGAATGAATGATCAAAAAAATGATAATGAAATCCAACTAAATGAATGAAATGAATGATAGATGATACAAAATGATATTAAACTAGATGTTTGAAGATGATAATGAGGATGAAATGTAACTAAATTAGCATTATGATGATGAAATGAATGATTAATGATACAAAATGATATTGAACTAGATAATTGAAGATGATAATGAGGATGAAATGAATTATTAATGATACAAAATGATACTGAACTAGATATTTGATGATGATAATGAGGATGAAATGTAACTAAATTAGCAAAATGACAACTATATGAAAATGGTGATAATGATGATGATATGTAGCTTAAATGAATGAATGATACAAAATGATAATGAAATCCAACTAAATGAATGAAATGAATGATAGATGATACAAAATGATATTGAACTAGATGTTTGAAGATGATAATGAGGATGAAATGTAACTAAATTAGCAAAATGACAACTATATGAAAATGGTGATAATGATGATGATATGTAGCTTAAATGAATGAATGATCAAAAAAATGATAATGAAATCCAACTAAATGAATGAAATGAATGATAGATGATACAAAATGATATTAAACTAGATGTTTGAAGATGATAATGAGGATGAAATGTAACTAAATTAGCATTATGATGATGAAATGAATGATTAATGATACAAAATGATATTGAACTAGATAATTGAAGATGATAATGAGGATGAAATGAATTATTAATGATACAAAATGATACTGAACTAGATATTTGATGATGATAATGAGGATGAAATGTAACTAAATTAGCAAAATGACAACTATATGAAAATGGTGATAATGATGATGATATGTAGCTTAAATGAATGAATGATCAAAAAATGATAATGAAATCCAACTTAATGAATGAAATGAATGATAGATGATACAAAATGATATTAAACTATATGTTTGAAGATGATAATGAGGATGAAATGTAACTAAATTAGCATTATGATGATAAAATGAATGATTAAAGATACAAAATGATATTAAACTAAATAGTTGAAGATGATAATGAGGATGAAATGATATTGAACTAGATAGATGAAGATGACAATGAGGATAATGTAACTAAATTAGAAAAATGAAAACTATATGAAAATAGTGATAATGATGATGATATGTAACTTAAATGAATTAATGATACAAAATGATAATAATGAAATCCAACTAAATGAATGAAATGAATGATTGATACAAAATGATATTGAGCTAGCTATTTGAAGATGATAATGAGGATGAAATCTAACTAAATTAGCAAAATCTAATTAAATGAGCAAAATGAATGAATAATGTACAAAAAAAAGAATAGTGAAATTGTCTAACTAAATGAGCTTAATGAATATTTAAAATGATGATATCATAGAACTAGATGAATTAAATGAATGAATAATGATAGATAATGGTAACAAGGATTTCTAACTTAATGAAAAAAATGATAGCAATAATGATAACTGAGAAAAATGAATGATGATGATTTTGTTAAACTAATGAATATTAATTTTCATTTAATCCTTTAGTCCTTTTTTTTTTCCTTCCTTTTTTTTTTTACTAACAAATGAGACATGAAAGAGAAAACTAAATTTCTGTAAAGGTTTTTATTCATAAGATTACTAGCAAAGTAAAATATTTAAACTTGACATTACTAATGTAAAATAAAGCTTACATATCAGTAGAAAGATTTAGGTAACATTTACGATATCTAACAAAATGAATTTTTAAAAAGAACACAGGATAATGATAATATCATTCTGGCAATACAAAAACTAAATGAATAATAATAGTTACCAGATCTCTAGATGATAATTATGATGATGATGATGATTAAACTAAATGGTGAATGAAAATATAAAATTATGATGCCAATTTAAATTAATGTAATTTCAGAATGATAATGTTGATGATTATAACTAAATTAACAAAGCAAATGAAACTTTCAATATGAAAATGATGACATCTAACTAAATGAATAAGATAAGATGAAATATTTCAAAATGTTTATGATGATGAGTTTCTATTAAGAGCTCATTGGTTAGTACTATCTTTCCACACATTTGTTTCATCTAGCTATTACTGTTTAAAATTTGAGGAGATAATTTCCAAAATAAGGGGTATGATTTGTTGAGTCAGTTGGCTGAAATAATCTGTATTTATGCATTACTAAAGAGAAAAAAATGGTGTTTGTATGTGTTATAAATGTGTATATTGTTTGTATGTGTAATAAGTATGTACAATGTATTATATGTATTGCATTCACATTTTAAAGTAAAAGAAAAAAAAAAGATTCTAACAATAATTCTGAAAGGAATCAAAGAAAGATGTAAATAAGGGAGATGACATTGTGTGAATGGTTATTTTGTCAAATTTTAGAATTATTCCCCTTAGCAAGGGAGTTAATATTGTAATATTGTGTGTTGCATGTTACTGTATAAGTAAAATTCAATTATGAATTATTAATTGTAAATGTAAGAGCTACTAGTATCACTGACCTGAAAACAGAGAAAAGAGAGATAGCCAAAATGTTTTCCTTACCATAAAATAAATTACAAAGACAGTTTGTGTGGCAACACAAACTCAAAATCGGCCCGCAAAGTGGTCCACCCAGGCAAGTAGAAAAGCAGGTTTCAATATTTTCAGAAAGAACGTCAGAATGAAATTCTATCAAAGTCAAATGACAGAGAAGAATGGAGAAAGAAGGTTGACAGATCTCGTGTGGTGCCCTAGCGGCCCAGCAAACTAAAGGATAGGTGAAAGTGAATGTCGAGTTAAGTGTAAACCTGGCCTAACTGATGTCTTATAATGAATATCTAATTGATCAAAATGTTTTGTAAAAGGTCAATCTCTTATTGAAATAAAAAAAAAAAAAAAAAATTTCCTTAAAACAACAAAAAAATTTTTTTTATTTCCTTTTGTTAAGTGTTCTATGGCCCTCTTGCAGAGCTGCAGTTCACGCGGTAATATGAAAAACCACTTATTTATTTTTGTTTCAAATTATGTACAACTTATATGCATACTAAATAGATTTTTTTCTCTTAAAAAAAAAGGAAACATTATATTTGTGTAAATGTAGTAGTAAGTAGGACAGAACTTACATACCATAGCAATGCAAATATTAAAAAAAAATATTTTGACAAAAATCTTAAAACCATTTGCATAAAATGTGTTAAAAATAGGGTAAATGGTCATCTCCCCTACTAATGAGCCTCCTGTATTTGTTACTATTAATAGTAAGTAGTTGTAAAAGTGGTATATTTCATGAAAAACTGCTTGCATAAGTGATTTAAAAAATTAGATTCTTTTGCTTTTAGAAAAGAAAAAAGTAGCCGTTGCATCAGAACTTTGAATGGACTAAAATATTATGATGTCAGATTTTCACTATCTTTTCTAGTTTACAAGATCAAAACGGGAAGCAAGAATAGACAGACAGATGAATAGACAGACATTTCACACAAAACTAATAGTGTCTTTTCCCCTTTCAGGGGCCACTAAAAAAAACTTACAAGTATTTGAACACGTACAACTGTCAGATCTTAAATGCCTGGTAGGTTTTAATATTTTCAAGAAATTTTTAGCCAATTTCATACAAGACAACCTTGCAGATATCTTTAAAAAGTTTAGAAATTTTAAGATTTTAGCCAGGGTGAAGATCAGTCAATACAAGATTTCATTGTTAAATTCAACACTAAGTTTGGGATGATAGAAAACACATGAGGCTGCATGAAATTATGGTGTTAAGTTGCTGGGAAAGCAAGAATCACAGCAATTGAGAAAATGCTTGTTTTGACATGTATTAAGTTCATTGGGAATCACTGTATAAGGAAGCAAAGTCAACTCTCAAAATGTTCAAAGGAGAAGAAAGCAGAGTTAAAATGCTTGAAGCATATCAAACTTGAGCCAACATTCAAGGGTGAAAACAAGAAAGCTTTATAGGTGGCTAGTTAGAAAAGAATTTCAAGACCGTGTGAAGATAAGCAACAGATATTTGGTTGTTACATTAGAGTTGGTTACAGTGGAATTCCATTTTAGAGGTGGAGGTCAAGTAAAGACAGAGGTCATGTTAGACATTTTTTTTTTTGAGGTTACCTATCTTAGTTTAATGAAGTATGTAAAAATATAAATCCAGCTGGTCTAGATGGACATTTTTTAACATGTATATCTTGTAGGGCATAGTGGCTGAGGTGATTTGAGTTCAAATCCTGACAAAGTCTGAGATTTTATTAGAGAATTTTAGGACACCCTTAAGTCCACCAAACTCTATGGGTACCAGACTGATTTTGGGGAAGTAAAGGTGGTTGGTCATTGTGCTGGCCATAACCATTGACCATAGAAATAGATTAGCTTTACTTCATCAGCCCCATAGATCAGAAGGTGAAGTGTGTCATGCACATCTTCTTTTGGTGTTTTCCTTTGTGTACCATTAAGAAATTGTGAGTTTTAGTTTCTAGGAACGCGCTTTTGTTGATGTTATTTTTGCTTACTTATTTTGCTGCTGTTGTGTGATGAGGCTAGATCTCCTGTGAGTTTCTTTTATGGGTTTTCTTCCCCAGTATTGGGTAAGTTAGTTTATTTTACTATCTTCTAAATGTCGTAGATCTAAAATCGTTTCTCTTATAATCGTGAGAATGGCGGTATCAAAGGAGTGTGTATTTTATCTAGGGACGCAGGCTTGGGACTCTGCTGGAGTCGAGTCTGAGTTGTAGGCTTGGTATTTGACTATTGCCCGTGGCGTTGGGTTGGGCTTTGTGAGCCTTGATCGACCATGGCACTGAGATTAAGGTGTGCTATAGTTCCTTTGAATGTAATTTGTAATTGCTTTGTAAATGCTATTGATATTCATTCATAATGTATGCCTCATAATATCATATATATCATTAACCCATTAAACCTTTGTTGTTATATGCAATATTGTTATTCACTAGTATACGTTAATATTTGGTTTATTTGTTCCTGGATATTTATTGCATAAATTGATTACTAGACTGTTAGGGGTGCCCAGGCAGACGAGCCAAGGCTAAATTACAACCCCGGCATAAAGTTAATAAACACTGTTCAGGTGGGGAGCCCAGAGAAGTACATCATACCCTAGATGAGCCAGGGGACAAAACCCTCCTGACAAAGTGTTACCTTTACTTTACTATCTTATGGGAAAATGTCAAAGGTCAATGTTGTGGAACAAGAATAGGAAACTTATCTGCCCACTAAAAACAATGAAAATATTTTATGCCTTGGTTTTGAGGCTTTTAATTGTGCTCTATCAGACAGTATCATTTATAGAAAGGATTGGTTGGAGACATTGTTGGGTTTGTTGGTTGAAGAAAACAAGTTACATAGAAGAACATGTACAGAATGGTGGGACATCAAAAGGTGAATTTTATGTAGCTGTCAGAGTGACTAGATAAAAAGTTAAGCTTGTAAACTGATGTAGTTGAAATAGAAATACTATTGTTATTGTATGGATTTGTTAAGTAAACATCTGGATTAAAAATGGACTAAGAGAAAAATACAGAGATTGTATTTCAGAAAAATAAAGATGTATTGTCTTACATCAATTTTAAAAGCACTTTGTCTGGTATATGTATCAAATGAAGAAGGCTTCTGTTCCTTACACAAGGCATGGACACAGCAGTCTCTTTAACTTTATTACAGCCAGAAGGATAGTAAGAAATAAAGGGGTGGGGCTCTGGAGCTCCAACATTGGGAACAATTAGGTTTAGGGTTTAAGATCTGGTAGGGTTAAATATTGTGCTTGATACTAATTGTCTAATATTATATTCAATTGTTGTTAAGCTTAATTTGTAATATGTCATAAAATAATCACTTTATATTGTTTTTAATTAGTAGCAGATTAATTTCTTAAAAATGATCTATGATATTTTATTTGTTACTGAGTAATTCTTAAGCTTTGATTGAGAATTTAGTTTATGGTAAATTTTTACATTAGGTTTTCTACTAAATGCATCATATTATCGTAATTTATTAACAACGCAGCATATGATAACACTAATGGTTGAACATTTCTAAGAAATACAATTAAAAAATCTTTAGATTGTATGTTTAAATTTGTCAGAATTAACTAACAATATAAATAATAAATATAAGAAATGAAGTGTAATGTATGAGACCAATGCAACACTTTAATGTATAGGATGACTGCCTGGTTGTGTGGTATGTGCTCTGGATTGGGTTAATCCCCAGTCATCCTCTGGGAAGTTTGGACTGGGATGAAATAATCTTCAAATCTGAAGAAAGATCTGAAACATATTAAACAAACTAAAAACTAGGGAAGATAATAAATGTGAATACATGACCTGATCTAGTGCTCACAGCAAGCAGACATCAGAACTCTTGTTCTTTATTTCAAAGCATTCTTGCGTGTCATGCAAAATAAAAAATAAAAAAGTCATTGATCTGCGGTATTATTTTCATCATCTTAGTTTTATTTAATTACAAAGTAAATCGCAGTTTTTACTAATATTTGTCTCAAATAATTGTTTATCCTTATATTCATGTGTAAAACAAAACACTAAAAATAAACATCTCCAATATATGGTATAATTGCCTTTTCTTTTAGTAATTAACATGTAATTTTAAAGGTTACAAAAATTACTTTATCGAATTACTCTTCAACATCTCTTTTCTTTCCTTTTGAATAATTTTGAGCTATTGCAATTTGCCTATATTTAAATGTATCAGGAATAAATTCTTGGCTGGTTATATGTTCTTTTGGCATAAACCCCTTTTAGCTTTTGCCAACCCCAATGCAACTATCTGCTTTCTTAGTCTCAACCATGTGTGACTTTTAGTATCCCTTTCATTCGTGCATTGTTTGGTAGTTTGAAAACAAAATATATTTTTTTTACAAAATGTCTACACCAGCATTTTTTTTTTGTACTTGAAGTTGAGAGCCACTGTTTTCTAAAAAGAAATTGATCCTTTTGTGCTACTAAACATAGGTTATTTGCCTTTGACAAGTGTGATAACTACTAAGCCACTTAATATTTATTATTTCAATGGCCAAAAAGTGTAATTTCTAGTTTGAAAAAGGCATATCTAACACTGTAGAAAAGAGAGACAACTCTTAAAATAAATAAAATATTTTTAAAACAAAAACAGAACAATATGCCTAGTTTTCAAAACTATATACTTGCAATACCTTTTGAACAGTTTCTTAAACTCTCAATTTCTATAGAAGATCCAATACACTACAGTATCAACTTTCATTTCAATTATTGTTTTAAAAAATAACAGCTATATACATCCAATTTTCACCACAAAAAAATAAACTAAGTGTATCTTCTTGTTCTAAATAAAACTTACAATATTGTTTTAAAAAATGTTTTGGTATTTTTCTATCACAATGTAACTTATTAGAAGTTAACCTATCACAATAAGAGCTAATGTGTAAGTAAAAGTATTACCTGATGTAGAATGATGACATTTACTGTTTCCATATTAACCACTCAGTTCAGCAGAAGTCAGAAATCTTGATCACAAAAAATTATTTTAAAAAAGCAACAAAACAAATACATTTGGCAATCAAATCATTAAATAGAAACAATCTGATATAAACTTTTCACATATAAATTATGAGTGAGTATGGTGTGAATGTACATTTTGTTTTTTTATTGTTATAATGTTTTGTTTGGTGTAATGCACAAATTGTAAGACTAATTTCCTTATTATTTGCAATTGAATAGAATATTTAATATTTAATAAACTCCAACATTGTTAATTCTGAAACTATAATTTTAGTAATAACAAAAGCAAAAATCTGACCTGATGTAGATCTATTGTAGTTATCGTCACCACATCAAGTGTTCAAGTTAGCAAATGTCATTGATATTATACTATTATCCAATTCATATGTAATTCTTAGCCTGAAAATTAAAAGATTGAAAAAGCTAAAATTTAATATTATATTTGTATGTAGCAGTAATAAATTTATGAAAATGAATCTATTTCCTTTCTGAATTGAATAGGATGGCATAAAAAGAAAAGTATTAACATTAACTTATGTAGGTCTGTTCTATATTAATAAATCATGATCAAAAATGATATTCAATTCGTACATTTTTTTCCAGCAAAATATTACATTATTTTATTTTGCGCCGGAATGACTTTTCAAATAGAAAGCACTATTGGAGAATGTATCAAATCAAACATAGCCTGAAACCAAGACCATGCCTGAATTAAAATGAAGATGGGACTATTGTACAGAACTGACCAGGATTACTATTATCATGTAAAATGTTACAGAGACTATTCAATATCCTTTGATTTTAACAGTAGATTTTATCTGCAAATTGTTAACTTTATTTTGGTGAGAAGGAAAAAAAACAAGATTAAGTCATGGAGATGCAGTCAAACTTCATATGATAAAATTTCATCCAGCCAAAACATTTTACAATTTAAAATAATGACAGAAGATTGGCCCATGTGATCATGATTTACATCATCTCTTCTTTGAAATGTAGAGATCTTGTTCTAAATTTAATTATTAGAAAATTTTTAAAATCCTCTTTGTCCATTTCCTTATCTTGACATTTAAATATATTTAATCCCTAATTCACTCTCTTTGTCTTCTTATATTTCTTAAATTTGAATGTGAGATTTGCCTCAATACTAGAGATGGGAAACGAACCGAACCCGAACCTCACTTATGACCAAACCGAACCAGAACTTTGAAACTGCTTGGTACGAACCGAACCGAACGAACCCTCTTTTTCTTAACCGAACCTTTGCAATTTGTACCTCCCTTTTTTATATATATATATTTATTATATATATATTACTTAAATATTTTATTTAAATTCTAATGATTCCATTATACTTTGAAAACTTGGGAGGGGGTGATATTTTGAAAACTTTAAAAAGAAAAAAAAAGCGGCGCCTGGAATTCCCTTGGGTTTTTCCAAACAGGCCTTGACTTTTCGCAGGCTGTTTGCAATATTGGTTTTGAGTCGAATAGGCACCCTCTAATTAGATCTAGATCTAGACTCTAGTTTCTAGTAAGTAGAAAGTCAACATTAAAATATTGTCACTTTTATTTGAGATGGCTGTTAGTTGAGAGTAGAATATTTTTTGCTGATTAGAGAGTGTAGATATAAATCTACAATAAGTTCATTTGTGTTCTAGTTTAAAATAAATTTTAATTATCTTCTATTAAGTGATTTATTTTTAAAAAATTGTGAAGTATTCCATATTGGAATATTATCAGTAGCGTAGCAAGGCTGGGGGAGGAGGGGGGAGAAATGTAAAATCCCCTCAGGCCCCCACTTGAGTGTTTTTTACAATAAATATTCAATATTACGCAAATTGCAGGGTCCCCCAAAGAGGTCCAGCCCCTTCCGGGCCCCCAAATGATGAAAAATTCCTAGCTACACCCCTGAATATTTTTACTATTATTCTGTTTTGCATTATTGATAATCAGTATTTTTAATGCAGCGTTTCTCAAACTTTGGGTCCTCCCTTGTAGGTGGGGATGGCGAGTACCTTGAATTGGGGGATGGGGAGACGCAACTTCCTGACAAAAAGGGATGTCATGGAGTGTGTGTGTGAGTTTCCTGGTGGCGGTAAGAAGATGTTAAGCGATTGATTGGTTATTGAGCATTGAGGATGATGAAATTAGTGTAATGCAAATGTGAAACGGCAGACAATCTTGAGACATGAAAGAGTAAAGACGTTTTGTGGTGACCTAGATTTTGTTTAAATATCAGTATATTTCATTAATATTACATCTCTATCTCAAGTTAAATGTGTGAATATTGTAATAACAGTTAGGCCATATTAAGTTGTTCACATATGAACTTTATTTTAAAGTTTATTAAGTTTATTAATTATTATAAGGCTTGTCTTCGAGTCCAAAGATCAGTGAGGAATGCAGTTTTTCCCATGGCTGCGCAGTCCCAGCTGTGACCTACATATTTTGTCACATCCAGGGCAAGCATAACCACTGTCCGCAGGTGGTTGATTTAGTTGTTTTTTTTGCATCTGCGTTTGTCCTCGGCAGCGGATTTTCTTTCGGTCTCAAATGTGTATCCGCGGCCTTCAGGACTGAACTCCAACTGACTCGTTCTGAGGCCGCATGTAACCAGGTGCTCTGTTCTACGTCAGCTAAGCAAAGTTGACGCCTAAGCTGGTCTTTGAAGGGTTTCCATGGGGCGCCTCTATTACGTCAACCAACTTTTAGCTCACCCAAAAAAAGACTGCCTTTGGCATACGTTCGTCTCCCATACAGGATACGTGCCCTGCCCAGCATACCTGTCGGACCATAAGAAGTCCCTCTATCTATACTATCCTTACCGGTAAAAATATAAAACGCATATATTGGTTCAATTGTACTAGCTGTTTGTAAGCGACAAACCAACGACCAACTAACAAGGAGAGGGAGCGTCAAAAAAAATGTTTTATTTTCAGTGTAAGTTATCGGAGTATTAGTATAATTAGTATAATTACATGTTTAAAAATTAAAATATATTAAGTAGGAGATGTCATATTATCTTCTAATAAGACCTTGTCAACTGTAGACTGCTTTTTGTGAGGCGTGTATGCACAATTTGGGTCAAAACGTTTTGAAGAAAACATTTTAAAACATCTCCGCTAGTGTTATTCTTCTGCATTTCTTTTGTCTCAGAATAGTCGAATTTCTTCCGTATATTGCAAATTATTATAGTGATAACTTAAGTGTGAAAATAAAATCCTCGATAGAGACGTCTTTACATGAAGAATATTTGTTTAAAAAGATCACGCCCATTATAGAAGTACGTGCGCAATGTGTAGGCCTACCGAGAATGTCACTTGCATAGTTCTATTGGCCAGGTCTGCCTCTTAATTATTAGATTTAGTATGGCCCTCGACTTTTTTTTATTATGATGAATAGTGCGTTCTGAACGAAAGCACATCGATATTAGCCTTTTTAAAAAATTCTTAAAAAGTTAGAATGCGCTTAGCGCTGAGTCACGCCCGGAATTAAACCACTTGCCGACTTGAGCGAAAACCTACCGCATCTTCATTTCTATCTCCATTAAGAAATTTTTACAACGCTTAAAATGTATGTAGGCAACATTATTTTGGAAAAAGTATTGCCCATAGGCCTATTATATGTTGCAAAGTATTAGTTTTATCTGTCTTATGTAGAAATTCAAATGAAATTTTTTTAAACTAATAAATGCATTAAACCTTATAACTTAATTTTGCTATTACATAATTTCATAACATCGAACCGAGCCGAACCTGAACTTAAGACCTGACCGAACCAAACCGGAACTATACTCGTCATCGAACCGAACCGAACTTAAATATGACCAAACCGAACCAAAAACGTTGGGTTCGATTCCCATCTCTTCTCAATACACATGAGAGCAAATTTTAAGTTGTTTTTTTTTCAGTTATTCCCCTTAACTAAAAATCTCAAGCTTAAATTAAGTGAATAAAAAATAAATTAAAAATAGATTCTTTGAACATAGACAATGCAACAAAAGAAAATTTCAGCTGTATGATAAGAATGCTACTAGTCACAGAAATAATGCAAGAATATGATTGTTGTCAAGACAAAAAGATGGAATAGAAAAATCAAGCTAGTGCACATAGAAAGCTGATCAACACTAAAAATTACTTACTTGACTTGTTCCTGTGTACCCCAGGTGAGCATCGAGCTGCAACCACAACTCTCCACCGAACTCTATTCTGAGCAGCTTTCTTTATCTGCCCCATGTTTATTCCATAATCCTTAGCTTCACTGATGACTGACCTCTTCCAGATTTGTTTGAACCAAACACTTTTTCTGCTCGGTTCTCTCTCACAATTTAACAGTAGATGTCTTTGTGGGGATTCCCAGTAACCAGCATAGGCAACTGCTGGCAAAGAACTAGAGTTTTTATATTTGTTTTTTTGGCTCTCTACAATTGTGTTAAGGATTTGGTTCTTGTTCTTTAAAGACAGTACTTTGGAATGACAGGCAAGCCTAGCTAGAATGATGCAAAGTCCTATATTGTCTTTAAGTCCACTGTTTTGATTAACCCCACTTCCCAGATAACAAAATGGTCTGTATCTTGGATGTTCTCCACCTGTAGTATGACTGGTCTCTCTTGTTTGTTATTAATTCTCATCACTCTTTTGTTGATCAGTGGTCTAGTCTTTTTGCTTCTTTAAAACTGTGATTAATTTGACCTGAGCACTTTATTAGTATGGAAGAGAAGACAAGATACCATCAGGTCCATTGTATGAGCACTTTATTGCGTATGGGAGAGGAGACAGATGCCATCAGGTCCATTGTATGAGCACTTTATTGCGTATGGGAGAGGAGACAGATGCCATCAGGTCCATTGTATGAGCACTTTATTGCGTATGGGAGAGGAGACAGATGCCATCAGGTCCATTGTATGAGCACTTTATTGCGTATGGGAGAGGAGACAGATGCCATCAGGTCCATTGTACAAGCCCTTTGTTGTGTATGAAAGAAGAGCCAGATGCATGGATCCATTAAGGTCACCAGGTCCATTCTATGCCATTTTTATTGTCAGAGACATTCTCATGACCCAATCAATGACAAAAAAAATATAAACTGGGTCAACTTTAGAGTTCTGAAACATATAAATTGAAAAATAGGTGTCTTTAAAAAATGTCTTTACCTACAAATAATGTGCTCATAAGTTAGTACATTAATTTGACTGACAATTAATAAGCTCTTTTTCAATATGAAATTTTTCACTCAAAAGTAATTTACTCTTTATGACATTAAAACATTAAGACATTTAGTTAAAACTTAGGGAAAAAAAAACTATTCATATAAGTTAAAGAAAGGGAACTTTCCTTTTTACTATATAATAATTATATTCAAAATAAAAGGGGAAAAAATACATACTCTCCATTTATTAAAATATAACTTTTTTTTTGTTTTACAGCTTGGGGCATTCCTTTAGAAATAAATTATACCCTAGCACAAACCTCCTGCAGGATGGCAGAGGGCAGGATTCAATGAAACAACAGGCTGAAGTGTCTTGACCAGGCAGGCACCACTTGCTGCTGAGGAGTCTGAGAAAAAGAAAACAAAAACTTTATTTTATTTCTTGTCTAAATTTTATGCATAGCATTAACTTGCAGGTTTTATACCCATAGAACAAGGGTAAGATACTTTTTCTATAGAAGGCACATTGAAATCCTACTTTTTTCATATATATATATATATTGACTACAACAACCAAAATCCTAGTCTACAATGCCTGGTTGTGAGGCACTTTATGGTAGTGAGAGCTGGTCTACATACATGTATCAAGAGCATACAATAAATAGCTTTCACTTTCACCTTCTGTATCTCTCAATATCTTCTAATGCTGCTCTATTGCGCCTTAACTTAAGAGCTTCAATATTGGAGTCTATTTCACACGCTGCTGTGGGAGTAGTTCTCGTACCTCCACTGATTAGATGCAAGGCTTGGTTTTGGATTGTGTCTAGTGATGATTGATAGGTTTTGTTAGCAGCTACTTGTATGGAGAGACAGTTATCCCTTACAGATCTGACGTATCCAGTGTATAACTGTCTTAAGGTTTTCTTTTCAGCTTCTCAGGATGTTAGGTGTTTTATTTTGTTAAATCTGTGTGTTGTCTTTTCTTTTAAATCTGCCATAAAGTGTTTTAGAGACAGTCTTTGGTTTAATTTTACACCAAGATATGTTGGATTTTCTTCTTTATTTATTGGCTGAGAGTCTATTTTTAGGATGTAGTTTCTTTTTGCTGTTTTGTTGCTGTGGCTAAATATTGAAAAAACAACTTTTTTGTTTATTTCCACTTTCCATAATTTTGAATATGTGGAGCTAGTTGTGAAGTCTCTATTTCATTTGGATCTAGTCAGCACTGGATATTTCTCTGTAGTCCAAATTAAGAGGTCATCTGCATTGAGTGCCTTATTGACTGATATGAGGTCCGGGAGGTCATTCATAAAGATTAGAAAGAGAGTACAGGTAAGGGCTTAATCTTGTGGTAGGCTTTCTTCCAAACTTTTTTACTAGAGATGGCACCTTTGAATGGTGTTTGGATGGTTCTGTTTTTTAGGAATGCCCTGATCCAGCTGTACATTCTTCCATGGATGCCAATTTTTTCATCTTCAAAACAGATATTTTCTCCACACTATTATAGGCTTCTGGCAAATCTATAATACTGCTGTAGTGTGCCCTGGTGTACAAACGGGTTTGTATTTCCTAACTTGACCTTGAGGGATTTTTTTTTTCACTGCTTCTAAGATATTAGAGACTATAGTTATGTAGATTGTGTTGACATCTTTCTCCATTATGCTTGATAGTCTCGTGTGTTTCTTGTGCAAAAGCTGCCCAGTTAGCTTTTTTATAGTTCCATCTAGATCTAGTTGTATTGCATGGTTGGTATCTACCTGGTGTTCTTATATTGAGGAGTATAGGCCTTTCCCTTCAAGTTGAAACTGCAAAATCATTTATTGTCTCTAACAAAACATGAATTGATTGAAAAATGTACACATTTTTTAATCAATTAGTTGTAATTAATTAATTATGTTTTTATACAGAATAGAGAGAAAAAAGAAACACCAGGCTTAAGATCAGATTTCTTAGATAAGGGGTAAATAATCACTAGTATTGAAAGATATCTCAAGTAAAATAGAATAAAATAATTAAATATTAGTGTTAAGATTATATCTAAGACTGTGTGTTAATGTAAGGTTTATATCAAAGACTGTATGTATATAACTATAATAACCATACAGTCAAGTACATTTGGTATAACAGCAATGCAGTTTTGACCAAGCCCCCAAAACATGAGTTTTAAGAAAGAATAAAACTTGTGCAAAAATAACTGACAATAACATTAGCTTAAAATCAAACACTTGGAAACAATTTCAGAAACATAGCAAACATCAACTTTTACATCAACATAAAGGGGAAATTGGTGGACAGCATAATATACCTTGCAATGCCACATGCAGTGCAGTTTGCCTACAGCTGTCAAAGATAAATTTTATAAAAGAATATGATATAGTAAAAGGAGGACTTGAGTTGTTTGCTCATGAGAACAGCCAATATAAATATTAAGACTGAGTAACAAAGACAGACTAAAGCTCTGCAAGTAACATCAGAAAGATTAGTTCAGGAACAAAAGTCAGATTATTTGCAGACGATTGCATAATATATAGAACAATAAAAACAAAACAAGACACAGATATTTTACAAAGAGAATTAGATGAATTACAGAAATGGGAATCAAATTGGAGCATGTCTTTCCACCCAGAAAAATGTCAGTTGTTAAGAGTAACAAAAAAACTAAAACAAATTAATTCCACTTATCTTATTCATGGCAAACCAGTAACACAGACTAAAAACTCAAAATACCTAGGTGTTATAATAAATGAAAAACTGTCATGGAATCCACATATTGATGAAACTATAAAAAAATCCAACAAAGCATTAGGGTTTATTAAAAGAAATTTCTATAAATCAAATAAGAACATAAAACTAAAATGTTATTTAACCTTGGTTAGGCCAATAATAGAATATGCATCCACCGTGTGGGACCCCTCAACTCAAGAAAACATTAAGAAACTGGAACAAACACAAAATAGAGCAGTGAGATTCATAACAAACGAATATTCACATTTGACTAGGGTAACACCATTAGTAAAATCACTAAATTTAGAAAGCCTTCAGGACAGAAGACTCAAAAGTAAAGTAGCAATTATACATAAAACACTGAACCATAATCTTCAAATACAAAAACAAAATTTAATAAAATACTCTGAAAGACACAAAAATAAAGGCACATTCCTCGTCCCATATGCTAGGACAAATTTGTACAAATACTCCTTCTTCCCTAGTGCTATTAGAGCATGGAATGGGTTGCCTGAGCTAGCCAGAAAAACCAGTGACTTGGCAGAATTTAAGTCATTGGTTAATATGCATGACTAAATGCATGACGCGTAGGACGTAATCATCTTCTTTTTTGAAGTAACGTCTGTATTATATAAGATAAGAAGATAAAGATGACTGATTAAAGTGTTAAGAAAATAAAGAGAATATAAAGAAAGTTTGTAAAGCCCCATTCTAGAAGTTGTGTATGCACCAAGCGAGACAGAGATAGTCGTTTTTGATTGTGTAGCATAATAATAATATGTCTGAAAATTAATGAGGAATACAGTATTTCCCGGTGCTACACAGCCCAAGCATAATCTACATATTTTGCCACATCTAACACAGGCAGCATAAGTGTAGCATACTATGGAAATAAATCCTACTTAGAGATAAGAGAATGCTTGCAACTATCAAGAAAATAGAATGAAATATTTGCCTTTACCTTGATTGCAACCTTGATCTCTTCATACCAAATAACATGTGATAGAATGGGAAAATCTAGTTTCAAATAATATGTGATGGATTGGGAAAATCTAGTTTTCATTTATGCAATAAAGATCATTTGTTGTTATCCTGTTGACAGAGACAATGTCCATTGGTGTGGACAATATCAACACTAGTTTAATCCAGATGTTTGATGGAAACTCTTCTGCCATATTGAAATCCGTGTTGCAGTTGCTTTCCTCTGTGTTCATGCCTCAAATCTTGCACTGAGTTGAAGGTTTTTAGGAGCTTTTGATCATTCTGGGTTTGTATATGACCTGAGGGAAAAAAACAATCAATAAGTTCATCAAATGTAATATTGGGGAAAATGATATTCTGAAGACATTTAAAACATCAATAAAACGTTGCAAACAAAATTTGCCCCAGTTATGAAAAATTGTTGTGTGTATTAAGTGTATAAACTAGACAGACCAGAAGTTAGTATTGTTGTTTTTATTCTCCCACTTTCAAACACAGAGACATTAAGACAATAATTTCAACTTTCTTTTGGTCTGTTTAGACATTGACGAACATCAACTTTATATTGGACTCTTAACCAGTGTTTGGTCTACTGCTTTATGGTAACCCTTAGATAAGTCTCTAGTTGCTATTGACTTAAATGGTTAATCAGCAGTTCCAACTATCTTGGTTGTTTTGACTACTAGCTGTATGACAAAACTTGGCCGTCTTAATAGACTACTAGTTGTATGACAAAAACTTGGCCGTCTTGATAGACTACTAGCTGTATGACAAAAACTTGGCCATCTTAATAGACTACTAGCTGTATGACAAAAACTTGGCCGTCTTGATAGACTACTAGCTGTATGACAAAAACTTGGCTGCCTTGATAGACTACTAGCTGTATGACAAAACTTGGCCGTCTTAATAGACTACTAGTTGTATGACAAAAACTTGGCCGTCTTGATAGACTACTAGCTGTATGACAAAAACTTGGCCATCTTAATAGACTACTAGCTGTATGACAAAAACTTGGCCGTCTTGATAGACTACTAGCTGTATGACAAAAACTTGGCCGTCTTGATAGACTACTAGCTGTATGACAAAAACTTGGCTGTGTTGATTGACTACTAGCTGTATGACAAAAACTTGATAATGCCTTGATGGACAATGGGTTCATAAAACCTTGTCTACCTTGGTGGCTTATTTAAAAAGTGTACATCTTGGCTATGACTGTATTTATCTCACTGTTCCTCATTCATCCAAATTTTGAGCCAAGAAATAGGCCTTAGATAATAAATATTTTGCATTCCTTATATTATAAAGACCCCTCTACCAAAACCCACCAGCTTCATAGAAGCACTTGTCAACCAACCCCTGCCCAGATAAAAGATTTGCAATAAAATAATTCGGTCCAAATAATGTTTTCATGACTCAACACCTTAGACTAATCACAGAACTCTTCAGTATATATTATATTGACTGAAATCAGAATTAATAAAGACAAGGGAAATTTTTTATGAATATTATATATATATATATATATATATATATATATATATATATATATATATATATATATATATATATATATATATATGAGAGATTGCAGTGTACAAGTTTAAAGGTTAACCAAAACAGCTGCTGATTACAGAAAGGCAACAAGTTTTGGTGTTACTGAAAACACAAGGATAAAAAAAAGTGTTAGCAGAAAGTTTCTATAACTAGATTAAGAGATGTAGATATTTTTTTTTAATGTCTTAGATACATCTAGATTTAGGATTACTTTTTGTTAAATGTCTTAGAAGCACAATCTCAAATTTTTTAAGGGTTCTGGTTTGCTGTAGTTTATAGCTCTTGTAAAGTTCACCTTTTATCCCGGGGGCAGATGATGTAAAGGTCAAATGTTTCTATGACCCATGGTTAGTGAGGGTGTCATGTGGCCAGCACAACAACCAACCGCCATAACTTTTCCCCAACTAATGTCAGGTACCCACTACAGCTGGTTGGACTTAGAAGTGCCCAAAAGTTCATGAAAGTAGAAATCCAAGTCTTCACCAGGACTCAAACCCAAGACCCCTGGTTCAGAAGCAAAGCGCTTTACCACTCAGCTATCGTGCCTCCAGTGTATAGCTCTAATTTTTTTTTTAGATCCAGATCTATCTCATGTTTTATCTAACCTAGATGTAAGAGCCTAGTCTAGATAGGCCCCCTATCCTCTAGATCTATTAATCATTGTTAATAATATAAGATATGGCTTGTCATTACATTATTTTTCTTCTACAAAATGTAACAAACTGCAAGGATTTTAGATTTTACTACTTCAGTTATGTTGAGTTTAGTTTACAAGAATTGAAGGTATATAGATATATCTATATAGATCTAGTCCGGGCTTTTTTTTGTAACGTACCGGCACCTTTTTCAATGTGGGGAAAACATTATTACTTTTCTAGTACCGGTATTTTAACTTTTTTTAATAATATATTAGTAGTTAAAAGTTAGGAAAAAAAAATCACTGGATCTAGTGTAGTCTAGATATCTATAGTATAGACTATACCGGGTATACCTCAATCTAGAATTTGTTAGGTCGAATCATGATAGATCTAGCATCATATAGATCTATAAATTTGTTGAATTTCATATTAGGTCAGCAGATCTTGGACTAATAATATCGTGAACGATACGAAGTGTGAGTGTGCAAACTTCTGTCGTCATGATCACTAGTGGCACTGACTGTGATTGTCATTCAATGATTGAAAGAATATGAATCTATGACAATGAAATTATGAATGGGTACTTAATTGAATTGAACAACGGTACATTTAGAACAGTGTAGATTTATCATCTTAAAGTAATTAAATAGTTAACAAGGACGAAACTTGAAATATTGATCTAGATTTCTAGAGCTAAGCTTGATAAAATGTTGCTTGCGTAGAGACTTCTTAGCCCTCACTGAACAGAACTCAGGAATTTCACGTGATTTTTATTAAACTTTTGACGTGGAAGAGCATACCTCTTGTGTTTATATCAGTTTAAGCATTATTTCAATTTCGCAATATTACCTGTAAATACATTTAAATTTAGCTAGATACTTATTTAGCTTTTAAAAGAATATGGCTGCCCATCGTTCCTATTGCTAATAAAAATAATATCACTCTGACACATTTAGAACCATTTTTAACGAAGTCCTAGATCTACTTTTTTTTTTTAATTATAATAAAGATGGGAGAGAATAAAAAAAAAATTGGGTTATTCATATCATGATATTGTTATTGTCTATATTTAGATATAGATTCTAGACTAGTGACTTAAGTAACACCTGAAAAGTGTAATAAGATGTAAACAATGAAAACTTCTTTTTGTTTAAATCTAGAATAGCAATATATCACGTAGATAGATCTAGACTCTAATATATATCTATAACTAGACTCTACGCCTTCTACTAAGATCTAGATCTATGGCTATGGTATGTTACTATTAATACTATTATGGCTTATCATCTTATACCTTATATTATATGGCATGGCTATGGACGGTAAATGATTAAATCATAAATGGTAATACTTATACTTTAACTCTTACTACTCTGAGTTGTCTTAGTCTTAGTATTTACTATAATTTACTAATACTAGACTAGTAGTAGTACTATTAATTACTAAACTAATAGTAATTGCTAATAGTACTAGGACCTAGGGACGCCTAGGTAGTAGTAGTTCTATTACCAGTAGGCATAACTATAAATATAGTTTAATAGATCTAGCACTAATAGTAATACTATACTATTATTTACTAGATCTAGACTATACTATGTCTATAGTATAGTAAAATACTAAAATTACTAAAATAATAGTAATTAATAAGTAATACTAGCATACTACTTATAGTTAAGTTTGTATAGGAATAGTCTAGTGATAAATCTATTAATAGTAAATATTTAGGCCTATACCCTTTAGAATATAGTAATATTAGTAATATTATATAGATCTATTATGCTGATTGCCTCCGATACTATTTAACTATTAAGTGTTAAGTGATAAGTCTATAATTAGTATTATCATTTATGATTTTTATTTGTGATATACTATGTTACATATACATCAGCTATGTACTATAATGTACACTACTTAAATTATAACCATATACTTGAAAAAGTCATATAGATTAGATTAGATCTAAATCTAAGACTTTGACTTACATAGACTTAGGTCCTCCCTCGCCGTTCGGCGTATAGGGCAGCAAGCTGTCTCCATAAAGATCTGTTGTTGGCAATGTCTGAAGCCTCCTCCCACCTGGTGCCCTTTGTTCTAAGGTCCTCTATGAAGGTGTGGCGCCAAATAATATGAGGACGTCCATGTTTGCGCTTTCCTCGTATTGGCCTCCATGTCATCGCCTTATATCCCACTCGCTAAATTTTGGTCCTTTCTAAGTTTATGCGGAGGCCAATTTTGGGTGCTTCTCTTTCTAGACTCTCTGTCATTTCTTGTATGCCTTTATTTGTAGCCCAGAGTAGTGCAATGTCATCAGCAAAGTCCAAGTCCATTATTCGATTTTGTTCACGCCATGGAATACCAAAGGCAGTCTGGTTCATTGCTCTCCTCATTATGTAGTCAATGGCTAGGAGGAAAAGGAAGGGAGATAAGATGCACCCCTGTCTCACACCTGTCTTGATGCTGAAAAACTCAGTTGTTCCTTCTTCTGTTTTAATGCAGCAACTAGACTGACTGTATAGGTGTCGTAGGATCTAGACAAATTTTTCTGGATGCCATATTCTCTAACTATTTTCCATAGTGATTCTTTGAAGGGTGAAAAAATCTCTAGCTTTCATTCCCCTCTAAAGAAGCTGATTGTCTGTATGCTTGAACTTTCAAGTAAAAAGTAGGCTAAAAAGAATCTTGAAACAAGAATACTTTCATCATATTGAAGACTGTTGGTAAAGATGTTCTATTAGAAATTAATCACAACCATAAATAATCTGTCAGCAAGTAGATTGCTAATGAGGTATCTTCATATATTTCGAATATAGATATACAGTAGAACAGGGGTGGGCAACCTTTTTGTATCGAGGGCCGCATTAAAAAAAATGTTAAAAATTGGGGGTTATATATATATATATACTTACAACTTAGAAAAAATACGCTAGCTAACTAAATTATGTCTTTTAATTCATATTTATACTGTATTTTACATTTACTTTAACTTTTTTCACACTCCCAATTGAGGAATTACAACAAGAGTTTGCAATTTCTGAAACCAATTTTACTATTTAAAAACAATAATTACTATAGTCTTTTTACATCACAATATTTCATCACAAATGTACAGCTGTACTTAGTGTGAAGTATTTAACTGTTTACACTCGTGCCTAATGTTCCGGAACTGTGGAACTAGCTTACTAGTTGTTATACTTGTGACGGCTGTCAAATTACAGTCATTCACCATCAACCTGTGATTACACTTGCTTATTTTTTTTAAAAGTCCAGGTAGCCAAATCTGTTTCATATGTTGTACTTAAAAAATTTGCATATCTTTTCAATGTAAATTCATCATCAAAGGGAAAGTCAGATGGATTTGACAATTTTTGATATATGTGTTTTGATAAGGGACGCGGTGGTTGAGTGGTTAAGCGCTTGGCTTCTGAACCTGGGGTCCTGGGTTTGAATCTCGGTGAAAACTGGGATTTTGAACTTCAGGATTTTTAGGGCGCCCCTGAGTCCACCCAACTCTAATGGGTACCCTGACTTGAATTGGGGAAAGTAATTGCAGTTGGTCGTTGTGCTGGCCAAAGAAAGAGATAACCTTAACATCATCTGCCCTATAGATCGCAAGGTCTGAAAGGGGAACTTTACTTATATGTTTTGATTTACAGATAATGAATATATTCTTTTTTTATTTGCAATAATAACTAAGTAATTGATGTTTTTCTGACGTAATTTTCCTGCGCATCCAAAATGGTAAGATTTTCACTGGGTTTCTATGTGACTCACACAAACCTATTAATTTAATCTATTGACTTACTGTATAATGGAAAAACATACAGTAAAGTTTACATTGTCATAAAAGAAATATATCTTCGTCTATGCAGTTAGATCTAGGATCTTGTAAGCAAAGAAAACAATGCGTGCCAAAAGTAGATTTACATGCTTGACTAACCATGGCAGAGTGTATTTTCTCACCTTACCACTCAACACACAACAAACACTATTACTTGGTTGTCTTGTCATGACTGACTACACGTAGTTTAGACTAGCCTTACACTGACCAGTTTGTTAGAATCAGTCAGACAAACAATCTATTTACTTTCTGGGACAGGGAGGGGCTTAGATGAAAATTTGTTTTTTCTCGAGTTGGTTATCCTAATGCTTTTATATATATAACAGCCTAACAGCTTCTGTAAGAATGAAGGGATATGATTGGTTAAATCTAGTTTCCCTTTCAGTATTGTTAATGAAAGTGACATTTGCCTAATTTAAAAACAAAATCTTAAAGAACCCCGTTTTTTTTTTTTTAGATGTCAAGAATTTACTGAATAATTTATTAAATATAAATGTTTCTAAGCATTTAAATAAAAGATGGTAATATGTTTACTATTAAAACATTAATGCAGAATTTAAATATGTCAATAATTCAAATTTGAAAAACCATTGGAGTTTCCCTTTAAATTATTTCCTATGAAAGCAAACGAACAAAAACATTTGAAACAAAAAATTTGCATTGTTATTCTTGTCAAGAATTGACTAAATGTTGGTAGTAGAAATATGTCTATGTTGTTGTTTTTCTGGAAAGAGTCTATGTTATGTTGATTAAAAAAAAGTAGAAGTACCCCTTTATGTTAATAGATGCCAATATTTTATGTAAATGTTAAAATCATTGTACATGTAGTTAAAAGCATAAAACATTTAGTTACCTATAGAGATTATAGTTATACTTATGGTTACATCTGACCAATCGCTTATACTTTTCCCCAACTAAAGTAAGGTACCTATTAGAGCTGGGTGGACTCAGAAGCGCACAAAGATCCTTAAATTGAAAATCCCAATCTTTACAAAGATTTGAACTCTAGACCTACAGTTCAGAAGTCAAGTGCTTAACGGCTCAGTCACTGCGCCTCCTAGTAAGCCCCATGACTTCTTATAAATAATTTTGAAATTAAGTTATTCTCTCTTTGCAGATCAACATCTTTGTATCATTTTCAACACAATGACCATTCTTTTCTGTTTCAGATTAAGAAACGAGAAAGTAAAGAGGGCACTCCAGAACTCTACATGTCACTGTCACATTACCATTAAGGTGAAGTTATTGATACATTATTCAACTTTTGTAGAATGTCTTGTTTTGTTTGTGAATTGTTTTGTCATGACGGCCGTCAACAAATGTTTTAGTTTTATGTCATGACTGTCTTTGCATTGTGCGCCTTTTATATTTAAAAAATTTGTTTTCTTATAATTTTTAAAAGTTTTTTATCCTTTCGGTGCTGTTTTTGGATTTATATTTTTTGAATTTGTTTTCTTATAATTTTTTAAAATTTTTTATCCTTTCACTGCAGTTTTTGTTAAAATCCTTTGGAGATTATGTCTAATTCTTTGAGTTTTTTTGTTTTTTTTTCAGAAGTTTCCAGTCCAAGACATTCTTATTTGGAAGTGAAACGGTGAGATCTTTTTGTTATTTCCCTTTTTATTTTTAAAAATGATATATTTAAATATTTGTAGATACTAGGTAGCCACAAAGTCAACATTCCCTTTCAGACCTTGCAATCTATAGGGTAAATAATGTTCAAGTCATCAGTTTCTGTGGCCCATGGTTAATGAGGGTGTCATGTGGCCAGCACAATGACCAATTGCCTTTACTTTTCCCCAACTACAGTAAGGTACCTATTAGAGCTGGGTGGACTCAGAAGCGCCCAAAGATCCTTAAATTGAAAATCCCACACTTCACAAGGATTTGAACTCTAGACCTACAGTTCAGAAGCCAAGTGTTTTACTTCTCAACCAGTAATCCAAATATTCAGTGTAAAAGTGAGTGCCAATCTTCTAAAACAAAAAAAAAACAAACTTCAATGTTAGTTTGAAAATGTAACAAAGTAAATACTGACTTTTGTGGTAAACATTAATTTCACCTTATAGACAGTTATTGTCAACTACTAAGACCTGTTTTGAATAGATGATATTTATTTCACATGCTTACTTCTACTACCAACATTATTTTATGCAACCAAAATAAGAAAGCATTGTTATGATGCTTATTCTAATTGAATTGTTATATTGATGATAGCTCTTATTTTATCAATGCCTTTTGCAATCATTCTTCAATCAATGAATTTTTATTCTCCTTAGGCCATAATGGCAAGATAGAGAAAAATTATGGATTATGAAATTCATCAATCAATTGAACTGTAATTTCCTGGATATTTGACATGTTGCTTATAAATGTATCAGTAGTATTGTCTAAAGATATTACATTGATAGCAACCAATCTTTTCTTAGTCACTTAGTATGTTTCAAGTTATGTGTTGTTGTTTTTTTTTTCACATATAAAGAACAAAGTAAAACAATACTTCTTAACACATAATTGGATGGCTGCCTGGTTGTGCGGTTTGGGCGCTGGTCTGTTGTTCGGATTTATCGATGGTCGAGGGTTCAAATCCTGCCCGCTCCCATCCCCCGTCGTCCTGCGGGAGGTTTGGACTAGGAAGTAAACTATCTTCAACTCTGAAGGAACATCCGAAACATGTAAAACATTTTACAAATTTTACAATACTAAATAATTTAAAAAAACAGAGTCTTTAATATTATAAATGTATTCATACAAATAAAAGTCAAAAATACAAAATGATCAAAGTTGGGTTGGAACTTCAATATCAATTTCAGCCAT
This sequence comes from Biomphalaria pfeifferi, assembly GCA_030265305.1. NCBI lineage: Eukaryota > Metazoa > Mollusca > Gastropoda > Planorbidae > Biomphalaria > Biomphalaria pfeifferi. Next base: position 5,749,019 of record JASAOG010000022.1, read on the forward strand.
TTGAAGGCAATGACACATGAATAATCTTTCCTTTCTTTTACATCCCTACAAGATATGATATAGAAACTTGTTCCTGTAAGTCTTGATAGAAGTCATTGAGACCATATTCATCAGGAACTATAATATTAGATGTACAAATAAATTCAAATTGATTGAGAAATTTTTGCCATTTTAGTAATATTTTATTGGTAGACTTTGGTATTGGAAATCAAAATTATTAAATTATGTACCATTGCAGGTATTAAATATTAGTATAAACTCAGCAATGAGCCTTGCTATACAATAGTATCAACAAAGTATACTAAAATAAGTGAAACCCTAATATTTGGGGCGGGGGGTAATAATAGGCTATTGACTTATTTCTTCATCTTAGTGATGAGCATCAAAACAAAATGTTTCCTTTATAAGCCTTATGTCTAAACCAAATGTTTCCTTTATAAGCCTTATGTCTAAACCAAATGTTTCCTTTATAAGCCTTAGGTCGAAACCAAATGTTTCCTTTATAAGCCTTAGGTCTAAACAAAATGTTTCCTTTATAAGCCTTAGGTCTAAACAAAATGTTTCCTTTATAAGCCTTAGGTCCAAACAAAATGTTTCCTTTATAAGCCTTAGGTCTAAACAAAATGTACTTTTTATTTGTTTAAGGCAATTTTATTATCTCTCATTCTCAAGCAGGCAATCAATACATGGTTGTTTTTTCAATCCCTAACTCATTCATTTAATTCAATCATCCTATCACTTGTCTGATCCAATAGTGAAAGGGGGAGCAAGAAGTGGTATCAGTCTAAACTTTACAGCGACCTCTTAAAACGCATTTTGTAACCAAAAAATTATATGCCTTGAATTTGAACTTGATGGCTCAGCCTCCTCAAGCCACTACACTAACCACTGTGCCAGCAAAGGGCTTATGAAAATAAAGAATAAAGAACATAAAGTATAAATGGGACTAATTAAGCATATACCACCACATCGATCAATTAGAATTTCTTGCTTTTTGGTCAATATCAAACAAAATTATTTATTCCCAAAAGTTAATAAACTGTTTTTTAAGTGATTCTTGTTTTTCAGATACATAAAAAAAATGTGCATACTTCGTACATCTGTGATTGGCTGTGGGAGAAATGATGAGTACAAACTTTTTACAATACAGATATAAGCTTTGTAGAAAACAAAAATAAAGTACCTATTTAGACCTAGGGATCAGTTGGGCAGGTTAGATAAATATGGATGGCTAACAAGGGTGCCATGTGGTCAGCACAAGGACCAATCACCATTACTTTCCCCAACTAATGTCAGGTAATTAGAGATAGAATCGAATACCCTAAAAATCTTAAATTCAATATCCCAATCTTCACCAAAATATTCAGAAGCTAATATCAGCCAGTCTGCCTCCATGGAAAACAAAAGACTCCACTATTTAATTCTACCATTATTGAGTAATCTCTAAATTTTAAAATATTTTATCTTATTAAAAAAACAAAACAAATGAAAACTGTGATATGTTAAATTTACTTAAGTTCCATATTTTATAATTTACAAAGATTCCTCAAAAAAAAAAATAATAGCTTTGTAAAGATATGCCAACAGTTTCCTGTCAAACTTTTGAAACTCAAGAGTAAAATATATGTGTAACATCTGCATTTGATTCTCTGTAGCCTGTTTTTTTGTATTCAGTCATTCTTTGAGCCTTCGTAAACAGCCTCTAGTATCTGCATAAATAAAGAAAAAAAACAAACAAAAAAACAAGCTCATTAGACTAGTGTTTATGTTTTAATAAATACACATATGTCAAAAACACAAAAGTCGTAGTTCGATGTAATTAGTGTACTCTACAGATGCAAGAGCCTAAGATTTATGAACACTTGGTGGGGTCTATAGCACTGAAATTATTACAAAGTCATTTGAACAATGACAATGAAAAAAAAATTCTATATTTCAGTGTTAGACCAATGATAACATGCAAAACATCGCAAAGCTTAAAAAAGAACAGAGTAACATATGAATTAACGCATTAGACAGGTTTAACAATGAAAAGCCAGAAGTTGAACAGCAGCACAGCATGCTGGGAAGATTAGTGAATGTCACATCTGCTGACTTATTATGGTAGGGTGAAAAAGAATTTTGATGTTTAATTGTAGTAATACAAAAAAAAACGGGCATTAAGGCTTTGAATAAACCAATTTGGTCATTTTTCATTGCTTAAACATCATGCAATCTGAAGATCCTGCGAAGGTATCCTCCACTCTACATTTGATTTGTCAGTTACACCCAACGCTAAGAGTTAATTGCTAATAGCTTATGATTATAACCAGGTAGCCAGGGACACATATTCACGGGCCAAAAATATGTTAGGTGATCTTTAAAATGTGGTCCGTTTATTCAAAAAAAAAAAGTAAAAGGGATGTACCTGCCAGAAAAAAAAAAAGAAATAAACCCCGGGAACAAATGGGCGTAGCAAAGCTATTCTTATTTATATTTACTTAGGTGCTCTCAAAAACAAGGTTTTGACTGATTGCACCCTAAAACTGCAATACGCTTAAAATCGCAAGAATTCTCTTAAACATTAAGGTGATTAAACAATAGAGGCATTCAGAAAATGCGATATCTAATACCGTACATTGCTTGCCTTATGTTTAAAAAAAAAGTAACCAAAAGTGCTAAAAAAAAGTTAGGGGCTGTCGTTTTAATTTTTAAAAAGCCGAAAAGTGTAATAGCGGGGTGTTTTATTTTATTGTAACATATAACAATAATTCATGGTCTAAAAAGTTAAAATGTGGCCCGATTACTGGAAGTTAAAATAAAATAAAATATACTTTTAAAAGCAAAGCTTAGATTAATCGTAGTTGTATCAATTTGTTGTATTAATTTCTTTGTATCAGTCATAGAATTGAATAGAAAAGTGGAAATGTTCCAACCGTAGTAAACACTAGAAGCCAGAGAACAAATTCACTTAGCGTTTAATGCTTTTGGATATATACGGTGGATTATTTTTTTTAATAAAAGACTGATTTCGCTTTTCAAAATTATTCTGCTTATGTCATATTTCTTGACATTCTTATGTTAGAATAATCGAAATTCTCTCAACTGTTAGTATTGACAACTTTTGTTTTACAAAAAAATAAAAAGGTCATAAAAGTGAATCTTACAACGATCACAGCCATGTAACTCGGACATTTTCCCTTAACAGTAGGCTAGTGGTCAGTGCTGCTTTCTTCGTTATTAGATCTACCACTTCTTTAAAAACTAGAATGAAGATTTGCTCTCTTGCAAGAGGATACATCAACATCGGCCTGTCAAATCTTTTATTTGCTTTTTTTTTTTCCAAATTGCGCTCTTCTACTATGAGATAAAATGAGTTCTGAAGCTCAGAATGCTTTCAAAAGCTTGGCTCCGGGAATCCTTCTCAAACCCCACCCTAAGCTTACAACGCTACTCCCCAGAACCCACACAACGCTACTCCCCACACCCCTTGCTGAATGAAAGGAAAACCTAATTCCTCTTACATGGAGAAGTAGAGAATTCAGTCCAAGAGAGCGTACACATTCTATAAAAAAAAACATGCAGTATGCCAGTGAAATAGAGTACATATCAAAACTGAAAAGAGAAACAGAACCACAAAATATATTTCCTGATAATGATGACAACTTACAGTATAGTAGAACGGAAGACCAAAACATTAGCCATAGGTCATTACAAGCAAACTTTAGAAACGACAATCCAAGACCTACTCATCATTCCCTGCCACCAAGGGAAGAAACCGACAAGATTCAATGACTGTTTCCTAATCAAATCTTCCATGTTCATTTTTACATGTCACATTCTCTATTCATCCATGTACGTCTATGGGCTTGTTGTGCTTTGGTCAGTTCATAGTTTGTGCCACTTTGTTAGAGATGTACATAAAATGAAAATTTGTTAGTATAGAGTGCATATACTGGTAAACATTTTTTAAAATTATTATTCTGGAGATAACATGTTGATAAAAGTAGATGAAAGTAATGTGTACTCTCAGTATGAATCAAGCAAAAATCCTATTTGTCTACTGGAATCAATAACTACTTTCTAAAGATTCCTTTTTAAACAAAAATTAAAAATAAACATCTTACTCTCTTCGGAATTATAATAACGTTGCAGTTTATTGGCGGATAAAAATGTATTTTATCATTGAATATAAATTAGAATTCTTTGACTTATAAGTAGAATATATACATATATATTTTAACGTTAACTTTATTTTGTACTTGTATAGAATAGAATAGATGTAGGTCCAATTGTCATTTTATTTACTTAATTAAATTACCTTAATATTCATTTAAGGTCACTATCCAATAACACGCGGTGCATTGAGTGTGAATATAGATTTGAAATACCTCGTGACTTTGTTGTTGTTTTCAAATTAATGCGTTTAGTAGTTTTGCAACAAGCACGAGATGTAGGCAATGTTTAGTAGTGTCTAGAATTATTGGACGCCATCTTGACATTATTAGATCTTCTCAAAGAAACCCGTTTTGTTTTTTTTTGTTTGTTTTTTATCAAATTTACTGATTATATTTAATTCTTTTCTTTCCACATTGACTTGTTAAATATGGACATTTCGGATTATATAACGCATATTTTAAATATTTCTAACCCAAATTTTCTTGTCATAACCAGTCAGCAACTTTTATGTTGTTGTTTTGTCAGATCTCACATGGATGTGTGGCTGAGTGGCAAAATCATTTGTCTCTCAATCAAATTCTTAGTCTTTTCTGGCCGAGTGGTGTTTCTTAATTCTCAAAATAAACAAAAATTGAAAATAAAAAAAAAATAAAAAATCCAGTTATAAATCGAGGGGGCCGGAGTATCACAAAAGAAAATAATTTAATAACAAATAAATATCCATAATGGGGGCGCGATATGCAAGTGAAAATAATTTGTGTATTAGGCGAGGGAAGTAGTTCCACATGAAGTAGGCGTAAGATATAAATGTAGACATTGAGATTACATGCGATAGTGAGAGAGAGGTCTCAAAAGAGAGAAAGTGCGCACGGTGCGAGAGAGAAAGGGTGTGTGAGAGAGAGAAAGAACGGTGGGGCGCACAGTGCAAAAGAGAGGGGGCGTGAAGAGAAGGAGTTGCGCACGGTGCGAGAGAGAACGAAAGAACGGTGGTGCGCACGGTGCCAGAGAGAGAGGGCGTGAAGAGAAGGAGTTGCGCACGGTGCGAGAGAGAAAGAACGGTGGTGCGCAAAGTGCAAAAGAGAGAGGGTGTGAAGTAATTCACTGCTTTGAATATTTTCGGCAAAAATAATTAATTTTTCTTCAAACCAAACCAATTCTTCTACCAAAACATAGGCTGGGTTTCCCTTTCCTTGCAGTTCAGCGGTTATCAATCATAAAGTAAAATTTTTGCAACTACTTGTCGTTCGGTGTGATAAATGCCTTTTTCATTTAGAAATGTATTTATTTCATTTATGGACAAAGCAAAACGTTTCATCACCTTACCTTTGGAAAGTCATAGCACTTTCTTGAGAATACTGAATCACCATTTTCTTTAAGTGGTAGAGTGCTTTTTACAAGATGCTGTTAACAGTCTCTATTACCAAATTCATGACCTCATCTATTTCAGTCGGAATAGGGCACAAAGCGCTTCTTGGTGCATTATTTAGTGAAACTTAAGAATTTCTTGGTTTATTTTGCTTCGACGAATCGTTGTTGCGCTTTTATTTTTTCCTGTCATACTTCTGGATCTATCAGTTTGTTGATATGGTGCGCAAAGGTTCACGCGTTCAATATAATAAAGTATCATTCCCCGCGATGACACTAATGGTTGTTGTTTGTTTATTGCTGACTGTGAACCTAAATCTTAATTAACATGGTGGAAGCGGTGTATTAATGATCAGAGGTAATCATTAATCAGTATTTAAAGGTTTATTGTTTGCAATAATAAATAGGCAACAATTCAAGGCTAAGCCGTGCAATGGCAGCTAGAAATTTTCTTCCTGTATCCGAGCCGCTCGAGGTAGAAGGAAACATGGCCGCTAATTGGCAAAAGTTTCACCGGAGCTGGCGAAAGTATGAGTTAGCCATTAAATTGTCGGAAGAATCAGAGGAGGTCAGAGTGGCCACCTTTTTAACAATTATAGGAACAAAAGCGATGGACGTATATGAAGGTCTTGAAATTGAGAAGGAAAAAGAAAGAAAGATGGAAGAAATAGTGAACGAATTTGAAAGTTACTGCATTGGAAAAACGAATGAAACTTATGAGCGCTATGTTTTCAATACTCGTGAACAGCAAGAAGGCGAGGACATTGAAAAGTACATAACAAATCTGAGAAGACTAGCAAAAACGTGCAGTTTTGAACGCCTGGAAGATAGCTTGATTTGAGACAGAGTAGTTCTTGGTATTAGACATGAATGCCTCAAAATGAAATTGTTACAAGATAGTAGTCTCACATTGGAAAGGTGCAGAGATATTTGCAGAGCATACGAGACCGCCAACAAACAGTTGAGACAAATAGAAGCCGACCCTCCAATCATTGAGAAAGTATCAACACCCCCAAGAACAAACATTCAGAAAGGTAAATGCATGTATTGTGGAAGGATTCACGAATACATTAAAGAAAAGTGCCCTGCATGGGGTAAAATGTGCCTAGTGTGCAAGGGGAGACATCATTTCGCTGTGATGTGCAAAAAGAAAATTCAGCAGGTGTCAGATGATATGTCTAACGATGAAAGACAGCTGCAGTCGGACACAAGAGATGATGTCATGATGGTAAAAAATGAATGGGTGATGTCTTTGGAGAACCACAAAACGAAAAGGATGACAGCAGTTATGACAGTGAATGGTCACCGTGTAAGGTTTCAAATGGATAGTGGAGCTGATGTAAACACCATCCAGGAAAAATACGTAAATAAGAATCAGATAGAAAAGGCAACACAAAGATTACTAATGTGGAATAAGACTGAAATGAGACCCATAGGGAAAGCCACTTTAACTACGAGAAATGAGAAAACTAACGAAACATTTAAGGTGGAATATATAGTTGTACCAAATAATCTAGCATGCCTTCTAGGTCATGAAACTTTAACAAGAATGAATTTAATCAAAGTCAATAAAGATAGGTTCATAGCATCAGTAGTGAATAACCAAGAAGAAGACTGTAGTCCAAAGTTTACTGGTGATTTGGGTGACTTTAGGAGAAGTGTCTTTAAAGATTGATAGCAGCATTAAGCCCGAGGTTCTGCCGTGTAGAAAGATCCCTATTGCTTTGCAAGAAAGAGTTAAGGAGGAGTTAAAGACCCTAGTGCAGAGAGGAATCATAGAACCAGTGATAGAGCCTATAGAGTGGGTGAGTCAGATGGCAATTGTGGAAAAAGCTTATGGAAAAATTAGGATCTGCATAGATCCACAAGCCCTGAATAGAGTTTTACTAAGGGAATGCTATAATCTTGCTACTGTAGATGACATATTGGCAGATTTGAACGATGCCAAAATATTCAGCAAATTGGATGTGCAAGAAGCTTTCTGGCATGTCAGACTAGACACAGCGTCATCTAATTTGACAGCAATGATAACCCTTTTTGGTAGATACAAATGGAAACGATTACCTTTTTGGTCTGAAAGTGAGTTCAGAAATTTTTCAGAGAAGATTAAATCTAGCACTAGAAGGACTGAAAGGCTGTATCAATTACGTTGATGATATTATAGTGGTATGAAGAGGAAGAACGAAAGAAGAAGCACTCAGAAATCATGATATTAACCTTAGAGAGCTGATGAAGAGATGTCAAGAAAAGAAGATTAAAATGAACCACGAAAAGTCTGTTTTTAGAACAGCTGAGATTAATTTTTTGGGTCATATTATTACAGAAGCAGGAATAAAACCAGACCCGAACAAAGTATCTGCGATTTTGAGTTTGAATGCTCCAAAAGATATTTCATCAGTCCGAAGATTCTGTGGCATGGTTCAATATCTTGCAAGATTTGTTACAGACTTGTCGACAGATTTACAGCCCATAACAGAGTTGATCAGAAAGAACACACCATTTGTTTGGTCTGATTAATGCACACGAGCTTTCATCAAGATGAAACAGAAAATATCGACTCATGGCACATTGATATATTTTGACCCTAACAAAGAGCTTACATTACAAGCAGATAGTAGCCAAAATGGGTTGGGAGCAGCGTTTTACAAGATGGCAGTCCAATAGCACATGCTTCTAGATCATTAACTGATACTCAGAAAAGATGGGCACAGATTGAAAAAGAATTGTTGGCAGTGGTTGTTGGTTTGGAACGTTTTGACCAGTATACGTATAGCAAGACAGTTATAGTTCAGAATGACCATAAACCACTGGAAAACATCCTTCAAAAACCACTCAGTTCAGCTTCGAGAAGGCTACTAAGTCTAATGATGCGTCTTTATCGTTACGATATCCAGTTTCAATACGTCAAAGGCAAAAATTTGTTCATAGCTGATACTTTGAGTAGAGACCCATCAGAGGAAAAGAGTGATATCCCTGATGTTTGTGTCACTAAAGTGGGACTGGCAATACCAGATGCAGTGCTGGAGAAAGTCAGAATCGAGACAGAGAAAGATAGAACAATGCAAACACTTATTCAGTATATCCTAAATGGATGGCCAGACAAACATAATAGTTTACCTGAACTTAAACAATATTTTCACTAAGAGACATGTTAACATACGAAGACGGACTCTTGTTGAAAGGAGAACAAATAATCATACCGATATCACTTCGCAAGAAAAACTCAATGCAGCACATCTGGGAGTAGACTCAATGAAAAGAAGAGCAAAAGAAACAGTTTTCTGGCCTGGATTATCAGCTCGAATACAGGAAATAGCCAACTCATGTTATATATGTCAGAAAAACAAACCAGCAAATCAGAGAAAAGAATTAATACAGCACGAAATAGGTTCTAATCCGTGGGACAAGATTGGAATTGATTGATTCCTAATGTGTGACCAACAACATCTAGTTATAGTGGACTATTATTCAAATTTCATAGAGGTAGAAAACATGCTGTTGACAACAACACACGCAATTATAAAGAAACTGAAAGCTTTATTTGCAAGATATGGGGTGCCCAAAGTCTGTATATCTGATAGCGGATCTCACTTCACACCGGAATATTTTTCCAAATTTATGATAGAATGGGGAGTGACTCATTTGAAATCTTCTCCATGACACCATCAATCCAATGGAAAGGCTGAGTCAGCAGTTAAAATTTTGAAGAACATAATGAAGAAATCTAGAGAATCAAAGTCAGATGCTTATGAAGCTCTTCTGGAATTTAGAAATACTCCAAGGCAAGACACAAATCTAAGCCCAGTTCAGATGTTTTTTGGTCGGATGACTCGAACACAGATACCAAACAAAAGGAGTATCATTAAAATTTCTACATGTCAAGAGAACATTGTGAGAAGGAAAGAAAAACGTCAGATAAGTGTAAAAACATCTTATGATAAGAGGTTAAGAAATTTAAGTCAGCTGAGAACTGGACAGATGGTGTATTTCCAATCTCCTAATGACCCTACATGGAGACGTGGAAGAATTCAGTTTCAAGTCAATCAGAGAGCTTACATTATTCGAAGTGACAATGGTGCAGTGTACCAAAGAAATAGAGTGCATATCAACCCGAACAGAGAAACAGAAGAAGATATATTTCCCGATACTGATGACAACATACAGGACAATATAACTCATGAAAAACACATTCGCCACTCATCAACTCATCATTCCTTGCGACCAAGTGATCAGTTGAAGAAACCGACAAGATTCAATGACTATGTGTCTTAATGAACTATTGAATGTTGGTTTTTAAATGTGATATGTTTCATATTCATTGAAGCGTATATATGTATGTTATGTTTAGTTGTTTATGTTGTGGTTTTGTTTTATTTTTTTTTCTATGATACTCCCCGAAATGTTTTTTTTTTTTTTTTTTAAAGAAAAGGGGATGTTGATATGATGCGCAAAGGTGCACGCGTTCAATATAATAAAGTATCATTCTCCGCCATGACACTAATGGTTGTTGTTTGTTTATTGCTGACTGTGAACCTAGATCTTAATTAACACAGTTGCAATTTAAATAATTTTATTTAAATCGATCTTATCTTTAAGGTATTTTCGCATAGTATTCGCTCTATCGTCCCTTCTAGTTTGTCATGAGAGCGGTAGCAATCCTAGGGAAGACATATACCTGACAAAATGGGCAACTTGGGCCGTGTCTTTATGTCGCAAGACTAATCTATAGCAAGTGATAAGGCAGAAGAAAGTTGAATACATTCCACCTGCAAATATGTTACATTTAAAGACGTTTTAGCCATACGGTACTGTCTTGTACTGTTTCAGCGGATAGTGGCAAATGTTTGATTTTTTTTCAAGATTTCTGGTTTGTTTTTGAAATCACGAAACAGTTCTTCAGATGTACGTAGGAAGCAGTCTATGACATACTAATCATCTGTAAATGCTATGCGTTTTTGTGCAATTTCTAGCAAAGCTTGCCAGAATAGCAGATTGCTTCTAATTTTGAGAAGATAATTATCTTGTAACTCATTTACTTGAAACAACAAACTATACGTCACAGTCAAAGCACGTGATTAAGATGCCAATTCGTCTTGCGTCAAAGCATATGGTTCGCGATCCGAAGGTTGCGACCCCGGGGGTTAGGGTTTGGTGTACTATTAGCTTATTAATTAAGGATTTTTTTTATTCCTTGTTAAAAAAGCCCCTTGATAGTGCCTCATGTCACCTATTCGGAATCGCAAGATGATTGCTTGGTACAGACGTAGAGTGTGAAATAAACTCAATTATTGCAAACGTGTAGCTGTAAAAATGTTTTTAAAACACAAGATTCATAGGCGTAGTGAGGGAGTCAAGGTGGTATCATGCCCAGCGTGCCACTCAGAGGAGCGCCAAAAGATTTTCAAGACAAATAGGCCTAGGATTTGCTGGAAATTTTTTATTAAAAAAAGTCAACTTCGTATCGTCTTGCATTTTAGTAAGGTTATTGCATTGTAATGAAACAACTCTACTAAAATTACCAATATCTTGGCTTTATTCAACAATATAACATTGAACAAGCACAAAAACGTCACACATGTCTGATTGTTTAAAGTACTATGAACACAATATGTACATGACCTTCTGACACGCGCACACGCAGAAAATAAACAACTCGGTTACACTGCATCCATCATTAAGGTCATTATGTTAGGATTGTAGCCTATACACAGGGCCGGTCTTAGGGCACTGCAACCTATACGGCCGTAGTGGGCCCCGCGCGAATTCTAGGTGTAAAGTATTAAATTAAACCGTTTTAACTTATTATTAAAAGGGTTCCTGGAATTCTGAAATTGCAAAATATACGAAAAAGTCATGAAAATCTGAAAACTCATGCAAATCTTCTTTAAAAAAAAAAAATAATTGTCATTTCTGGGTTTTAAAACGCCAATTCTTCTCGTAATAAAAAAAAATACGCATTTTCCGCTTTCATTTAATAAAAATGTAATAATAAGGTGAATACAAATATAGATCTAAATCTATAACGATCTCTTAAAAAAGCGATATTTTGCTAGTCGTAGGCTGTAGAATATTTGTATTACACAAATAACAAACTAGTGTTTAAGAGGGAAGACATATTAGGAACTCATTGTTGCACTGAGGCGCTAGTGTGCAAATGTACATATAATACTATTATGTTACATCTCTTCTTTAATTCAAAAAATCTATCTATCAGAATAACTAACAAACTAAACTAATCAACTAAAAAGTCAATTCACAAATCAAGTTCACAAATCAAGTCTCTTGGGTTTGTTAACTATTCTGCCTGAGCGTGTTACGTAAGGTTCATGTGGTCTAGAGGTGTTAGAAGAAGCAGTGTGTAGTGGCGGCTCTACATCTAGCGTAGTTTTTAATCTTTGACTCAAGATCTTGTGGTTCTGGTTGTTCTGAGATGTCATCTGGAAAGTTATAATTATTGTCAAATCTATTTGCTTTCTCAGAAAACTTTCTGATGTGTTTCCTGTTTCTTCTGTAGACCTGATTTCCACTTTGGACATTATATGATCTAGACTTAGAATGCTTCAAAACTGTTCCTGGTGCTAAATCTGATTCACAAGTCTCATTTAGGAATAATCAAGCGTAAGCAGCGAGCCAGAGAAGTCATGTATTGGCCAGGCATGAATGCAGACATTGAAGTGACAGTTAGGGATTGTAGCATGTGTGCTTAACATCAGAATCAAAATGTGTCAGAACCGCTAATACCTACCAAGACTTTGCCGAATAAGCAAGTTTTACTTTGTCTTTGAGCTTTTCAAACTCTGACTTGACAAGAATGTTACATCTTGCACCAGTGTCGATACGAAAAATTAATGTCTTGCCATGCACGACTAGTTTTACAGTCCACTTGTCTTCAACGACATTGATGTTCTCAATATTACCCTTTTTATACTGGCTACTTGCAGTACTAACTATTTTCAGCACTGTGACTGTCATCTTCTACTAGATTAACGTTGCGTCTTTTTCTCCACATTTGAAACCAGTGGTTTTTCTTCTTGCAGAAATTGCATGTGGTTCCTATCGCTGGACATTTTCCCTTTTCGTGGTTCTTGCCGCATTTACTACATAATTTATCTGAGTTGTCTTTAGACTTCTGCATGAGTACATTGTGTGACTGTCTCTTGATTGCTAGAACTTCTTGGCCCCTAAACATTTTCACTTGGCTTTGTGACATCTCATATTGTTGTCCAATTTCTATCGCCTTGCTAAAGGTCAACTTCTGCCCCTGATCAAGTAGTCTTAATTGTACCTTTTCGTGTATGACTCCACTAATGATCAAATCAATAAGCATATCGTCTGGGTTGTCATACTCACAGTCCATAATGAGAAGCTTTAGGTCTTTAACAAAGTTATCAAAACTTCAAAGCAGGACGTTTTGGCGCCGCCGTTTTGGCGCGAAATACATTATGTACGTTTATTGTATTATTTCTTTTAAAAGAATTATTCATATCTATGTTTTGCATGAGTGTTTGTGTTAACACATATTTTTCACGTACTAAATGTAAATGTGTGTTTGTTTTTCACATCATTTTCTTTAATAAACATTTTTGGCTTGAGTATGTGTCTTTATTAAGAGGCACACTTTTATTTTTAAAAATATTACTTTAAAATTAAAAACAAAATTAAACGATGATAGACTAAAAATTGATGCAATTATTTGTTTACATTAACATTGACTGTATGGTATCTCCAGTGCTCGGTGCTGGTCTTGTCTTCATTTGTTTAACTCTACCTGCGTCAATGCGAGATGTGTCATCCGAATCACCCCTACCCAATTTCTCAAAATATATTTTTTCAAAGTATCATAGTGTCGTGAATTTGTTTCTATCTATTGTCGCCCATAGTGTTTGTTTATATTTGTGGATTCACGTTAGAGTTTGTACTGACCACATTTCGTGTCTTGATCTTTACTATGTGTTGAGTTATTGTCGTCATTCAGCGTAATTGAGCTTTAGATGTTAACATGGTTTTTGTTATATTAAAGTGTGACACTTTGCTATTTCGTATATTACACTAATGTCAAATAAAAAAAATCTTTTGGAAAGAAATCCAAAAATGTCATCCAGTGCGATTAGCAGAACTCACATATTGCATGTCATTACCATTCAGGAATCTGACTTATTATAGGCCTATATTCATGAAATAAGCAAAACTTTTATAATTAAAAAAAAAACAATTCGCTGAACGGTGTTAGAATTCATACTTTACATACAATATTATGGTAGAGTGAAATAAACATTGTTATAAAATCTACGTGTTTATTAAATTATCATCAAGTGATATCTCGCGCCAAAACGGCTCGCGCCAAAACGTGCCGTCGCTAAAACGGCGGGGCCAAAACGGTGGCGCCAAAACGTCACGTACCGTCAAAACTTTCTCCTTCTTCCTGCTCTCTCTGATGTGCTCTAAATCTAGACACTCTTTTATTTTGTCTTGGCCTTATGTAGTCTTCTATTTTCTTTAATAGCAATTTCGGATCTCCCTCTTCACTATCAGTAATATTTAGAGTTTTATAAACTTCACGGCCCTGTTGACCTATCCACATTCCCAGCCATCCGGCTTTTTGTTTACTATCGGCACTAGCTAACGGTCCTTTGAAACAAAAGCTCACCTGTTGGAATCTTAAAAACTCTTGAAACAGATCTTTAGCATTCCTATTCAAGATTTGTTGCTCAAAATACAAAGAAGCCATTTTTAGATTAATAAAAACCTTTGTCTGGACACCATGTAGAATATTCGTGTTACACAAATAACAAACTAGTGTTTAAGAGGGAAGACATATTAGCAACTCATTTATTACGTAAACACCAGCGGTGTTGCACTGATGCGCTAGTGTGCAAATGTACATAAAATACTATTGTGTTACATAGGCCTAAATCTAAAAGGCATTTTTATAGTCTTTTTGTTGGAAAACTACTATCTACTATTGATAGCTCATTAAGTTAATTTGACAGTGATTTTGTACTTAGTAAAGTATGGATAAAATGCAAAGACGAATTTAGTTTCTAATACAAAATCTTAATTTTCATTTATTATCCTTATCCCTACCCATACTGTGCCCCACGCAATCAGTTTCGCACAGGGCCCCGCAATCTGTAGGACCGGCCCCGAGAATACATATTCCTTACAATTAGCTTTATATTACATAAATATATATATATATATATATATATATATATATATATATATATATATATATATATATAGTTATGACATTTTTGTTTGCCAAGTCTACAGAAAAAGGTGTATGTTGAGTCTATTCCTGCAGATGTTTAAAGGCCAGACTTTTAACCTTCTCTCATTTTCATCAGATATTTATTGTCAAATTTCATCAGGATCCTGTAAGTAAAAAAATGTCCAAACTAATATCTATATCTTAAAGTTCATACTTAGCTAGTGTCGTAAGCCTACTTTAACAAAACCATGTTACATCCAAAGCTTTATTACACTGAATGATGAAAACAACTACACATATAGTGAAGATAACGACACAGAATATGTTCAGTACACAATCTAACAAATGTAAACAAACACAAGGGGCGACAATGAAAATATAACATTTACGACATTCACCCCACGTTTAAATTTTATACATATAACACAACAGATAGTCAATGATGAGTAATACAAACATCTTTACACATCTGCAATATTGGTTGATAGTTAACTGTTTATCAAACACATTAGTCTTTTAAACCCTATAGTTGGGTTTTGATTTCCTTTCTCTTAGGTTGCATCGGTAGGTTGGATTGGTAGGCCTACTATTAATACCAACAAAGTTACGTGGCGACTCGATGGTCGGGGCTTCAACCGAGTCCACTTCACCCGATAAGATTGAGTCGGTTGTTTGGTTAGCAGGATGATTCAGAGTAGAGTTCTCAGCGTTGTTTTCTGTTTCGCTTTGAAGTGAAAGTGTCGCATTCCTGGAAGAACCGTCTCTCAGCACAAGGGGTCTCACATTTTCTGTGAAACAGTCATTTCTTTGGGCGCCAACAATCTTAAGGAAACAGTTTCTTCTCGGCTCTTAGATAAGAGCGTATTGAGGGTTGCTGTTCACAAGTTCTACCTCTTCTCTTAATGGGTCATATTTACTATTGTTTTTTTAACAACACGGGACCAGGAGATGTTAACCACGTTGGTAGGGATGTTCCAGAACTACTTCTGCGATAGAATCCAAAGAGTCTCTCATGTGTTTTGTTTGTCGCCGTTCCCTTTGAGATGTACTCAAGTCCTGGGACTGTAAGGCTAAAGTTATAGCTTTCCAAAGACGACTATTCAGTTTCTCTATTTGACCGTTCCCTCCAGTATTATAAGGCGTGTTCCTGCTCGTAGCCACTCCTCTTTCGTTAAGATACTTCTGCACTTCAGCAGACATACAAGAAGTACCTTTGTCGGTATGGATATAGGAGGTTAGCCCGAATAAAGCGAACAACTCTTTTAGGCATTTAACAACAGTAACAGATGACATATCTGGGCATGCATAGGCAAAAGGAAATCTAGAGAATTCGTCGATCATGGTAAGTAAATATTTATTGCGCGAATTAGAAGGCTGAATTTAAAGTCCATGCTTATTCTTTGGAAAGGCTGAGTGGCTTTGATTAATTGTCCTGTTGGTTGCCTGAAGAATCGAGGTTTAAGTTCAGTACAAGTCTGGCACTGGTCGATCACAGTTCTGACGTCATCGCAAGAAAAAGGTAAATTTTTGGATCTCACAAAATGTAGCATCCGAGTTACACCAGTGTGACACAAACTATTGTGGAGTAACTTTAAGTCGTTATGTGACATTGCGGATAAGTAGCGATTTCTGCTGAAAGTGTTGGCAGCTGAGCTCTGTGTACCTGGTCAGTAAACGACGTTATAGTGAAAGCAGGATAGCTCTAACCTCCACCTTTGGATCCTTTCGTTCTTGATTTTGCCTTTATTTTGTTTACAATACATCACTAGCGGATCCAGAACTTTGGAGTGGGAGGGGGCGATTTTTTTCCAAAACCTAGCCACAAAAAAAAATAAAGCCATGTTGAGACCCTTCTCTTGACAGCTAGGGTGTCTGGGGAGAGCGCTGCAAGCTCCACCAGTTGGGATCGCCAAAAGCGTTTTCTTGCATTTTTTACTACAGAAACACATTCTCCTGGCATCTACAGGTCATTATTCATCCTATTAAAAAAGGACCTCTTGAAAAATGTTTTACTTGAAAAATATTCTAAGATGAATTTATAGGCCCTTACTACATTGCAAATACAACCGATTTGTTCCTTGAAAAGATAAGATACCCCACATATTTAGATTAAGACTTTGAGGATCGCCGCCGAAAAAAAATGTATTCGAAAAATAATATTTAAAAAAAATGCTCATTTGTAAGTGATACATTTTGTTCAATAGACATGTTTGTAACTTTGTTTTGTTACAGAACTATAATTCAAAGCTCTAAACAAAAAATTTCGAAAGTGGGAGAAGAAATTAAGTGAACCAATTAGATTCTACTGAATTTTTTTTTCATTTTTAGGTAGGGTTAGGGTTAGGGTTAGGGTTAGGTTAGGGTTAGGTATACCGGTATTGTGAGTTATAGTCCCAATTTTTTTATACAACAGAAAAATATCAGTATGAGTAAAGATTGGAAAAAGATGACTAAGAAAATAATATTTGGGTTCAGAATTCATCTCAAGTGTTACTTTTATAATGAAATAGTTTGTATAAAGTCTAAATTGTCCAAAACCAAGTCTTCCTTCAAAAAACTCAGAGATACATGTCGTGTATGTGCCATGACATCAAATGTGTCGCCGCCATATTGGACTTGTCTCTTTGAAAAAGTCACCTTGTCGTCTGGAAAGGGGAGAGGGCGGCGGTAGAGTGAACACGTTAAATCCTCGCTCCTTTTTATAATTTCTGCTAATGATTGCATTTGGCATTAAAGAATAGTAGTGGGGCGACTCAAGAAAAGAATTTAATTTATAGCATATATAAATTATATTAGTGACAGATTTTTTTTTACTTTTGTAATTTCTTAAATAAAATACAAAAAGAAAAAAATATTGGTTTGTCTGATGGGAGGAAGGCGATTGCATGTATCGCCCCACCCACCTGGTACAACTCTTTTTCATTTTATATTTACTAATGATAAAATTTGAGATCAGAGTGTGCGTGCGACATAATATACAAATGGCTTCAAATATTATATGTTATATTATATACATCGCCGGTCTTACGCCAATGCAGCCTATGCGGCCGCAGTGGGCCTTGTGCTTTCATAGGCCCCGCGCTAAGTATATCTGTAATTGAATAATGATGCAAAATATACGAAAAAGTCGTGGAAATTATTTTAAAAATCTCCTGAAAATTAGACCAAATTGCTATATGGAAAAAACAAATCTTACGCGAAAATAAAACATTGTCAGCTTTCATATTTAAATAATAATATATATAATAGTGCGAATTTTAACCGAAACGAAAGTTCCAATAGAACTAGAATACTTTTCAAAACGATCAAAACACGAAAATGAGAACATAATCACTTCTAGTGAGACAGCTGAAACAGATTTTATGAAGAATGTAAAAACTTCAGTGGTGAATGTCGTCAGAGAAGAAGAACATAATGTAACACTAACAACGGATCAACATGTCGTCAGAGAAGAAGAACATGATGTAACACCAACAACTGATCAACATGTCGTAAGAGAAGAAGAACATGATGTAACACTAACAACTGATCAACATGTCGTAAGAAAAGAAGAACATGATGTAGCACTAACAACTGATCAACATGTCGTCAGGAAAGAAGAACATGATGCAACATTAACAACTGATCAACATGTCGTAAGAGAAGAAGAACATGATGTAGCACTAACAACTGATCAACATGTCGTCGGAGAAGAACATGATATAACACTAACAACAGATCAACATGTCGTCAGAGAAGAACATGATGTAACACCAACAACTGATCAACATGTCGTAATAGAAGAAGAACATGATGTAACACTAACAACTGATAAACATGTCGTAAGAGAAGAAGAACATGATGTAGCACTAACAACTGATCAACATGTCGTCAGAGAAGAACATGATGTAACACAGACAACTGATCAACATGTCGTAAGAGAAGAACATGATGTAACACCAACAACTGATCAACATGTCGTAATAGAAGAAGAACATGATGTAACACTAACAACTGATCAGCATGTCGTAAGAGAAGAAGAACATGATGTAGCACTAACAACTGATCAACATGTCGTCAGAGAAGAACATGATGTAACACCAACCACTTATCAACATGTCGTAAGAGAAGAAGAACATGATGTAACACTAACAACTGATCAACATGTCGTAAGAGAAGAAAAACATGATGTAACACTAACAACTAATCAACATGTCGTCAGAGAAGAAGAACATGATGTAACACTTACATCTGATCAACATGTCGTAAGAGAAGAAGAACATGATGTAGCACTAACAACTGATCAACATGTCGTCAGGGAAAAAGAACATGATGTAACACTAACAACTGATCAACATGTCGTCAGAGAAGAACACGATGTAACACCAACAACTGATCAACATGTCGTAAGAGAAGAAGAACATGATGTAGCACTAACAACTGATCAACATGTCGTCAGAGAAGAAGAACATGATGTAACACTAACAACTGATCAACATGTCGTAAGAGAAGAAAAACATGATGTAACACTTACATCTGATCAACATGTCGTCAGAGAAGAACACGATGTAACACCAACAACTGATCAACATGTCGTAAGAGAAGAAGAACATGATGTAGCACTAACAACTGATCAACATGTCGTCAGAGAAGAAGAACATGATGTAACACTAACAACTGATCAACATGTCGTAAGAGAAGAAAAACATGATGTAACACTTACATCTGATCAACATGTCGTAAGAGAAGAAGAACATGATGTAGCACTAACAACTGATCAACATGTCGTCAGAGAAGAACATGATGTAACACCAACAACTGATCAACATGTCGTGAGAGAAGAAGAACATGATGTAACACTAACAACTGATCAACATGTCGTCAGGGAAAAAGAGCATGATGTAACACTAACAACTGATCAACATGTCGTCAGAGAAGAACACGATGTAACACCAACAACTGATCAACATGTCGTAAAAGAAGAAGAACTTGATGTAACACTAACAACTGATCAACATGTCGTCAGAGAAGAAGAACATGATGTAACACTAACAACTGATCAACATGTCGTAAGAGAAGAAAAACATGATGTAACACTTACATCTGATCAACATGTCGTAAGAGAAGAAGAACATGATGTAGCACTAACAACTGATCAACATGTCGTCAGGGAAGAAGAACATGATGTAACACCAACAACTGATCAACATGTCGTAAGAGAAGAAGAACATGATGTAACACTAACAACTGATCAACATATCGTAAGAGAAGAAAAACATGATGTAACACTAACAACTGATCAACATGTCGTCAGAGAAGAAGAACATGATATAACACTAACAACTGATCAACATGTCGTCAGAGAAGAACATGATGTAGCACTAACAACTGATCAACATGTCGTCATGGAAGAAGAACATGATGTAACACTAACAATTGATCAACATGTCGTAAGAGAAGAAAAACATGATGTAACACTAACAACTGATCAACATGTCGTCAGAGAAGAAGAACATGATGTAACACTTACATCTGATCAAAATGTCGTAAGAGAAGAAGAACATGATGTAGCACTAACAACTGATCAACATGTCGTCAGAGAAGAACATGATGTAACACTAACAACTGATCAACATGTCGTAAGAGAAGAAGAACATGATGTAACACCAGCAACTGATCAACATGTCGTAAGGAATGAAGGCAATCATGTAACAACTGATTAAAATGTCGTAAGGAATGAAGGCAATAATGTAGTAACTAATCAACATGTTGTTATAGATAATGATCTAAATGTGGTCGATTCATTGAGAAATCTGGATTATCCTGCCATGTGTCTAGAAAAAATGATAAGATCTTGTGTTGACTATTTATTACAAAAAGGTCCACCAGAGATTACTAAGTAGAATTTTCCGAAAAATAAGCATGGTAGACATTTCTCTTAAGTGCATTGCAAACCAAACCTGAGTAATGGTGAAAGTGTTTTGCGTCCTTGGCGGATATATTCT
Organism: Biomphalaria pfeifferi; assembly: GCA_030265305.1. NCBI lineage: Eukaryota > Metazoa > Mollusca > Gastropoda > Planorbidae > Biomphalaria > Biomphalaria pfeifferi. The sequence goes on from JASAOG010000022.1 coordinate 5,769,737, forward strand.
GTGTCAGCAGACAAGATCTATTGTTTTTACTGTCGTCTACTGGAAAAACAAAAAAGTTCCTTTTTAAATGACGGATTTGACCAGTGGCAAAGCTGTACCTCAAAGCTAGCAGAGCATGAAAAATCTCAAAGGCATTTAGATGCCTTGACCAGCTGCTGTGAAGCTGGAGCAAGACTAAGTAAAAAACAAAGGCACTGACAAAGTTCACCAGGAGATGCTTTAGTCTGAAACGAAACGTGGACTAGTTGCAATTGTACAATTTCTAGCGAAGCGCAATTTAGCTTTCAGAGGGACCATTGAAAGACTTAAAGAGCCAAATAATGGGAATTTCCTGGTCTAGTTAAGTCTATTAGAATTACTCGCAAAGTTTGATCCAGTAATGGGGGAATAACTTCGACGTGTTACCAATGCAGAAATTCATGATCATTACCTGGGAAAGAAGATTCAAAACGAACTTATTACTGTAGTAGCTGATGCTGTTGTGAATTCTATCCTTCGAGACATCCAGAATGCAGTGATATTGGATTGTACTTCAGACATAAGTCACCACGAGCAGATGTTATCGGTATCTCTCAGATAAGGGTTAATGTGAAAGAGCTTGTGGTTGTGTATGAACGTTTTAAGTTTCTTCCTGTTGTTTCTTCTTGTGACAGCGAAAAGAAGTTGGCTGGAAACATGGATGTTGTTGCAATCTTTCCAGCTAAAAGTCAAAGGAAAAGGCAGTATGATAAATCTGTGGAAAACTTCACACATCGAAAAGCTGAAGATGGTTACAGGATAAAATGTTTCAACAGAATTGTGAACACTGCAATTTAATCCTTGTAGCTGAGATTTGAACTGTAACTGTTTCATCTTGTGAAAGAAGTTTCTCGCATTTTAAACTAATCAAGAATTACTTAAGGTCAACAATTCACGAAGAGAGATTGAACAATGTGGCAATTCTTGCTTTTGAGCGTGATCTGTGTAGGAAACAGAATTTTGATGATCTAGTATGACTTCGCTACACACAAGGCTCGTCAAGTTAATTTGATCGTGATTTTGTACTTAGTTAAGAATGTATAAAATGCAAAGACGAATTTTTTTTTTAAAACAAAATCTTCCTTTTCACTTATAATCCTTATCCCTACCCAGAATAGGCCCCGCGTAATCCGTTTCGCAATCGCTAGGACCGGCCCTGATTATATATATATTTAACAAATGTTGTTCACAAACTATGATGTCTCTATAAAAATAGGACCACCCACCCACTCAGAGGTCTAGACTGAGGAGGGCAGTAGAAGCAATCGCCACCCCCCCCCCTCACCGATTTGGCTAAGATACCGGAGATGAACTCCTATTGAGAATCAGAGCAGGAAGGACTCAATCCACACATAGTGCTCTGACAAGAAACTGGGCCGTTTGACGTAATGCCTCTAGCAACCATACAAGTCGAGTGACTGCTCAGACACGTCCCTCTTTAGCTCTCGGAGCTGGGGACACTCGTACAAGATATGCGACACTGTTTCGACGCTCTCTCCACAGTGACGGCATCGGGAGTCATAGTTCGGGCGGAACCGGGCAAAGTATGCCCCTACAGGACAATGTTCCTTCCTACACTGTGCAATGATTGTTCTGACCTCCTTAACCGCCACCACGATCGTCGCGATCTGGGTGACGCATACATTGCCAGACACCACGTGCTCTATCGGATTCCTCCCAGGACTTTAACCACTTCTCTTGAATGAGTGCTCGGATTTCTGCCCTTGCTTGTAAAAACGTGCTTGGTGCTTCGAGTTGTGTGGCTGCCAAAGCTCCCTCTCGTGCAAGGGTGTCTGTCGTTACATTGCCCCTCACGCCGCAATGTGAGGGTGCCCACTGCATAAAACAGCTCCAATGGCTCGGCGATGTTATCTGCGGCGCCGATTGCCTCTTCTATTACGGGCGACCCCCCCCCCCCCCCCCGGCCACCCATAGCTAGGAGACTGGAGCGAGAGTCAAATGTTAAGACAAACAAATGTACCGGTAAATGTAAAAATGTAAACAAACACTAGGGGTGACAATCAAAATAAACAAATTCACGACAACTAGATTAAGATAATCGATGCTGTGTATGTTGACGAGGCATTGGCCTTTTATTGTGCAATGAACTTTTTTTTTTCGTGCATTGTTATTAGCGGTCCACCGAAAGACGTAATTTACATTAATTCATGTATTTTCATTTCCACTTCCTTTTAGACACGGTCGAAGAACAACACAATAGCATCAAACACATAGATCTAGAAATTTTTAAAAATTTTTACGATAGCATAATTCTTTTTTTTTCCAGACATCAAAGACTATTGGGGCTAGTATGCGTTGATTACGGCACGATTCTGGAAATCCCTAATGAATCCGGAAGTGATTTTACCCATTCTGGGCTGATATTGGCACGATTAGGGTTGCCCCTATTGGCCCCTAATGGTGCCCTATTTACGCCAATGTGCAAAGGATACCCGCGTCCATTAGGGCTCACATGGGGCTCTTTAGGGCTGCAATTAGGACAATGGAGGATAACCCTAATAAAAAAGGTACTGGGCCATAATGGTCATGTTTATAGGGAAGATTTCACCTGTGCATAAGACTTGCAGTTTTTCCTCTATACATAGATTTAGATTTTAGAACTCACGAAATTGCCAATAGTGAATTTAAAGGATTATTTACAGAACTGTTGGGTAATTAAATGTGTATTTGGGGGATTGGAGATGGTATTATTTATATATTCTATAATTTGCATAATATAATGAATGTAGTGTAAAAGCGGGGGGGGGGGGGGGAGGGGGGGCTTCAAAAGGGGTTAAATAAACAATTACAATCAATAGAACAAATTAATATTTGACAAAATAAATATTTGGTGATTGAGGCTATAAGTGGATGCATTTTTTCCCTCAAGGTCTGAAATTAATTTATGAGTGTGGTGTCTAATACCGTACATTGCTTGTTTTATGATTGAAGTCTGGGTTCCAAGGACTGTCAATGCCGGAGGTGAAAGTGGGGATAAGCTCCCACTTATCAAGAAATGTTCCCATGGCTTGCGTCTCTAAATGCCTTTTACAGTCAAATCTCGCTCCTGGTCTTCGTGTGTGATTTTCTCAAAACTCCAACGGAACCTGTTCTTACAAGCTGACATGAGAAGGGATGAAAGGTGGAACACTGGCGTCTCAAAACCAGTTTAGCTTCGTGTTGATGGGGCACGTCAGCCTTAATAATGCAACCCATCTAGGAGAAGGAAAACTCTGACTCCAAACCTCCACTTTGTGGTGACACTCCCCCCCATGTGGGTATTGGGGCTTTGAAATGACCAAGAGTAATAATAACCCCACTGCCTTTCCACTTGCATTTTGCTAAGGCGAATAATAGTGGACCTTCCCCCCTCTAGTTGCTTTTTGACATAGGTCTGGATTGCACTACTCTAGACGGAGGTCTATATCTCACTACTCTCTACTACAAGATATAAACCCAACACGAATTGTTTTCTGGAACTAGTGAATGTGATAGCGTGAAGGGATCTGGATCTAGGATGTGGCGATTGCACAGAGCGTACCTAGGGCACAGTCCACTTAATGATTTCTACTGCAAAATGGTTACATTTGGAGAGCTCTGTGGAAAGTGGAGAATGAATCATTGACCAACCCCAACTTGTCCCATGGATTTTCCTAGTTACCTTTACAGTTTAGAACCAGATGTTCATGAACGTCAGCATTGGAGCAACAAACATGACCGAAAACTTCCTTAAAATGCGGGGATTATGTAAATAAAAAAACCCCGAGGAAACATCCAGCCTACACTAAATGCTAGGAAAACAAAAGAAAAATTTATACGAGACCAGAAGTTGCATCGTAAAAGGTCTGGCAGTTTCTTCGAGGACTGTGTGATAAGACAGCTACTGGAAATTAAAAAAAAAAATAAAACAGACAAACAGCAAACACCTAAACCTTTGACAACTCGGCAACTTAGACCTACAAAACTTACTTAGACTTAGACTTAGGTCCTCACGCGCCGTTCGGCGCATTGGGCGGCAAGCTGTCTCCATAAAGATATGTCATTGGCAATGTCTGAAGCCTCCTCCCACCTGGTGTCCACTGTTCTGAGGTCCTCCATGAAGGTGTGTCGCCAAGTAATACTAGGAGGTCCCTGTTTGACCTGAGTGATACCTTGAGTGAGCTAAAATGGGTCGATACAGTATCTTCAGTGCATTTTCCTGCTATTAAAAAGTCTTATTTCAAAAATGTATGTGCTATTCTTACTGACTTTGACCCTCCTGCGTCGTTCGGCGCATTTGCCATCAAGCTGTTTCCACAAAAATCTGTCACAGGTAATGTCTGAAGCCTCTTCCCACCTGCTCTGAGGACCTCCATGAATGTGTGGCGCCAAGTTGTACTTAATAGGATGTCATCGCAACTCTTATTATGCGTAATTCATTTTGTCGGAGAACATGTCCCGCAAACCTCATGTGACGCTCTGTCACAATCTTACTAAGGGGTCGACTCCCAGTTTGGTATAAGATTTCCTTGATTTAGACCCGATCTCTATAACTGACTCCCAAAACCTGACGTAGCCATCTTTGTTAAGCCACATTTAGTGTTTTTCAATTTCGGCAGATGACTATTCACTGCAGTTTATTAATGGAGGTCCGCCGCTGGTAGAAATGTCTATTCCCAGGAACTATCGTCTCGGTCAAGCGGGGAATTCTTTATCGAAGATGCCAAATACTCTACATTACATTTGCGCTTATCGCCCCACCGCCCTTGTTCCACCTCCTACCGATCTTTAAATGGACAAACCTCTCAGTCCGAGATTTCTATCACGCTGAAGAAATGCTAGGGAGCGCATCATCTCTTGCTTGAGCTCTACACTTATCATTCTCTCATTTCACTTTGGATTGGTGGTATGTAGCTTAGTGAAGTGCTTGAGAACCATTTTACTTATTGGTGTTTATATATTTGTGAATTTAATTACTGCATTATTTGTGTACATATTTGTGTATTTCTTATCATGGATAATGTAAATAGATTACTTTATGTTTATTTTTTATATCATGACTTTGTGGCTAAATAGTCAAAGTCATCCCGTGTATCTAGACTAGAATTTGTTATTAACTCTTACCATATGTAGGCTATTTAGCTCTTTAGCTATTATTAATTTATCATTGATAAATTATCACTCACTATGAGCACTTATTGCATTATTATTGATTAATTCCTTGGCAGGGAATTATCATAATATTTACGTATCATGTCAAATTACAAATTATGTATTTACTCTCATTCCTTTGTAAGAAATTATTGGATTATTTATGTATTCTATTTTACCGGCCTTGTTGGCCAAAATACATTACTTAGGGGAAATCATGTCTATTTACTTATATTATATTTGGAGACTTTGTCCCAGCTATGTTTACTCATGTGGAAGCCTGGGCGAGTATCAGTCATTGATATCCCCATCTCATTTATCTGGCAATAGATGTAATTGCTAGTCACCGTGATTGGTGAACCTCACCTTATCACTTATTACTGTTTGTTATTTCCCTTTATGGGATTTCCCATTATTATTGATGAAATACAATATTTATTTGTTAACTCCCTTTGTTATTTATGAAATTAGCTTATAGTTTCTCTACATCATTCTGAAGATCTCCTTTACGGAAAGGCATCTACATCCCAGTGGTGCCATTTGGGCTAACCGACTTATACATCATGTCGTTGCAGCTGTATCTATAGGCAACCTCCACTTGGAAACCTAGCAACTTAACGCTGATACCAGATTTGTTGGCACCAGATCTGCTGATACCGGCCCTACTTATTCTTCACAAGTGTCCAATCGACAACGCTAGCCACAGACCCGTCACTGGCTTGAATGATAGTAGCTGCAGCTGAGCTCTGCAGCTACGAACCGTTGGACTGCACCCGGCGCCTGGTCCCACTACGCCAGCCCACCAGCAGACCGCGTCAGCACCAGCCACACTAGTCTCATCAGTGCAACACCGGACACAAAGCTAAGCAACAAACCTAATGACACTCGGACCACTAATGATGATAGATTCATATATTTAAATACGCTAGATCCCATCCACAGCATACACCTGTACAGCATTACACCTTTATAATTGTTTCCTTGGTATAATAAACCTGTACATAATTGTACATCTAAACATAGTATTTGTTGCCTACATTTTAAACGCTGTGCCTGTATGTATATAATTATGTGCAATGTGGGTTCTCAAATTATAAAACCCCCTAGACACCCAAAACAGCCAAATTTTAATCCACCTTGTCACAGATACCTCTGAATTAAATTAATAACTCATTAAATTCGCTGAAGATACTGCCATAGTCGGTCTTATTTCAGGAGACGAAACTTATAATAGATTTTAGAAAAAAAAAACTATACGTGAACTGCAAATAAACACTACATCTGTAGAACAAGTAAAGGCATATAAATATCTAGGCGTTATCATCAACATAAATATGGACTTAAGGCTAGGTGCTTAAACAAATGTGATACATACATATATTAGACATTAATGAATAGCAGCACCAGGGACCAAGTTTTTAAGAGAGAAAGTAGTGAATTAAAATGCTACGAAAATAAGGGTCTCACGGTCAGACTCTATCACCGCCACTCATTGATCAGGGAACATGAAATGTACCAAGATACCTGTGTGTAGTCGCTGAATAAACTCTTTATGTTGTGTCTGTTGTATTTATGTGTATTTTTCTGTTGTGTTGTCTTTATATGACAAAAGAGTCCTTGTAATCACAACAAATTTCCGTAAGGATCAATAATGCAGTCTTAGTCTTAGAATATGCATTTTGTGGGCTTTCAATACCAGAAATAGTGCTTGGCGGCGGCCCCTAGACGGAGAGTCTACAATTTTTCCACTAACTATAGGAAGAACCTATTCTAGGGCACAATAAACGTCTTCCGAAAGAATGAAGGGTCAGAATGTAATAAAGATTACGTACACACACACATAGAAACAAAAAAATTTTTTTCGCCGGGGGGGGGGGGGGGGGTAGGAGAAAAAAAATCCCCCCCCCCGAAAAAAATCCTGGCTACGCCCATATATATATATACATATATATACATATATATATATATATATATATATGTAGCGAGAGAAAATAAGAATTCCGGATCAATCAAATACTGTCAGTACAGTGTTAGGCAGTTGTTTTCCTTAAAAATCGGAACATAATATTAACGATAAATACATTTTAGCTAGAAAATTTAATTTAGTGTAAGAGAGAAGTGCGATTTTACATAATAAAGTTAATTTTTTTAAATCGAAATCCGAAACAACCTATTTTCATAAATGAGAAGATTATCTGTTTCAAACACTAGTTTGGCGTTATTAGATTTTTCATATAAAATTCGGAACCTTTTTGGCGACGATTTGTAAGAAAATTAAAGTAATGTAAGTCGATTTTTTTTTCAAAACAAAATCCGGAACATTCTTTACCAATTAAACTTTTTGTTATTTTTCAGCATGAAAATTAACTATATAATAAGTCTAAAATGTGATTTTCAATAATCGTTTCTAGTAAATTACTTTCTTATTTTAAAATCCTGAACAACCTGTTGTCGATATTTTTGAAAAAATAAAGTCATTTGACATAAATTTGTTTTAAGTTGAAAATACGGAACAAATTGATATCGATAAATAAACTATAGTGACGTATTGTCAAAGAATATAAGTGTAATATTAGTCAATTATGCGATTTCAAACAATCATTTGACATAATTTTTTATAAAACAATATCCGGAACAACTTTATAGTTAATGAAATATAAGTCAATATATAGATTTTCATTTAGCATTTATATGCTATTTAAAAAACCGGAAGAACATATTATTGATCATGTGTTTTTGCAACGTTTAAGCATGGAAATTAAATTTAATATAAGTTAGAATAACAAACAAACATTGGTTGGCATTGATTTTGTTTGGAACTTTAAACCTTTGAGTTGTTACGAAAGTAACATTAAAGGTATTATCAGATTTTCAATAGCTTTTAGAGTTGCTGTTTTTGTTATCTACACGTGACAGACACAGACCGACCGGCAAACAAAACGCACAAAAATAAGCGTCTTTTATCCTGATGTAGGCACTAAACAAAAAATAAATAAAATCTGAGTATTTAAAAAATTTTGAGGAAACTGATAAGTACCATGTTTTGCCACTACTTGTTACGCTACTGCACGAAAGTCGCTGCATAAAAAGTTCATTTTAAAAAATGTGCATGATATTTCATACAAATTGCACTCTTAGCCTTTATAAACAGATATAACTGTTTTCTTTTAATTTTAACAGTTAGTTGACCAGAAAAAAAACACCTTTAATTTTAACTAATATTTACATTTGTTGTGAACATTTCTTGTACATTTTAATAAATATTTTCTTCTAGTTTTCGAGATCCTAGTGTGACAGACCAAGCCAAGCCAATTTCAAGCGCACTTGGCCTCTCGACCACGCTTCCCACAGTGAAGGATGTAGTAATTTGGTGGCTGGGCAGCCCCAACTGTGACCTACATATTTTGCCAGGGGCGTCCGCAGGACTTTTTGCTGGGGTGGTGGGTGTAAGCTACGACCTATGGCTTTAGTTCTATTTTTAAGGGAAAAAAAACAAGCGCCCCACCATTTTTTTCACTATTTAATATTTAGAGCACTGTAAATGCTTGTTTCATGAAATAATAATAAAAAAATAAACAAGCGATCAAAGTATTTACTGTACACGTTGTGAAGTTTATCCGTGCGGTCCATTCAATGAGTTAGTCATCGAAAAATAATGACATCGACACTTTTTCCATTGTGAATTAAGATGTACATTTTTTGTGCCAATGCGCGAATCTATGAATGAAGCTTGAGTTATTAGTGTTAGCTTTTTAAAAAACTTACCCCCCCCCCCCCCTGAAGTTTTAAAAAGTGGTGTATTATTTTTTTTAAATCTGCTTACATAGATAATTTTAAAACTTAAATGGTTCCATTTCGGAAAAGAAAAAAGTAGCCGTTGCATCAGAATTTTGAATTTTCTCAAATATTATGATGTCCGATTATCATTTAAACTTCTAGTTTCTGAGATCTAAATGGGACGGACGGACAGACCACAAAAAACTAATAGCATTTATTTCCCTTCCAGGGCCGCTAATAAAAATAATGTGATCTAAATAACAGTCCGTAGGTCCATCCGTCCCGTTTAGATCTCGTAAACTAGAAAAGATATTGAAAATCCTAAATCATTATATTTATGTTCTTTCAAAGTTCTTTTTTTTCTTTTCGGTAAACGAAAAATTTTATTTTTAAAATCAACTATGAAAGCAGTTCGTCATAAAAGTACTATTAAAACTGTTCACTGTTAATAATAGAAAACCCCGGAGACTATTTAGTTAAAGTGATTTACCATATTTTAAAACATATTTATGCAAACGGTTTGTTTGTTTTTTCTTAAAAAAACAACAACATAACAATAAACTAAATGGAAAGATGTATCCTAGGGAACAGTTTTATTTGTTGAGGCTTTGAAATAGAAATTGGCCTTTACAAAACATTTAGATCAATTAAATAATCCTTCAATAACATCAGTTAGGCGATGTTCACATTAAACTTCTCCTTCAGCTTCACCTATCTCTTGGTCTGTTGCACCGTCTGCGCACCACACAAGATCTGTCCACCATCTTTCTCCATTCTCCTTTACCTTTGATAGAATTTCATTTACTGGCAGGCCTGTCCATTCTTAGATGTCTAGATCGTTTAGATTATAGATGGACCTATATTTTAAATCTATATTTACTAGGTAATAAATGTTATCTAGCTCTAGAATATAGATTTTGAATTCTAGATCCAGAACTTGATCTTTATCTAGATGTAGACATTCTAATCATTCTAGATAGTAGATATTTTATTGATGGATTATCTAATCTTCGTTTATACTTTTAAGTTTTTACGATTTCACTAATTTATTTTGGGCCAGTGAAAGTGCCAATAAGCTATTAAAAGTATAGAATTTAGGAGCACAGTTTATCCCTGCAAGCGAAAGTGGTCGTGAACGGTTTCAAAACTTAAGTGGGATTTGTACAAGCAGCACGGAGAGGAACTATTTTCCCAAAATATTTCGTAAATTAGTTTGTGCAATGGTGTCACTTTCATTTACGCAGAGAGCCTTTTTTTTTTAAATAAACAAATATTAAATATACTATAAGCAGAAATAAAAAAAATAGCAACAGATTAGCCAAAATCGGACTCTAATATTGATCTATTACATTTATGTTTCTTTTCTGTTGACTATTGAATTTGTTTTCAACACCAAATGATTCTTTCAATTTATATTATTTGAGATAATTAACAATCATCGCCTAAATATTTCTTGCTAATTGGAGGATCTGATAGGAACCGTCTCTGAGTTTGTTTGATAACATAAACTCTCTTTGTAATTATTTTTTTTATACCTCGAGTTTTGCCAGAATAAGATCTTTATTTTTCCTTACAGAAACCGAGCTTGTATATGTTTATCAGTACGTGCGTCTGCAATCGCCTCAACTACTAATTACAGAACTTGAAGGACAAATCATGATTTAAATTTTGAGACTTAGCTTGTCCGTAAAGAACCTTATACTTCTGCTACCGTCTTACATGGACTAGGTTAATGCAAAAACAATATGGTGCTTCATTAAAATTTAACAGAAAAATGAAATTTAATTGTTTCACTGCACTAAAAAAATATGACGAAAACATGTTTTTAAGGTTCCTATTTTAGTTATTTAAGAACCTTCGAATAAATTCTGTAATTAAATACCTCGCCTCCACCCATTTGCTTCAAGAGTTCACATAAGTCATTGATCACACGAACGGTGCTATAAGACAGAAATAGCAATATCTGTTATATAAGAGACCTTCAAATCGCATGTGTGTGTGTGTGTTTCATGGAATTACCGGGACTATATGCAAAAGGTTATTTCAAAAGGGCTGGAAAATTCTGTATTTTATTCCTACTGATTCTACTCAGCCGACCAGGCCCTGACATACAGGGGTTTGCGTCGTTTAAATTAGGATTGGGAGGGGCATGAAAGAGTTCGGCATAGGGGTAAGAAGAGGGGTTCGGATTCAGCCCTTCTCCAAAATTAAAATCCCCATGGTTGGCATTTGGTAATTTTTTTTTTGCTTCAATAATTTTTATTGGAATGGAGATTTTAATATTAAATTATATATTGCTCATCGTTGCCGAGGGTTTTTGAGGTTAAAAATCTTTTAATAAAGACTAAAGCAAACTACAATCAATTAAATCCATTATCGTAGCCAATGGAATTTTGAGTTTAACTCCCCTTCCAAAGGGTTTTTGTTTTAAAAACCCTCGGTCAGGGTTTTTTTTAAAATTAGATTCTACCTTTCGATACAAATCTAAAGCAAACTAGAAACACCGAATCCCAAGTGCGTAGCCATATGAAAGAGGTTGAGTTTTAACCCCCCCCCCCCTCCCCAGGGCAATAAAAACTAAAAGGAAAATTACAGTCACTAAAATCCATAAATGTAGATAAAACGGTTGAAGGTTGAAACCCCATTCTGATAAAAAGAAATGCACAGCTTAAGTTGTTTAATATATATATCATGGGCGTAGCCAAGATTTTTTTTCGGGGTGGGGGGGAGGAATTGGGGGGATTTCTTCTACCCCCGCCTCCCCCCCCCCCCCCCGCGAAAAAATAAATGTATATGTATGTATGTGTGTGTACATAATCTTTATTAAATTCTGACCCATCATTCTTTCGGAAGACGTTGATTGTGGCCTAGAAAAGGTTCTACTGGAGTTAGTGGAAAAATTGTAGACTTCCGACATTGCTAGCAAGGGGATCTGGGGAGCGTTAGGAGCTCCCCCAGCGCGGGGCCGAGCCCCGCCGCCAAGCACTATTTCTGGTATTGAAAATCAACAAAATGCATATGCTTCGACAAAAATCTGTCACAGGTAATGTCTGAAGCCTCTTCCCACCTTCTCTGAGGACATCCATGAATGTGTGGTGCCAAGTTATACTAGGATGTCATCGCAACTCTTATTATGCTTAATTCATTTTGTCGGAAAACATGTCCCGCATCTGTCAACATTCTTTCTCCATTCTTCTGTCATTTGGCTTTTGATAGAATTTCATAATGATATTCTTTCTGAAAATATTGAAAGCTCTCTCTTTACCTCCTGGGTGGACCACTTCGGGGGTCGATTTTGAGTTTGTGTTTTTACACAAACTGTCTTTGTAACCTTTTTCTACTCTGAAAACGAAAAAATGTAATTTTTAAAATGAACTATGCAAGCAGTTTTTTTTTTCATAAAAATACTCCATTTTTAAAACTATTCACTATTAATAGTGATAAACACGGGAAGCTATTTAGTAAGTGAGATGACTATTTACCTTATTTTTAACACATTTATTCCAAACTGTTTTTGATTTTTGTCAAAGAAACTTGTATTGCTAGGTTATATCATGCTAACTGCTATATTTAAAAAAAAAATGTTTACTTTTATTTTTAAAGAGAAAAATCTATTTAGAATGCATATTAGTGGAACGTAATTTAAAACAACAATTAATAGGTAGCTTTTCATATTATCGGTTGAACTGCAACTGCCCCGTGTGAAACAAAACACTGAACTTAATAAAAGGAATTTTTGTTTGATTTTACGGAAGTTTTTTTATTTCCTAGAGGCTTTGAATAAGAGAATTGACCATTTACAGAACAATTAGATCAATTAGATTATCATTATATCACATTATTGTATTTAAAAAGTTATGCCAGGTTCACATCGAACTTTTCCTTCACTTACATATATACCCAGGCTGCTGAACCGTTTAAGCACCACAAAAGATCTGTCAACCTTCTTTCTCCATTCTTCTCTGTCATTTATCTTTGATAGAACTTCATTCTGATGTTCTTTCTGAAAATATTGAAACCTTCCTTTTTAACCTTGTTTATGTATTTTTTTTTTTGCCTCGAAAATAAAAGTAGAGTGTGAAGATGGGCTTGCCTGTTTAGCCGACATATTCATATCTAATATAAATCTTTTGTAAATGGGTTTACATGTTTAGCCAACATATTCATGTCTGATATTAAATGTTTTTAAAATGTGTTTATCAGATTTGTTAAAAATCTTTGTTCTCTGTCACTTTACTTCTCGGGTTACAATGTTTTCTTTAGGTATGGTCATATTCAAATAGCAGGAAGGATAAGATTAAAGAGAAATAAATTCAATCCCAATTAAGGTGACTTGGACGGGACAGTGCCGTTTTGTACGGTCTGTCACGCTTTTCATAAAATGTCCGGCAGGTCAGCCAATGTCCCGCTTTCATAAAAAAAAGTCGATCGAAGTCACACTTTTATTTTTAAATATTTTGACTTATAACTTAAAGTACCGCCTTGCTGCGTTTTCACTTTTTTTCTCCCACACCAAATTTCAGATCAAGCTGAAATTTTGCACAATAATTTATTTTACCTGACAACACAAGAATCAATAAAAAAAAAACAACAACAGATTACAAAGTGAGTTTGTGTTAGCACACTAACTCAGAGGCGGCACTAGTCGTATCCATATAGGATCGGCCTAATTGCTAGGAATATGCAAGACGTGATTTTGTTTTGCTTGTAAAAAGTAATAATGTTTTAAAGACTCTTTTGGCGTTGTGTGAGCACGTTCTCTGCTCAACATTAAATTATTAACAGTAGGCAGATGTTAGCGCTACTGGGTGGGTTTCATCTGTGACACCTCAGTCTACGACCAAGGAGCTAGAGTCACCTAAGTAACCAGACATACTAACATAAACTAAATGAAAGCACCAACGAAACTTTACTTGAAATTAAATAAGACAAAATGAAACTTTATTTACACGAACATAAATCAATAATAAAAAAATATAATATATACACTAACCACTACAACTGAACCCAGCAACTAACTAAAACCATCTAAATCTACGCCACTACCAAACACCAACAAACTAACCAAACCAACTAACACAAACTGATCAAACCAACTATCTAACTAAATCACTACAACTACTACACTAGACCTAGATCTACTCAACACACTACAATAAGCTAGTCTAAATCTACAATATTCTACTACTACAACCAACCCATAACACTAACACTAAAACAAGAACATCTTAGTACCTTCCTATTCACTAAGAACAGACTATAAGCCACTAAACCTAAGCCGACTAAGGCAACACTACAGTACAGAAACAAAATAACACTGGATCCCCTAGAATAGATCTACAGAAACAATAACAATAGCAGTAATAAATGCAGCAGAGGTTATAGCAGTTATAGTAGCAGAGTAATAGCAGTAAAAAAAGCAGCATGTTTTTGAGTAGTAATAATTGCCTGCAATACATAAATGCAAAACTATAAATACAAAATCATATTCTATAAGAACTATAACACTCAAAGCAGGACTGATGGCCGCCGCCATCTTTAAATCAACATGCTCAAAACATAAACTGCCAACTAGAAAATAAAACTAAATTAAAATATATCTAGCATATTTACACATAGTGTGACATAGATCTAGTAAAAGAAAATATAAAATAGTTATAAACTTACAGGCCGTCCCAGGTACAGAATAATAAAATAATAACACGACAGACCACAAAGATCTTCAGCTGTCACACAGAGATACTATACTGACCACTGGTCAAATGTACATTCAACTGTTTTAAGACAGCATGTACATCACTTTTTATACTATCCCGCACTAATCTATATACAAATATGCGGAAGTACAATTATAAAATCTGACACTAACCTATAAAAGTAAAATATATAAAAATAGCTCTAACCTATACAACAAAAATGCATATAAAAATAGCGCAAGCTCACAGTTGGAAAAATGTTTTTTTCTGTAAAATAATTTACATGTTTCGGATGTTCCTTCTAAGTTAAAGATAATATAAATCATACTCTAAACCTCCTGCTAGACGACGGGGATGGCAGCGAGCAGCTATGAGCCTGGGACCGTTGAGATAATCAGGCCAACCCGCTAAACGCACGACTAGCAATTGCTTTTAAGCTATTGGCATTTTCATTTAAATGGAACTAGAATGAGGATGTTGATCTACCTAGACTAAACTTCTGATTTAGCACTCTTAAGATATATATTAATATTTATTAATTCTATCATAGATCTAGATCTTAGATATAAATTTAGAATAATTTGTATGTTATTTAGATAAGATTTACGTTAAAAAAAGCCTAGATAATCTATCAATAGATTGAAAGCAACAATTTCTTTAAAAATTGGAGATTAGTTTTAATATTTTATAACATTGCAATATAGATATAGACATTTGGAAATCAAAATCTATACTTAAAATCTAGATTTAGATCTTTATCTTATTCTAGTCTATATAATTCTAAACTATACCTAGATATGTTTATAATCTACAATGATTTTAATTAGAATATAAATCTGGATCTAGTGTAAAAAATCTTGATCTAGTGTAAAAAATATAGATCCAGTGTAAAAAAATTTGGACCTTGTGTAAAAAATCTATTTTAGATCTAAATATAACTAATATGTCTTTTTTAATACCAAAAAATTGCGAGATTTACGAGTTGTAGTAGCATTTTCTTTAAAGAATTCATTCCCTAAGTTAGACTAAAAATGTTTTTAGCAATACGACAAAGTTGGCGAGGTTTAATAAACAATAGTGCACCAAGTTTTTATTACATTTCATTTAAAGAATTCTTTTCAAATGTTTTCAAAAGGAAAAAAAATCCTTTAAGTCACACGGCCAGGTTAGACTGAAAAAGTAATTATCAATAAGAGAACGTTGGCGAGGTTTAATAGACTATAGTGCACAGATTTCTTGTTGACATTTCCTTTACAGAATAGCGCTAAAGGAAAAAAAATCAAAACGTAATACGGCCTAGTTAGACTAAAAATGTCTTTATTAACACGAGAGAGCTAATGAGGGTTCATAGATATGGGGTAAACTGAGTTCTTATAGTATTTCATTTAAAGATGTATGCCCTATAAATACATACATACAAACAGAGCCGCCTCTATCTATTGTGCAATGTGTGCTTTGCACGCAGGCGGCCGAATGTAGGGGGCGGACAAATCATTACACAAGGTTAACATTTTTTTTTTTTAGTTTCATAAGAAAAAAATACTTAAATATTTTATATGGACTCTGTTTATTCCATTATTCTTTAAAAACTTTTTTAAAAAAACGACATTCGTACATAAGAAGTTATTTTAGAAACTTTATTTAAAAAATAATAGAGCAGCGCAAGAGGAATTCCATTTTTTAAAATTTATTCATAGGCGTCTACTAATTTCTGGCCTTGAAATTTTTGCGGGTTGTTTGTAGTATTTGTTTTGAATGACACTCACAGAAGCAAATCAGTCAACACATTTTTTTCCCTGATTGGTATCTACTCATTACTTAGAACTATTATTGTTTAGTCGAATAGCTAGCCCTGTAAGTAGATGTAGTAATTACAAAGTCAATGTTTAAAACATTTTCACTTTTATATTAAATGGGTGTGAATTTAAGATGTTAAATCTGTGTTTATTGCAGTGGCGTAGCTAGAGTATATGATGCCTGGTGCGGTACCTCATCATGATGCCCCCCCTCCCCCCAAAAAAAAAGAAACACTAATTAGTAACATTGCAAAAACCTTACTTTTTTGTTCAAAATAATAATTAATAAATAAATATTCATTAATCAATTATTGTTAATTCACTTTTTCATAAACATACTACAAATTAATTTTACACGCTTTCTTGCTGGCAAAAGTATCAATAATTTTATCGCAATAAAATTTTTCCACCAGCTCTTGTTCAAAGGACAAAATGGCCAAATTAGTGAGTCGTAAATTTGTATATCTTGATCAGTTTAAGTTTGAAAAAAAACTTCTCTCGCATGTAGCGACGCTTACCACAATAGTAAAAAATATGCGAATCATGATGACGATATTCGGGACTAAATCATCTAGCTGACATCCAGACCATCTCCTCGTATTGCGACAAATGACAGATTCAGATAAACGTTGCCAAAATGACCTGGTCCCTGTTCAGAGTAGGGATCGACATTCTTAAGGCTCCATTCGAGCTTAAACTCGGCGGGCTGCGACTCCAACGTGAAAACACGCAAAAATATCTAGGGGTAACCCTGGATAGAAAGTAGTCAATGTTCCAGCACGTCCAGGAAGTTGAAAGAAAAGCCTCGGAGAAGTTAGCGTTACTAAGAAAGCTGGCCAGCACAAAGTGGGGTGACAAAGCTTACATGCTACGCAGATTGTACTTAGGGGCAGTCAGATCACAAATGGAGTACAGCTATACAGTTCAAGTATATGCTAGTAAAACTGCCCTCGAATCACTCAATCGAGTACAATCACAGGCACTAAGGTTCATTTGTGGCACCTTTCGGACAAGCCCAACAAACTCTGCTGAGATCTTAACAAACGTGGCCCCTTAACATTTAAGGACGGAGAGGGCGGTACTTACGGCCTACGAGAGCTACAAAAGGGGCGACTCTAGGCTACCCACCACAATCCTAGTGCAACAGTGGAGAGAGAGGAACCGCATAAAAATGTGATCGTTCCTCCACATTGTGGCCAACTTGTCAAAATCAGCTGGGCTCTCCACTGATAAAATCCCTATTAGAAGAATTAGTACTTGCCCTTCGTGAAGGAGATTAAACATGTCCCTTATAGGGCAAGAGGGAGCCACCAAGAGGCGATTAACATCTGCCATACTCCAAAACTTGGCATCAGCTACACTAAAGTCCTACCCATCAGATGCCATTTTCTGTTATACCGATAAGTCGGTAATGAGGGACCCCGATAGATCTGGGCATGGGGCCCTTATAGATTACTCAAAGAACTAAGCAATGAGCTAGCCCCAGTGTTCAAAATACACTTTCAGGCTTCACTTAACCAGGGCAGAGTACCAAAGGACTGGAAAGAAGCTAATGTCACCCCCCTATTTAAAAAAGGAGAAAAATCTGACCCAGGAAACTACAGACAAGTATCACTTACCAGCATCACATGTAAAATCCTAGAACACATAATATGTAGCAACATCATAAACCACTTAGACAAACAAAATGTCCTCACACCATAGCAACATGGCTTTAGGAAATATAGATCATGTGATACACAACTAATAGGACTAATTGATGATTTTTCTAAATGTTTAGATAATAGTGAACAAATAGATGCTATCTTACTAGATTTTTCTAAGGCTTTTGACAAAGTTCACCACCATAGTTTGCTTAAAAATTAAAATATTTTGGCATTAATGGTCCACTGCATTAGTGGATTAAAGATTTTCTGATAGGGAGAGAACAAACTGTAATAATAAATGGCTCTAAATCAACACCGATAACAGTAAACTCAGGTGTACCTCAAGGAACAGTCTTAGGTCCACTACTATTTTTAATTTACATAAATGATTTACCAAATTGCATTACTTCAGGAACAAAAGTCAGATTATTTGCAGACGATTGCATAATATATAGAACAATAAAAACAACACAAGACACAGATATTTTACAAAGAGAATTAGATGAATTACAGAAATGGGAATCAAAGTGGAGCATGTCTTTCCACCCAGAAAAATGTCAGTTGTTAAGAGTAACAAAAAACTAAAACAAATTAATTTTACTTATCTTATTCATGGCAAACCTGTAACACAGACTAAAAACGCAAAATACCTAGGTGTTATAATAAATGAAAAACTGTCATGGAATCCACATATTGATGAAACTATAAAAAAATCAAACAAAGCATTAGGATTTATTAAAAGAAATTTCTATAAATCAAATAAGAACATAAAACTAAAATGTTATTTAACCTTGGTTAGGCCAATAATAGAATATGCATCCTCCATTTGGGACCCCTCAACTCAAGAAAACATTAAGAAACTCGAACAGACACAAAATAGAGCAGTGAGATTCATAACAAATGAATATTCACATTTGACTAGAGTAACACCTATAGTAAAATCACTAAATTTAGAAAGCCTTCAGGACAGAAGACTCAAAAGTAAAGTAGCAATTATACATAAAACACTGAACCATAATCTTCAAATAAGAAAACAAAATTTAATAAAATACTCTGAAAGACACAAAGATAAAAGCACATTCCTCATCCCATATGCTAGGACAAATTTGTACAAATACTCCTTCTTCCCTAGTGCTATTAGAGCATGGAATGGGTTGCCTGAGCTAGCCAGGAAAACCAGTGACTTGGCAGAATTTAAGTCATTGGTTAATATGCATGACTAAATGCATGACGCGTAGGACGTAATCATCTTCTTTTTTGAAGTAACGTCTGTATTATATAAGATAAGAAGATAAGATATAGTCTACCCAGACCGGACAGAACCAGAAATGCCGATTTCTCCGTATGAACTTATAAGGGTTTTGAAGCGCCAGCCAGACTAGTCAGTCTTGAGCACTGTTTATTATTTTGTTTACGTTACAGTATTACAATTAACTAGTTAGTTTAAAAAACTCGTAGAAAACAAAGGTTAGCTCATTTAAAAATATTGACATTACAATAGAATTATTTCCAAAATTAAACTATAAAGAATCATAAAGAAATGAATAAATAAGACAATTGTATAGAGCTACAGTTTAGTAATATATTTTTAACTCTATATCTAGATTAAACCAGTGGACTAAACAATGAAGTAAAAAAAAGGTTGGCCTATCTTCTTCTTCTTTATATTACAGAGCATTGATCAGTGTAGTATCAACATGTACCGTGTGTCCGAAATAAATCTAGTAAATTAGATACAAACTGTTCTATAGCTTACATTGTATGGAAGAAATAGTCACGGAGATGAAACAAAATAGCGCATGACCAGTTTATAAATCGTTAGTTCATGTTTAAAATACAGTCGTTTATGTTTGCTCGTTTCCATACAATTAATCGTTTTTACTGAAAAGCTCAAGGAAATAGGAAATTAATACACACTGGGGGAGTTTTGGTGCCCCTCTCCACTTGGTGCCCTGTGCGGCCCGCACCACCCGCACATTGGTAGCTACGCCACTGGTATATTGTAATAACAGTTTAACAGTTCACGAGAGACGTATGTTCAACTTATTTTAAGTGTATTTATGAAGAATGTAGAGCGCCTACATCAGTTCAGTTGTACTAGCTGTTAGGAGCTACAAACCAACTACTGACCAACAACAAGGGGGGGGGGGGCGGAGCGGTGAAAACAAAGTTTATTTTCATTGTAGTCATTAATCCATGTCTGAATATTATTAAAATGATATAATTACCAATGTTTAAAAATTAAATTAAAATATCTTAATTAAGAGATGCCGTGTCAAATTTAGACCTTTTTTCAAAACGCCTCCGTTAGAGTGATTCTTTCGAATTTTCTTGTTTCACTTTTGTGTGGAAAAGTGAATTCCGACTCTTGCACTTCATTATATTGACGACTTTTGTGTGGAAAAGTGGATTCAGACTCTTGCACTTCACTATATTGACGACTTTTGTGCGGAAAAGTGGATTCCGACTCTTGTACTTCATTATATTGACGACTTTTGTGTGGAAAAGTGGATTCCGACTCTTGTTCTTCATTATATTGACGACTTTTGTGTGGAAAAGTGGATTCCGACTCTTGCATTTCATTATATTGACGACTTTTGTGTGGAAAAGTGGATTCCGACTTGCACTTCATTATATTGACGACTTTTGTGTAGAAAGTGGATTCCAACTCTTGCACTTCATTATATAGACGACTTTTGTATAGAAAGTGGATTCCGACTCGTGCGCTATAAGTACCTAGAATGTCCTTCGCATAATACTATTGACTAGATCTATCACTTTATTATTATATTTAATATGGCCCTCGACTTTTTTTTTCCTAATATGAATAGTGCGATCAGAAAGAAAACACACCAATACTGGCCATTATGACATTTTGCTACAAGAAAAAAAGCGTTTTAGACGCCAGGAGAAAAATCTCTGAAGCTGAAAACGCATCTTCAATTTTATATCAAGAAATAACTTTTTACAAAACTTTAAAATTATATAGGCAACACTATTATTATTTTTGCTTCTGTTTCTTATACACCTCGTGTAGAAATACATAACTATTTTCTTGAGTTTTGCCCAATTACTGATACAACTGGAGAAAGTTTATGACTTCGTAATAAACAAAAATGCAAAGTTAAAATAGAAAATAAAACATCTAAGAGGGCGCATAAGGGTTACAACAACGATGTGAATATGAAAGAAAAAAATTGAATGATCTGCAGCAACAGCAGAATATAAAAGAGCCCTTTTGGTACATCGTCCAGTTGTTCTATGTTGTCATTTTTTTCAAAATATAAGGTCATTAATTATTATTATAAATTGCATAAGTTTGAGAATCTCTGCAGATAACAACCTGTTGACTGTTAAAGTCACTTTCATAATCAACAATAACCTTGACTTCCAGTGAACACATAAAAATGCACTGAACTATTGCATTAATCTTCTCGCAAACGTCTATAAATTGTTATTTGAAGGTCATACAAATTTGGACCGTGTTTAAAATACAAAATCCACTTAACATTGGACCGTGACGGAGTACTTTAAAATTTTTGATGAAATAAAAAAAAACGTGGAGGGGAAAGAAGGAGGTGATATTAGCTCGTTGCCACGTCGTACAGGCCTGTGACTTGGCAAGAGTTATTTGTCTAAACCGCCCAAAGGTTGCGACGTCGCAAATCAGTGTTCAGGCCGACTAATACGATTGATGTTATAAGGTAGGTTTTAATATTTTTTAGCATTAAGATATGAAATAAAAACTTTAAAAACCCAACCCTCTCAGTGTGCTTCAGCGGTGAGGTTCTGTTGGCGCATTACCACGGTTTGGTGTGAAGTAGAGTCAAGACAACTAACGAGTACGAGATGACGTCTTGGTATTGATATACGATCCAGTCCGACACAACGAGCCCATTGTATGAAGTAAGTCCTTAACAGTTGAACCCAGTGCACGGCCGGGATAAAGAGGAAAGGGCAATGGAGTTTGGTACAGCGGTACAATCACAATAGTTGATACGGCGGTACAGTTCTTAACGGTGAAATATTTTTACAGTCAGTGTTACGTGTTGCCATTCGTAGAGTATTGGCTAAAATTTATTGGACATTTAAGTATTACAAGAGACCTGGTTTGTCAAGTTTTTTTTGATAGTGTCGTTTGGTGCAGAGAGCCTGGATAGTAAGATTGGTTACAATACTCATTTGATTTCAATGAACTGATGATTGAGAAGATATGGTTTAGTGTGAACTTATATGATGCTATTGTGAGCTGGCGCTCCTAGATCTAATTTTTAACCTAATTTTATCTAATTTATATTATTTATATAGGCCAGGGCTATGATGTTTGTAATTTAGTGTCCTTATTAATTTTTATACTTCAGTGCTGAGTATTTTGTAGTTTCCGCTATTTATAACTTTCTGCTAGTTTTAGTCTTTTTCTGTTATTTGTGTTTTACTCGTAGAGGAAAAGTAGTTTTTAAAATAGTTAACTAGCCTTAGAGCTGTGGATGTTCTTTCCTATTTTTTGTCCCTGGTTAGTTCTGCTTATTTTTGTCTTTGGCATTAGTGATGGATTAGTTGTTATTTTTTTATATCAGTTTATGTGCAGGTCTGTAAACGGTATAGAGCCCCCATATAAGTTTAGAATAGAAATAACTTTTTATCTTCCTTTTTGTATTTTTGTAGATTTAAATTTTAAGATTCTCTTTTTAATGCTGTTTAATTTGATATATAATGTTGTGTAGTCCGTGTCTTTAGTAATTTGCTAGATTTTATTGTTGTGTACGGCTAGGTACAAATTAGGGAAATCGGTAGTCCAGTTTAGTTTTAGATAATTAGCGTGACGTCATGCTCTCCGATATGTTCGCGCTGACCAGTTATAACTAGCTCCGGAACCACGTTGAGCTCTCTTTTGTCTTGACCAGTGGTCAGTGCTGACAGTGGTGCCTGTATAAAGTTATTTTTGTGTAGTGTAATTTCAGCTGGGACCGCCTGTAAGTTGGAAAATGTTTTTATTTTTGCTTTCTTTCGTTTGTATTTGTATTGATTGTTTCTGCATCTATTGCTATAGTCTAGATGCAGACTGATTAGTGTAGTGGCATCACTGGCTAGTTAATTAGCCATGATTACCTCTGATGGAACCTGAAGTTCTGTAGACTTGGGTAGCGTCACCCCTTGCGCTATCCTTAATGCTTTTGCTTTCCTATACTATGTCTATGTGTAAATATTTTATTATTTTATGTTTCCTATGTATTTTTATTAATATTTTTATCGTTAGGATAACCACTCTATTTAAGTTGGCATGTTGTCCTACTTTTTAATGTAAAAGATGGCTGCGGCCTAAGCATCACTGTCATGGCGGCTTGTTTAGTCTTATCCACTATTATCTAGATCTAGCTTAAGTTTATTGTAGTCTAGCCTGACCTGTGTTGGTTTTGGCTGGGACTTTAATAACTCAGGTATTGCTTTTATTAGCTACATGTAGGTATATGAAATTACCTCATGCTTGTATTATGTGTATGCACTAACTAGATCTAGACTAGTCCAGTCTAATATATGTGTTATAGTCCATTATTATTTTATTTTTTGAATATTGTCTTATGTTTGTTTATTTTGTAATTGCAGGCTATAATTCCTGCCTTACGGCCTAACTGTCTGCCGCAGTTATTACTGCCTTACGGCCTAACTGTCTGCCGCAGTTATGCTTTACTGCTGCTAGTAGCTTACTGTTTAGTGTTGGGGTAATTTAGGTTATTTGGTGGTCGGTTTAGTTAGTAATAGTTGTAGATTTAGCAACATAGATCCATAGGCGGCAGAGGGTTTTGGTTAGTGGAATTGGTAATTTCAGTTAAGTAGGGTTGATTAATTATTTAGTAGTGCGTATATATAGTTTTTGTTTATTTCTAAGTTTATTTTCATTGTCGTATTCACCTATATTTTTATTGCTTTGTAAGTTTGGTTGTAAATAAAGTGTATATAAGTTTGTTTTATAATTGTAGTTGGTTATTTTATCTTTAGTTAGCTAGTTTAGTTTAGTTTAGTATAATTGTGCTGTCTGGTTGCTTAGGCTACTATAGCCCCTTGGTCGCAGACCGAGGTGCACAGATTGGGCCCACCCAGTAGAGCCACCACCTGCCTACTGTTATAAATGAACTAATGTTGAGCAGCAGATAACAGAATAGGGCCTCACTGAGTAGCGCCAGCCTGACCTGCTCACACTATTGAATGATTATTTAATTGATTATTTTCTAAAGGACCGATCTATCATTCAAGGTCTAATAATTAAATCTCTAAATCTTTCATCTGCTTCACATTTCACTGTTATCATAAAATATATTACACTGCTTATTAAATGTTGTCTTATATTATATTCGACTTTATATATATACTAGACATATTTTACCCGCGACCTGCGGGTCTTTATTTGCATATTACTGTTGTTATATAGTCGCTGAGAGTGTTTTTAAAACATTTAAACGAAATAATAATATTATAAATAAATCTAATGTGTAAATGTAAAAATAGTATTAATGAAGCCATCAAATCAAAATAGCTAATCTACTTAAATCCATTTTTTCAAATTAAAACATTTGCTTGTAGGCCTACATTAGAGATGAGAAACGAACCGAACTCGAACCTCACTTATGACCGAACCGAACCCGAACTTTGAAACTGCTTGGTACGAACCGAACGAACCGTCCTTTTCTTAACTGAACTAATGTTGCGATTCGTACATCCTTTTTTTTTATATTTTTGGATTAATAATAAAAAAAAATTACTTATTTTATTTATTGATTTCATTAGACTTTGAAAACGTGGGAGGAGGGGGGTATTTTGAAAACTTTAAAAAAAAAAAACAACAAAAAAAAAAAAAAACGGCGCGCTAAGATTCTCATGGGTTTTTCCGTACCTCTCCTCTGGCCTTGAATTTTCGCGGGCTGTTTGCAATATTGATTTTGAGTCGAATAGGCGCCCTCTAATGGACCTCATTCACCAATCGTAAACAAACACCCCTCACGTCACGTGACAACCATCAGCTTAATCTAGACACCAACATGGAATCTATTGTTAGAAAACCACTCTTGCTTGTAAATTTTACTTTTAACTTGTTAGAATATTGCGATGTTATAAATACAGCACATGCATGTGAAAATGATTACAGACACGTAATTATCAAAGGACAAACATTGTTCAAAGAACATTTTTTGACAGACATTAGATTTAAATCTGATGAAGAAACACGTTTAGATCTAGACTCTAGTTCCTAGTAAGTAGAAAGTCAACATTAAAATATTGTCACTTTTATTTGAGATGCCTGTTAGTTGAGAGTTGAATGTTTGTGGCCGATTAGAGAGTGTAGGTATAAGTCTACAATAAGTTCATTTGTTTTCTAGTTTAAAATACATTTTATTATCTTCTATTTAGTGATTTATTTTAACAAAATTGTGAAATATTATCAGTGGCGTAGCAAGGGTGGGGGAGGAGGGGGAGAAATGGAAAATCCCCTCAGGCCCCCACTTGAGGGGGGCCCAAAATTAGTGAATTTTACCATAAATATTCAACATTACGCAAAATGCAGGGGCCCAGAAAGAGGATAATCCCCTCCCGGGCCCCCAAATGATAAAAAAATTCCTAGCTACGCCCCTGAATATTTTTACCATTATTCTGTTTTGTATTAATGATTATTAGTATTTTTAATGCAGCGTTTCTAAAACTTTGGGTCCTCCCCCGTGGGTGGGGAAGGCGAGTACCTTGAATTGGGGGATGGGGAGACGCAACTTCCTGACAAAAAGGGGTGTCATAGAGTGTGTGTGTGTTTCCTGTTAGCGTTAAGAAGAGGTTAAGCGATTGATTGATGTTTATGCATTGAAGATGATGACATTAGCGTAATGCAAATGTGAAACGGCAGACAATCTTGAGACATGAAAGAGTAAAGACGTTGTTTTGTGGTAACCTAGATTTTATTTAAATATCAGTATATTTCATTAATATTACATCTCTATCTCAAGTTAAATATGTGAATATTGTAATAACAGTTAGGCTATGTTGAGTTGTTCACAAAAGAAATTTATTTTAAAGTTTATTAATTAAAAATATAATAATAAAGCTTGTCTTCGAGTCCGAAGATTAGTGAGGAATGCAGTTTTTCCCATGGCTGCGTAGTCCCAGCTGTGACCTACATATTTTGCCACATCAGGGCAAGCATAACCACTGTCCGCAGGTGGTCGATTTAGTTTTTTCTTTTCGCGTCTGCGTCTCTCCTCGGCAGCGGATTTTCTTTTGGTCTCAACTGTGTATCCCGCGGCCTTTGGGAGTGAACTCCAACTGACTCGTTCTGAGACTGCATGCAACTAGGTGCTATCTTCTATGTCAGCTAAGGAAAGTTGACGCCTGAGCTGGTCTTTAAAGCGTGTCCGTAAGGCGCCTCTGTTACGTCGACCACCTTTTAGCTCACCAAAAAAGACTGCCTTTGGCATACGTTCGTCTCCCATACGGGATACGTGCCCTGCCCAGAGTAACAGTCGGACAATAAGAAGTCCCTCTATACTATCCTTACCGGTAAATATAAAACGCCTTTATTGGTTCAATTGTGGTAGCTGTTTGTAAGCGACAAACCAACGACCAACTAACAAGGAGAGGGGCGTCGAAAAAAATGTTTTATTTTCAGTGTATTAGTATAATTACATGTTTAAAAATTCAAATATATTAAGTAGGAAATGTCATTTTATTTTCTAATAAGACCTCGTCAACTGTAGACTGCTTTTTGCGAGGCGCGTATGCACAATATGGGACAAAACATTTGGAAGAAAACATTTTAAAACATCTCCGCTAGTGTGATTCTTCTGCATCTTTTGTCTCAGAATAATCGAATTTCTTCCGTATATTGCAATTTATTATAGTGACGACTTATAAGTGGAAAAAAAAATCCTCGATAGAGACGTCTTTACACGAATAATATTTATTTAAAAAAGATCACGCCCATTATAGAAGTACGTGCGCAATATGTAGGCCTACCTAGAATGTCCCTTACACAATTCTATTGGCCAAGTCTGCCTCTTTATTATTAGATTTAATATGGCCCTCGATTGTATTTTTTTATTATGATGAATAGTGCGTTCAGAAATAAAGCACATCGATATGAGCCTTTTTAAAAAAATTATCTCTTCTTACTACGAGAAAAAGGTTAGAATACGCTTAGCGCCGAGTCACGCCCGGAACAAAAAGCCGAATTGAGCGAAAACCTGCAGCATCTACAATTCTATCTCCATTAAGAAATTTTTACAACGCATAAAATGTATGTAGGCAACATTATTTTGGAAAAAGTATTGCCCATGGGCCTATTATATATTGCAAAGTATTTGTTTTAATGTAAAAATTCAAAAGAAAGTGTTTTAACTTATAAATTGCATTAAACCTTATAACTTAATTTTGCTATTACATAATTACATAACATCGAACCGAGCCGAACCCGAACTTTAGACCTGACCGAACCGAACCTAATCCGAACTATACTCGTCATCGAACCGAACCGAACCCGAACTTTAAAAGTTGGGTTCGATTACCATCTCTAGCCTACATATATTTGATTAAAATTTGAAATGAATACACTTAATTTTGTATGTTCATGTGTTAAAATGTAAAGTAGATCTTGAGGTATAGATCTAGACTAATCTAGAGTTAAAAATTGTCTTGTAGAGTTCATTCTGTGCTGCGTGAAGGTTTTGTTTTGCGCATGCGTGACCTTTTTTTGATGAATGAATATAGGCCTATCTCAACACGGCTACGCAGCTTTAGCGAACAGCGAACGAATGCATTAGAAAAACAAATTTGAATGTTAATTTGATTAAAATATGAAATGAATGGACTATAATTAATATGTTCGTGTGTTAAAGCATAAAACTATCTTTGCGAAAAGAAGTTTTATCATCTTAGAGTTCAATAAGAGTTTTAGACCTATGAATAGACTCAGTAGAGAGTTGTGTTAATGTGTTACCATTTGGTAATGTCTAATGAAAGAATGTGCATCGGGATATCTAAATTCGCAGATATGAATAATTAATTAATGTAAAAATGCTTCTGAAACACACATTTGAAGGTTAATTTTATTAAGTAATGAAATCAATTGAACTTCTTTTGTATTTTCATGTGTCAAAGTAAAAAACTATCTGCGCAAAATGTATTTCTTAAAATTATATCTAAATCTAAATCATTTCGATCTTTTCTCATGTCAACATTGTAAACATGGCCTAGATCCATAAAATACTATAGCTGTAATAAAATTGGTGTTGTTGTTTTTGAGGGTCTTAAGTTTGTTTTAGGGCTACAATACATACACTACGGGCTAAGTTGGTAGCCTAACCAAGGAACATTTCTGCTAAGTTTTATCAAGATTGGTCAAGCGGTTTTGATTGCTATACGGGGACATACATACATACGCCAAACATTCTTCTTGATAATATATATATATATATATATATATATATGTATATATATACATGGGGGGGATTCCCCCCCCCCCCCCAAAAACATCCCCTGAAAAGATATCCTGGCTACGCCCATGCCCTAAGGTAGGTAAGATACATTTTCCAACCCTTTTTTTTTTGGAAGGGGGATATTTTCCACTTTGTGCAGACGTATCGGAGGGCCGGATAGAACCACGTCGCAGGACAGATGTGGTCTGCGTTTGGTATTTTGGGCATCTCTGATTTAGATTATCTACCCTCTTCCATTTCTTGTCACTTTTCTCCAATCAAGGATTGAATAAAGCTATAGACAATAAAACAAACACCAAAACAATCTCAAGCTTACATCATCTTCAATTTTTAATATAAAAAGGTATTCTTCTTAAAGAAAAAAGAATGAAAAACAAATAAATAATGACATTATGTAATAAACTTTAATGGATTGAAAGCATACATGCCCCCAAGCGGCACATTGATAGCCAGCAAGGGCATTAACCGATAATGTATTTTCGAATCCTCCCTTTTAAGATTATTGATTCTTTCAAGTAATATTGAAAGAGGAAAAGAAAGGTAAACTAAAAAACTGGAATGGCTTTCTACTAAATATGGAAAGAATGAATCTTCTTTCAATAGGAAAGTAAAATATTTTAAATTTAGATCTCATTGTATGCTCCGAATGGCAGACAAAAAAATGCAAATAAATAAAATGACGTCCAAATAAACTATTGACATGAACATATAGTACTATAGTACTGGCAATAGTAATATACTTCATTAAAACTTGTTATGTGTCTTCTTAAATGCTTAGTCCCTACCAAGTGGTGCAAAAATGATATCCATTCACAATAGAATACATAATTAAAACGAAGAACACAATACATTCTATTGTTTAACAACCTTTGTGAGTATTTGAATAAATAATGTTAGTATCGTAATCCTAAATGTATTTATTGAGGTCTACCAGTTATAATGTTTGAATGTTGCAAAGTCTAAACAAAATATTCTTAATTTAAATAGTGTATATTTTCTTTTTGATGTCTAAAAATTTATTTAAAAATGTAAATAGTCTTTTTTCCTAAATAATGAAAGAAAAATCATTATTTATTTATATCTCTTAAATTACAATTATTACATGGAAAGAAAAAAACTTTTTCAAGTCCATCAGCTGGATGTGAATAGCAGGATGTCATTTAGCAAAGAGAAAAAAAAATCATAATGTTTAATCAAATGTTTGAACAAACAATAGTTTTTAAAATGTTGAAATTTTTAAAAAATATACATTTCTTATTCAATATATATTTTATAGGCTAGTGATGAATTCTGTCATGATGAACATGTCACAACCATGGTTGAAGGTGAGCATAGGTCAAAGGTTAAAAAGATAACAAGGACAAAGTTGGGCTTGGATGATTTATTTACACTCCAACATTTAGGCCACAAAAAGGACATTTAGAGCTAAATAAATAAAAATTTGATTTGTAAAGGATATTTAGACACTGGCTCTTAATATAAAAAATATGTTTGACAAAAAAAAAAGGTTTTTTCTTTTTGTTTTAAAAGAGGGGGTGGGTACATGAAATGAAAGTTTAAACTTAGCAAGAAAATGGGGAAATAACACACTTCAGAATGACATAAAAGATTAAGAAGTATCAGATTAAGTTTGTTTTCAAGAAAATATGCTTGTATATCTGACTGAACAAAAAAAAAAACTGGCCTGCATAAATATATTAAAGAATCTCTTAATTCTGTTAGATTTAGAATTCACACATCAAGTAACATTAAGAAAACTTTCAGAACATTAAATCTTGTTTTGATTTCCTTGGAAAAAAAAAATGTGTTATTAGACAATATCAAGGTTTCACATAGTTCTACATTCTAATTATGCTGTAATGTACTTGTTTTACAAGTTTCAGATGTTCCTTCACAATTGAAGATTATTATATCCTAGCCCAAACCTTCTGCAGAATAGCAGAGGATGACAGCAGGTAGGGTTCAAACCTTGCACCCACCATCAAGATGACCAGACAACTCTTACTGCCTCTATATGACAATTTAAAAGAAAATTGAAAGAAATTCAGAAATTTGTATCCACCTTCAAATTGATGAGATGTTACAAAGAAGAAGTAAAGAATGATGTAATGATTATATTTTCCGATATGTCAGCAATGTTTTAGAGTTAGAGTGTTAGAGAACATTTGAAATCCATTAGGACATAATAAAATTATCACATATTTTCTAATTGGCAATCATAAAATGAAACATTTGCATACCACTAAAAAAAACAACAAATTTACGCATTACTTTAAATATTTATACCCTATTATATCCCAAACATTTGTACAAAATATTCACAAGACATCCATCTTTATTTATAATCACTAAATGAAAAATGATTTAAATGACTTAATATTTTTCAAATATTTACAATTAAAACATGAAAATATGCTTGTTTAAGAAAATACACAGAAAGGAGCATAAACATTTTAAACTAAACATAAATACATCTTACAAAAAACAATTGGCCACATTCAGTAAGCATGAAAGCCTTAAAATCACAATTTAGTAGGAGCTTTGAAAGAAAAAAAAAGAAACATACTTTTTTAAGTATCACTAATGTTTGTTTCTAAAATGTTTTACATGTTACGGATGCTCCTTCAGAGTTGAAGATAATTAACATCCTAGTCCAAACCTCCCACAGGGAGGGAATGGCAGTGGACAGGGTATGAACCCTGGACTATCAAGACAACTGAACAACAGTCCAGTGAGCATACTGTAAAACCATGCAGCCAACCTTGACTGATGTAATTGATTGATTAATTATTTGGTTCTAATAATTATACATGTCAAAAAAGAGTTAGCCTTTAAAACTTTAAAGCATTTGACAAATTCCACTGTAAATATAACAATTTTTTTTAATGAACTGCTACCTTTGTAAATTAATTTTAGTCCTCAAAAGTTTTAATAGACAAGAGTTCAGAAATCTGGCACAGTACATTCTTTGGGACTAAAAAATATATACCAGTATTATTTACTTTTTTATGTCATTTAGAAATAGTTATATATTATATAGGTAATAAATACCTTCAGTTCGATTATTACCTCACTGATTGTAAGAGTTACCATAGGCATGTCAAGAAACTAATTTTATATTAAATAGATTTTATATAAATACTCTGAAATATTTTAATTATTGGTTTAATTTTTGTTATAAGAACAAGAAATTTCACATAGTTTTTTATATTAAAACAATATTTCTGAGAAATATATTTATGCATTCAAACAATATATATGTAAACCAAATTAAATTTCATCAATAAATAACTATTGCACAGTTTATAATACTTCATATATATCAGGTTTATACTTTAAAAAAAAAATTTAGTTAGCTCAAATTATTCAAAGGAATCAATGAATACAATGAAAAAATTATTTTGTGAGTTTTTTTTTAAGAAATATGTGAAATGTATGCTCTGACTGAACATGATTTTAGGAATATCATGCAAAAGTACATATCAGAGGAGAATGAAAGAATTCATTGCAAAGTTTGTAATTATTTGAATTATGATTGAAGTAAAAGTAAGCTTTTGACAAATCTAGTGTATTCGATGTGCTGAAACCATTCATGGCAATGGTTTAAATTAAGAACCTATAAAACTTAAAATTTACTCATTAAAATTTTTAAAAATTTAATTGATAAAAAATGTCAAGAAATATTTAAAGATGATGTAAGGAAAAAAAAAGTCTAAATTATCAATAAAGCAAAAGACTTAAAAATGGACATATGCAGATCAGGTGCTAAAAATCAAATTCTATTTTAAAAAATCACATAACTATAACTTTTTAAAAATATATAATATCGATAGCCACATCTTTATTTTTCAAAGAAGTGTATAATGCAGTTAGAAAAAAAACAGGCTGTTCACATTTAAACAGAATAAGATTTTGAATTTATTTCTGCAGTGCAGATTTTGAGTATAAACTCTATAAATAAACCTATATACATTAATACATCATTAGTTTCATCACCAAACTTGATTGTACGACTTGTATCAAACATAAAATATCAAATTCTAAGATTTTAAACAAATCATAGAAAAGTCTCAGCGTGTCACAATATGGCTACTATGTTGTGGAAGACCAGAAGTGCTGAGAAATAGACTAGCGGCAAGTAACTCCTACATCTGCTGCTCCAGCTTGAGTTATCTGGACTTGAATCAAAAGCACTGGGCTTGTCATTGTGAGCCCTAAACAGCGTGCTGCCACTTGTTTCTGAAAAATATAATGTACAGAGAATTCAGACTACAAAACTTATACCTGCATGTAGCATATTCAGTTTTGAAAGAATTTAACACAACTATATGTTTTGGAAACCTATTTATAGGCAATGTATACAATTATATTAGCACATGAGCATAGCCAGGATTTTTTTGGGGGGAAGGGAAAGGGAGGTAATTTTTTCTCTCTCTATTTTATCTATGCCCCAAGACCAAGCAATTTTTCTTGTTTTATAAGTTTCAAAAATGCATTTTTCTGAAGTGTCTAGAGTGCGACGTCTTGCAATAATGAAGTGTCTAGAGTGCAACACCCTGCTTTTCTGAAATGCAATGTCCTACTATTCTTCATACAAAACAAAAAGTGGGTGGTCAAATATCAATTCTGCTATTCACTGTACTTTAGTAATGGAGACAAGAGACTGGTAGAAAAACAGATCAATCATCAATGAGTAATATATTTTATTGGATGGGATATGGAATGAGAGGACCCCCCCCACACACACACACACACACTACCACTATGCTCAATAAGCTCAAGGAATTTTTGAACTGTAGCTTAACTTTAGTTCCTTTGATGATATAATAAGCTAACTGTAAATTTGCTTTACTTTTTAGTAGTGGGATTTGAGACAGTTGCTTGAATGCTCGTTGGTTTACTTTATTAATGGAGACCAGCGACTTGTACTATAACATTTTGATGTGTTCGGTATTTTTCAGAAAAAGGGATTACTCCACCCCCCCCCCCCTCCCCTAAATCATGGGCAATGCACACGAATTAACATAAAATTACAAACAAATACAAAGTTTAGAGGAAAAGTTGCCTCATCATTAAGCCAAAGGTTTGGAGAAAAAATATTAATCAAAATGAATTGAAACTAATTCTGTAATTCTTAAAGCTGTTGCGCAATCTGAGGCAGATAAATTCCTAAACTTGTGAATTTTCTGAAAGTTACGATGGACACTCAAATATAAATACACTTAACATAAGAACAATCTCAGGTAAACACAAACAAGTTTAATCAGCCATCTTGATTACTCTAAAAATAAAGGCACATTCCTCGTCCCCTATGCTAGGACAAATTTGTACAAATACTCCTTCTTCCCTAGCGCTATTAGAGCATGGAATGGTTTGCCTGAGCTAGCCAGAAAAACCAGTGACTTGGCAGAATTTAAGTCATTGGTTAATATGCATGACTAAATGCATGACGCGTAGGAAGTAATCATCTTCTTTTTTGAAGTAACGTCTGTATTATATAAGATATAAGATACAAATATAACATTCCATCAACATCCCCTCTCCTCCCAAAAAAAAAAAAATAAAAAAAAAGGAAAGTTGAAAAAAAAAATATAACGAAAAAAATAATTCTACAATCAACTGGACAACACTGTTTACAACAGTTCATACATGCAGTTCTTAAACATAGTCTCCATATCTTGACGGTTTCTGGAGAGTGGCCCTAGGTCGCAGAGAGTACTGGTGAGTGTTTTCGGCGTTGGGCGGATTGTTAATACACTCATTCTCTGCGTCTGGGAAAATGTCCATGCAATTACTTTCTCTATCTGGAGAAAAATCTATGTTGTTCGTGGTGTCAGGTCGTAGGTGTCTTCTATTTCTTTGGTACATGAAACCATTGTCGCCTTCTATAATGTAGGCACGTTCGTTCACTTTCCGACATACTCTGCCTTGTCTCCAGGTAGTATCGTTTGGCGATTGATAGAAGACTTTCTGTCCGACGTTTATAAGCTTCATGTCACGAGCTGTTTTGTTGTAGTGTTTTCTGACACTTTGCTGTCGCTTCTCCCGTTTGGCCGCAGCCTCTTCTTGTGACATTCTTGCAGGATGCTCTCTTCTTGGCAATAACGTTCTTGTTGCCCTTCCAAAGAGCATCTGAGCCGGACTTAAGTTGGTATCTTGCCTGGGTGTATTTCTAAACTCTAATAGGGCTTCATAGGCATCTGATTTACTTTCTTTGGATTTTTTCTTCAGATTCTTTAATATTTTCACTGCTGCCTCTGCCTTGCCGTTTGACTGATGGTGTCCTGGTAAAGATTTTAAATGGTGGACACCCCATGCTTTCATATATGCGGTGAATTCAGCAGATGAAACCTGAGGTCCAAAATCACTGATACAAACTTTGGGGACACCATATCTGGCAAACAAATTTTTTAGTTTTCTTATAACAACTTGACTTGTTGTCGTGTGCAAATGTTCTACTTCAATAAAATTTGAATAGTAGTCAACTATGGCAAGGTATTGTTGGTCAAATATTTGGAACAAATCTATTCCAACTTTGTTCCAGGGATTTGAACCCTCATTATGCTGTATTAAGCTTTCTTTCTGGTTTGCAGGTTTACTTTGCTGACAAGATTGGCATGCATTAGCTATTTCTTTTATTCTTGCCGCTATTCCCGGCCAGAAAACTGCGTCCCTTGCTCTTCTCATCATGGCATCATACCCTAAATGTGCTGCATGTAGTTTGGTCTCAACGTCTTTTCTTAATGCTCTTGGGATAATTATTCTCTCCCCTTTCATTAGAAGGCCATCCTCATAGGTCAGTACATCTGCAAGTGACCAATACTGTTTGAGTTCTGGTACAATATGATGCTTGTCTGGCCAACTGTTCAGTATGTACTGTTTCAACATCTGCATCTCATTGTCTACTTTGACTGCATCTTTAACTTTATCTAACATTATATCTGGGAGGGCTAGTCCTACAGTGTTGATAGAAGTGTCAGGAAAATCTTCCTATTCTGGCAAAGGGTCTCTGCTTAGCGTGTCAGCAATCTGTAATCTGTTTCCTTTGGTATACTGGTACTGAACATCGAATCGGTACAAGCGCATAATTAAGCTTTGAAGCCTTTTAGGTGCACAACTGAGGGGTTTATTGAGTATATTTTCCATAGGTATATGATCATTCTGTATTATTATTGTTCTGCCGTACGTGTACTGGTCAAATTTTTCTAGAGCTACTACTACAGCCAAGAGTTCCTTTTCGATTTGAGCCCACTTTGTGAGTGATCTTGATCTTGTATGCTATGGGTTTGTCATCTTGTAGTAGTACAGCTCCTAGGCCATTTTGACTGCTGTCAGCCTGAATAATTACTTTCTTCTCCGGGTCGAAATAACTTAGGGTTCCATGATTGCATATCTTCTGTTTGACATTATTAAATGCTTTCTCGCAGTCATTCGACCACACAAATAGCTTGTGTTTCTTTGTCAGTTCTGTTATTGGTTGTAGGTCTGCTGAAAGACCTGGGATGAATCTTGATAGATATTGTATCATTCTACAAAATCTACGAACCGATGTAATGTCTTCAGGGGTTTTTAGATTTGTTATGGCTCTCACCTTGTTTGGGTCTGGTTTTATTCCTGACTGAGAAATAATGTGTCCCAAAAATACACTTTTGACTTTCGGAATGCTGATTTCATTTAGTCTGATGTTCTTTTCCTTTAGCCTATTGAGTAATTTTTATAGGTTTTCGTCATGATTTTTGCGAGCCTCTTCTACTGTGTCCCCCTTTCCAATTACCATTATATCATCCACCACGTTAAAGCATCCTGTTAGTCCCTCCAACGCATCATTCAAATGTCTTTGAAAGACTTCCGAGCTTACTTTGAGACCAAAAGGAAGTCTATTCCATTTGTATCTACCGAATGGGGTCGCCATTGCAGTGAGACCTGATGAGTCCAGGTCTAGTTTGATATGCCAAAAAGCTTCCTGGATGTCGACTTTGCTAAATATCTTGGCGTTACCCATTTCAGCCAAAATGTCTTCTAATGTTGTTAGGTTGTAGTGCTCCCTCAGTAGTGCCTTGTTCAAGGGTTGAGGATCAATACAGATTCTGATACTGCCATCTGATTTCTCTACCAATGCCATTTGACTAACCCACTCTGTGGGCTCAGTTATTCTTTCCAGAATTCCTTGTTGAACTAATGAGTTTAGTTCGGCTCTGACTTTCTCTTTTAATGCTATAGGAATTTTTCTACATGGTAGGACTTTGGGCTTCACTGTCTTGTCTATTTTCAATGTAGCCACGCCCAAGTCACCAAGTGCGTCAATGTTTTGATGTTTGTTTCCTGTGGCTTCCACTTTAGCAATAAATCGGTCTTCATTAATGTGAATGAGTTCCATCTTCCTCAGTGTTGATAACCCTAGCAGGCATGTTAGATCATTTGGTACTACCACATACTCTACATTGAATTTCTCATTGGTCTTTAGATTGGTGGTTACCAACGTAGCTTTTCCTTTTGGCTCCATTACTGTCTTATTCCACATTGTTAATCTCTGGGACGTCGGTACTATCTGGTCTGGACACACATATTTTTCGTTTATGGTATTGACGTCGGCGGCACTGTCCACTTAGAATCTGACTCTTTGGTTGTTGATAATCATGACGGCAGTCATCCTATGCTTTATGGGGCCATTCATTGCCATTACCCATTCAGTTTGGAGTGTAACTTCTTCTTCTTCTGTGTCTGAGTCTATGTTGCTCTGTCTTTGCTTGAGTAATGCTATATATTTTCTTTTTGCAGACTGAGGCGAAATGATGTTGAGATTCTTTCAACTATTGGTTTGTCCAAAGGTTCATTTCTTCCTTCTCTGATATCTTTCATTTGCCTTTGTGATCTTTCATATATCCTACACACATCTATGCATTTCTGTAGGGTTAGTTTATGATCTTGCAACAGTTTCATCTTTAAGTGTTCACTTCTAGTTTATCAAAATTGCAGCTGCTTGCCAGTTTCTTCAGGGCAGTTATGTACGAGTCAATGTTCTCGTCCTCTTCTTGTCTTCTCGTATTGATGACATATCTCTCATATGTTTCGTTCGTTCTCCCAACATAGAACTCTTCAAAACTCTTTAAAATCTCATTTATTTTTATCTCCTGCCCTTTTCCAAATGAATCAAACACGTCTGCTGCCTCACTTTCAATTATGGTCATTAGTGTTGCTACACGTATATCTTCTGTCTCTATTGTGAGTTTCGTGGCCTTTTCATAGTTATCCCAGTCTCTTCTGAATCGTTTCCAATTGGCCGCCATATTGCCTGTTTGCAATAGCGGTTGCGGTACTGGGAAATATCTGTTAGCAGTTGCCATTTTAGCTACTGCTTTCTTATATTTTCCTCAAGATATTCTAGGTTATCGTTTACCTTTACTAGATGTGTAAACCGCTGCCACCATGTTACGATGGACACTCAAATATAAATACACTTAACATAAGAACAATCTCAGGTAAACACAAACAAGTTTAATCAGCCATCTTGATTACTAGAGTAGTTTCCCCTATGCATGGGCACAACTCTTCATACAAATATAACATTCCATCAACAATCTTACTCTCTTAAAAAAAACATCCATATATATCTAGGTATATAAAATAATAATAAGGTTAATAAGATTAAGGATGGAAATAATTCCGATGGTCACTATTTCCTAGACATGATCTAAATATTTAGCCACATCCAGTACAGACATAACTATTGCCTGTCGGTGGTCGGTTCAGTTTTTTTCTTATGTCACCATCTTTGTCTGACCTTTTTAAGTGTGTTGAGTTTTGCCAAAGAAAAAATTCGTAATAATATATTTATTGTTCTAGAATCTAGATGTACCATTGAAAAAGAAATTAAAGTAAGAAATTTACCTGCAGAAATGGTGCGATTGGTTGTCCGGACATCAATATAGGCCACATCCCCTTTTCCTGCCTGAGTTCTGCCAACAATACTAAATCTATACCGCACATTGGGTTTGAGATTATCTACTCTGGCTTGCAATGACGTAAGTGTCATAGAGGAGGACTTAGCCTTGACCATGGGTCCTAAATTGTTTCCTGTCACTGATCAGACGTAGAGACAATTAGGCATGAAATAAAATAATTGTAACACATTTCACTATTGACACTAATTTATTACCTTTTTATAAAGAACAAAATATAATAATTGTCAAAGAGATTCTTATATCGATCCTCATCTATTTTAAAGCAAAAAAAAAATAATTATAAACCTACTAGCAGTACACACCGGCTGCGCCCGTTGATTTATTACCGGGATTTAAATTTGTTATTATGACTGGAACATCCTCTCCTTTTTATTTTTAAATGTAAATAAACAGGGACACAATTTAACGATCCCCTAATATACTTTTTAGCCCCTGAATTATTGTATTTGTTACAACGAAATTAAACGGCCCCCTCTCTTAGTCTTTCCATCTCTTTCTCTCTCTCTCTCTGAAACCCCCTTTTTTTTTCACCATGCCTTTGACTTGATTTAGAACGACCCGCTTGGCCGCTTTATAACGCCCCCCCCCCCCCAAATGTTTCACTAATTCATCCCCCCTCTCCAGCCTTCAACAACAAAGTTAGTCCTACTTCATACTTCACCTTCTCAATTCAATATTTAATACCCAATGTTACTTTAGACCGTACTCCCGCCATCCCACACACTTCAGTAACTTCACTAAGGGAAAAAGGTAGAATATGCTACAGAATTTCTGTACTATCTTGTAAATGCTATATTTATCCAGCCTTTTTACGGAAATAGCAACAATAAAATACAAAGGTTTGATTGAAAGCTTGCATTTTTTTTTGCAAATCGCGGTGGTCAGGTTGTGAATTTCTCAAATCCGGTTCCTTAGGAGCGCCTAGAGGTAAAAGGTA
This sequence comes from Biomphalaria pfeifferi, assembly GCA_030265305.1. Classification (NCBI taxonomy): domain Eukaryota; kingdom Metazoa; phylum Mollusca; class Gastropoda; family Planorbidae; genus Biomphalaria; species Biomphalaria pfeifferi. Next base: position 5,809,171 of record JASAOG010000022.1, read on the forward strand.
CCTGTGTACGAAATTTCATGCAAATCCGTATGACAGTTGAGATCTCTTGATTAATTAGTCACTGAGTCAGTCATTGGTAACTTAGAAATATATAATTGTTTATAATAATAAGGATTGTCTTCGAGTCCGAAGATACATCAGAAATACAGTATTTCCCGTCGCTGCGCAGCCCCAGCTGTGACCTTCATATTTTGCCACATTGAGGACGAGCTTAACCATTGTCCGCAGGTGGTCGATTTAGATTTTCTTTTCGTCGTCTGCATCTGTCTTCTGCAGTGGATTTTCTTTTGGTCTCAAATGTATATCCTGCTGCCTTTATGAGTGGCCTCCAGCTGTCTCTTTCTGATGCCGCATGCCACCAGGTGCTCTCTTCTATGTCAGCTAAGGCTAATTGGCGCCTTAGCTGGTATTTGAAACGTTTCCGTGGGGCACCTCTGTTACCTCGACCATCTTTTAGCTTAACAAAAGGACTGCCTTTGGCATATGTTCGTCTCCCTTGCTGGATATGTGCCCTGCCAAGCGTAACTGTCGGATCATAAGAAGTCCCTCTATACTGTCCATACCGGCGTTGGTAAGGACATCGCTGTTTGTAGTGCGGTCCTGCCACCGTATGTCCATGGTGGAGCGCAAGCACCTTTGGTGAAAGCGCTCAGATAGTCTTAGTTGTTTTCTGTATAGTACCCATGTCTCAGATCCATATAAAAGCGTTGAGAGATTATAATAAATTATTTAAAAAATGTGGAAATGCACCGTCCAGTTTTGGCATGTAACATCCAGAACATTACTCCGTACTCTTTGGTATACGTTTTTAAAATTGGCTAGATATTTGTATAGGTTGAGGGTGGGGTAGAGGAAGCCCAAATCTTGATTCTAAATTTTTTAAAGTATGGAATGTAAGCACTGATTTCCTTAATATATTATTATCTTAATTTCTAATTACCTATTTGATATCCTATGTCATATCCGAGAATCAGTCCATTAGGTCTATCGGGAGGGAGCCATCTTAATGTGACACTTTCTGATGTCACAGTGACTGCAAAAAGGCCTTGCACGGCATCAGGTACTATATTGGGGAAATTTGAATTACACTTTTTAACTCTAATGAAACAAATTGACTTACAAGAGATATTTTTATTACGTTCATGATCTGACAAACAATACATAAATCAAATTTAAAGTATGACTGCAAGTTAATTTTTAATGTATCAAATAATATTAAATGGATTTCATTTACTTAATTAAAAAAAAAAAAATAATAAATTCAAAATTACAATAGTCATGGCATTATTATGGTTTATTGATCTAGTGAGGTTTTTGTTTTTTGTGTGAAAGGGGGATAAAAAAAAGTGTATAATTCAATCGGGATTTTAAAAGCTTTTTATCAGTTATTGCCCTTATACTTCTTGATTATTTCTTCTAAAAAAAATGTTACTTACATCCCTCTGGGGTGAAGACTTGAACTGTGTCACTTGGGGGCCCGTGGTAGTGAGTGTTGACTACCACAACCTGCACGTGAAAGGTGGAATACGCGGGAAGATCAGAGAGTGCAGCCTTGAACTGTGACCCCGGTTCCAAGGAAGGAAATGTATCAGGTATGAAGACATGCTTTTTATTGTTCTCACTGTCGTTCCACTTCCAATATAGAAGCTGGGGATTGGTTCAAATAAAGCACGTAGTAAGAGATCCCAGAGATCTGTGCATTTGTTAGAACTCCAACGTAAATGTAAATTCTAATTAAAAAAATAATAATAATAGCATACATAGACGATTATATTTAAAAACTGATTGAAGTAGGGACAAGCCAAAAGCGGAATTCTGCAGTAAATATGTTTCATGCTTCATGTTAAATACGTATGTGAAGTTACTATTTAAAATTTAGTTATATTGTACATAAATAGTGTCTGTTCAATTTTAAAGTGATTTCTACTTGGAGTATTAAAGTGGTGTGTTTTACTATGAGGTTTTCTATAATTTCTTCAATTAATTGAATATCTCAGGCTATTCAGTGAAATTAAAGCACTTACAAAGCTCAACAACAATAGCAAAAAAACTGTAATTCAATGGATCCCAGCTCATATAGAACTAGAAGGAAATGAGAAGGCTGACTCACTCGCCAAGAGTGGGAGAATTAACACACTATTAAACTCTGCACTCTATCCAGAAGAATTGAAGGAATTAATAGTAAATAAAATAAATGAGAAATGGACGAGCTCTCATCCAAATCACAAGAAAGATGACGCTTACTATAAGCTATCCCGACAAGACCAACGTCTAATCTTTCGACTCAGGACCGGACACAACAGAATGCGACAACACATGTACCGGAAACTCAAAATTGGAACCAGTGAAATCTGCCCATGTGGAGAATCACCAGAGAATACAGACCACGTCCTCCAAAACTGCTCTCTATACCAAGAGGCTCGTATAAGACATTGGCCCCAAATCACCCCAATAGAAAAGAAACTATATGGAGAGCTCCCTGATCTGGAAACCACTGCGCATTTCATCTCATGTATTGGTCTACTCATCTGAACACTCCAACATAATCAATGAGAACGAAGAAGAAGAAGAAAGTGAAATTAAAGTAATCGGATTTAGATTTTAGATCAAACTAATAAGTAAAATAAGACTTATATAGACCTACTCCACTGTAACATCTAGATTTACTTTTAGATAATTAAAGACTAGTATAGATCTTCAGATGTAGATCCTAATTCTATATAGATAAGAGGACTTAGATTTAGTCAAAGATTTACAATCTGGACGTTAAGATTCAATATTAAGTTCAAACAACAGCCCAAAAGCAGAATTAAAATATGAATCGTAATTTTCTTTTGTAAACTGACCTTGTATCCCCTAAATTTTCCATTCATTCTTTTGTCTTCCGGATCAACATGTTCCCATTTGAAATAAGCCGTGTTGGCTGAGAAAGGCCGGCTTGGATCCTGTTGAAAGCCACTAATAATAACTTGGGGTTCTGTAACATTGGTGGAAAAAAAAACACATTTGTAGAGACCAAAATAAAATAGCCTCTTCCTTACTAACTGTAGATAGATCTATAACTGGGTCCAACAAGAAATGTAGAATTGTTGATTTATTTGGTAGGGCTAATTATGTCACGAGAGACGAAAGCACCAGCCTTTTCCTCTAAAGCACATCAAGAAATCAAGATTTAGCCTGGGTGTTGACTCCACAAGTCTTTGCATGGCAAGGCTACAAGAGTTTAAAATCAGAATTCTCTCTCGAAGATGAATTGCATTAAATTTGATTGAAGTGTTCCTTCTGCCTGAAGCTCCCGGCTTTTTATGGAGCCTGGTAAAAATAACATCACAGGATTTTTTAAATCTCATTACGTAATAAAGGTATACTTCTGGGTCCGCCGTACGTACAAATTTCATTTTAATTAAGCAAATGGCCTTACATTATGAGACTTTCAGATCAACATGAACTCCCTTTTAAATCTTTACAATACAAAAAAAAAATGGATACAAATGAGAATACAATAAGATTGAGCTCTCTTGTCTCGAGCGGTTGTAGCCATAGTAGATAGACAGATACACAGTGCTACATGAAATACTGTTGTTAAAAGTCTTTAAATAGGCTCACCTGCTTCAAAGCTGCGGCCCAGATAAATAAATGCCGGCTGGTGTGCCTCACCCATGTCATTTTTTGACTTCACCTGATGAATGAAAACACACATTAATTAAAACAACAATATGCTCTTTATTACTTGGTATTTAATTTTAATGGGATTCGCTGGTACATGTATGCGAGGCTCACGCCTCCGCGAGCAAACGTGATAACCACTCCGCTAGTGAGGTACCTATGACTAGAGAAGATTGTATGATTATATATTGTTTGTTTCTGTTTACAGCGGCGACCTAAGGGGACTAATTCAGCTTATATCACCAGTTCAGTCAAATACAATTTCTTTCCCTTGTTCGAGACAAAGTAATTAATTACCAATAGCTAATTATCTAATTGGTTATTTTTTTTATTGATTGTTGTGTTGTGAGGTCAAAGAAATAATTGTGCGAATTATCAACTTGATCCGAGATTAGATGTCAGATAAATAACGTTTACAAACTTTTTATCAGACCAAACATTTTACCACAGACAGACTGACAGACAGACAGACAGGCCGGCAGAGTGAGTTGATATAAGCTTTGTAAAAACGAAATAGTGTTTCGAAGAGAGAGCAATGAATGAGGATAAAGACAATAGTACAAAAAAAAAACAACCAAAGTGTCTTTAAACTAAAAAGGCAAAAAAAATTTGATTAGAGAGAGACTAAGAGAACGTTTTGAAATGCTGAGGAAACAGTTCAAGTACTCAGGGCTCTCTTCCTTCCACCCCGGGAGCCACCGAGGAATTACATTTAGAAAAAGACAAAAACAACAACAAAAACGAAGACATCATCTCTCACACTAGTCGAGATTTTGAAAAATAAAACTAATTATTTGCCGAGAAGTTGACATTTCAAATCACGCATCCTACTTCCGTACCCAGTTCCTGGTTTCACAATAAAATCAGGAACTCCTGCTGCGAGAAGTGATGGGTGTGTGAGGAACAAGATGGGATAATTGCTAATTTTGAGCTCACCTCCCCCTAGCGATGCCAGACATCCATTTTTTTTCCTTGTTTAAACTCAGCATGCTCCCCCCCCCCTCACCGCTTTTTTTTTTCATTCAGTGTTAATTTCAGTTACAATGTAGTCACGTGACATTTTTCGCTTGACTGTCAACAATTTGAAACAAGTAGGTCAAACTGTTACAGCTGACAGAATCATTTAAGTTAGATTTGAAACTTAATTGTATGTAAGTAATACGATACAAGGGCGTATAACGTAACATCTTAAATATATCAGAGGAACCCTTTAGATCAGATTTAAGACATCCTGAGTACAAGTAAATACTCTTGTAAGAATGACTCACCTGCACTTCAAAAAGTCCATAGATCTCGTCTACCTCATGTTCGTACCTGGAAGCAAATGTGCCATTGACTACAGCCGAGTTCCAGGCCAGACTGCCTTTCCGCCTCCACAACACCATGTAACAAAAGCCAGGGCCGTGGAAAAGTAATCTGGGAAGAGGCTGAAGACAAATAACAGAATGAAATGGCGTCCGTATAGATAAGTTTTATAGTCTTTCATTTAATAGTAGAAGTCACTAATAAATAGGATATTTAGTAAACAGCACCACAAGCAGATAATTTTTAATTAATCAAACTATCTATCTATCTATCTATCTATCTATCTATCTATCTATCTATCTACCTACCTACCTATCTATCTATCTATCTATCTATGCAATTAAGCAATTAACTGACTTAATCCCTTTTATTAAATGCTGTTTCAATATTAGGATATCTAATTATTTTCACCATATCAAATCAATCATAGCCATAACTAATCATCCTATCAACAGGTTGCTCTAGCTGCCATATCTAATAGTTAATCCGGTTTTTGTTTTGTTCTGTCGATCTCTGGCATTGAAAATTACTAACAAGGTAACTTTGTATTCTCTAAAGGAATCTTGCCCGACACTAGACATTTCAAACTAATGAAGAATACAAAACCTTGACACTTAAAGCCTATACGTTGATACATTTGTTTTGTGTATTTGATGTCTGTTTTCACTATAAACATACAATTAAATCGATTCTATTTTTGCAAGTATGATGACATAATAGTGACTGTCTTACGAAGATATAAACGAATACCGTCTTTCTCAATCGAAAAAATATAATTGAAATCGATTACGTAAATCGTTAAAGTCAACACGAGCTTGATCTCTCGTACTCGAGTTGGTTTGTGTACATACTTCTTCGATTACAAAACCTCTGGCCCAAGGCCACACAAAGTGATGACGTAGGTGGCTATTTGGGCTTGGGAGAGTGTTAGACTACCACGTGACTCCCCTCTCTCCTCCAAGGGGGGAAGGGATTACGAATAGCGCGTCAAGTTTTAAGCCTGACATTCTTTAAAAAATGACCAAACCTAAGATAGCTGAAATCAGAGTTTTGTCAGCAGTAAGTCATTTCCATAGGGTGGGCAGAACGGGCCTTTGATGGAAGTGAATTTGGTGGTCCCAAATGAAAAATAAAAATAATAATTAAATAGCGAAAAAAAAAAACTAACCCAATTTATTTGAAACCTAGTGTATTCCGACCCAATCACTGGGCACAAGTCTCGCTAGTTCTTCTGTAATGAAAGTGTAAATCCTGTGCAAGGCCCTCATCAATCAGAGACTCTAGCTGCCTAGTTTGCTTATGCCTAAGGCCGGCCCTGGGGTGGGTAATTCGCAATGTATGGGAAGAGTTATAGTGTAAAGATCTATTTTGAACTCACTGGGTGCACAAATGATTGTGAAGACAGCTAATTGAGCAACAATTAATATTATGTTTATTGCATGACATCGGAAGACTTAAAATCAAAGATGGCAGGATGGAGTCGAGGGAAATCGCCCAGAACAAAGTCTGATGACGTAGTACCTTTGCGGTCCTGTGTTCTACCGGAAGTCAAAACAAATAATTAAGTCAAGTCAGTATTACATCTTGTCAAAGTGGGAAGTAAACATAAGTTTATAACTTCTTTTTATTCAAGTCAGCCTCTACCAGATCTTCTTACAGTCTTTTAATTTATTTTCACCGACTCTAATATTTCATTGGAACAATGAATGGCCCCAAAAAAGTTCTAGGTAACGGACATGTTTTCAACCTGAGTAGAATATAAAAGAAACCTAGAATGACGCGATTCCCCAGACCCAAAACTTGCTGCGGAACGAAGTGTGTTTCACCTTTTATAATCAAAACATCAATTTATCGTTGTAGATTGTGACGTCACAAAAGCGTTCTTCTCTGGATGACACCTAAAGTGCTGGACCGGATTTACACTTCAAAAGACCCTAAGCTATTTAAATTATGAGGCCTTTGTAAATCTAACTCTCCACTGGCTATCTCCAAGTTATAAACAACATCAGACAATGTTTCCTTTGTTCTTTCTTCAACATGATTGAATCTATTCCTGAAATCATGTTGGGAACCCAAAGAAAGTGGTGTCTCTTAACTCTAGCTTGTGTTGCCTAGAAGTAAACAAGCCATTGTATAAGTAGAATAAGAAATTAGAACATCTCTCTCTCTCTATCTATTTGGAAAGTGGCTTTGGTGGGATGATGCTATGCGCTAACCTCAACGGATAGTTGTACACTGATACCACACTAAGTGACGCCTCTTCTTATCATATTATGGTTAGATTTTTATGGTTATGTTTCCTACTCGTTACTGTATATAACAGCTTTTTTGAAAAAGTCGTTTTAGTAGCTTTTAGACATCTTTGACCCTAGTAATTTATTCTAGAAACACTGCCATAAATCTGAAAAGCAAAATAAATAAAAAATAATAGTAAATAAACTTTGATTTAAAATACATGTGATTACCTCCCATTCTATCACAAGAAAACCTTTTTTATCTGTCTTGGTGAGTACATTGATAGGATTTCTGTCCGGCCTGTCCGGCGGGGTGGTGCACTCCCTGGACGTCACTGTGCTGGGCCGGCTGACTCCAACTGCATTTCGGGCCAGGACGCGGAACATGTACGTTCCGTAAGGCGGTATTTCCACGTAGGAAGTGTTCTTGTCCCCGCTAACCTCATCGTAAAAGTCGAACCAGGTGTCCGGCTTCTCCTTCAGAGTGTACTGCAACACGAACAGCTGAATCTCTGCGCCATTGGATTTTCCAGGCTGCCATGACAGCTCCGCGGTGTTACCGTAGCAACTGATGACGCGCACGTCGTGTGGCGGATCTGGAGCTCCTAGAGACAAAGAACGTTTTCTTATCAACATTGAAACGTTATAACACAAAAATTGGATACATTTGAAATTGAAAACTTAGAACTTTTAGGATTTTTGTATGTTTTCCTTACAGTAAGGACGTGTATTTTGTAATTTGAATTCATCATTTGATCCGGATTGTTTTACTTGAATCGGATGTTCCTTCAGATTTGAAGATTATTACATCCTAATAAAAATCACCAGCATGGCGGCGGGCAGGGTTCAAATCCTGAGACTATCGAGAGACAATCGATATCAACGATCGATCGTCTAGCGCACATACCAAACGGTTAAGAAAGGACAACCACAATTAGATCTTTAGATCTAGATTTTGAAATCTAATCACGATTGGAGGATGAACTTTTTTCCTCGTAGATTTTCAATCTAGGACGCTTTACCTGTGTCATTTATGCACATTTATTAAGAAACAACAAAATTCATTTCAATTTAAATAATGTTGAAAATGTGTGCATGTCTGTGATAGGCATGGATATGTAGTTCTGGAACCATTGGACATGGAAGACCACGCCTTATAAGTGACCGTATTATAAATATATGTTGTAGAAATAAGTGAGGTGAATCTCATGCGATTCTTTCCGGCATTTAGACTTGATTTTAAGAAAGTTCAAAAAGAGATATTAGTCGCCTTGACGAGGCTATATGTTACTCTCTTAGGTTCTTCTTTTAAAAAAGACATTTGACTGATTCATGGAGATTTATCTTTTGACAAATATATGCCAAATATAATTCTTGGCACTTAGAATGCCAACAAATGTTGACTGAAAAATTAACCTTTTAGACACTCAAGTTACAAAGTAGAAGAAAGGACGAACACAAAGTTGATGGATGAATTCAAAGAAACATTAGTAGAAGAGGCTCTCACGTTTAATCTGGCATTACACCTTGTTAAAGACCTACAGTTACATTGTTGCCGAAGCAGCTCCCATTTAAAGCAGAGAGATGAAGTAATTAAAATATGCACAATCAACGAGCCGATCCTAAAATATGTTCACATAAGTTTACATTTTCTTATTAAATAAATAACTTCTTAAGAGCTTGGAATTCAATCATAGTTTGTTTGAGAAAGGAGAGCTAGTTTCGTAACGAGAATAGTTAGACATGGAAGGACAAAATGGCAAGAGTGGTTTACAGATAGGCTGCCAATCCGATCAGATTCAAATGAGTATCTCTGGCCTCGAGAAAAATAGAAGAGGTTTGCTGTTGTCTTAGCTTCACTACACCAGTGTTAACCTTTGGTTTGAAATCACGTGACCTGCTAAGTCTCACTACATCATTGTTAACCTTTGGCTTGAAATCATGTCACCTTACAACAGAGTACGAAAAGGATTAGTTTGACTACAGAGAAATAGAAAGTCTATATGATACAAAGCTGGAGTACTTACTCAACACTGTCAGTTTCCCTACGGCTTTACCAGTCCAGTCGCTGACCGACACCACACAGCCGTACTCCCCCTCGTCGTCGGTCCTGATCTTGTTTATCACCAGGACCTGACGGCCCTCAAAGGCTTTGGAGGCGTAATGGCCCTCTTCCTCCATATCTGGGTCAATCTCAATGCGACGTCCTCCAAACGTCCAGTATACTGTGATCTGGTTCTTACCAAGGTTCCTGGCCAGGGTGGTGATGGGACACAGAAACTTTGCGGTATCCCCTTCCTGGGCAGCTACATCCGTCATTCTCTCTTCCTTCTGGGTAGAGCCTGTTGGGAAGACATGAAGGGAAAGAATACAATCTTCAGAGGAATGTCTGTTATAAAATGTTTAGTCACAAGAACACATAAGTAGAGAATACAGAATAATTAAATAACTGATGTCATGAAGATGTTTCAGTTTTCTCAGAATATATTTCAGTGGCATATCGACCGTTTTGTATGTAATAGTTTGTCACAGACTTCACATTAACAAGTACGTTTGTTATTTCCTTTAAGACAATATTGAGTCTGGCGGCAATACTGCATGAAAGTACATCTAGCTGTTACTGTATGTATTGCTATTTATTACTGTAAGTATATCTAGTTGTTACTGTATGTAGATCTAGTTGTTACTGTATCTAGATCTAATTGTTACTGTATGTAGATCTAGTTGATACTGTATGTAAATCTAGTTGTTACTGTATCTAGATCTAGTTGCTACTGTATCTATATCTAGTTGTTACTGTATGTAGATCTAGTTGTTACTGTATCTAGATCTAGTGGTTACTGAATGTAGATCTAGTTGTTACTGTATGTAGATCTAGTTCTCTGTAGGAAGGTCCTTGCGAGCCCTTAGAATCTCTTGATGTGGATATACAGTTTAAGATGTCTCTGCGATGATACACATAGGATGAGCTGATTTTGGGGCACACCATCACTTCTGAAATCTAACAAATACCTTCCTACGCCACTGAAAAGGTTATGAATAAAGTCGCGCGGAGTCATAGAATATAGCAGGCATCCTATGGCGCACATACTTGAACTTCGGTTGAGCATTAGACGAATGTATGCGCGACCAATCGTTATAGATGGCCTGAACACTGACCTGTGACGTCACAACCTGTGGAAAATTTAGATCAATATCTCGTTTCTACGTCACAGGAAAGAGAAACCTTTAGACAAAAAAAATTATTTAAAAAAAAAGCACAAAAAAAAACCCATCTTCAAAAAAATTGTTCCATCCCTCAAGTCACAAAAGATATTTTTATAGCAGTACCATTATAAATATAAAACAACAAAAATCTCTAAAAGATGGATATTAAAGATGCTAAATAATATTAAGTTGGTTAAAATAACTTAAACATTTTTCATTTGAGAAGTATTTTTTCTTTATTATATCTGAGGGTTCATCGTTACAAGAAATAGTAAGGAAAAAAAAAAGATTACTTTGTTCTATTTCTCTTGACCAGTTTAAACTTAACACATTAATTTGAAGCCTTTTTAAGAAAGTCTAGGCTGGGGATTAAGTCCTCTTACAATGTTTAGAAATCGATATTTTTTTCCTCTCATCAGTAAACTTCAAGTCTGGACTGTAGGGAGTGTGAACATTTCAAGACATTTCTCGGGTGATGGGACAGTTTTTTGTGTGTTACTGACAAGGTCTGTTTTCTCCGAAAGATAACTCTGATTTCTCTGATAAATTCCACTCATCTCGCTTCCTCTCCCTCTCTCTCCCCCCCCCCCCTCTCTCTCTCTTTATTCTTGACGTCTTAAATATCTCAATAGTTGAAACGTAAGGGTGGGAAAACACGACACAAATTTAATCCGATAAGTGGTACTATTTTTTTTGTTTGTTTCGAGTGAGATTTATGAACTAATGAAGATTTCGTAGCTGTTTTTTTTTTTCCAAAGATAGTTTCCTGACATGGACTACAGAAGTCGTAAGATTTAAACTTCATCATGAGAAGTCGTAATATTTAAACTACATCATGAGAAGTCGTAATATTTAAACTACATCATGAGAAGTCGTAATATTTAAACTACATCATGAGAAGTCGTAATATTTAAACTACATCATGAGAAGTCGTAATATTTAAACTACATCATGATAAGTCGTAATATTTAAACTACATCATGATAAGTCGTAAGATTTAAACTACATCATGAGAAGTCCTAAGATTTCAACTACATCATGAGAAGTTTAAAGACTTGAACTACATCATGAGAAGTCTAAAGACTTTAATTACATCATGAGAAGTCTAAAGACTTGAATTATTTCATGAGAAGTCTAAAGACTTGAATTATTTCATGAGAAGTCTAAAGACTTGAATTATTTCATGAGAAGTCTAAAGACTTGAATTATTTCATGAGAAGTCTCAAGACTTGAACTACATCATGAGAAGTCTAAAGACTTGAATTATTTCATGAGAAGTCTAAAGACTTGAATTATTTCATGAGAAGTCTAAAGACTTGAATTATTTCATGAGAAGTCTCAAGACTTGAACTACATCATGAGAAGTCTAAAGACTTGAACTACATCATGAGAAGTCTAAAGACTTGAACTACATCATGAGAAGTCTCAAGACTTGAACTACATCATGAGAAGTCTAAAGACTTGAACTACATCATGAGAAGTCTAAAGACTTGAACTACATCATGAGAAGTCTAAAGACTTGAATTATTTCATGAGAAGTCTAAAGACTTGAACTACATCATGAGAAGTCTAAAGACTTGAACTACATCATGAGAAGTCTAAAGACTTGAACTACATCATGAGAAGTCTAAAGACTTGAACTACATCATGAGAAGTCTAAAGACTTGAACTACATCATGAGAAGTTTAAAGACTTGAACTACATCATGAGAAGTCTAAAGACTTGAATTATTTCATGAGAAGTCTAAAGACTTGAACTACATCATGAGAAGTCTAAAGACTTGAACTACATCATGAGAAGTCTAAAGACTTGAACTACATCATGAGAAGTCTAAAGACTTGAATTATTTCATGAGAAGTCTAAAGACTTGAACTACATCATGAGAAGTCTAAAGACTTGAATTATTTCATGAGAAGTCTAAAGACTTGAACTACATCATGAGAAGTCTAAAGACTTGAATTATTTCATGAATACTCGTAATCCCCTTGGCTACAGATGGTGAATGTTGTTTGTAATATTTTTTTATAGAAGAGGGGGTTTAACCTCAAAACCACATTGAGGGGGATTTCAAACTCAAAACCCCCCTTGTCTGTGCTGGGGCAAGTGTTGATTTAAAATAAACTCTCATCTAAAATAAACAAAATCATGGCAAAAAAAATCAGTCACAAAACCACATTTCATTTCGAGAGAGGGAGGGATTGAACCTCAAAGGCCCACCCCCCGGGCTACGCCAATGCTTGAACTAGATCATGAGAGGTCCTATGACAATGTGTTAAGTTTGAATATTGTTAGTTGACTTTGTTCAGCTAATATTCCTTAATAACAGTGTTAGGCTTCTATCTATTAGAAACACATCGATAACAGTACTTTATGACAATCCCAATATGATAGCTTGATGAAAATGCACTATAAAATCATTAGAAATATTTATACAAAGTTCATACCGTGCTTGAAAAAAAACAACTCTCTTTCTGAAGACAATAATTGCCTGCTGAACAGAAGAACACAAATACAGGAATCATAAGCAGTGGCGTCACTAGGGGGCTGCGGTCCACACCAGGTGACACCTGTTAGGGGGGTGACACCAAAGTTTAAAAATGCACTTTGGGAATAATTGACAATTAAAAAACTAACGACAGTGGATAACTATTGGAACATGTTATTCACAATTAATAAATAGATCTATAGAAGCTCTAGCCAAGATGAAGGGGTTGTTACAATGTGCCAGTCGAATGATGTACTTGAATATTTTAGGGGATTTTTCTTCTAGGAATGTACAATTTCACACGATTTACCAAGGACATTATCCAGAGCAAAAGGAAAAGTACGTGAGGAGCCAAAACAATGGTTCTGATTGGGACGATTTAGTTTCTTAATAGCAAAACACAACAACAACTGTATTCTTTTGTTGTCGACTATTTTCAACTAATTGTATAGAAATTTGTTACTTAATTTCATGTGTGGTTGAAATTGGAATATTCAAAGACGTATAAAGATTTTATTTGGATTGGAAAGTTGGAAAACAAGAACATTCGTCTACTGATCCGATTCAGAAGTTAGGTAGAAAAAAAGCTAATGAGATGAACTTCATATCTTAAAAGTTCAGAGTTATGAAAATGCAGCTTCAGTGTCTGGAACCATGGAGGAGTACAGGAAATTATTCAGAACAAACAGAAAAGCTATTTAATAGATGTGTATAACATTCACTTAATCACTCATCACAACATTCCTTTTTCAGAAAATGCTCTTTGCCTAACATTTTTATTTGGTACAATTGAATACTTCTTTTGTTCTCTAATTATAGCCACTAGAGGCGCAGCTTAAGATCTTTTATTTGACCTATAATTGCGTTGTTTTTTATTTTGCTGGGAAGATATTCTAGAAGGCCAAAGATACACAAGTATTGTCAATGTATTCTAGAAGGCCAAAGATACACAAGTATTGTCAATGTATTCTAGAAGGAAAAAAGATACACAAGTATTGACAATGTATTCTAGAAGGCCAAAGATACACAAGTATTGACAATGTATTCTAGAAGGCCAAAGATACACAAGTATTGTCAATGTATTCTAAAAGGCCAAACATACACAAGTATTGACAATGTATTCTAGAAGGCCAAAGATACACAAGTATTGACAATGTAGTGACTAATTAAACCAATTCTTTAACAAAGGCATAACACTTGAGCGCAAAGTGTTATATTAAAAAAAGACTATTCTAAAAAAAAAAAAGCTTTGTTATTTAGAAAAAAAATTAAACACAAGAAGACAATGTCAGGCGAGAAGTCACAAGTTGCCGGACTCACTAGTTAAGAAGAGAAAAAGAAGTTCATGTGCATTGATCTTTTTTAACGCTGAGCTTCATTTTCTACTGGAAGCAATCATTGGTGAAGTAGACACATTTGGAGCAATCAAACCAAAAATTCTTTAGTTCAACAACTGACGAATTATTAAAGATGTCAGTTTTAAAACATTGGCGTATATGATGATTTTCTAAAAGGCAACATTTAAACAGAAATACCATGTCTGATAAGAAATCTAAAGGCAGTAAAAGTTATTTTTTAATAAAATAAAAAAATAGATATTGCATGATTCCTATGCTACTAAGACCTTAAAAAATATCTCTGAATCATTGAACAAAGCCTTCAACCCTTTCTTACCATCTTCATATGTTTGGCGTCATGTAAAAAAAAGATGTTAAATTAAAATTAAGAACTTTTTGAGACAAAGACTTTCACAATGGGCAATTTTATTAAAAATGAAATCGTTAAAGACATTAAATTTGATAAGGTAATGATAAGTTTTCAGATTTGAAATTGAGAGAAAAAAAAATACAGTGTAATTTACGAATGGTTGCATTGTTGCAAAATTGAACTCTAGATTAATAGGTATAAATAAATAGCTAAAAAAAACTTTCAATTATTAGTTTGGAACCCTTCAACTCAAAAATACAGGAAACTGTTACAGACACAAAATAGAGCAGTGAGAGTCATAAAAACAGTACATCTACATTTGACTAGAGTAGCACCTTTAGTAAAATCACTAAATTTAGATAACCTGGAATGGGTTGCCCGAGCCAGCTAGGAAAACCAATGTCTTGGCAGAATTTAAGTCATTGGTTAATATGCGTGAGGCGTATGACTGTGACGATACGAAACTTGCATGCAAAAGTTCATTTGAGTTGTTCCCAGCAAACCGTGAGAAACTTTAATTTTTAACTTAAACAATTATTGTCTTGTCCACCCATAACTAATTTCTTTTAGGATTTATCTCCCCTCGCACTGTTTCTCACGGGACGAATCTCAACGTAAAACATTAACTAGCTTCTCTAGGGCTAACTTTTAATTTTTGACCGCTGTACAGGTGACCAGCACACAATGGTCGCGGCACCAGCGCTACACGCAGCGGCCTATAACTTTTCACACCTATTTCTCCCCCCCCCCCCCCCCCCCCCCCGCAGGATACGCACCGCTCTAAGATTAGCATTTCACTCGGGCTGGACAGATACATATTCGCTTAATTTTCTTGCTCTCACGATAGGCAACGAATATTGACCATAAATCTGACCTGACGCCTGACATCTCCGGTACATCGATACATGTGAGAAAATCACCTAGCTATCTTCCCCACCCGTTAAACAAAATGCCCCAACTATATATAGAGACCAAAGCATTCTTAGTTAGGCCCGCTAGGATTCATACAGTCTCCTCTGTTATGAGGTTTATTTGTAAGGTTCATTAGGGACAAACGGGTGAGTGTAAACATTTTACTATACTTATTTTATCTTAAAGGAATGTGTGAGTACACATTAGTATACAACCACGTTCCCGTCATTACATTATGACTTTATTATGCATGTATATTGTACTATTTTATGTCGCTGTTATATCTTCCTATAGTATTGTTAATGCCGCTATGGTTGTCTACGTTTGAAGCCATAGTTATTGTATTTGATTTATGTGTCATCCATTCCTGTATTTTAGTGATTGATGTAAACAATAACCCTTCATGAATCTAAGTACTGTCTAAGAACTTAGATCACAGTGCTCTAAACTTACAGACCGCATGGGAAAGTAATTATCTCACATTCCTATTATATATCCCTCATGCATATCATGTCTCACACCCTTGTGAACTTATGGTTCATTGGATGAATATAATTTTGATTAATCATATCAAACCCTTACTACTGTAGCCATATCCCTAGTATTTTATTTTCATCTTATCCTATACTATGCTCTTTCCTCATTTGTTATAACTGATTACTTATCGACGTAATCATATTCAATGAATGAATCTTGACCAGTATCATCCTACATTGTATGATAACACATTTACTGTGGTTATCTTACTTGTATTTTGTTTGTTATTGAGTATATGCGTACTTTAAGATTGTATACCTAATTATTTTAAATGCCTTATTGGGATTGATACCAATGCCTGTATCTGAATGATTGCATGGCATATGGGAATCCCTGCTCAATGCCTTTAGGAGGTTCCTAATTGTCTGTATTATCCCCAGCCTGGTTGCTACACACGATTGCTACACCCGACTGCTACAACTACCAGATCTCCACCCAGAGCAGTAACCGGAGCAGACCACACCAGATACCCCCCCACACACAATTACATACCTGTTAGCAAGAAGGCATTGCCTACTGTCCTTGGCCTTAAAATATTGCCCAGTGTCCACAGTGCCTTACACTGCCCAGTATCATCTGCCCAGTACCCGGCCCAAACTGTGCACTGCCCAATAGCTAGTGCCTAATGCCGACTGATTAGAGCAATCTTCGCTGCAGAAGATAAACTGGTGTTGAGTTAGCACGGCTCTCTACGAGCTAGAGACCACAGCTGAGAGATCACCCCACTACAACTTAGTCTGCAGCACCAACACTCTCTACTGCTAAACAGGCAGCGGCCTCACCCTAGAGCCAGTTTGCCTACCGCATAGAGCCGGATGACTCATCCTTCTGAGTGCCAGTCCTTCGACCGCCAGAAGACGACCCACGGGCTAGCAGCTAAGAAAATAAGGAATAATAGGAACACTCTTCTCCTCCAATCACTCAATAATTAGCAATCCATGATGAGCAGTTATGTTAGATATTAGCACCTTCATTTCATTTCTTAATTATAATTTTATTTGATCATTTATCTTTTGTAAAATTTCATTAATTAAATTATTTTATTTATAAACGTATAATATTGGTCTGTTCTTAATTTTAGTTGGAGTGTGCCTGTACAAGTCTTATATGTGAGCGGGATAAAATTTCCCCTAGACTTAAATAAACAAGCCACAAATTAACTAATTAAACATCTCGTCACAATGACTTAATAATTTTTTTTTTTTCAAGTAACGAATTTTTTATATAATATAAGATAAGATACGATTAAGGATGAGTGCAGAGTTTCACATGACTACACAAACCCTATGAGCTATATAGATAAATTTATTTTTAAACTGAATTTTAACATTTAATAGGCTCTCATTAAATTTGTTAAAAAATCAAATAACGTAAGTAATTATAAATTATATGTATTACAGTTCAACAAACAAACGAAAAAAAAAAGCGTTTTTTAAAGTTTGGTGGGGGGGGGGGGGTGACATCCTGGGCTGACCGCACCAGCTGACACCCACTTTAGTGACGCCACTGATCATAAGAATGATACGGTAATTGGAGTCATCGGGGTCGAAACTTTGCAATAAACAATAACGTTCTTTTTTTAAATAGATTTTCAACGTTATAGACGAATGGATGTACTGACAGACGGACGGACAGATGGGCAAACAAAATAAAAAAAAACAACTTATATATCCGCTTTCAAACATTGGGGAGTGGGGTTTAAAACGTGAGAAAAACATAAACTAAACTAAAATACTTACAGAAGCCAATGTAATTAATTTGGTCAATAACAATAAAGATGTCTTATTGAGTTGAGACTCACTTAAAATGGATTGATTTCAAGCGTGACTTAGATGTTATTCTATCTTGAAAGTCACCTAAGTTATTATCACTTTCTGAGCGCCAAGTCTGGCTCACCTACTCAATCACTTGGCTTACAAGATTCATTCACTGGGTGACACGAATTACCCCACAGGGCGACACGAGTCTCTCGCCCTTACTTACAAAGTCACGTATTGTACTTTGCTCTTTATCGGGGGCACACTAACCATCATAAAGGCAAGTGAAAACAATCGAAATAATAATTTAAAAAAAAAAAAAATGCTTATTTAAGGGGAATAATTCCAGAATGACATCTATATATATATCAATACTGTAAGATTTATTTCCCCATTATTGATATCAAACAAAATAATTATTTACCAATAATGAAACAACGAATTGCTTTATTTTTTTTAATTGATTGATGTTTTGTTAGGCACAATAAATAATTCTGTAAAGTTTCAACTTGTTACGTGAATAGGTGTGGAAGAAAAACTGTGTACAAACATTGTACCAGACAGAGAGACACTATAAGTTGATATAAGCTTTGTAATAAAAAAAAAAAAAAAATTAAACGTATTTTCCGCTTCCATAGAAAGACTGTAAACCTAACTATGAAAGTTGAATGTTTACACTATAAGTTTAGGACAGAGAATACTTAGCTTATATGCCATTTAAACGTCTATTTCAAGAAACAATGTAATTATTTTCACATATGAACTAATGAGCTATGTTGTTAAGGTGTTTATCAAAATTTAAATATATAAATGTACTATTGTATATCCTTATAATCCCTATACTGTAAGAGAACTACAAATAGACTTAAAACTCTAGAAATGGCAAAGCGTATGTAGATCACAGGACTATATACCCATATGAACGACTGCACTGAAAAATTGTCTGATTAAGTTGCAGGTCTGCAGTAATATTGCCCTTTAACAGGCATTATGGATCCTTTTAGGAATGCTTATGGCTTCGAATGAGGCTGCAAGGTCAGTTGTCATTATCCCTTCGGTCGATATAACAATAGGGTGTATAGATATAACAACAGGGTGTATAGATATAACAACAGGGTGTATAGATATAACAACAGGGTGTATAGATATAACAACAGGGTGTATAGATATAACAACAGGGTGTATAGATATAACAACAGGGTGTATAGATATAACAACAGGGTGTATAGATATAACAACAGGGTGTATAGATATAACAACAGTGTGTATAGATATAACAACAGGGTGTATAGATATAACAACAGGGTGTATAGATATAACAACAGGGTGAATAGATAGCCTCACATTCTCTAAGCTTAGATTTTTATATTTTCTTCGTTTTTCAATGTCACTTTTTCTTATTTTGTGGAATAGTGATACGGTGATGTCAATGATGGTTGCAAATATCTGTTGTTATAATTGTGAAATTCGCCGTCAAAAAAAGTCTATCCCAGAACAAAAGAGTAGTCGTTTGACTCGAGGATCTGTGGCGAATATGTGTAGTAAGGAGGCATATCTCTGCCAATCAGATTATGTTAAAGCCATGTGTTGATTTGCAATGTCCATCCCTCCTAGGCAGATATAAGCATGTTGTGTAAGGTTGTAGGTAAGGAAATTATATTTTCGTGTGAGGCTGTCAATGTAAGTCGTTGTCACTCTGTTTCATGATAGGGACCCACTAATGTAGAATGGAACGGCCCAGCAATTTATTGCAGAGAATAACGTTTTTGTTCTGGTTGTTGAGTATTTAAATTAGTTTATGCCTATATCTAGCATTATTATTATTATGTGAATAATGTTAGTCCCTTTAACAGTCATCACTGAGAAATTTCCTGGTGATGTGGCAGGTCTGCAGCAGTACAAACAACAAGAATCTTCTTATGGATGTCAAAGACCTTGAAGGTATCTGAGGTCAGTTGTCATTATCCCCTTTGTTTATATGACATCAAGATTTTATTGTTATTTTAGACAATTATTATTATTATTATAATCACTCATGTAGAAATGTCAGTTTATTTATTTTAGAAACAAGTTTTATTAATTTGAACGTAGACAGCGTAGAATTATAACAAATATAACTGACACATTCACTTCAACTTGGCTATCTCCCACACACAACTCTCATAATATATTTGATTACATGGAAATGTCCAGATTCGATTTCCCGTTGCAAAAGATCATTACATCAGCTATATAAAAACCATAACGAGGAAACAAGCGAACGAAAAAAAAAAAGATTTAAATTGATTTTCTTTTAAAATTTTACATGAAAGTAAATCTTGAGATCTGCACATGCGCAAGGAAAGCGAAATAAATGTTTAAAAAAAATAATGTCCGTGAAGTTTAATGAAAAAAAGTTTTGTTTTTTTTTCTCTTGGCTTTAAAGAGAGAGAGATGATAAGAAATACATGTCTCTGGCGAGGTCACTGTTGTAAAGTTCATGCCATTTTTTTTTTTGGTTGAGAATTTATGAAGAGAGAAATAAAATCTCCAGCAGGGGAGAGTAATCTCGGCCCGCGGCTCGTTTATCCAGTTTGAAAAACTAAAGACGTCGTTTATGTCCCCATAGCTACGGCTAAGTTTATTTCTTCAGAGGGGATGTATCTATATTGACTGTGGTTTCTGTACAAGATGGCAGGGGCCCTAATGGAATACATGGGCCAGCTGTTCACTTCGGCTGCATGGGGAATGTATTAAAGCCGTGCTGATGCAACCGTCCCAACCCCCAGTCTATCATTTAGTTTTGCTTTCATTTTAATCAATACATGTACATGGATTGCTTTTCTCTATATTCTTGTTAGGCCTCTATTTTTTTGTTACATGTTTGTTTGGCCAGTCTAATCGAGATCTAAGGGGGGGGGGGGGGAGGAAGGGAAATTCAAGTCATGTTATGTGGCGTTTACTAGACGGAACGCGCAAGCATGACTCTGGAGCCCTCCTGTTTAAAAGGCAGACATGGACTGAGCCAATTCTTCTTTTGGGTCTAGCAGTTTTTTACACTATGACTTCTAGTGCTCCCTGTCACTGGCTGATTCCTCAATGCCCAAGAGGCCAAGACTTGAACCGTGTTTACGATTAGTACGTTGCCTAATTTAAAAGTAGCGCAGCCTCGTATTAGCTTAGCCAATGAAATAGCCGAGAAAATAGCTTGACCCCACAAAGCTTCACTCAAAACTTCCGGAAACGCGCGGACTTGTTTGTCTCAGTAAAACTATGACATTAAAGTTTATAATTATTTCTGTGTGAATAACTAATTTAAGTGTTTGGAATTTCAATTCGTGGATTGTTTTCTGCACACTACAGAGTTGTTTTGCCTTTATGTGAGAACTTAGAATTCACTTGAGCTAATGTCGCCATTTCAGCTCTACATAAATCAAAGGAACCCAACGCAACTTTCATTGTGCAGAACTTTAAACAGCAAAAGTAACTTAGGAATCATGCTCTTTCAATTTCTGACACTTCAGAATATGTAAAGCCACCTACTCGTTCTTGCAAAACTCTGTCTTTAATTACAGAAAAACTTCGTTATTTTCCTGGAATTTTATGCAACAAATGGGTCGTACGTTTCATTTATCGTGTCAATGACATAGTATCCCTGTGTCTAGGAATTTGTCCTAGTCGGCATGCGTTTCAAATAGCCTTAAGAACCAGGTGTACAATCTGTCCTACGCAAGTGGCTTTAATATTAAATCCAGTGAAACTGCTCTTACTGGCAATTAAAAGGGCCAATGCTCATACTGGGTACATTTATTTATAGAACCGGCAGCTTCAGACCCGATCTCGTCAACCTAACAAGAAAGCTCATTCAAATTCTTTCGGGTCATTCTTTCTGAAGACTCGAACATTGTCACAGTTATAAACTTAGAAAAAAAAAACGTTTTGATAAATTTTAACAACAAACTTTTTTCTTGACCACTATTCAAATTAATTGTTTTTTTTAAATGAGTATTTTGAATTTTAAACAAATTCTACTTGTAGCACTGTCTGAAACAATATATTAATGGATCTGAAATTTTGTATATTATTTCATTATAATTAAAAAATCATTATAATAAGTTCTTATCTCTGACACGTAGTTGAATCACCAAGTAAATTGTCAAAGGTTGCTGACATACGTAGTTGAATCACCAAGTAAATTGTCAAAGGTTGCTGACATACGTAGTTGAAACGCCAAGTAAATTGTCAAAGGTTGCTGACATACGTAGTTGAAACGCCAACAAGTAAATTGTCAAAGATTGCTGAGGACAAAAGAACAACGCTGGAAGAAGTAAAACGCCAGAGAAGAAAAGCATAGCCAATGACACTAGCTCCATCTGGAATAACCTGCACAATGTGCAACTGAACATTCCGGGCTCACATAGATCTCACCAGCCACACGAGGAGGCACAAAACCCCAGTACAAGGCCCTCAGCCCCTCTGGATGACAAAGTGGTTATCATCGAACCACGATGGACGAACTATATATAGATTGTCAAAGAGTAATTTAAAGTTGATATTTTGCATACGCTTAATGCATTTACTGCAAAGTTCATTTAAACGCTCCAGAGTTTAGATATTTGCTAAATAAAGGACTTCGAGAAAAGGGCTGTACTGTACTGACAACTTTATTGCTATAAAATACTCAGGATAAAAAGCAACAAAAAAAAAAAAAAAAAGAACCAGCAATATAGAAATAAATAATCCCTAGATGTCTCCAGTGCATTGGGACTTCTGGCACGTTTTGATAGTGAAGGTTGAACAGAGTGGAAGAGAGAGCACGCAAGAAGAGTTGTGGCCCTTGGAAACAACTTGAAAAATGTCACGTAAGCCTGACGTCAACCTTACTGCCAGTTTTCATTACATACGAGTTTTAAATAAATGCAAAACCCCTCCCCCACCCAACTTCGATTCACTTAACCATCAAACTACATTGAAGTTTTTTTGCTTTTAGATCAGCCACCAAAACATTTACCGTGGAGAAGCTAAAAAAAATGAGTTTCTGTTGCACTCCCGGGCTGAGCAGACGTCGACATGGGTATTAAACAAATGTGTTAGAAGCCGACTTCATTTCATTAAAAGGTGCCGCGTAGCAAAAGGATACAGGCTTCCTCCCTCTCTTGCCCACTTAAATCTTACCTCGAAATATTGGGAAGCAAAAACTTGAAGAAAAGAAAAAACATTCTTTTTTGTTCAAGTCTTCAAGTCTTTGAAATGCAACCAGAGGAGAAGGGGGGAGGGATCTAAGGAAATAAAAATATAATATTTTTCTAAAAACGAGAAAAAAAGAGAAAGAAAGAGATTAAAGAGAAAAAAGTAAGAGACAGAAAGAAACAGTTTTAAAGACAAAGGAAGGGAAAGGGAGATAGAAAACAGAAAGAAAAGAAAGAGAGAGAGAGAGAAGAAAGAAATGAATAGGCAGAGGAGGAAAAAAAACAGAAAGAAGAGAAAGAGAGAGAGAGAGAAGAAAGAAATGAATAGGCAGAGGAGGAAAAAAAACAGAAAGAAGAGAAAGAGAGAAAGAGAAGAAAAGAGTGCTTACTTTAAAAAAAATATTTTTTCCTTCTTGAGTTTTTTTGTGGTGCATAAAATTTTAACAAATATCATAAACAGTTTAACTTTGTTAAATCATAGTTGTTCGCTTAATTGATCGGATTAATTCTGTACAGATTTAGCCACAACTACTTAAACTACTAATAGTAGTTCAACTGAAGTGCGGCTCCTCTGCACTCAATGTGAATTTTTTATTTATCGAGAGATTTGATGGAAACATCTCAAGAGTTTTCCAGGTCAGAAATGTTTCTACCACTTTTTAACTCTAACACTCTTAACTCCTATAAATATCTTTTCAATTTAATTAATCAACCGTTCTAAGATTACGTTCTACTTAATACCAAGAATTAAAGACATCTTTAGAAGTGTCTTCTCTGCATTGCATTGAATTCTTCGAAAGATTGCTAGACTTAAAGTCTCGTTCACATTTTTCTTCTTTAATTAGAAAATGAGGGTTCAAAATAGCCACACTTTATAGCAGAGTATTATACAAAATCAATCAATGGAAGACAGATTAAAATTAAGGCTCCGTGAACGTAAATATTTCTAAAAAAAAATTTAAATAAATAATATACATCAAAACCTAAAAGATTTGCCAACTTGCTGAATTGGTTATTTTAAATATATTGTAAATCAGTGATACCCAAACTATGATCTGAGGGCCGTATCCGATCCACGATTGCTGTCCACATTGCAAGTTATAGGTATTTGAAAAAGGGAAGAAAGAGTATTTAATCGGCCAGTGACACAAGAGATGATAATGTCTAGGAGCCCATTGGTTCAAAACTAATAGAAATGTTTAGGATCCCATTGGTTCAAAATTAATACAAATGTCTAGGATCCCATTGGTTCAAAATTAATACAAATGTCTAGGATCCCATTGGTTCAAAACTAATAGAAATGTCTAGGATCCCATTGGTTCAAAACTAATAGAAATGTCTAGGATCCCATTGGTTCAAAATTAATACAAATGTCTAGGATCCCATTGGTTCAAAACTAATAGAAATGTCTAGGATCCCATTGGTTCAAAACTAAAAAACAACAACGATAACAACTATTTAAAAATGGGTATTACTATTATTCTCAAATGATCATATGAGAACAGATGACAATCTTAATCTAGACTTAATTAAAGGATTCCTATATTTTAGAACATTTACTGTAGGAAATAGCCATTGGAAGAAAGAGATGTGTAAAATCTAAATAAAGTTAAAGATTCATATACTGTAGATCTTCATTGTAAGAACAAGATGTTTAAAAAAAAAAAAACATTTGAACAAGACTTTAACTATTCAATAGCATACCTTGTAATAAAATGTTTGAAATATTTTGAACTATTTTATATTTAAAACATTTCTAGATCCCATTTCATAACGTCTAAATATAAAGCAAATCTAAAATGTTCAAATAACAAAATCTCATTTTAATGACATTAATAAATCCGCTTTCAAGAGAGTTCACGCAGCAGTTCAACTTACAGACTCTTGAAACATTTGTTTTCAGCACCTGCTGTTACACAATAGATCAAGAGAAGAAATAGTGGGCGTCCTCTTGTTACGTCCACCAACTCAGAAGCTGCGCCAGTGCAATACAGTTAATTGATAATACTTTCAACAACAGATCTTATCAGCTTTTTTTTTTTAAAAAAAAGATAACTGTCACAATCTATGATGATGCTAGATGTCACGTTGAAGATTATTTTGATCTAAACAGCACAATCAATGATCGTGATTGCCGAGGATCTAGAAATCGTCAACTGATAAGATGATCATTTAGAAGTTGCTAGTTGATAAGATGATCATCTAGAAGTTGCCAGTTTATAAGAGAATCATCTAGAAGTTGCTAGTCGATAAGACGATCTAAGTATATTCAATGAAGAAACCTCTCCTCGTAAAATGCAAATACTTTAATTCAAAACTTGGAAAAGCTATTCACAACAGTTACAATGATATACTGTGATTGAATAAAACATAATATATATATATTTCTACTAAATTAAATGATTTACACAATAGTATGATCATGTCATCTTCCTTTGAGTTCCAACACGAGACTGGCGGTAATATCTAGAATCTTTTTAGACCTTTGGGCGTTATCACGTGACTAGTCTCTTCTTGTCGCTTGGTTAATCAATTGACCAATAATATACAGATTAACGTACAATAATTTATATTTCTAACCAATCACATTTATTCCAAAACAGAAGGTTGCTGCATGCTTGGGATCCCCCGAGCTAGCTGAAATCTTGCCGACAAGCCTTGAGCTAATTATAGACAAAGCGTACGTGACAACAACCAATGCAATTAATTAAAATCTCAAATAGTTTTATAGACATTTTGTAGTACTCATACTACTAATAAAGAAAGACACTGTCCATTCTTACATAGTCGAAATTAAACTTTCTTGAGGTAACAATAAAAACAGTTCTAATTATTATATTGTGTTAAAAAATTTTGTTTTCTTTATATATATATATATATATGGCTCCTGTCTTGATGCTTCCAGATGAATCAATGCTCTTGGTTTCTTCTTGAGTCCGAGCAGATTATGATGTGAAGAAACAAGCCTGAAGTGCAGCGGTAAATTTTACCACAGTTCGTGCATGTGAATGGACCTGTTTTAAAGTGATCATTTTTCTTTCTCATTCAGGAATCTAGGGCTGCTTCATCTTTCTATAGTACATTCAAAATCTCAACAGGTCAAAGCTTA
Organism: Biomphalaria pfeifferi; assembly: GCA_030265305.1. Taxonomy (NCBI): domain Eukaryota; kingdom Metazoa; phylum Mollusca; class Gastropoda; family Planorbidae; genus Biomphalaria; species Biomphalaria pfeifferi. The sequence continues at coordinate 5,835,258 of JASAOG010000022.1, forward strand.
TGCTTAGCATAATTAAACAAAGAAATCTATTAAAAAACTTCATATTGCTCAAGAAGCTAATGCTTCCGGTTGGCGAATGGATTTGTTCGTCACTCAGATGCGTGGAACAAATAAAATCCTGTGAACAATGCTTCTACTTTCTCATTCTAGCATTGACATTTGAATCTTTGATGGTTAGTGAGCACGTAGCCATATGTGTAGGGGAAGGGGTCTGCTTGTATGTGTGTTTGTTGGGTGTCTTTAACTTAAATTGGATGCCACTCGGTACAGGACGCAGACGATGTGACGATCACGCTACTGAAGATGATTTCATCACGACATTGACTCCGCAGCACAAGACAAATGAAGGCATACGACTCGACCTGCTGACACTGGAGTCTAGATCTATAAGAGTATAGACAGGGGAGACAATGTCGAGATAATCATACACTGTGGTATCCGTGATTGCATTTCTACCAGCAGATTTACGACATTAGTGCAAACTGTAGGGTACGGTGAAGTGTATCTCAAACTGTATGACCCCTCCCCCCCCCCCCCAAGTTCTACTTGCATTTTAGAAAGTTACTTTAAATTGATCATATATATGTAAAAATTAAGCTTATATGAGTAATAATTTATGATAGTGTATAATAGAGTATGCGGAGGCGCGGTGGTTGAGCAGTAACGCTCTTGGCTTCCTGGTTCGAATCCTGGTGAAGGCTGGAATTTTTAATTTTGGGATCTTTGGGCGCCTCTGAGTCCACCCAGCTCTAATGGGTACCTAACATTAATTAAGGAAAAGTAAATGTAGTTGGTCGTTGTGCTGACCACATGATACCCTCGTTAACCGTACGCCACAGAAGCAGATGACCTTTACATCATCTGCCCTATAGACCACAAGGTCTGAAAGGGGAACTTTTTATTTCTTAATAGAGTATGTGGCACCAGGGCCGGATTGTGTGAAGGCTCTTACACTTTTTCAAAAACTTTAATAAAAATCCACTTAATAATCCTACTAATATCTAAAAGCATGCCAAACTATAAACGAAAGAGAGAACTTGTAAATTATAGGTTCCTTCGTTTGAACATATACTAATATTATTATTTAACATGTATAATTTAGTAACAAAACCAAAATTTAGGGTTTACGCCATGTATGAAATATGGAGTATGTTATGAGAACACAAGCAGACTCTAAGCGGCCCGGGTACGCTTTTCTGTCTCAACTTGGCACTCGGGTGGAAATAATTATTTGAGGAAGTGAGTAAGCTACATGAATAGCAAAACAAAACTTCTGTGGGAGTGTCCAAGGGAATGCGAGAGTTTTCCCATTGCAGGGTGAGGAGTTGAAAGAGAGCTTCCACGTCATTGTCAATAATCCATGCGCCGTTCCTCAAGGGGCCGTTACACTAATGGCGAGTCCTGCACGGTTAGCTTGGTGCAACATAGGAAAATGGCGGAGGTTCCCGGTGTACTCGGCCTTCAGCCATTTTTTCTAGTCCATGCGTTCGGAGTGCCAGATATATCGGAAATAGCAATGCTTTAGATAAGCATTGACTTGGATCTCTTCCAGACAGAACGGTTGTTCAAGCAGGCTTACATGCCTAGAGCTCGAAGAGCCTTCGGCTCAGCTCTTTTGACAATCAAACGACTATTAGCGGACACTTACCATGACAGTGTTGCCAACTGTAAGATTGAAACTATTTTAAAATCTCTAGATATAGACGAACTATTGTATCCTAGCGCGCTAGTTAACAAAACAGATTCCTAGAGACTTTAATTTAATGCATGTAAAACATGTGGTCTTCTGCTTTATGTATAATGCAACACAGCACTAATGGTTTAACAGATTATACTAAACGTTTAGCAACACATAGAGATAGACTACACTATCAAGAAGCAACGTAGTATTCCTAAGCATTTTCATTTCCTTGATTGTCAAACTTTGGCAACACCACACTAACATTAGCGACGTTAGGTTGAATGTCGTAGTGGACAGTGCAATGTGTACTGTTCTATACATGCGCTGAACAGGGTATCTATCTCGGGTGCATGGCTACCTTTAACCAAGTGACAAAGGAGATCACTTTAATGAGTGTAAGTGAGAGGCAATATGGTTGCGCCTGGAAGAAGTTAGAAAGACCAGCTTGGGAGTCTGACACTGGTATAAAAGAAACATCCGTCAGCAAGTGGCTTCCATAACAAGCAGCTGTTTAGCTCTTGTAGACGTCTAGGGGTTTACACAGTGGAAACCAGTAGGAAAACTATTGATGAAGACATGTGTAGGCAGGAAATAGATTTGTGGACTACGGTTTTCAAAGTGACCAAATAGGTATATCACAGCAAAGGTTGTTTATCAACGTAATATTCTCTTCCTTTTAATCTTCGAACTAGAAGACAACTGTTACATGTCAACAAAAAATATTGCATTCCATAATTTATTCTTTCCAATAATTGCTATTTAAAGATTATCAGTTTTAAAAAAGCATTACAAGAATTGTTTAGGGCATTGTATTTTAATAGGTCAATCTTTTTATTTCTTGAAAAGACATTTCCTTATTTTTTTCGGAGCATATTTTATCCCCATCTTTGAAAAAGATCAATAAAAAATCAATATTCCCAAGAAGAAGAAGAAAAAAAATGCTAATAAAAATACTTTGACGATAATTAATACCGTCTTAGTTTCTGTCTGGAGAATAAAATTTTCCAATTCAGATGTCGCCAAGTCAGCTTCTTGAACCAATAGAATTTATACCCGCAACGTGCTGTAATCAAAGCATTTTTTTACTTCATTCTTTTAGTGAATGGCCTCAGGGAAAGTAACTCGTGTTGATAGTAAGGCGTGCAGGACAACGCCTCATTGGAGATTTACTTCCCTTGGGCCATAGTTTGAGAAAAAATAATTAGCCTTTTTGTCTTTTAAAAAACCAAAGATGGATAGGAATAAATAATAAGAAAATTCAATAATATTCTTCTGATATGTTCAATTGACCTGTATTTTTTTTTATTAAATAATAATGAACTATAAAATATGGTATGACATATAGCAGTGATGCCCGACGTTATACGGCCTGCGGGCCATTTTAATTTCCGACACTCCTGTCGCGGGCCACATTAACAAAAAGATACACAAACATGAAATAGAGAAGAGTTGCGATAGATCTTGCAGTCTATAGGGCAGATGATGTTAAGGTCATCTATTCGCTTCTTTGACCCACGGTTAACCAGGGTTTCATGTGGCCCACACAACGACCAAACGCCTTTAATTTCCCCAACTAATGTGCGGCACCCATTAGAATTGGATGAACTCAGAGGCGCCCAAAGATCCCGAAATTAAAATCACATTCTTCGCCAGGATTCTTACTGGGACCTCGGTTCGGAAGCCAAGCGCTTTACCGCTCAGCCACCGAGCCTCGAAATAAAGAATAAACCATATTAAATTGTTTTATTACTATTCCCGTGGCTCTATTAGGCTTACGTACACACATAAGCTAATTACGTAACAAGGAATTCAGGTGTCTTATAACTAAAACAGTTTTTCTACTAAATTAAGTGCTTGTAAACATTGTGATCATACCATCATTTTTGTTTTTGAAATGTGCAAGGTTTCTGTAGACAACAAGGCGTAGAAATCTATTGTCTGTATTGCTCGAAATGTCTCAAGCAGGTAAGTCCGGCTTAATAAGTTCCAGTTGGTGTCTCTCTTCAGCGGCAATAGTAATTATTTCAAAATCTGCTGCTCTGTCATTTAGTTTAAAATTGAGATTTTCACCAACATCGTCCACTCATTTTGCAGTTGTCATGCCAGAAAGGCGGCACAGCTTCAACTTTTTTGTTTTCAGGACGATTTGATTCTATCACTGGTAGCAAGCATTTTTTTTAATGCTTCATTTCTCTTCTTTAAATTTGAACAACTTTGTAGCCTCCATGACAGCGGACTCATTTTCTTGACTTCTTGGTAAATATTTTAGTCAATCGCTTACTTCTAGGCGTAATTTAGCAATCTTTTCTTAGCGGCTCAAACCAACAATGCCACCATAATTTTGTAGTGGTTTGTCGTAACATTGAGAAAATAAAATTTTCAACCTTTTTTTTTTTTTCTTTTCTACATTTTGTGCCGATGTTTAGGCGGGCCGGTCGGAACCACGTGGCGGGCCAAATCTGGCCCGCGGGCCGTAGTTTGGGCATCACTGACTTATAGCAATTGCTGTCAAGATGACTTATTAATTGTGAAAGGCTACAACTTGATCCGAGAATCGGAAATGGGAGAAAAAAACCTGTTCAAACTTTTTACCAGACAGACATGAGTACGTTGATATAAGCTTTTGTAAAAATACGTAAAAAACAAAACCCCCAAAGCTTATAAAATGGAGAGAACCGCAAAATTACTGTCTAATGTCTCAATGCTTCAAGATTTAGCTTCCCTTTTTCTATATAAACAAAAAATAATTAACTATTACTAATCAATTAACTGGTTTTTTTTTATTGATTCGTGTGTATGTAATGACAATGAATGATCGTGCAGAATTATAATAGAAGTATCTGACAATGGGAAGTGATAGAGATAGAAACGTGTACAAGATCTGTACGACAGACAAACAGACAGACTGAATTGATAAAAACCTTGTAAGCTTCTTGAACCAATAGAATTTATACCCGCAATGGCAATGGTTATAAAAACTCTAAATCAAACTTGAAAGTAGTATTTTAATTCTCTCGTATTGACACTATGTCGTGCTGTAAGATGATTATGATGGTGTAAGTTAATCATAAGGCGTACACTTCATCAATGCAACGAAGGCAGTTGAAATATAGTCCCATAATGTTGAAGATATTTGATGTATACATGCTTACTTTGGAAGACCTTTTGAAGTACAGTTCTTTCATTTTTACTACATACGGAGAATAGTTCCTTACTATTGAAGCCGTTTTGAATTAAGTCAACTAATGTTTAAGATATTTAAAGTGTAGCTCTTTAATGTTCAAGACTTTTGGAGTATAGTCCCATACAGACATTTAAATGTAGTCCACCTATGCTGCAGACGTGTTTAGTATTGCCCTCCTGATGTTGAAGACATTTAGACATATAGTCCCTTAAAGATATTTAGTTATGGTCCCCAAATATTAAGGATATTCGGATTATGGTTCATTTACTTTAAGACGATTGGAGTATTGAACAAAAGAATTAAACGATTCAATATATTACGTAAACCTTCCTTAAAGACCAGAGTGATCTCATTTCTTACGATTCATTGGCCTAACGCTAAACTATTCAATATCACTGCAAAGCAAATTGTATTTTATAAAACGATTAACCATTAAACAGACCAAACCTATCATAGAAATGTCTGGCGGCACTTGAATTGTTACGTCATTTTCGTCTGCCAATTAGATTAGCGTACACGTTTTGAAAATAATATAAAAATCGATGTCCTCTGGCCTGTCAGTGAACAGGGGAGACAAGAAGCACTGCATTCGTTCTCACAAGAGTTACCCCTTAATTGTGGTCTCCCTTTGAACAGGACTTATAAAGGTTTTTGTTTATGTTTATCATACATTTAAAAAATCTCATATCTCTTTGTTAAGATATCTCCTTTCTAGCGTTTGGAATGTCGTAAAACAAGTCTAAAATATGTATGATAAAATGAAAACAGTTGATTAGATTTGAAAAGAATGTGTGTCTACTATCTCAGAGACTGGAAAATTACCTGATGAAAATCAATGATGCTGCCATGGAAATACGATTGTGTTTTTTTTCCCCCATTTTCCAAATGATCATTGTAAGAAATACAAGACATTGATTTGAAGCAGGTCTCTTGAAATGGCTGACACAAATCTGTCAACCATTTATGTCTATTCAATAAGCATCTTTGTCCCAGACATCATGTTCTGTACATTCCATAATGACAAAATTGTTTTTTGATGAGAAGCACATCAATCAATGAATGTTGTTAATAGCAAGCTTGCTACATTAGAGCTTACTATACGCGTTGTCAGCGAATAAGCAACTAGATATTAGGGCTGTCACATTTAAGCAAATAAGTTAAAGCTAAGCCTAAGCAGTGAGGAATGTTCCTCCCAAAACAGATTTATCAAAACTCGCTTATACTGCAGTGATGCTTAGTAGTTCCAATTTATACCTAGTTACCAAGAACATTTCATGGGGTCAGTTAAGACAGGCAATCCTTTTTGGCAAACTTACGGAGGACTACGTAAAAAAAAAAGTAACCCACAAGAAGCGCTACAAAGATCAAGATTTTGTCCTCAAAAAAATAGAGGAAGGTAGCTGGCAGCGGCAGCAGATGGCCTCTAAAATAAACAGCTTTCACGAAGGTCTCAGGACACACATTTTAGACTCAAAGAAAACACATTGCCAAAGAGAGGCTCAGACAAAGAAAAAAAAAATCTTAAATAGACCCCGACGGATAACGGATGTGGCCAAATATGCAGATCGCACCTGGGCTATCGTGATCCTGGGAAATACTGAACCCAGCCTTAATTTTTGGAATGGAAGAAAATTTCTTATAAGTAGTTTATATTGTTGTAAACTTGTTCCTCCCGACTGACCATTATTTCCACGTGTGAACTTTTTGAATTTTGTTTATGCTTGGAGGCGAAGCTGACCTGAGCGAGTGTGTTGATGTGTGAAGTAACTGGAGTGATGATCGCGGATTTTTTCGCCAGAGGATCGGTTTTTTTTTGTGTGAATAGGGATATGTACATTTTATTGGGAGAACTGTGAAATTAGTTCTTTTTACTTGGAATATTGACTGTTCATAGTTGGATAGGGCTTTTGCAATTAGGAGGTCATCGGTATCCTTACAATCAGTAAGTTAACTTTCTTTAGTCTACTCCAAAGTCGTAACACTATTAAAGGTAAGTGCAAATGTTTTCTCAACTGGTCCAGGTAAGTGATAGGATCATAGGTATTGTGATAGGATCATAGGTATTGTGATAGGATCATAGGTATTGTGATAGGATCATAGGTATTGTGATAGGATCATAGGTATTGTGATAGGATCATAGGTATTGTGAGAGGATCATAGGTATTGTGATAGGATCATAAGTATTGTGAAAACTTAAAGCATGAAATAGAGCTAATCAAAAACAAATGTTAAAAATTTTATTGATTGAACAGATTTATTGATGTAGGTCTAGATCTATTTAATACATCTAATACATAACATGTGGCTTGATAGGAAAATAAAAACAAATTCATAGAAGAACGTGTAGCAACTGGACATTAGGACTGAACAGAGATAGAAGATAAGTGCCATTTTAGACAGCCCAGAGGATAGAAATATAACAATCAAATAATAGGATATTAAACTTCAGACCTGCTTGTTCAGCTACGTAATGCTATGCAGTGCAAGCAGAACAATCTCATATTTCTGAAATCAACAGACAGGAAAGAAATGCGAAATTGTCAATTGAAACATCGGGTACATTGAAAAAGGGGTAAACAAAAAATTCCCATGAAATGAATGTTCTAAGAAAAGCGTATGATGAGATGTAATACTCTAAGAAACGCCCATGATGAGATGTAATACTCTAAGAAACGCCCATGATGAGATGTAATACTTTAAGAATCGACCATGATGAGATGTAATACTCTAAGAAACGCCCATGATGAGATGTAATACTCAAAGAAACGCGTATGATGAGATGTAATACTTTAAGAATCGCCCATGATGAGATGTAATACTCTAAGAAACGCCCATGATGAGATGTAATACTCAAAGAAACGCCCATGATGAGATGTAATACTCTTAGAAACGCTCATGATGAAATGAATGTTCTAAGAAAAACCTAAGATGAGATGTAATACTCTAAGAAACGCCCATGATAATATGTAATACTCTAAGAAACGCCCATGATGAGATGTAATACTCTAAGAAACGCCCATGATGAGATGTAATACTTTAAGAATCGACCATGATGAGATGTAATACTCTAAGAAACGCCTATGATGAGATGTAATACTCAAAGAAACGCGTATGATGAGATGTAATACTTTAAGAATCGCCCATGATGAGATGTAATACTCTAAGAAACGCCCATGATGAGATGTAATACTCAAAGAAACGCCCATGATGAGATGTAATACTCTTAGAAACGCTCATGATGAAATGAATGTTCTAAGAAAAACCCAAGATGAGATGTAATACTCTAAGAAACGCCCATGATAATATGTAATACTCTAAGAAACGCCCATGATGAGATGTAATACTCTAAGAAACGCCCATGATGAGATGTAATACTTTAAGAAACGCCCATGATGAGATGTAATACTCAAAGAAACGCCCATGATGAGATGTAATACTCTTAGAAACGCTCATGATGAAATGAATGTTCTAAGAAAAACCCAAGATGAGATGTAATACTCTAAGAAACGCCCATGATAATATGTAATACTCTAAGAAACGCCCATGATGAGGTGTAATACTGTAATAAAAGGCCATGAGGAGATGTAATACTCTAAGGAACGACCATGAAGAGATTTTATTAATCTAAGAAACGCCCATGATGGCATGTAATACTCTAAGAAACGTTCATAATGACATGTAATACTCTAAGAAACGCCCATGAGATTTAATACTCTAAGAAACGCCCATGATGAGATGTAATACTCTAAGAAAAGCCAATGATGAGATGCAATAATGCTAGAAACGCCCATAATAAGATGTAATACAATTTCTCGCTTTTCCAAAATTAACAAATCAGTTCCATCGATAAAAAAACATTGTGTGTCTCACTGAAGATTTCAATTCCTCCAGACGAACGGTTCTCGACCTGTAAGTGGCGAACTACAATTTGCCTTGAGTCGCCTAAGACTATCGTATGTTTGTTGTTGTTTTTTGTACTATTCTAATGTGTGATGATAGACTAAACTATAAGCAGAAATGTTCAGTCTCTATCAATGAAAATAACATCATGCATATCCTATAGTTACATTGTTTAACTGATTCGATAACAGTTACTGAAGACTATGGACGTGGAGAAAACTACTTGGGTCGCAGCACGGTGGGAATTGTATCAAAGATGTCACGGGACTAAAAAGGATGAGAATCGCTGCTCCAGACTCTCTTGAGCCAAGTACAACCAACGAAAGCCTCGCTATAGTGTCTCAATAGCTTTGCAATAGTCTCCCAGTCAGAAGTTAAAGAAAGAACCAAATTACCAAATCAAAGCAATTCACTTGACATTTCGTCTGTCACAGACTCTCGCACAATCGCATTGCTTTACTACACACTTTAAAAACAAAAAGGTCAGAGGACATTGCAACAAATGTTCAACATTTTGTCATCATAAAGATTAAGAGTTCAATACTTTTTAGAGAAAAAAATCGCTAATTGTCGCGTGTGGTCTTTCTTTTAGTCTGTTTGTACACCCACCTGTTCGTCTGCCACGTTGAGAGTTCAAAACGTAAACGCGCTATTCACAATCTGAGGCCACCATCTTTCCTGGCATGATCTAAACAGATGCAACAGCTACATTTGGTCATTTCTTACATATACAAGTCTACGCAGAGTAGACTTTTGCAAAATAACGAACATATAAACCACGCGAGGTCTTTATGCTCTACTCTTCGTGTGTCTAAAGTTAGTTCCATTCTATTCAATTTAAAGAGAATTAGGAATGACTTCTTCCCTACATTGGCAAGTATACTTAAACTACTGTCTTATCTATGACCTTTTTCACGACGTATGCTTTTTTTCACGACGTATGCTTTTTTTACGACGTATGCTTTTTTTCACGACGTATGCTTTTTTTACGACGTATGCTTTTTTTCACGACGTATGCTTTATCATGACCGGTTATATTGACTTGGACTCATTTCACTGTCATCACGACCCACTCGCATCTGCTGGTTGCGTGTTTCAGTTATGTAATGCTATACAGTGCATGCAGGACAATCTCATATTTCTGAAATCAACAGACAGAAAAGAAATGCAAAATTGTCATTTGAAACACCAGCAAGTTCAAGACAAGCTGTCATGGTTTTTTCGTTTTCTATTCATATGTTCTATTAAATATTTTTGTATTTAGAAAAACATATAATAAATAGAAAAAAATAGTATTTAAATCTTCATTTTTTTTACATTATATTTTTTCTTTGTCCAAATCATTTTCCGTATTATTTTTGGAATCTGTGAGGTCACAGCGTCTCTTAGATTTATCCAAGACATTTTTTCATGCTTGCATAAATTTTTAGGAAGACATCTGTGTCTTTCTGTTGTTTTTTCTTAAATCTATTTCTGTCTTTCTCAGTCAATCTTTTGCTACATCATTATCTTTCTTGCCATCTTTCTATATTATTTTCTTTCTTTGCATATTTAACACCAACACAAAATTCATACTTTCATTACAAGCTATGGAGGAAGATTTGAGCTGTTTCTATGGGAACTGTATAGGCTATCTCTCTCGTCACACATCTTTCTAGTATTTATCACTTTGTCCCAATGACGTAATTTCACTGTTCCTCTCACGTACTCTTGCAGTCTGTTTAATTTACCTCAGACGTTACCTTTGAAACATAAGCACTGATTGTGTTCTCTTCTTCTGTTCCCCATTAGATACTACCGCATGAACTCTAGAGACACATCCTTGACCTTTGTTTCTTCTTCTTTTTTCTTTTCTTTGGAATGATTTAGAACAGGAGAAACTCTACATGCTCACATTTAATAACATGTATACAATGTCAAAAATTGTCATCCTATTTTAGCGGCCCCCGTGAGGGGAAAAAGCCGCTATTAGGTTTGTGCAACATGTCCGTCTGTCACACTCAGATCTCGAAAACTAGAAATGATATGGAAATTATTATTTCACCATGAAATGCGGCTTGAAAAGTTTAGGTGCAACGGCTACTTTTGGTTTTCTAAAAGCAAACCGTTTAATTTATAAAAATTAATTATGCAAGCGATTTTTTCATAAAAATACACCAATTCTAAAACAATAACGTAAATTTAAGGGAGGCAATGTTACAATATGCTAACAAGGTTAGACAGTTTATGCTCATCTTCAGTATCACTAAGTCTAATATTTTTATAAAATGTACTAGAAATGTTTACAACAAATATAAATATTAATTAAAGGTGTTTTTTCTGGTCAACTAGCTGTTAAAATTAAAAGAAAACATTTAAGTTTGTTTATAAAGGCTAAGAATGCACTTTGTATGTAAATATCACGCACATTTTTTAAAATGGACGTTTTAAGCAGCGACTTTCGTGTAGTAGCGTAAAGCCCGGCCTGTCATGGTGCTTAACTGATTTCTTAAACTTTTTTTAAAAATCAGATTTTATTTATTTTTTGTTTAGTGCCCTCATCAGAATAAAAAAAGGTTTATTTTTTTTTTTCGTCTGTCGGTAGGTCTGCCCGTCACGATTAGATAAAAAAAAAGAACTCCGAAAGCTATTGAAAATCTGATCTACCCTTTAATGTTCTTCCCGTAACATCTCAATAGTTTTAAGTATCTAAAATTGATTGTTCTGGATTTTTTCGTGCAATACTAATCAACGCCAACAAATGTTTGTTTGCTCTTCTAACATATATTAGATTGAATTTCCATGCTTAAACGTTGCAAAAACACATTGGTAAGCATTTTTGGTAAGCTATTTGCAACATTCACCCTCTACTGTTCTTGCAAATTCAATCACGACATCAACCCATGATTTCCCAGACTTTCAAGTCCTCTTATTTCTACTTTGTAATACAGCACACGAGAAGCCGTAGCGTGTATGAAAACGAGGCTGTGATCAGTGGGTCACGTCCAGGACAAATGTCAGTAATAAAAGCATCATGAATCAAAGTGGTTCAGCGGCGTAGTAAAATGTCAGGAGGGACGTCCCTGTCAGTGTTCAGTTTATGTCCCACCAACACTTCGCTCCTGACACGATTCTGGGGATCGATTTCACGACAACACGGAATTTCATTGTCTGAGTTTATTATTTGTAACATCTTTGCACGTGCGCCTGAGAAATGCAATTAACTTCAGTCAGAAACAGATTGAAATTACGTAATGACTGCGTTCTATCTAGTTTGATGTGCACGCATTCAATCATTCATTGGTCACGCTTGATAGACCTAGTAATAGATGCAGGATGTACAAAAAATGTGAAAATATGATAAATAAACAGAAAGATATATAGATAGATATGAAAATATGATAAATAAACAGAAAGAAAGAAAGAAATATAGATAGATAGATAGATAGATAGATAGATAGATAGATAGATAGATAGATAGATAGAGAGTGTCATGTACACTGCATCTTTATTTAGCCATAGTCTATATTTAGCTTGTCGGCAGAATTTTAGCTACCTCGGGATTTTCTATCACGCAACTAAATAATGTTTTGAAATAAATATGATTGGTTTAAAGTAGTAATTATTGTACTTTGAGCTGCATTTATTGGTTGGCCTTGTAGCGGTGAGATGTTGGTCACGTGATAACGCTCTAGAGCCCGGAAAGGATTCTAGATTGCGCCAGTCTTGTGCGGAACGTGTTAGATATAACATGTACGAGAGTCTAGTGTAAGAACTCGATTATATTATTGTGTAAATCAGTTATTCTATTCAAGTACATTTAACCATTGTAATTATTTGTGAATAGCTTTTCCAAGTTTTGAATTAAAGTAATTGTTTTAGACGAAGAGAAGTTTCTTCATTGAATATATAATAATATACTTAGATCGTCTTGTCAATTAGTAACTTCTAGATGATCCTCTTATCACCTGGCAACTTCTAGATGATCCTCTTATCAACTAGCAACTCCTAGATGATCATCTTATCAACTGACAATTTCTGAATCCTCGGCAATTACGATCATTGATTGTGCTTCAATGTGACATCTTGGCATCAAGTTTGATCGTAACATCTAGCACTATTGATGATCGTTACAGATAGATTTATTGATTGAAGAGCATTTAACAAACAAATCCAAGTTTAATATTTGTCTTCATAGAAAAAAGTAAACCTAAATACAAATGTAAAAATTATGGTAATAGCAATTTATTTTTTGTTTTGTTTTCATCAGTCAAGTTTTCATTGACACCCACTAGAAGAAGAAAGACTCAATAAAGATACTCGAAAGATTCACTTGAGTCCGTCATATAAAATCTTGGAGCTAACTTTTCAGTTTTTTCGTTCCTTGACAGAATTACTGCTAGCGTCAACGGGCGATGTCACGGTCCAAGTCGGCCGTTAAATATTTAAGCGAATCTCCCTTCCCTCTCTTCCCTGGAATCAATGACAGATTGCATTAGTCATAGGCGGAGATGAAAAAAAAAGAAAGAGGAGTGGGAGGGGGGACTGTTAGGTTCAGTGTGAGGAAAGTGTGGTCGTCATTTAAAGCTGGATTTTCGGGGGATGTGTGTGAGCAAGAGGGAGGGCGGATGATTGTTATGCGAATCTGGTGAGCCTTAATGAGAAGGGGGGGGGGAGTGGATAGCCAGGACGCCAACGTGTCCTAGAAATGTTATGATAATGTGAGCCGGAGCAGGTTGACGAGGAAGAGCTCCGTGACCACAGATGATGGAGATGATGGAGAACAAAAAAGGAAGCAAGACAACAAAATCATTGTGTCCAGTCTTGGACTTGGGCGCCTAGCTTTGACCAGCACAATGCTGGGAAGGGCGCGGGATTTGGTGCCCCCCTTGCATCACAGAGTGTAGAATTTCTTTCTCTTTTTCTTTTCAGTTTTTGACACGGGTAGGGAGGACACTGTAGTTGACAGTGATGGATTAAATGTATGGGAAAAAAATATGACATTAAAGTGTTTTATTATAGTACGGGTTATATATGCATATATATATATAAATAATCCTGAACGTCAAGAACTTTTCACTATGAGGGGATTTTTTTTAAATCGAGTAGTTGATGTATCGGTGTACAAAATACCAAACCATTGATAAGCTGTATATTTCAGAAAATATAATTCTTTCTGTGCTCACATTACTTCTGCGGAATTCAATTTGTATGTGCACAAGGTTGTTGGAAAAAATATTTGTACAAAGCTGGTACCGACTCATTTTGTAGGTCTGTCTGGTACAATTTTTGTACGCATTATTTCTCACAAGCTTAATCTCGATCAAGTCGCAATTTCGCACAATTATTTCTAGTGCCTGACAAAACAACAATCAATTTAAAAACAAACAAAAAAAAACAAATAGCAAATTAATTGGTAATTAATTATTTTGTTTGTATCGAACAAGGACAACAAACTATACTTGACAGATGTGGTGGTGTAAGTAGAATTAGTCTCTTTATTTTCTGTAGAGAATTAGGTCGTCGCTTAAAACTTTAAACTAGCAATAGATAGCTATGAAACCATCTATTTTTATAAAAACTTTGCTAGCACAGTGTCTATAATGTTGACTTTAGCAATTTAGACCCTCGAATTTGAATTCAAGTCGTAACCTTCTCTCCCAACTGGTCCAGACAGGTGAAAGTATTAGTGTGCATGAAATTGAAATAAGACAATGACAATCGGTAAAATTATTCTAAGCGCACAGATTTATAGCTGTTTGTCTAGATCTATTACAAATTTAATGTAATTACATGACTGATTCAAACTAATTGATACAATGAAATTTAATATAAGCTGTATTTTTTTATTAAAGCATTTTAAAAAATGTGTCTTCTCATTATTATTTAGTTTTCAACTGTGAGCTTTCAATAAAACTCCTCAACATTGTTTGATGTTTAATATTTTTAAGTTAGCATCAGATAAAAATGAACTTATTCGTAAAACACAAGACGTTAACTTCATCATCTCTCTTTGTTAGGCTTTTCTCTAGGTTCCATTGTACACAGCAGCATCCCGCCCCAAACAAAAAAAATCTCCTGATATAACTATAACAATCAAAATCTTCCTCTTTCCCTATAGCACGTTTCATATCCTTTACATCAGAATCTATTGTTTGGTTTACTACAGAAATTATTCATTTCATTATACATGCGTTATTATTTTTTTTTTAAATAGTGACTATTTGGTTATAGAAGAGTTATCTGCCGTTACATCGAAATGACTCTCCTTTATAGTAATGGCGCCACGGGGTTATCTATTTTAAGCCGCCAACACGTTGTGAGTGACGCTTGCTTGAAAAAAAATGTCATGTGACTAAAGCCATGAGACACGTGACCAAGTCACACTCTCGTACATACATTTTGACAGCGGCTATTGAAGACTTCGTGTACAACCTTGTTACACCACGACCTGTCCTAGAGACAAAGGAGAGCACTTGGAAAGTGAGGAAAAGGCATGATGCCATTTACCAAGTCCAGGAATGTCAAGCTACTCATAACACACACTCACACATTCTCTCTTCTCCGTGCTAGACCAACAAAAATACAAAAAAATATGACTTCGCATGTGTGTGGGTGTATTTTTCCGGAAATTCCTAGTCTCCCTCGTCGTGATGGTACCAGGCAAAGCAGAAAACATAATTATCTGAAGAAAGGGCGCGTGAGGCTGTGGGGGAGGGGGATTGCAAGCCTGGTGACGGAGTACTACCAACTATTGATTGATTGCTTGTGAAGAAGTTGTATGCCCTCGACACAAGGACACAACCACACAGAAGGTGCAGATAGAGCGACGACGCGTTAAATAAAAAGTTTCCCTATTTTTACACTTAATTCAAAGACTTAAACATTAGAGAAGAACACCTGAAGATAAGCAAGTCGTGGAGCTTGGAGTTATACTTTGAAAAAAATAAAACAAAATTGAAATTTAAAAAAAAGGGCGTGGCTGAAGGGAAGTAACAAAGAGGCTACGAAAGCATGATAGGACTGGATCGATTTCAAACGACTCAATTACAAAATGTTTTCAGGCCCGATGACCAGGTGTATGTGTGTTAGAATTTGTGTGTGTGTGTGTGTGTGTCAGTATATATATGTGTGTGTGTGTGCATGAGCGCAAGTGTGTGCGTGTGTGATCGTCAGTGTATCCCCGACTTAGTTTTACATTTCAATGCCGATGAAATCGATGAGACCCAAAGATTAAGACGAGGAAATGGATGGGTCAAGTCTTATCACTAGGTTAGATTGACTATGTGCTGTGGCGCTAGCGGCGGCAGTTCAAAACGTTGTAAGTGACACAAGTTGAATGTGGACTTCAGTGCTGACTAGAGTTGCAAGTCGTCAGGATTTGAGCCACTTAACATCCAGGCGTTGTGCGGTCACATAGTTCAATTTTAGGTCGTGACACACACACGCCAGTCTATGTCAATCTGCATAGAAGAAACACACAGAAATAATTCCTTAAAGATAGTGACACAATATCAATTATTTCAAAATAAATTTCTTTATTTTACTTCATAAAGCACAAAAAGGGCCGGATTCAAGGAATGGTAGGCGGGGGGTCCTAGGGACTCCACAAGAAAGGGGCCTCAACAAAAGAGATAAAAATATATCCGAATTTCGACGGGTCTAAAACTTGTTTTTTTTTTTAATCCAACATTTCTTTTCGCATTTTTACGGCTGACAAAAAAGTCGTGATTAAGAAGCGTACTCTTTAGCATGCTCGGAATAAGCAACCACAAATCCGGATTTATGGCAGTGCGTCTACCAAGGGCCTTAGCCTCTACAAACTCTAAAATAAAGATTTTTTTTAAAACTAAAATATGCATATTAAGTTGTTTTTTTTTAAAGAAAAGTGAGATTAATTTACAAGAACTGTGTTTCTTTCTTCTAAATAGAGCTTGCTTTTAGATACAAGTATTTTCATTCACAACTGGATCTTTATTAAAGCCTTCCAAAATTGTAGGGGCATCTACAAAAATCCTGCCCTGTGGCCTCAATATACTTAAATCCAGCTCTGAGCACAAATGTAAACTGCGTTTATATTTACCATAGATCTATTATATATAAAAGCGTATGAACAAAGGGAGAAATAAATATTGTAACGCCCCTAGAGCTAGGCTAGAAGATTCAAGAAAGATCTAGAGATAATGATATAGCCTAACAATCGCTTGCCATCATTGGCTTGCTCCATTATAATGTCAACAAACAACTTAAAATGTTATTAGCGACAGGTGACGTCTGTTGTTAGATACATGACAGCGAGAAATTATTACTTTATTTAATGGGGGAAATGTCAAGGAGAGATATAGCAGGTGGTGTGTGACATGTTGTGATGCCCACTGAAGTGTAAGATCATCCTTCAGGTATTGATGTAGGCCATGTAGCTTTTAACAGGTCAATCCATCCAATTGTTAAGCAATGTGCCCAAATATCTCTAGTATCTGTATATCCTAATTAGTTATATAATCTTTGTATCAGATTTTATACACAGAATTAAGTCACTAGAACTAAGCTGAATAATTAGCCGCTCGCTTATGATGTAAACAGTCATTAAAGATGTTATAAGAACATCTCTTAATTTCATTTACTAAAGGGCATTGAGGCTTTTTAGTACTTTTACTAATTCAATTGATCCTTACACCTGATACTTTTAGAAAGAGCCACTTTAAACTTAAATTTCTTTATTGTGACTTGTAGAATTTTTAGGAGTTAGATCTTTACAATTCCTTCTGTCTATCAACTAACGATTTCAACTATGGCAGCTTTGAGATTGCGCAAGTCGTAAAGATTCTCAAATGCCGTAGGCGAAGACTACGTTGTGCTGTAATGACCCAGTTATTTGGTATGCAACGTTCACCTGAAGTATTTGATTTGATAGTTCTCATACATTCAGAAAGATAAAATGACAATATACACGGTACAGGAAGTTGTATATCTGAACATTGACAGATAATCCAAGTGTCGACATTTTCCTTTCTTACTACATTATATTCCATACATAGCAACTGAATGTAGTTGGTGTTACTGTTTCAGCGAAAGTTACTGTAGCTAAAAAAAACAACAACAACAGAATAGATCAATATTTTGAGATTACTGTAGACCTACAAGCTCAGTAATGCACAACCTTTAAGACCTGAGAGGTTTGCGTAATGAGACGAGGCCAGCAGTAGGGGGTGGTTTGGGCATTAGTGCTTAAGATGCTCTAGAAAATATAGTGAAGCTTCATCCA
Organism: Biomphalaria pfeifferi; assembly: GCA_030265305.1. Classification (NCBI taxonomy): domain Eukaryota; kingdom Metazoa; phylum Mollusca; class Gastropoda; family Planorbidae; genus Biomphalaria; species Biomphalaria pfeifferi. The sequence goes on from JASAOG010000022.1 coordinate 5,853,267, forward strand.
GGTCTGGCCTGCGTCATTTGGTAATTAATTTTTGTAGTTGATGATCAAAAGAGAGACACCTGAAAAATTCTAGAGGCTTATAGAGACATACAAAGAAACAACGAAACACCGAGATAGATAGATAGATAGATAGATAGATAAAGATAGATAGATAGATAGATAGATAGATAGATAGATAGATAGATAGATAGATAGATAGAAAGATAGAGAGATCGAGAGATTGATGGATAAATAGATATATATAGAGAGGAGAGAGAAAGAAAAAGAGAGAGAAAACAAAAGAGAAGTAATAAAAAGAGAGAGACTTAAAGAGACATGCAAAGAAACAACGAAAGAAAGAGACAGAAAGAGAAGAAAGAGAATGAGAGACAGAACGAGAGAAATTGATGGAAAAGAAAATACAGAAGAAGAAAAAGATAAAGAAAGCAACGGACTACACACAGAGTTATTCATACAAACATAAGAGCCCTATTGCGAGGCTGAGGCGCCTGAACAAAGACATACAGAGAAAGTGAGAGACTAAGAAAAGAATTGTGAGTATCTGAGATCCACTCAACAATGCCAAGAACGCTAAATTGAACTCCAATGTTTCCAACTGAATCAAAAAGGACGGCTTACAACAATCATCTCAATACGTGACTGTTGATCTTGGCATCAAATCTCCTGTGTTGAGGCTAGAGAGTTGCCTATTGGTTTTTAAAATAAGTTTGGAATCATAGAGTGAAAGTATAGTTTGAAAGTCATAGAGTGAAAGTCATAAAGTGAAAGTCATAGAGTGAAAGTCATAGAGTGAAAGCCATAGTGTGAACGTCATAGAGTGAAAGTCATAGAGTGAAAGTCATAGAGTGAAAGTCATAAAGTGAAAGTCATAGAGTGAAAGTCATAGAGTGAAAGTCGTAGAGTGAAAGTCATAGTGTGAAAGTCATAGTGTGAAAGTCATAGAGTGAAAGTCATAGAGTGAAAGTCATAGAGTCAAAGTCATAGAGTCAAAGTCATAGAGTCAAAGTCTAATGCTTCCTGTTTATTTCAATTATTTTGAGATTCAAAAGAAAGAGCTATACCAATTAGATTTCTGCAGTGCTCAAAGGGCACAAATATTACATAAAAGATATAGCTTATCAAGACTCCCTTTATGTTGTACACCGGATACACCAAAAAGATAGTTATTTATAGTTTCTCGCATGCATGAAAATCTCCTGTAAGAGAAACAAAAAATAGAGGCGGAGGGGGGGGGGGGTGAAGTGAAAGTCAAGAAAGCATAAAAATAAAAAGATTGATGACATCATTGATCATATGTTGTGAAATGTTGCCTCTAGTCTTTGTACTTAGTCTCAAGAAGTGTACCGCATAAACTCAAGTAACATTAGAGTCAATCACTAGACATATCACACCGATACACATAGCTTTCTAGTTCATTTTCATTCTTCTAGGGGGGGGGGGGCGGAGAGTGAGTGGCGCCTGGCTTCCGAACCAATGGTAAATTGGTAAACAGAGAAACAATTTGTTTTGATGTTGTGATTAGTTTCAGACATCCCTTCAGGATCTGAGCCTAAACCTCCTGAAGAACGGCAAGTGGTGGAAGGGATGACCACGACCACGCAGCAATTGATGTTCAGAGTTTACAAGTATTGTGGCCATTTCTCGTCAACTACTTAACACCCTAAGAGAACATTAAACATTGACAACTCTTTCATAGTCTCTGAATAGTTCTTTACCTCACAGCATCCTATTCATTACGAAAGTTTTCGGTAGAATAAACATTCTCTTACCTCCCTTGTTGTCGTAGTTGTAGGGCACTAAATACTGTAGTGAAGTTGAAGAAAGAGGAGACAGCCAAAACGTGAGACAGAAAAGTCGTGTGTGTGTGTATTTGTCGTTAGTTCTATTTTATTTCAATGATCATTTCACTTCTATGTCTACGTCTTCTTTATCTGAGTGCATTTATAAATAAAAAGTTATATTCAGTTTTTGTTTTATAAAGAAGCTTTTTCGGATTTATTTCAAATTCTACATTAAGAATTTAATACGCCTACATCGGTTTAGTTCTACTTGCTAAGTTCTATTTACTATTGGGAGCTACAAACCAACGACTTACATATTAACACATGGTGTCCGAAGTAGAGCTAAAGAAGTGCTAACATCCCGGTATCAGTAGTGAAAGATCAACATAGGTTAGGGTTAGGGTTAGGGTGAACAAGAAGTGAACAAATTTGTCTCACACCTTGCTTCACAGAAATTGAATTTTGTTGAGAAACTTTTCATTGCATGATACTATGTAGAAATAAAAAAAAAAGACTGTGTGATTCAACTCAAACATGTTGTCGAAGCAGAGACTATAGTTATACCTCTCATTACTGATCTTAACATTACAACACATAAAGACATTAAATCAGTTAAAATGTTTTCCAAGTTATTCGAAATATCATTTAAATCTGGATGACATCTAATTTTTTTACATCTTCGATTAAACGAGGCGTCGTTTTTTTTAAAAATATTTTTTAAAGACTACTTTATATAAAGAAAACAGTCATCCAATTAAAACACACACACATATGTATTGATCTAAATATCTCTTTATGTATGTGAATTTATATCTATGTAATACATTTTTTGTTTTACCGAAAAATATTGGTACACAAGACATGGTTTGCTTTTGTATATTACTACTTTAAAAGGAAAGAGTACTGTGTAGGCTAAAATCGAGTGGTCATCTCTTGAAGCCTCACAAAAAAAATGTCTTGGCCAGAGGTCAGCTTCATTGACAAGAAACCATATCAAGTCGCAGGACTGGAGCCGTGTGCGAATATAATTTGATTACTCTGACGTGGACGCATGAGCCATGAGTTCTGTATGAGCCATGATTCTAACGTGACCCGAAATAAAGTAAAAAATCTATATAGGTAAGTCCAGATTTCTGACTTTACTTTCTCAATAATAAGTTTATATAATGTTTTTAACTTTAAAACTTTAAACTAAAAAAAAAAAAAAGGAAAATATATTTATAACTAGCCTGACATTACCCACGGCCTGCGGGTGTAAGTTTGTGTTTACTAATCTAGTGGATTGGATTTAAATGTATGTTAAACTTAGCTAATGATCCTTTCAAGTTTTTTCTCTCTCGCTACGAAAATAAAAGTAGTTTTGCGAAAATAAGTTTACCCGAAGCCGATACATTCATATCTATTGAAAACAAAAAGAGCGATAGCTTTGTTAAATGAATGGGATTATAAAGTGAACAATTAAACGAAATAATTTTTAGTACGCGATTCATGAATGTATATAGATCTAGACCTATCTCAACTCGGCTTCGCAGCTTTCGTAAACGAATGTAGTCTCTTAAAAATGCTTTAGAAAACCAATCTGAATGTTTATTTGATCAAAATATGAAATAAATGGACTATAATTAGTATGTTTATGTGTTAAAGTATAAAACTATCTGTGCGAAGAGAAGTTTTATCATCTTAGAGTTGAATTAGAGTTTTAGATCTAGGGATGGGATTATAAAGTTAACAATTAAACGAATGAATTTTTAGTACGCGATTCATTACGGCATTGTCTAATGAAAGAATGTACGTCAGGAAATCTGTAGTCACAGTTATCAGGAACTAATTTATGTAAAAAATGCTTTTGAAACACAAAATTGAGGGTTAATTTTATTATATAATGAAATCAATGGAACTTCCTTTGTATTTTCATGTGTCAAAGTACAAAAACTATCTGCGCAAAGTGTATTTCTTAAAATTAGATCTAGGTCTAAATCCTTTCGATCTTTTCTCATGTCAACATTGTAGACATGGCCTAGATCCATAAAATACTATAGCTGTAATAGAGTCGGACAACTTTAATTTTTTTTTAGGGTCTTAAGTTTGTTTTAGGTCTACAATACATACACTACGGTCTAAGTTGGTATCCAAGAAACATTCCTGCCAAGTTTTATCAAGATTGGTCAAGCGGTTTTGATGTCTATAAGTCACATACATACATACATACGCCTTACTTTCTACTTTATAGTATAGGTGTAGAAATATTGAAATAGTTTAATGTCAGTCTATAATTAAGTAGTTTATACTTATAAGTGTATGTGCATCCCCCTACATCCCCCACCCATCTTTTTCTCAAATGCTTTCTTAATGTATCATAATAACATAGGCTTCTAACCATCTTCCATCACCAATAGAAACACTAAGATTGCAATATAACCAAATCGTGATAAAACCGAAGGGACGGTGACTGTTTTCGCAAACATCTTCGTGGTCCTGAATATACCAAAGAAGATTTGTGTTTCATATCAGAGGGCAGTGCTGGTCAAGAGCTGGCATGTCATATTAGAGGGCAGTGCTGGTCAAGAGCTGGCATGTCATATTAGAGGGCAGTGCTGGTCAAGAGCTGGCATGTCATATCAGAGGGCAGTGCTGGTCAAGAGCTGGCATGTCATATCAGAGGGCAGTGCTGGTCAAGAGCTGGCATGTCATGTCAGAGGGCAGTGCTGGTCAAGAGCTGGCATGTCATATCTGAGGGCAGTACTGGTCTAGAGCTGGCATGTCATGTCAGAGGGCAGTGCTGGTCAAGAGCTGGCATGTCAGGTCAGAGGGCAGTACTGGTCTAAAGCTGGTATTTCATTAGAAATTTCCTTATTAGATATGTGTAACGGTATTTCACTTGTTTCTCTATACAGAATCTTAATCCTTGCAGTGCCATAGAATGACAATTATTTCATTTTAAAAAATAAAAATTAGGTATCAGCATTGTGAGTTGGAAGGTCAAGGAAGAGTGTACTTTTTAACGTGGCAACGCAGACATAGCTGTGACCAACCAACATATTGTGTTTAAACTAACGTAGACAAAGCATTGTCCTCCGTAGGTCTAATTATAAAGCCGTCACCAGACATCAAATTTAAATCTTTAAAAATCATATTTAAAAACTTTTAAGTTTTATCACAAAACTTTTTAGAACATCTCAGCAGTTTTTCTGCAAAAAATGAAATAATATATCGATATACTTTAATAAAAAAGTTATTTATAGCTAGCATTTTGGTGTTGAGTGTTACAGAATTGTTGATAAACATTTTTTTTTGTTTTATTGATAATTTTTATGCACTTTTTAGCAATTCAATTATTAATGCTCTTCCATTTGTATCTTCATTTTTAGTTGGCAACTTCTCTATACAATTGAGCATTCCTGACATTGTTAAGGTTCTCATGAAAACCCCCAATGATCTTGTGCTAGAATATATATTAACTTTGTGCAGCTGATGTCTCGTTCTAGTTTAAAAATTAAGTAACTCAAGATAAACTGACGATGTGACTATAAAACACTTTAATCGTCTTCTAAAATCTAGGTAAATTTGTAAGGCAATGAACACTAGTTACGTGTAAGTAGACTTTCCAATCAATAATTAACACTGCTACAAAACACATGTCTTGCCATAGTCTTGAAAATACTTATCTCATTGGGTCACTGCGTGAGAATTCTTAGAGTGTCATCGACCAGAGTAGTGACACATTGCTGTGACATTCGATGCGGATAATCCAGCATCACCTTGCGAAGAGAAGTAAATAAACAGCATGAAAAGACATTTATTTTTGGTTGCACTAATAAAGAATATGTGCACTTAAACGTAAACCAAGCTCCGAAAGATGAGTCTAATAATGTTTGAGATCCTGTTAATGGTTGGATATAAAATGTGTCGGATTATTCAAGGCAATGTTTTAACAAAAAAAAATGCCAAATGTTTGTGACTTACTAAACTCTGGAGTAGCCTGAAAGCAAGAAAATCTTTTTGTTGGTTAATGATAAATTTATGGTCATATTTGTAAAGTTGTGTTCAATATAAGTCAGAATGTTATAAAGTTATTAACACCTGTGTTTTAGAACAGTTTAAAAAGTGGAGTTGTTTTTAATTTTATTATCGTAACATGTTATATTCCGTCAGATGTATCGACAATAAAATAAGTTTTTCACTTACACCATTTTCAACAAAATTACCACTTTGAGTTAGTAGCACTACTAGGCGACTAGAGTACATATTATAATGTAATTTTAGCGACCCCATCTTTTTATTCTTTTTAAACCTCTCACTTTTTGAAGTCAGCATTCTCTGCATACTTCTTTATTTCTTGTTGTTTCACTCAAGTACTAATTTTAATTTTTACATGTTTTCCTCTTAGTGTTGGTCTTATTTATTTTTTATATTAATTATTTTCTGTTGAGCTTTGAGGCGCCAATAAAAACATCTAGGCGGGACAAGTGTAACATGTGTGACAAGTGTGACATGTTTGACAAGTGTGACATGTTTGACAAGTGTGACATGTTTGACAAGTGTCCGAGCCATGTTAATAAGTGGACATCCTGGTCGTTACACTTGCTCGCCATTGAATTACATGTCCATGCTCTGTCCGGAAAACTGTCATACAGTAAGTAGGCTATTCAATAATTTTGACTCTAGACATATGTACTCCTACAAGGCATTCTGTATGTTGATCGAATAGAAGGCAAGAGAACCGCTGGTCGCCCACTTTTAAGGTATTCTAATGTATGCAAACGCGACATGAAGCTCTGTAAAAATCGACACTATTAATTGGGAAAAAAGACACTGGGTAGACCCACACCGAGTGCAAGCATAAAGGAAAGTCCTGGATCTCAAATAGCATACATACCAGAAAAAGATTAGAAGAATGAAAGTGCTACAGCGCCTAGTGATTACAAATGCCCAGCCTGTGACCGCAGCTATGTATCGAGGATTGGCCTCTTTAGTCACGTGACTGCAAACGGAAAAAGTCGTGTCTTCAGACGTAAAATGCCAGACAGATAGGAAAGCATATTTATTGGTGTTGTAATATGTAGTTAAATCTTTATATAATTGTTGCGAACTCTCTGCCCGTCTAGACACCCTTAAATTGTTAGTTTCCTTTCTTTCTCTCTCTTTCTCTTTCTATCATTACTGTCTTCCTTATTTCTCCATCTTTCTTTCTTGTACTTCTTTCATCATTCTTTCTCCCCTCGTATTTCCTCTCTACCAAGCCCACCCCCCACTAGCCTTCATTATTGTTTGTCTCTTCTGTTTCTTACTTTCTCTCCTTCGGTTGCTAGCGTGTCTGGAGTCTTCATTTCAATCGACTGGATAGATGTCCAGACAGGTTCACTGATCTGGTCAAGGGGCTGAAAAAAGATGTTTCCTTCTTGCTCATTCAACTTGAAACACGTGTTAAATTTCATTTGGATGGACCACGGTCATTTGGGCAGACTGACACTAAGGACATGATAGAGGCAGTCAAGAGAACAACAGAGCTAGACCAAAATAGGGTATGTTTAGAAATGTGAGGTAACGTATTAGGAGCTTTAAGCAAAATGATACCATCGAAAGGTATAAATCTTCTATTCGTATATATTCAGTTTCCTAAATGGGACTTACCATTATATATTCATAGAGTTATAACTTAAGGGAGGCAACTCAACGATAAACATGTTTATTTACATGGGGACATCACAAATACATAAAACAACGACTGCCTTGAGCACAACATCTTCATCAGCTCAAGACTTGGGCGAAACTTCGTTATCTCTTTCTCATGTAACATCCTTCTCAGTCTAGACTCTGTTGGTGTGCACTTTCTGCACTAGCTTAAATGACATTGTTAGGTTGTGCATGGGCAAGGTTATAACAATATATAGAACGTTTTGAATACGTCACTGGTAGTTACATCATTATTATATAAATACGTACAAAATACACTCAGAATTTGGTCAGAAGATTCTCTTTAGCGGCTCCCGAAAGGGGAAAAGACGCTATTAGTTTTATGTAGCCTGTCTATCCGTCTTTCCGTCCGTCCGTAAGTCCCGTTTAGATCTCAGAAACTAGAAGAGAAAATGAAAATCGGACATTATGATATTTTAGATCATTCAAAGCTCAACGGCTTTTTTTTTCTTTTCTGAAAGCGAAAAATCTATATTTTTAATTCAATTATGCAAGCAGTTTTTTTCATAAATAATGCATAATTTTTACAACTATTAACTATTATTAGTAACAAACACTGGAGGCTTTTTAGTAAGGGATATAGCCAATCACCAAATTTTTAACACATTTATGCAAATGGTTTTAGATTTATTTTATACAAAATAATATTACTTTTACAATTGTATTACTAAGTTATGTAAGTTCTGTCATACTAAATACTTAATTTATAAAAAATATGTTAGCTTGATTTTTAAAGAGAAAAAATGTATTTAATATGTAAATAAGTTGGACATAGTTTAAAACAACAATTAATAAGTAGTTTTTCATATTATCGAGTGAACTCTCCCCACAGCTTCACAAACAGAACAATATGGAACACACAACAAAACGAATTTTACGGCAGTGTTTTTTTTTTTTTGAGGCTTTGAATAAGAGATTGAACCTTTACAAAACAATTAGATCAATTAGATACTCAATATTAGTTAGACCTGGTTCAGTTCTAACTTCAAATTCACTTTCACCTATCCCTTGGTCTGCTGGACCTTTGAGGCACCACACAGAATCTGTCAACCTTCTTTCTCCATTCTTCTCTGTCATTTGCTTTTCAGAGAATTTCATTATGATATTCTTTCTGAAAATATTAAAACCTGCCTTTTTATCTACCTGGGTGGACCACTTCTGATAGAATTTAATATCGATATTCTTCTGAAAATATTGAAACCTGCCTTTTTTCCTGCCGGGTGAAACACTTTGGGAGCCGATTTTGTAACCTTGTTATTTTTAGCTAGTGTTTGTAAAAAAAAAAAAAAAAAAAAAAAAAAAAAATGATATCTAATTTTAAGATTCTGGTACAGGCTTAAAGAAAAAAGGGATGTTGATGAAAAAAAAAACACCTACATATAGATATTATTCTAATGCTATAATTATAATAGATTGAAATGCCACCATAACCGTTGTTTCCAGCTGGGATCTCATTCTCGACCGCATTATTCATAGAAATCCTTCTGTTTTTTTTTTATGTATCAGATAATAAGCGGGAATATCCGATGATAAAAGGTTTCATCCCCCACGGGTTGAAAGTTCACCTCCCTTCAGCTAAGTACCTTAGTGATTACAATACGAACCCGGTGTCCATTGTTAAACTAAACTCCTGAGAAGTAATGTAATTGGGGCGATATACTAAACTCTCATTAGAGCGAAGTAAGGCTCAAGATCATTTTCTTAATATGGAGAGAGAAGAGGCTTTCTTAGAAAAAGTCTTAATAACTTTGGGATGAACGAAAGAAGGATGAGTCCTTTCTGGTTGCTTGGAAATCTTTTTCCGCTATATCTGAAGCAAGCGTGTTTTATAAGTGCTAGATACAGGGGTCGCTAAATAACTTAAACTGACTATGTTAATAGTTACTAAAAACCACCGTATCCTTTCAAGATGTTCTCACTGTATAGAGGGGTATTCAGTTCAACAAGACGATCCTAATGGGGTGGCGAGTGGGGCGAACACCCAGGAACCGAGCCTTTTGGAGGCCCCGCGCTAAAGAGAATATTTTGTCTCCATCATCCCGTGGTACAAATATTCGTTTCCCCTACCCAACTGTAATGACACTCGCCCAAGCCCCAGCGCACTGCTAAGGCCACTTCTGAGTTCTACTGCAAGAACTATATCTAATAAAAATGCTTCATATAGTATTATTTCTTCTGTATGCGGGTCTTCCATACTCCTAATGCCTGTTCAGTGCACTCTGGACGTATCTATGTTGTAGACATGTGGCTGAAAAGAGCATCTGATTCTGCCTTTAGGTTCTCAGCCAAGAAAACTCAGTCTGTGTGCTTCGGATTTGAACTCGAGCCTAATTAATTAGGTGGCCAAGACACTCACCCACGCATCGCTTTTACTAGTGACTTTCTCATTGTATGTACTGAAATGACAGTTTTTCAATTAAAAGCAGTAAAATGACTTATAAACATGCATATATGGTAGAGTATAGGGAATTTTATTGTAGTTAAGGTCTAAACACTAAAGACTAAGTCGACTAAGTTAAGATACATAATTATATCGTTTTAAAGTGCATAAGATTTTTAAAAACAAACTCAAAGATTGCATTTGTTGTTGTTGCAATGTTAACCTTAATAAATATAATCTTAAAACGTACTGAAAATAAAGTAGGTCTATTCTACTTAAATCCACTGGGATTGGTGGGGCTAGTCTTCAACATTGACTTGTGTAACGTTTACAGAGCCGTGTAGGCATTTCAGAGACAAGGGCAAGCCGGAAACGTTCATCTCGTTACAGGGCAAAGAGGATTGTGGTTGTCGACATTGTTAGACAATTAAGGCTTTGGGGGGCTGGGGAGTTGGGGGAGCATCATCCTGTCAGGCCATAGCACCACAACCGCCCCTCATTTCCAATCCAACCCACAAGCTCAATCTTTTCACTTCCAACCAACACAAGGGACTGCGCAGGTCAGGAAATGGAAATAACGAAAGATTAGCACGAGCTTTAACATGACAACTGCAAGCGAAGAGAAGAAGATGCGCGAGGGACGACGTAGAAACACTTGCAGTCGCTGGAAGTTTAGCATTCAAGAGTTCACTTTGGCTCAGAGAACTTCATGGACATTTTAGAAAAAAAGATATTTTCAACATCTTGCTTGTATTTGAGTGTTATTTTGTTTTTAAATTTATTTCCTTATTTGCTTTTAAACATAATTAATTTATTACTATTTACTTAAATAATTGGTGTAATTAAAAAAATATATTTATGTTTTATTTGGAACAAACAATAATTGTGCAGAGATTTAACAAGCAAATCTTGCCCAAACAAAAGCTAGTGAGATTACACCTGGTCTAGGGTTGCTGCCTGGTCGATCGGTATGCGCGCTGGGCTGTCGTTCAGTTGTCTTGATCGTCCCGGATTAGGTCCCATCCCCTGTCGACCTACGGCTGGTTTGGACTAGGAAGTAGATTATTTCCAACTCTGAAGGGACTTTCAAAACATGTCAGACATTGTACACAACGTTGATGGAGACCCAGCAGAGCAATAGCAAGGATTTGGGAATGGAACACGTCCAGATGGTACGAGAGTTGGGACCATTGTAGCACTAGGCGGGAAGTCTAGAAGTATTTAAAGCGCCCAAACAGGAAGGACTAATGGTGGAAATTAGACAGAAAGGATCAAACAATTTGGACATTTTTTAAGGGCCACTGTCTTTCATTGCTACCTACAAGACAGTTGAACATATCCTCAAGACTGCTACCTAGAAGACCAGACAGTTAAACATATCCTCAACACTGCTACCTATAAGACCAGATAGTTAACATATCCTCACCACTGCTTCCTAGAAGACTAGTCAGTTGAGCATATCCTCAACGAGTGCAGGATTGTCAGAAACGATATCAAATGTACGACTTGTCTTGCAATGTAAGCGAGAGAACTAGTGCATGCGGGCGTCTTGCCCTGTACAGCAAAGCCTGCAGACCACTGCCGGACAGTTATGCCATCATGAGCTTGAGTGTATGGAGTCTTACTACTACAGGCACGTGTGGCCCAAAGCAAACAATGACACTGTTCCACCGTTTTAATAAAGTGTGACGTCAAAACAAGCTATGACGTTACATCGACGTGGCTGGAGGATACAAATATGTAATAGGTTTACTTCTTTAACGAGAGACTGAGTTAAATATTAGTCATATGTTGAATTGATGTACTATTGAAGCGTCAGTACACTATGTGGCATTGTCACAAGACCATCTTGTTTCTCCACATTATTTCTGATTGTCATTTAAAAAGTAGTACAACACTATTGACGTTTGTTTTGTCTGGCGTTTGTTTAATTTTTCTGATGTTTGGTTGTTTGTCTGGTGTTTGCTGGGTTTGTCTTGTGTTTGTTTGGTTTGTCTGGTGTTGAGCTTGTCCGGTGTTGCGTTTGTCTGGTGCTGCGTTTGTCTGGTGTTGGGTTTGTATTGTGTTTATTTAGTTTGTATGTTTTAGGATTTCTATGCTGCTGTCAGTTTGTCTCGTGTTTGTTTGGTTTATCTGTTGTTTGTTGTGTTTGTCTGGAGTTTGTCAGGTGTGTCTGTTGTTGGGTTTGTCCTTCCAATCAATCTTTTCAGTGTAATAGCTATGAAAAAAAATTCTTAACTGACCAAACCATCCGAGCCTAGCTCTAGTAATGGACGCCAGCAATTGTTTATTCATGTTTGGATTGAAAAAAAAATATAACAAATGGGAGAGTCTAAAATCAAGTTTCTTTTTTAAACCAATAAAAAACTCGGTCTTTTAGAGATCGATGATTCCAGATAGAGTTTGTTGCTAGCATCAATCTTGTGTATATCCCTAAAGGATCCTCGTGGGAACCTAAAGAACTGAAGGAACATTGCGTCAATTAGCTAGAAATTTAATATTTGATTGGGTCCAGCAAGAAATTCAATCTCATGTGAGAGCGAGAAGCAAAAGGGGGTAGGGGGTGGTGAGGGAGAGAACTCGATAGAGTATGATTCGATATAATGTTTAAGGGAAGTAACAAAGATAAAGGACTACTTATCTCCCGTGTGTGCCAGTATTATTAGATAAGTCTTACTGAAGTAAAGAGAGGCAGCACGTAGGTGTACACTTTGTTGATTGGCTGGGTTAAGGATAGGAATGAATAGGGGCATGCGACTTAGATCTGGCAAATAAATATAATGGGCTGTAGATTGGAGAGGCGAGGAACAAAAAAAGGTGAAGAGTTACTAGAACATGCCCTATCTTCTTATATAATACTGACGTTACTTCAAAAAAGAAGATGATTACGTCCTATGCGTCATGCAGTTAGTCATGCATATTAACCAAAGGATCTAAATTCTGACAAGTCACTGGTTTTCCTGGCTAGCTCAGGCAAGCCATTCCATGCTCTAATAGCACTAGGGAACAAAGAGTATTTGTGCAAATTTGTCCTAGCGTATTGAACAAGGAATATGCCTTTCTCTTTGTGTCTTTCTGAGTATTTTATTAAGTTTTGTTTTTGGATTTAAAGATTATGGCTCAGTGTTTTAAGTATAATTGCTACTTCACTTGTAGGTCTTTAAGGCTTTCTAATTTTAGTGATTTTGCTAAAGGTGTTAACTTTAGTGACTTAATCAAATTTGAACATTCGTTTGTTATGAATCTCACTGCTCTATTTTGTGTCTGTTCCAGTTTCTTTATATTTTCTTGAGTTGAGGGGTCCCAAACAGAGGATTCATATTCTATTATTGGCCTAACCAAGGTTAAATAGCATTTTAGTTTTATGTTATTGTTTGATTTATTTCTTTAAAAAAACCCTAATTCTTTGTTTGATTTTTTGATAGTTTCATCAATATGGGGATTCCATATAGAGAAATATGAGCAAAAGACCATTACTTAAGTAAAGGGATATATATCTTACAGTGTAACGAGCTCTAAACAATTAAAAACATTTTTGGGAGATATAAAGAAAATATTATTTTTTCATCAACAGAAGAAAGAACTGTCATATTTATGTGTTCATGGCTCGCTTTAAACATAAATAAGGGTAGATAAAGGAATAGGCCGGTCAGTTGCATGATTGCCTGGTCGTGTGGTTTGCGCACTAGACAGTCGTCCTGATTGTTCCTGGTCCGAACCCTGCCCGCAGACATCCCCCCACATGGTCCTGCGGTAGGTATATTAGTGAGTGATGGTGTGAAAGAATATAATGTAATGATGAGTGATGGTGTATAAGAATATAATGGTGAATGTTATTGTAAGCCAAGCAACTTAAGTGTGAAAGAAATACAATCAGTACATTTAGAAAACGGCATGAACTACCTCCCGCTAGTAGCTAGTATATAGCAACTGTGTCTTTGCATTCAATTCAGTTTCAACTTCAAACAAATAATTGTATCACGGCACTCAATGCTTATGCCTACACGATTTCTTCAAAGATCTCAGCTTGATTTAATGCCAGGTCTTGCTACTGACATTCAAACATTGTTAACAAACTTTGATTGCACTTTTCTAAAGGGTTTGTAACAATAAGCAGGACAAAGTATCGAACGTTTCCATTTTTTTCTGCCTCCTGGCTTTTTTTTTCGTTTTAGCTTGAGTAGCAAGTAAGTAATTGAACCCATTTGGCGACTCAGAGTACTGAATCACATGGTTTTAATGCGTTATTTCTTGACATCCAGTAGCATTCCAATTGTAAGACATAATATTAAAGAAAAAGAAGAAATTTAAAAAAAAAAAAAAAAAAAGGTAACATTAAGAAAACAGAAAGTAGTAGAAAGTAGTGTGTTAGGGTTAGGGTTAGTCAGGTAATAAACTTTGTTTAACATCTACACTAACAATAAAAACATTTATATATTTTAAAAAAGTAGAAACGACTTGAATTTGAACTCGTGGCTCAAGCCTTCTCAAGCCAACACGGTAACCACTCTGCTAGTGAAGGGCCTATGAACATAGAAGATTGTATAGTTATGAATTTTTTCTATACTCTCGTTTTATTTTTCATGTTGTGTTCACTAAAACTCAGGCGACGACCAATGAAGGGGACTAATTCAGCCTATATCACCACTTTAGTCAAGTATTTGAGATGCCAAACAAATAGTTAATTACCAATAGGTTAATTGGTAATGTTTTTTTTTCGGTGTTTCTTGTGTTGTCAAGTAAAAGAAGTAACTGTACAACATTTCAGCCTAATCCGAGACTGGGTGCAGGAGAAATAACATGCACAAACTTTTAACCAGACAAACAGAGTTCATATAAGCTTTGAAAAAATATGCAATATATATGTAGGCCTGTCATTCAAGAAGCGCTGATTTTTAAATGCTTTGAGAAAATATAAATCTACATTTTGTACCAAATCAAAAACTATCTGCGGCCTTTTGAACTCTTAGTTTGTTCTCCTCTTCCTTTGAGCTCTTGTCCTATGTCTAATATAGGTCTGTAGCGTTGGTGTGGATCAGAAGATTGAGTGCTTCTGTAGGCGCAGTATTACTCTAACTTCTTATTAAAAGACTTACAGATCAAGACATATACAAAGAGTAAATCAGGAGGCAAAGATTAAATAAGAATGTTATATCAAGAACGTGACCAGTCTAGACTCAGTCACTATAGCAAGGATATTGCTCCAACGAAAGCCTAGCCTCAACAGTCCGTTTATCTATATCGAAGCTATAGTCTCGCTTTGAAATGTCGTCACAATATAAGTCTGAGAAAATCTCACTCTACACTCAACATAAATTACGGAACAAAACATCTTTTTTTCTACTGTCAACTCGTAATACTTTTCATGAATCTTAAAACGTGATCAAAAACCACAATCTAAAACAACAGAAATTATCTACAAAGATAAAAAAAAAGAAAGAAAAAAAAAACATTACTGAATAGATACATTTTCAAGTTTTTTGTTTTTTTTATATATATTCGTAATTCCTTAAAAAATCTATTGACACCATATTGTGAAGATCAAGGGCTTTTCAGTCTTACAACTATCTTCCTTTCATATATCTCAGTACAGTTTACATTAATTTATTATCTCCCTTTTATTTTCTCTACAAACATAATTCAATAAAGATAAATACACAGTGGATGCCAATTAAATTAATGAATAATGAAATAAGTTTCAACCCTTACAACCAACACATTTTTTTTCATTTGTCGTCTGACTGGGCGGAGTGAACTGAAACCAATTGTTATAGTAGGCCTCAACACTGATCTGCGACGTGGCTACAAACTATTGGTCTAAACTTCCAACAGGCTGTGATCTTGCATGTCAGTTTTGATGCCTACTATAAGGGTCGATCTTAGGAAATTGGAGGCCGTAGGAAAAGTATATTTGGAGTACCTTTGTGAAGCGCAATAGGGTAGGTCCGATCTCTTCTCAGTCACGTGGGTGTGTTGTTTACATTTCTGACCTCATTGATTTCATTGTCATTTAAAAATGAAAATAGTCTAGATCAGACATCTTTAAGGAATACAAACTAGGTTACAATAATTCACGAAATTTTATGATTATTTAGTAGGTCTACTAGATCTAGGATAGCACTAAATCTAGATCTACATCTTATCATAGGAAGATATTGCCATTATTGCCATGTATAAGACCACGGTCACGTGACTTTTTATAAAGTAGGTCAGAGATTCGGAACTACCTCATTGAAAACCTACCGGTATCAACATCTAAAATTTATATTTAAAAAAGTTACTAATGCGGAATCCAGTAGCGTGTCGATGTAATAAACATTCGACAAACTAAGTCTCAAATGATTCAAAATGTTTTCACTAAATTTGTTTTTTAGTCATGTGCGACGCCTCGCCCCACCATCAATCGTAGGTCCCAGGCAACTGCTTAGTTTGCCTATGCCTGAGGCCGGCACTGCTACTAAAACAATTGGAATCGAATTGATCCCCATTGATGAAACTTCCAAAAATATTTCATTCTACATCTAATATTTATGTCACTTTATCTTTGATATAGACGTCGCCTTATCTCTGATATGAATAATCTCTGTTATAAATGCCTATTCATCTAAGATGTAAGAACTATACTTATACTATAAATGTCACACTACATCTCGATCTACCTCTGAACGTGAACTCTTTCTATTCTGTCACGTGGCTATTTATCTCACTCTTTATCTAATGTCGAAGTCTCTCTAGATCTGATTTTATGGCTCTCTATACTCTTATTAGAAATCCTTCCTAACTTACTAGCTAAGAGTCAACCATTGCAATTAATTCAATTTTCTTAGAACAAAATATGTGTTGGGTTTTTCTCTTCTTTTAGTTTTGAAACAAATAGTTGTAGCAATAGTTGTAGCAATAGTTGTAGCAATAGTTGTAGCATTAGTTGTAGCAATAGTTGTAGCATTAGTTGTAGCAATAGTTGTAGCAATAGTTGTAGCATTAGTTGTAGCAATAGTTGTAGCAATAGTTGTAGCAATAGTTGTAGCATTAGTTGTAGCAATAGTTGTAGCATTAGTTGTAGCAATAGTTGTAGCAATAGTTGTAGCAATAGTTGTAGCATTAGTTGTAGCATTAGTTGTAGCATTAGTTGTAGCAATAGTTGTAGCATTAGTTGTTGCATTAGCTGTAGCAATAGTTGTAGCAATAGTTGTAGCAATAGTTGTAGCATTAGTTGTAGCAATAGTTGTAGCAATAGTTGTAGCAATAGTTGTAGCATTAGTTGTAGCAATAGTTGTAGCAATAGTTGTAGCAATAGTTGTAGCATTAGTTGTAGCAATAGTTGTAGCATTAGTTGTAGCAATAGTTGTAGCAATAGTTGTAGCAATAGTTGTAGCATTAGTTGTAGCATTAGTTGTAGCATTAGTTGTAGCAATAGTTGTAGCATTAGTTGTTGCATTAGCTGTAGCAATAGTTGTAGCATTAGTTGTAGCAATAGTTGTAGCATTAGTTGTTGCATTAGCTGTAGCATTAGTTGTAGTATTAGTTTGTTTACATATCGCAGAACCTTCTTCAAAATTGAAATTTCAACTTGGCCACAATTTGTCTCATGACGTTGAGGGATGGCGGCTAGCAGGGTTCCAACCAGTGGCGTAGCTACCATTGTGCGGGTGGTGCGGGCCGCACAGGGCACCAATTGGAGAGGGGCACCAAAATTCTCCCAGCTCGTATTAATTTCCCTGAGCTTTTCAGTAAAAACGACTAATTGTATGGACACGAACAAACATAAACTACTGTATTTTAAACATGAACTAACGATTTATACACTAGTCATGTCCCTATTTTGTTTCATCTCCGTGACTATTTCTTCCATACAATGTAAGCTATATAACAGTTTGAATCTAATTGACTAAATTTATTTCGGACACACGGTACATGTTGTTACTAAACTGATCAATGATCTGTAATATAAAGAAGAAGAAGAAGATAGGCCAACCTTTTTTTACTTCATTGTTTAGTCCATTGGTTTAATCTAGATATAGAGTTTACTAATATATTTCTAAACTCTAGCTCTATACAATTGTCTTAGTTTATTCATTTCTTTATGATTCTTTATAGTTTAATTTTGGAAATAATTCTATTGTAATGTCAATATTTTAAGATAAGCTAACCTTTGTTTTCTACGAAATTTTTTTTTTAATTAACTAGTTAATTGTAATACTGTAACGTAAACAAAATGATGAACATTGCTCAAGACTGACTAGTCCGGCTGCGCCTCAAAACCCTTTTAAGCTCAGACGGAGAAATCGGCATCTATGGTACTGTCCGGTCTGGGTAGACTATAAAGGCCCCATACCCAGATCTATCGGGGTCCCTCATTACCGACCCATCGGTATACATCTGATTAGTGTAGCTGATGCCAAGTTTTTGAGTATGGAAGGTGTTAATCGCCTCTTGGTGGCTACCTCTTGCCCTATAAGGGACATGTTTATTTTGGGGGCCGACAATCTCCTCCACGGAGGGCAAGTACTAGTTCTTCTAATAGGAATTCTATCAGTGGAGAGCCCAGATGATTTTGACAAATTGGCCGCAATGTGGAGGAACGATCGCATTTTTATGCGGTTCCTCTCTCTCCACTGTTGCACTAAGATTGTGGTGCGTAGCCTAGAGTCGCCCCTTTTGTAGCGCTCGTAGGCAGTAAGTACCGCCCTCTCCATCCTTGAATGTAAAGGGGCCACGTTTGTTAAGATTTCAGCAGAGTTTCTTGGGCTTTTCAGAAAGGTGCCACAAATGAACCTTAGTGCCTGTGATTGTACTCGGTCGAGTGATTCGAGGGCAGCTTTACTAGCATATACTTGAACTGTATAGCTGTACTCAATTTGTGATCTGACTGCCCCTAAGTACAATGTGCGTAGCATGTAAGCTTTGGAAACCCACTTTGTGCTGTCCAGCTTTCTTAGTAACGCTAACTTCTCCGAGACTTTTCTTTCAACTTTCTGGACGTGCTGGAACATTGACAACTTTCTATCCAGGATTACCCTTAGATAATTTGGCGTGTTTTTACGTTGGAGTCGCAGCCAAACGAGCTGAAGCTCGAATGAAGCCTTAAGAATGTCGATCCCTAGGCTGAACAGGGAACAGGTCGTTGTGGCAACTTTTATCTGAATCTGTCATTTGTCGCAATACGAGGAGATGGTTTGGAGGTCTGCTTGTAATGCCGCCTGTATTTGGTAGGCTTTCTTCCCAGTTGACCAGAGGACAATGTCATCCACATCGAGACAATTTCAAGCCACATCATTGCCACCGACTATAGGCGAGCTGTTATTGGGTATGAATTAACTAAACAATTAAAAGCAACAAAGCAAGATGAGACGGTTATCATTGAATCCAGAAAAAAATGATGAGGCCGACATCCTAAATGATGAAAAAGAAGAAAATACTTAAATACCGCAGGTTCTAGAGACTAAAGGACAGCACACAAGCATGTCTTTAGTACACTCCTCAAAAATTCATACTGATGAAGCTAAACCATCAGACAGTGTAAACAATACAGAAAGCAGGATAATAAACTCTAGACTGAACGATATTGGAGATTGTCCTGATGTCATCACAGATAATATTCGCATACACCTTGTCACTCAATGATCTAAAACAGTTCAGCGTATGGACAGTCAATTCAGAGATACGTATAGACATCAAGAATTAGCAAAAGGAAAGGCTAGAAAGCTTTCAAAGGCTTGGTTTTTCCACAAATCTCAAACGGCGAGAAAGTTCTTAGAAAGTGGATGTGTTATTAGCTAAACAAAAATAATCCTTATTTTGCTTCCCCTGCATACTCTTCTCAACAAGATCAAGTACCAAATCTTCATTTAAATCCAAAGATGGATTCAATGAGTGGTGGAGGTTATCCACCAAATTTGTGCAAATACTCCTTCTTCCCTAGTGCTATCAGAGCATGGAATGGGTTGCCTGAGCTAGCCAGGAAAACCAGTGACTTGGCAGAATTTAAGTCATTGGTTAATATGCATGACTAAATGCATGACGCGTAGGACGTAATCATCTTCTTTTTTGAAGTAACGTCTGTATTATATAAGATAAGAAGATCCCCGAAAATAGAAAAACATGAGACCAGCAGAGTTCACATTCAGTCATCGCTTGCTTTGAGGGAACTTAAAGTTCGCCTGAGAGTAAGAAACAATATTGACAAGGCCCAAGATTTGATTATACAAGAGACGAAAACCTGGAGAGTTAGTAAAATTACTATCAAAGTACGATCCACTCTTGGGGGAGCATGTGCTTCGAACTAAGCTTTGTTCCAGATCGAATACATACATGTCTCCACAAATACAAAATAAAATTATTACAAAATTGGGGGATCACGCTAAAAAACAAATCATACAGCAAGTAAAACAAGCCAAATATTTCTCTATTATTTTTGACAGTACACCTGACATCTCAAAGCTGGATAAAACTTCCCAAATTTTACGGTACGTTGTCATGGATAATGACGGTGTGCAGGTTCGTGAGTTTTTTATTGACTTCACAAAGGACATGCATGCTGCTGGAATCGCTGAGATGATTCTAGAGAAACTGCGTTCGGATGGCTTAGACATAATGGACTGCAGGGGTCAAGGCTATGATAATGCTGCGGTCATGAAAGGTCAAAACTACGGTGTCCAAAATCGTATTCGAGAAGTCACTATTCACTATTGCCTGCTCAAACTCTAGAGACATTAACGAGCAGAGATGAAAATTTATTGACTACATCTGAAGCTGGTGGATTATTGGTTGCTATTCAGTCTTTTAATTTTCTCACCTATCTTGGATTTTGGGCTCCTGTGTTAACTGAAATTAATGATGCACAAGTCTACCTTCAAAAATAAGGATTGTCTATTCGAGACTGCTCACTAAAACTCAAAACATTAGAGACATTTATAAGTAGTAATCGAGAGGACATCGCTGAAGCCAGCATTACCTTTGCCGAAAGCTTGTATTCAGATCTGAGAATCAGTACAGAACCTCAAAAACGTATTGACCATAAGAAAAAGATGCCTGTGAGAAAAGTGACTACTCTGTACTTACACACAAAGAAGAGCTATAAAGATAATTTATTCTACCTTGGACAGGATTGTTCAAGAAATAATCACCCGATTCGAGCAACTTCGTGATGTAGCAGATAAATATGAATTTTCGTCGCCTTTCCAGCTATTAAATCCTTAGATCGAAATCAATCTCGATAGTACTCCTAGCGGCATTGATAAAAACGAATTTCTGCTGGAGTGAAAGAGGCTTCAACGGTTTGTCACAGTTTCATCAGAAGCCTCCGAACTTACAACAAGGACCTGTTGAGCTCTTGAATTTTATTTAAAAAAATAGCAGCTATATGATTTAGTCCCGAATATCGTCATCATGATTCGCATATTTTTTACTATTGTAGTAAACGTCGCTACATGGAGAGAAGATTTTCCAAACTTAAACTGATCAAGAATTCCTTGCGATCAACGACGACGAATTTACGACTCACTAATTTAGCCATTTGTCCATTGAACAAGAGCTGGTGGAAAAAATTGATTTCGATAACATTATTGATACTTTGCCAGCAAGAAAGCGCGTAAAATTCATATGTAGTATCTTTATGTAAAAGTGATTTTTTTTAAATTAACAATATTTGATTAATGAATACATATTATTTTGAACAAAAAAGTAAGGTTTTGCAATGTTATTAATTTTTTTTTTTTTTTTGGGGGGGGGGGGGGGACATCAAGATGAGGTACCGCACCAGGCATCATATACTCTAGCTACGCCACTGGTTCCAACCCTGGACTATTGAGATGACATTCCAGAGTGCATATCGTAAGGCCTTGCAGACATTCATCCAGTTCTAGAGTATATTAGAATACAATGCAAACAACGGACAAAGTTGCTTACAATGATATCAAGACAAAGGTTTGGGGCCATTCACTCTCTAGATTGAAAACAAATGATTTATCACGTTTTAATTTGCAGCAAGGTTACCTTAGTCCAAGCTCAGATATTTGTGTCATATTCTTTAGAGGCATGCTTATAATGTCACATAGTCACGACATACTCAGGGAGGAGACCGAGCCCGCCCCCCCCCCTCCCTCCACTTCAGCCAAAAGACATCAGTTCCGTCAATGACACTTGTATTGCAGACTCCTTGCGTGTCAGCTGATTTCTCTACGGTGAAAGTGATGCTCGGCAAGACCATAAGGACGAATATATTTTTGTCTGTTTTGATTTAGTATTTGGTCTTGGCAGAATTGATACCGAACATAAAAATAGACTGGTTTATAATCAACTTGATGATCTTTAGACATGAACTTGTGCAATGCGGGTCAAATGGGCGTGGGCTAGACTATGAAGCACACGGTTTAAAGAAATCAAAATAAATCAATACAATTAATAAGATTGGAGGAAACCATTACAATAGTCGTGTATGAAATCTTGTGTTCAGATATGTACAATCGAATTCGGGGAGGTAAACGTCTTGGTGTTTGCAGAAGTTAAATCTCATGACTGGATGTCCAATGTAAGATACTTGTACAGGGAAGGAACTATCAGAATTCCACTTTACGAACTAAGATATTTGAATCCTCTAGAGGAAATCATGAAAAGATTGAGCACACATTTTGTATTACGCAACTTATTATACTTTCAAACAAACCCAACACTAGCTGACCACATTCGAATAACTTATTTCTTCACCATTTGTGACCTCAGTGCACTAGCGAATCAAGATATTCGGAGTAGGGGGGGTGCAAACCCTATGCATAAACGCGCGCACAGCATATATATATATATTATAAACAAAATGTGAAAGTGCTATGTTAGATAAATTACGTTTGTTATTGTTTTTGATTAATTGTTATTGCATTCTTTAATATTCAGATATATTATTACCAATAAAGATACATGAAATAATATTATGAGACTACAGTAAACTCCATATTAGAATAGAAACAACACAGTGGTGTAGTTGTGCATTTAGTAGACAAATGTACATAATATATTCAAAATTTGGATTGCTAGGTTGTTGTTCTGGTTTGTGTGGCCAAATGGAAGGTTGGCTGGGTCCAAATCAGTGTCAGGGAAGTAGCATGAATGCTGGTAAACATAGTGCTCTAAGATGATTAGCTATAGTACATACGGTAATTGAACATGGCCACAGTAAGAGGCACCACTGGCTTAATGTCAGTGTCCAATTCAAATTACTTCATAAAATGTATATTTTTTAAAATAAACTTTGTTTATTAAAAAAAAACGAAAGTACATATAGTATATTACCATTTGAGTTATGACTTTGAAAGTTGCATACATATTTGATATAACATCACCTGCGACTTGACGATGAATCTTTTAGTCATGAAAAGAAATTAAATTTAGAAAACTAGCTCTAGATCTCAATGGTCTTTCTAGTGAATAGAATGAACAGCGATCATAATAAAGGTGCTTCAAAAAAGCTTGTCTTCTATCTCCGTCTGTCCGTTCGTCGCGATTAGATCTCGTAAACTAGAAAACATAAGCGAAAATCCGAAATCATAATATTTTAGACCATTCAAAGTTCTAATACAACGGCTACCTTTTTTCTTTTCTGAATGAGAAAAATCTCATTTTTAAAATCACTTATGCAAGCAGGTTTTCATAAAAATACACCACTTTTACAACTATTCACTATTAATAGTAACAAACACTAGAGGCTCTTTAGTCGGGAGACCACCAAATGACATATTGTTACACATTTAAATTTTAGATTTTTTGTAAAAAAATGATTTTTTTTTTTACATTTGTATTGCTAAGTTAGTTAAGTTCTGTTATACCAACTATGTAGTAAAAAAAAAAGGTAAACCTTTAAAGAGAAAAAATGTATTTAGTATGCATATAAGTTAAACATAATTTAAAACAACAATCAATAAGTAGTTTTTCATATTATTGCTTGAGCCGCAGCGGGTATATCGAAATGGTACAACATTGAAATAAAGGATATTTTTTTCTTCGGAAATTTTGTTCTTGAGGAATAAGAAATTGTCCTTTACAAAACAATTAGAGCAATTATATATTCATTATAAGTCATTAGTTAGGCCAGGTTCACATCTAACTTCACATTCACTTTCACCTATCCATACATCTAATGACATAACGACATGGTCAGTGTCAGATGTAACATAATCGCTGGGGCACCACACAAGATCAGTCAACCTTCTTTCTAAATTCTTCTCTGTCATTTGTCTTTGATAGAATTTCATTCTGATGTTTTTTCTGAAAATATTGAAATCTGCCTTTTTACCTGCCTGGGTGCACCACTTGGGGGGCCGATTATGAGTTTTTGTCTCCACACGAACAGTCTTTGTAACCTTGTTTTTTTTTTCTGGAAAAGTACATTCACATTAGATACAGTAGGACTCGGATTGGGTTCAGTCACATTTAACTTACCGAAAACAGATCAACGTGGTATTCTGAACCTGCTCCTGCTACGCCACTGCATCAATCACCCCCCCCCCCCCTTTTATAGGTCTTTAAGGTCAGAAAGTATACACAAACCTGTGTGTCATCAATACTATTACAGGTTTAATTTGTTGTGTAAGTGGCGTGAACTCTGTCTCTTCTAGTTCTTTGCCACGTTTATTTAGTACGGGTAACCTAGAGAGCATTTGTTTGCATTAAGATCACCACTTATTATTTTCTAAGCACCTGGTAACTAGAGGCTTCTATAAATGAATGAATAAAACATTATATACAAAGACTTCTGGATCTCCATTTCAAACTAAAAGTCAAGCTATTGTACAAGATGAAGAAACTTCCAAAAATTGAATTCAACACCTAATGACATAACGACATGGTCAGTGTTAGGTGTAACTGAATATGTGGGTTATATCTGGGTTTGCTTACTCGCGTTCACTTTTCCGAATCTTCGCATCAGAAGACAATGCTTTGTACCATTAACAAGAATACTCTGACATCTTCAATAAATGATCAATTATTTTAACTAATGAAAGAGAAAAACACTTACCGTTGAAAGAAAATCCAAGACAGCATTGCAAAGCAAGAGTCATCACCAAGGTCAAGGCGATGTGAGCAGCGTACATAGAGCTTCGTCTGATGGGAGTGAACAGAGTTCGTGCTGACGACATGTTACACCTAGACCCGCAGTAGATATCGACCGTGTCTCAGCGTCATAGTGACGTCATAGCATGGTATGACGTAGCGCCGATGTCGTCAAGATGACACTAAACATGTAATGTACAAATCTCCTCACAAGCCAGTGGGCTAATTTTTTAATCCATATATTAAAATGCTACACTTTGGCTCTATCGGTACACAAAAACATCCATAGGCCAGGTCTGTAGACTATGTCACGTTGACGAGGCCAGGTCTGTAGACTATGTCACGTTGAGAAGGCCAGGTCTGTAGACTATGTCACGTTGACGAGGCCAGGTCTGTAGACTATGTCACGTTGACCATCTTGCCTTCAGTTTGATGAGACAAATCGGGAAATCTAAAAATAAAACAAAATTGAAGGCACGAGATGTTAGACGCTAACAAGTCAAGTACAAATGTATGACAACCCCAGTGTCCCACTATTTGGCTTGAACCCAACACTTGAAATTGTAACCTTGTGACTCGGCCGATTTCTGGCTTTGGCCGTAACAGGTATATCTTAGTTTTTGTCGTTAGTGACACATTAGAGACCCCAAAGTGCACCAGAGATTTTTAAAATAAGAACAAAAAAAAGTTGTTGTTTTTTTATCGCTGTTTCCCTTCAATCTTATTGGCCTTTTTCTCAAGTTTAATTGAAGAAAGATAAACAAATATTTAAAGAAAGTTAAAGTATACAATGAAATAAAAAAACAAACTTTTCTTGAATTATTTTCAAAAAGACACAGTTTTAAAGAAACCTGGTAGCTTGTTCCTTTTTGTCCTCGACTTTCAAATGACCTTTAAACATAAACTAAAAAAAATAATAATATTAAAAAAGACATTGCTAAACTGAAATCGATGTGTAGGCGGCGATGTAATTCCATTGACATTTGAGTAGATCTCGATACAGTCGACATGTCTAGAGCCAAACAAGAAATGAAAAAAAAAAATTACATTAGCAAACAATCCAATTGTCTCTGCTAGTCAACCAACCAAAAAACTAAACAATGCTCGTTGTTCTTAGAACTTCGGAATCATGACTAGACTTAGTGGACCTTTTTTTCCCATGGAAGTTTAGTGGATTCCGAAATGTGAATATAAAAAAAAAGCAACGTAATTGTACAAACCAAAGTGTAGCAGTCAATAAATAGCTTCCTATAAATGTAGCTCTATCTAGGAACCAGATGAACTCTGGAGAATCGAATAACAATTAGCTTGAACTGTGCCTTGACTATAGCAGGAGAACTAGCAAGCCAACCAAATCACTCTCTAGTGTTATCAAAGTAATTTGTTACTTTTAAGGATCATCGTTATTCTGGCTCTGACTAAAGTTCCAGTATTTGATGTACAGCTTTCAAAATTAGGTTGTTGTTTTTTTCCCTCTTATGTTCTGCTTTTTAAAATATATATCAATGTGAAGGAAAGAGAAAAACAAAAAAAAAATAGAAAGTTTTTACAGTTTTTAATAGCATTGAAAAATAAAATAGAGAGGCGACCTGATTTCAAACTCCTTACTCATGTCTCCTCAAGCCGACATTCTAACCACTCTGCCAGGGAGTTGCCTATTAGTATAGAAGATTGTTAACTTTATGTATTTTTTGTTTCAAGCTTATTTTTAAGCAATGACCTATAAAGGGGTCTTGTAGCAGTTAATTAACCAAGTAGTCATATAGCACTAAGTTAACCAAGTAATTATTTAGGAGTAAATGAATCAAGTTGTCATGTTCCAGCGAGTCTATGTGATACTCCGTAGCCGTAAGATAACCACGTAGTTATGTAACATGTCTTACCATAAATCTTGATTTATTTACCTATTTATATGTAACAAAGTAATGTTAAAATATGCATTAAAATAAGGGAGTTTATGTTTCGTGCACAAACTCATAGTGGGTAATAATTAGTTTTACCATACACATTTTAAAAAGCTCTTTTTACTAATTGACATGTATTTTCCTTGCTCCACACATTGTATAGTTACATTTGAAGGAGCTACTGATGTTTCGATAGAAATAACAAGAAAAAAAAGTTGTTCCTTAAGACCAAACTCCTTGACCATGGCGTGCCTCTCACAATAAAACGTTTCCAAAATATCAGCTCAGCAGTCCAAGCTTTGTGCCAAGATCAATACAAAAAATATTTGTTTTAGTTTTCTGCCCCATCATTATCCTGCTTCTCCCACAGCAACAGAACACACACACACACATACGCGCGCAGGCACTCTCTCTTACTCTCTCTCTCTCACACACACATAGACGAACTCTCTTTTTCTTCCACTCTCATTCTCATCAAAAGACTCATCGCTCTGTCTTCCCACCCCCACCCCTTTTCATGTTTCCTAATCCTGCAATCCCTACCTCGCCCCACCCTCTCCCTATCCGGCTCCATAATCACAAGTTAATTGATCGAATGAAAGAACGCAAAGGGCGGATGGCCCCAGCTCCGACTACAAGGGCCTCAGCCTGATATGATAGATGGGCTGCCCGGGTTTAATAGTGGTCATCAGCGACCCACGCTGACAGGGCAAAGGACCAATGTATCAATGTACTCGGGCAAAATCTAGGCGGGAATAAAAGTAGAATGGGAGGCGAGGGACTTGAAGTTAACAATACAAGATGGATTCAAGTCGTTATCAATGACCTGATACGAGATACCAACAAGAAGAAGAGATTTTTAAAAAAAAGGGAGAAAGAGCCCGAGAGACAGAAAGAGTTTTTTAAAAGAGAGAAAAAAAAGTCCGAGAAACAGAGAGAAAGACAAAGAAACAAAGAGAAAAGTTAAGAGACATAGAAAGAGACAGAGAAAAGTATTAAGAACGAAAAACTCAGAAATAAAAAGAGAAAGACAGAGAGAGAGACAGACGGACAGAAAGACAGACAGACAGAGAGACAGACAGACAGAGAGAGAGTGAGTGAGAGACAGAGAGAGACAGTGAGAGAGAGACAGAGAGAGAGAGACAGACAGACAGAGAGACAGTGAGAGAGAGACAGTGAGAGAGAGACAGAGAGAGTTAGACTTACGGGACAGTAATCTGCACCTTGTTTGCATGTCGATTTTTAAGAACAGGTTTACATTTTTGAAAGCAATAAAATAGTTTTAAGAGCGATATAGATAAATGTGAGGGCGATTTAAGAAAGCCTAAAGAATAACGAAATGAAAACAGTGAGATTGGAAGAAAGAAAAAGACAGGACAAGGAATGTCAAGAAAAACTTTATTGAAAGATCAATGCTGACACTAAATTAAAACAAACTATCCTGCACAACAAGTCATAAGAGCTTACAGATCTCATTTTACGGCGCTACAACAGATACACCAAAAAGCTATTCCTCCCAGCCAAAACTTGTCTATGACCTTAAACCTTTCACAGATGTATTAATTCCTTATTCTGTAAGGGAAAGGCTAAGTCAAGAGGAGAAAAAGTTCTTAGATCTCCATTTGTGAAAATACATGATTTAACAAGAGGCCAAACCAAAGTAAGGCCCCCCCCCCCTCTCCCCCTACATCCATCCATGTTGGTTTAGTTGAGAAACGTCTCTTGAGACCCAATAAGTCTGTAACTCTACACAAGTCAATACTTGACCAGCCATGCGTGACGTGAGATGTACTGACTGAACTTATGTTAATCACCAAGACTAGTCTTGAGAGACTGAATTATCTTGTCGCCATGTTGTCTGTTCTAATATTTACCTTTTTACTTTTTACCTATCCCTTAGTCTGTTGGACCTTTGGGGCACCAGGCAA
This sequence comes from Biomphalaria pfeifferi, assembly GCA_030265305.1. Classification (NCBI taxonomy): domain Eukaryota; kingdom Metazoa; phylum Mollusca; class Gastropoda; family Planorbidae; genus Biomphalaria; species Biomphalaria pfeifferi. The sequence goes on from JASAOG010000022.1 coordinate 5,881,996, forward strand.
GATTTGTCGAACGTCTTTCTCCATTCCTCCCTTTTTTTTGCCTTGTTTAGAACCTCTCTCAATGGCAGGCCCTTCCATTCTTTAATGTTGTCCTCCCATCGATTTTTCTGTCTGCCTCTTCTTCTTTTTCTGGCACTGTTCCCTGAAGGAAGGTCTTTGCGAGCCCCGTAGATGTTGTAATGTGGCCAAAGGTTTTAAGTTTTCGTCTTTTACAATAGTTAGCAGGTCGTCATGGGGCCCAATAGCTGCAGTAACCCTGTCTCTGATTTCTGGGTTTGTGATGCGGTCTTTGAATGTGATGCCTAGGATCCTTCTGTAGCATCTCAATTCCATTGCTAGGATCCTCCTCTCAAGCTCTGCATTCAACGTCCACGACTCGCAAGCATATAAGAATGTGGCCATGACCAGAGAGCGGATCAGTCTGATTTTGGTGCCGAGGGCTAAGCCCTTATCTTTCCATATTATTTTAAGTTTTTAAAAGGGCTGCTGTGGACTGTGCTATTGGGGCCAATATTTCGGGTTTTGTTCTCTCATCTGAGACAATATAACAAATATAGCATTAATTAAATTTCGGCTTTTTGTCCTAGGGCTTTGGGTTTCCTACCACGATATGTTGAGAGTCAATAATATAGAATTGATTTGTTACATTACCAAACGATGGCCGATATAAATAATATTCTATGTCATAGACAGAAATTGAAAATAATGGAAGCCTACTTAGCGAGGTGAAACATTTCCGTCGATCAAACAATCTCTCACTTTAGAGCTAAAGGCTGACATGTAGTCACACTAGCCATCACTAGCTATCTCACACATACTTATTCGTGTAACAAAGAATTTTGAAACAACAAGTACAAAGATGATTAATTAATGCATAATAATTTATTTGAGTTCTTCAGGCAGTGACAGTGCAGTAAATACGTCAGTCAATAACCTGACCATCAATTCAACAGCTCCGTATGGTATACCATAATTTCATCTTTCAATGACCGCATCATTTATTGAATGAGCCTGTAACTGGGGCATGCAAGAATAATATTGTCTTTTCCTGCCCACACCCACATCTCATCCTCTGATAAAACAAATTCATTTCCTGCGACAAAGCCAGTCTCCGGTCATCTATTACTTTCATTAAAAACCACTGCGATCCTGGAGCTTTCCTCGAGTGGACAGATTTGTTGTCTAACCTTTAAAATCAAGAAGAACTAAGGCGTATTATTTAGAATGTATTAAGTCTTTAAGTCATTATGTTACCTGAACTTACATCGCATCCGCACCAGTATCTGAACTTACAGTATCATCTATATCAGTACTAGTCAATGGATTACAATTAGTGGCACTTACAGATGCAGGGAGCAGTGAAAATTATTTATTGCAAGAAAGAACTAATGAATGCTCTGAACATTCACGAATAAAATCGATATGGCCTAGACACATCTTTATATGGCCTAGACACATCTTTATATGGCCTAGACACATCTTTATATGGCCTAGACTCATTTTTGTCTAATGACAAGGAGACTAGTGTTGGAGAGAGCAGTAGGTCAGATACGATATCTCAGAACAAAATGACGCAATGAAGTAATTCAGATTGTTGGTGCAGCAGTCAAATAAAAAGTAGTCAATGTTTCTCTAATCGTGCGTTGCCCACTTTATGGGTCTGGTCCAAAATTTGTACTTTTTCCAACTGTATCTCACTCTCCACTGATCTCAGACAGACAACCTGCTACACTACATTCAAGAAGAACATTAAGACTTATCTGTTAAAACTTTTTTTAGATTAGTTTGTCATTTTGTTTTTGTTTGTAATGTTATCACAGCGCCTTGAACCTACATTTTGTTTGTTACCAGCGCTCTCTAAATTAAATTATTATTATTATTATCTCAAAAGCTAAAAAAGGACAGACACTCAGAATACAGAATACAATATACAGTGCAAGAGGAAAGTCAATGAAATAAAATATAAAATGATCAGATGAAAATAACGTGACGGTAAGAAAGTTGGACGACTTATTAGTCTTCACACCTAACAAAAGATCGTCTACTACATCTCGCCGCGACACATTCTAAGTAAAAGCGAATGAAAGAAGAAAGGCTTACTACAACAAAATCAATCATTAGAAATTGTCAGCTAAGAATTAAAGAAGAAAAAATTCTCTAATCGATTTTCGGCCTTGAAATGATTACAATTTGACGTGCAACTATGTCATAGCAAGGGAATTACCAAATGGTAAAATGATGTCTCTAACCTTAGAGTTCTCTCCCCCCCCCACACACACTCGCCAGATCTGTTGAATTTGTCCAGAAATGTTAAGTTATTTTGAAATAGCGTGTCAAGTAACGAGCATCTAAACATGTAGGAATAAAAGGTCTTATTGTAAGCATTTTGTCAGCCAACGCTCGTCACTGTAAAGGTCAATTTGAGGCCTGCAAGTAAAAGACTAAACATATACAGCTGATCTTTTCCAGAGACCAAAGGTAGTCGGTAGTTTGATGAGGCCAGCGCAAAGACTTTCCTTAACACCCCAAAATAAATGTTAGGTACACCATGCAATCTTTTCAGTGAGTGTTCTAACAGATCCTACATGCCAATGTAGGAAAGCTTTCAGCTTCCTAGAGTTTCAATACATTTAGATTCGAATCTAGTCCACAGTTCTTAATTTGAAGATACTGTAGGTAAGCTTATAAGAGTATTAAAGTCAAATTGTTGCAGACCTGTGACGTGGCAACGAGCTGTGATGAGTTGTCTCCACTGACCACAGGTTGCGAAGTTGCATGTCAGTTTTAGGCCTTCTATGACTTTTATCTGTAGGGGCTGGTGGCATTCCGCCTGTCTAGTTCTTAGGAACCAGTTTACTGAATCACTAGTAGACTAGCTAGTAATTATATGTTGGTGTTTGTATCGGCTATAAAATATCTATTCTATATAACAATGAGTGAGTCTATCGCAGATGTGAGAGTATAAAAGATATTGCCCGTATCTCTGTGTGGGATAACCAGATCACTTGTGTTGGTTGCAGTCTTAAAGAGATCTAAAGAATTTCGAATAAATCTTTGGTTATGTTATTTCTCCGTGTTTCTACTTATATCTAGCTCTTGATCAAACCAAAACCATGCTGAGAGAAGAAGCAGGCCTATCTGCTACTGACCCATCAAACCAATGCCACGTATGCGGCCGCTTTAAAAGCTAGGATTGGACTTTACAGTTATCTTCGTGTACAAAGGGAAATGAGAACTTTACTCATCTGCAACCACGAAGATCTGGAGCTGTCTGGAGCTATACCACAACAAAAGTTTAGTTGGACTAGCTGTCTAGAGCTATACCACAACAAAAGTTTAGATGGACTAGCTGTCTGGAGCTATACCACAACAAAAGTTTAGTTGGACTAGCTGTCTGGAGCTACACCACAACAAAAGTTTAGTTGGACTAGCTGTCTGGAGCTACACCACAACAAAAGTTTAGTTGGACTAGCTATCTGGAGCTAAACCACAACAAAAGTTTAGTTGGACTATTTGTCTAGAGCTATACCACAACAAAAGTTTGGTTGGATTATCTGTCTGGAGCTATACCACGACAAAAATTTAGTTGGACTAGCTATCTGGAGCTATACCACAACAAAAGTTTAGTTGGACTATCTGTCTGGAGCTATACCACAACAAAAGTTTAGTTGGACTATCTGTCTGGAGCTACACCAAAACAAAAGTTTAGTTGGACTATCTGTCTGGAGCTACACCAAAACAAAAGTTTAGTTGGACTATCTGTCTGGAGCTACACCACAACAAAAGTTTAGTTGGACTGTCTGTCTGGAGCTACAACACCCCTAAGACCGTACTTCTCAAATCAATATTTGTTAAATCCACAACATTAACAGTGTAATAAATCTAAATACTATCTTCAGAAAAATCGATCCGACTCCCCTCTCACTCTTTGTCTCTCTGATATTCATTGCGTAACTCTATCAACTGATTTGTAGGGGAGAGTGGGCAGTGTGTGTTTAGCGTTGGGTTTATGTGATGGTCATGTCCAGTTAGATACACTCTCGACTCGTTGATTTTTGTCATCAATCTTCTAGGAGATCGGAAACATGTTCAAGAACTGGGTCATCGCCAGAAGCTGATAAGTTTTTCTCACGACTTACACGGTAGAACAGTAAAAACAAAAAAAAAAGAAATATGAGTCTTGCTTTCTACAGGTAAATCTATGTGCCTAGATAGATCTTATGCCTCTTCCTATTGAAATGTTACATATTCAGACATTTCGTTTTTTGGGGCATACGCTGTAGAGCTTTTCAGTTACAATGACTGGCAGTTAACATGGGTGTCATATAGCCAGCACAACGACAAACAGCCTTTACCTTTCAGAAACTAATGTCAGGTACCCTTTAGTGCAGGGTGGATTCAGTAATGTCCTGAAAATTCTTAATCCCCTTCGGTCTCTCAAACATCTCTCAAACACGAAGCGAAAAACTGTATCAATTTGTCTTACAAGGGGATTTTCTAAAGTTAAAATAGAACAATACACGAACAACTTCATTAAGAATGAGGGATGTTATCGTAAAAAAGTATCTCTATTGTTATAACTTTCATTGTATGTAATTATCTCTCAAACTACCCTTTGGTGAAAGTAAGCCTCGTCTGTTCATTGTTTTCATATTGTAACCATTTCTTTCATTATTCTTTATTGTTTCTTCTACTGCCTGGTACTGTACCTTGTATGAAAGTCTCTTTGAAAGCCATGGGGCTCTGGAAAATATCGATGAATCAGCAATATTATTGTTCAACAACCGCAAAGAGGACTTTAAGAAGAGTCGCTTTTAAACTAAGTGATTTATAATTGGCGATATCCCCTTGAGGCATTGATAGAGAACTGTTTCATTAAAGAATTGTATTAATTCAAACAATTTTGATGCAACTATCACATGTCAATCTTGATCATTCAGTAGTAATAATTCAAACTCTATCAAAGGTTTGTGAAACCCTCAACATAAGAACAAGTTTTCTTAAAATGATATTTTGAGATATTATTGAAGAAATGACAACTGGTGAAAAAATAAAATAAAGCATTAAACTGATTCAAACAAACTAGCCAAATACAAAACAAAATCTAATAAAATACTCAGAAAGACAAAAAGAGAAAGGCACATTCCTCGTTCCATAGGCGAGGACAATTTGTACAAATGTTCCTTCACTAGTGCTATTAGAGCATGGAATGGGTTGCCTGAGCCAGCCAAGAAAACCAGTGACTTAGCAGAATTTAAGTCATTGGTTAATATGCATGACTAGATGCATGACGCGTAGGACGTAATCATCTTTTTTTTTTGAAGTAACGTCTGTATTATATAAGATAAGCCACAAAAAATCATAGCAAAGAAGTTGACATGTGTAAATTACCTCTATGACCATATAATTTTCTATCAATGTTAATACCATTATGAAAAACAAAAAAAAAAAAGCAATGTATAAAAGAACTGTTTGTAATTACTCTTTCATGAAATCAAACTTGAAGCGACATCAACACAATCGACCATTTAATAATTATGTCCACCGGCTGGCTAGCCTTCTAGGTGCTCATTGCGTATGACCCAATTAGATTGCTGAACTCGTTAAGGGCCGACAGGTTTGGCATTATACTGGCTTAGTTAATCTAATGGACAGGGCAGGGTCCACAGTCTATCGCTGGACGTTCATTTTGTGACCTTCAGGTGCCGCAGATGCGTCCTATTGACCGCCTCCGGGGGCTGAGGCCATAACAGAAGTGGTGCTTCTCTTCCAAATAAGCTGACCGTTGGTCACTAAGCCCGTAGTGATCTTTTTTTTGAACATGAGAAGTCCATGATGAACAAAAAAAAAGAAGGGTTGCAGCGAGGGGGAAGAGAGAGAGTCAGAGAGGGAGAGAGAGATAGAGGAAGAGAGGGTGTGTGCTTGAGAGAGAGAGAGAGAGAGGAAGAGAGGGTGTGTGCGTGAGAGAGAGAGAGAGAGGAAGAGAGGATGTGTGCGTGAGAGAGAGAGAGGGAGAGAGAGAGAGGGAGAGAGAGAGAGGGGGAGAGAGGATGTGTGCGTGAGAGGGAGAGGGAGAGAGAAAGATTGTATGTGAGACAGAGAGTCTTAAGGGTTTCTATTGGCTCTTTTGTTGGTTCTCTTTTTTTCCCCTGTTGTCCAGTTAATGAGCTTTGTCTGCTTGCCAGCATTGACCGGCTAGTGGGCAACGTCCACTGGTAATTAAGGGATATAGAAAGTACGTGATAGCTGACCAAAGGCACGATAAGATGTTGAGATGAAACTCATTAGAGGCTCGCCTTCTCTTTACCCACAATGCCCCACCGCGATTTGTTTTGTTCTGTGATATTGACTTCTTCGGTAATATTATCATTGTATTGTGCCTAATAAAGACAGTTTGTGTGGAAACACAAACTCAAAATCGGCCCCCGAAGTGGTCCACCCAGACAGGTATAAATCTTTTCAGAAAGAGCATCAGAATTAAATTCTATCATAGAAAAATGACAGAAGAATGGAGAAAGAAGGATGACAGATCTTGTGTGGTGCCCCAGCGGTCAAGCAGACCAAAGGATAGGTGAAAGTGAATGTAAACTTAAATGCGAGGGCTAACTGATTTCTTATAATGAATATCTAATTGTTTTGTAAAAGGTCAATCTCTTATTCAAATCATCAGAAAAAAAAAAAAAAGGAAAAAAAAATTCCTTTAGTTAAGGTGTTCCATTGTTATACTGTAGCACTGCAGTTCACGCGATAATGTAAAAAAAACTATTTATTAATTGTTGTTTTAAATTATGCCCAACTTATATGCACACTAAATAGATTTTTTTTCTCTTAAGAAAAAGTAAACCATTATTTTGGGGTAAATGTAGTAGTTAGTAGGACAGAACTTACATCACGTAGCAAGACAAATGTAAAATAAAAAATAAAATATTTTTTTTAACAAAAGTCTAAAACCATTTGCATAAATGTGTTAAAATTATGGTGCTCCGTTGTAGTATTTATTAAGCGCTATCCAGTGTTATAGCTATTAATAGTGAATAGTTGTACAAGTGTGTATTTGTATGAAAGCAATGCTTGCCATAAGTGAGTGAAAACATTAGATTTTTCGCCTTTAGAAAAGTAAAAAGTAGCCTTTGCATCAGAACTTTGAATGGACTAAAATAGTATGATGTCGGATTTTCACTATCTTTTCTACTTTATGAGATCTAAACGGGATGGACCGACGGACGGACAGACAGACAGACATTTCACACAAAACTAATAGCGTCTTTCTGGGGCCGCTAAACAAATGAAAAGAAGTTGACCACTTTGAACAATTGGGACACTTTAATACAACACTAGTAATACATTGAACACACAAATCATAAAATTTACAAAGTAAATTATTTCTGTAAAATAAATTATAGTGAATCGTGATTATTGTCTGTCAGTACGACTGCTTATATCTGTTACATTTATATGTAATGGAAGAGTACTATAGAAATTAGAAATCCGGTTTAAGGCTTTCATCTAACATCGTCGAAAAAGGTGCAGTGGCTACTTTTGCATAAATTGTTTGTATTTTATGACATAAAAAATAATATGAACAAGCCAAGAAAGACAATATGGGTTAAGAATGGTCTCTTGGAAATCGATATTCATTCATTCATAATGGTGCTCTTTTATTTAAAAAAAATATTATCATTATAGTAAAGTTCCCCTTTCAGACTTTGCAATCTAAAGGGCAGATGATGTTAAAATCGTCTGTTTCTTTGGCCAACGGTTATGTGGCCAGCACAACGACCCACCGCATTTACTTTCCCCAACTTAAGTCATTAGAGTTGGGTGGACTCAGAGGCGCCTTAAAATTCCGGAATTCAAAATCCCAGTCTTTACCGATATTCGAACCCAGGACCCCATGTGATTTTGTTATGCAAAATGTCTTAATGAAAGAACGATCTATAGTACTGTTGTATTCAGGGAGAATAGTTACAAATAGTTTGAAAACAATACAGCCAAAAGACTGCTGAGTGAATTGGCGAAGTGTTATACAATAAAGTAAATTGTAACTGATAGTAGATGAGACTAACCAGACTGATTGAAGCATTGACGATTTGTTCATTAAAGTAATCAAGGCTTCATCTCCTGGGTGTAAGCTGTGGTCAAGCTGTTCCATTATTTACGATACGAAGGAGGCAGAGAGATGCGAAAAGAGCAGAGAATGAGAGAGATTAGGGGTGTAAAATTACGCTGGTCAGTTTATGCTATGTGTCTGTGTGAGTCAGTGAGTAGGAAGACGTGGGGGTGAGGGAGGATGGACCCAGATCTCTGTCACTAAATCGACCATCATCGTCATGGACATCTCTAGAGACCACAACAGATAGTGGAAAGAAAAACGATGTGTGTGCAGGTGTAAATGTGTGTGTGTATGTTAATGTTTCTCTGCCAGATTGAGTGTGAGATGTCCGACTGTATTGGAATGAGCATGCTGGTCAGGGACGCTGAGGAGTATTAATGTGGGAAATTTAGGGCTTAGGCTCGAGACCATTATAGAAGGCCTGAACACTGACCTAAAACGTCACAACCTGTGGGAAGTTTAGAAAAATAGCTCCTTTCCACGTTGTATGTGACGTAAGGAAGCAAAGACCTATTTGTCTAAACTTCCCACAAGTTGTGACGTTGTAGGTCAGTGTTGAGCGCTTCTATTAAAAATAGTTTTAGTAGGCTACATGTTAGAGGAGTGTTAGTATCCTTATTTCAAAGATAAGCCATCAGATGCACGCTGACTAGAAGCTAGGTTAATATCGGAATATAGCTAACCTTGTTCTTTATGTGATTACAAAGGAAAGTCACATAAATGATATTCAATGTTTATCATCCTTAAATTTCACTTTCGCACTTTATTTAATTTTTCTGTCCATGTAGAGAAGCAGTTCCAAACTTTTATCATCCTCGGGTCATATAAATTTCCGGCCATTGTGTCACTGACCACATCACTGCAAAACTTTCAATAGAACCACGCTTCTACCGCTTCATCATTGGCTGTGTAAAAAGGTTTAAAGGGGGGAGGGTGGATAGCACCACTTCCAGGACATGACCGTTGGTGTAGGATTTGACCGTTGGTGCGGAATATGACCGTTGGTGCGGAATATGACCGTTTGTGCGGGATATGACCGTTGGTGCGGGATATGACCGTTGGTGTAGGATATGACTGTTGGTGTAGGATATGACCGTTGGTGTAGGATATGACCGTTGGTGTAGGATATGACCGTTGGTGTAGGATATGACCGTTGATGCGGAATATGACCGTTGGTGCGGAATATGACCGTTGGTGCGGAATATGACCGTTGGTGTAGGATTTGACCGTTGGTGTAGGATATGACCGTTGGTGCGGAATATGACCGTTGGTGCGGAACATGACCGTTCCTGTAGGATATGACCGTTGGTGTAGGATATAACCGTTGGTATAGGATTTGACCGTTGGTGCGGAATATGACCGTTGGTGCGGAATATGACCGTTGGTGCGGAATATGACCGTTTGTGCGGGATATGACCGTTGGTGCGGGATATGACCGTTGGTGTGGGATATGTTTGGTCATCGCTGAGGCTGAATTTTTGTCTCCTCTTGACAACTAAGTATCACATTAATGACGTCACTCTATTTGTACATGAGATTTCCATGGGCATTGAATTACAATGTCTAACCAACATTAATTTTAACGTTCATACAACCCGATAGTTTGTAATGTTTAATTATGGCTAAATTTTGCTTTTGCGCTATAAATGAATAAGAACCACTATTGAACGGACGTCTTGTTTCCCACACGACATACGTGTATAGAGATAGCAAGCAATCCTGACGTTTCGTCACGTTTCCAATATTCATTTTGTAGACGGCTATTTTAAGTTTTTTTTAGAAATTCCGACTCCATTCTTCCGCTCGCCTTTGTGCGCATAATTCTCACCACAGCTTATATCATGATACACGAGCATTGTATTGTTTGACTGAATGCACAGTGTTTCATATCGATACTACCTCAACTCATTATTTAATTATTCTTTTGTTTTCTGATAAAAATGTCCTACAAATGAAACTAATTTTGATATTGCTAATCGAATAATTGTAAAGTTAAAAATAAAATTCCAGAGGTCAATGTCTGCGCAGGAACTGTAACTGGGTATTGATTGGTATGGCCAGGGTGACCTCCCCTATTGGCAGCTAAAACAATGGGTGTCAGTGCTAGCAGACAGAAAGGTTCAAGCAAGGTTGACTTTCAGACACAAATGTTTTTATTCTGACAGACCAACGTTTCCTAAAGGAGATTGGCTGCGGAGACCAGAGTCCGGGAATCCGTTTGTTTGTCTTGTGCACTGCCAAGACAGGTATTTGTCCATCTCTCTCTCTGAAATGAACTCTAAACGAATGTACCATATTTTGTTCTCCTTTGTTTTCCAGTTTTCTCTTTCGTCTTTCTTTAGAGATTGTATTTTCCTCTCTTTTTTTTTTTAGACATTCTTTCATTAAATATCTCTCTCTCTCTTTCTTTTTGTCTCTCTTTTTGTCTCTCTCTCTTTCTTTTTGTCTCTCTTTTTGTCTCTCTCTCTTTCTTTTTGTCTCTCTTTTTGTCTCTCTCTCTTTCTTTTTGTCTCTCTTTTTGTCTCTCTCTCTTTCTTTTTGTCTCTCTTTTTGTCTCTCTCTCTTTCTTTTTGTCTCTCTTTTTGTCTCTCTCTCTTTCTTCCTGACTCTCTCTCTTTCTATCTCCTTATCCCTCTCTCTTTCTTTCTGTCTCTCTATTTTTTTCATTTTCTTTTAATTTCATCAACTTTTCTCTTCCTCTCCCCCCCCTCTCTCTCTTTCTCTCTCTCCCTCTCTCTCTCTTTCTCTCTCTCCCTCTCTCTCTCTTTCTCTCTCTCCCTCTCTCTCTCTTTCTCTCACTTTCTTAATCTTTTCTCTTTCTTTCTCTCTCTCTCTCTACTCCCTCTCTCCTGTAACATTTGCATGTGTCTAAGTTGCATTTGAAATATTTCTACAATACCTTGATAACTCTAGATGCGTGAGTACCTTGTGAGGTGTAGGACAGAGGCGAGTCCGAACATGAACACCACAAGACTAGAAAGTAACGAACAGGAACGAGGCACACAGTAACTTGAGATGAAAACATAATAACAATTTTTAATACAGAATGGGCCACAGTCGAGTCCGTCACTAACAATGATGTTACCCCATTGACAGCCTAGCAATAACTGATTTCAAAGTCTACACTAATCTCTAGCCTTAATGTATATGTCGTCACTATAATGTTCTAGTGCGTAACTAAACTAACTCAACACTCCCTTTTCTTTCTCTATTTCTCCGTCTCTCCTCAGTATTTCTTAATTTCTTAATTATACAACTCTGCATCTCAACCCTTCATCGTCCCCTTCTCCGCCTCACTGTCAGAAGAATGTCACTTCAACCCTTGATATTCTCTTATTAGTCGTCTTCACAGTTCTTACACAGTGTTCCTCATTCTGACACACAAGGTAGCGGACATTATAATCACTGTCAAACATGGAATCACTTGTTTGCTTCCCTGTACTCAACAAAACACATCGTGACACTTAATTCCTTTGGTTAAATACCAGATAATCTAATCTCTTAATGATCGTCTAGAATAGACTTCCAGAAATATTTAGCGGCCCTTGAAAAGTGAAATAGTCTCTTTGTGTGATATCAAATATCCTCTGACATTGAACCAACTGTAAAAGTCTCTTCCTTTGGGGCTTCAATAAAAATTTAGCCCTTTACAAAATAAAACATCCATCAGATAATTCATTCAATAACATCAGCAAGTAGGCCAACTTAACATCTAGCCATATCTTCAAAGAGATTCTTCATTGAATACATACGAATTTTAACAATGTAATAACATTTGTAAATCTCTGACTCCTGTGTTACCATATAACATCAGTCGGTCCAACAGTACAATAAAAACGGTAGCCATTTTGAAAAGTTCGCATCTCTTCTTTTTGTATTGACGGAGTTTTGGTTGTGGTTTTTGATCATTTGTAGTTTATAAGTTCTGATATCCTTGCTGCATGAGTGGGTCACTTCGTTGGCCGATTCTGAGTTTGTGTTTGCTCAAAAACTATCTTTCTAACTTTGTTTAGACATAGAATTTAAAATCTTTCTATGACTGCATCATTTAAATTTTGCTTAGTAAGAGAAGACTTTCAGCATTGCTTTTTCTTATGTAAAGTCACGTGATTATTTCCTTTTGCCAGGATATCATTTTTTTCGGACCTAGAAGTAAATTGAAGGAAAACTGTACAGAACATCTCAAGGATGAACATATCCTGAAAGTCATCCTTTCTGGACAACTCACAATGGACCGAGAAAAAATGGTCGTACTTACCTACCATATATGGACATAATCAAACGGAACCTTAAAGTAGTGGACAACGATGTGGACTTCTGAGAAGATATAATAGCCCGAGAGAGCAGTGTGTGGACAAAGATGGCGATAAAGAAAGCTATGGACAAGCGAAAAAGCTCAAGCCTCATCTCTAGAAGAAAAGCAAACCAAACGATAAATAAATAGTTCCTCTATCACCAAAATCAAATGTCACTTTTACCTGCGATAAAGGTGTACTTGAATGTCTCTCCAGAATAAGACTCTATAGTAGACTAGAGCCACGAGAAAGATTGGTCAAAGAGATGAACCAATGTCATTCTGAGGCTTAAGGCCCAAACATACACCAGCTCATCAGCTCCACTCCTGAGTTTTCTTCAATACCTTCCAAGATATAAATACCCAATGGATATACTTGGAATTAAATGAGAGTTAATACAAGTTATATATATATCAATATATTCTCCTTCAAAACTTTAAAACATAATGAACAAATTGTTGTCATGAAAGGTAGATAATTGATTTCCTACCCCACAGCCCTCACCCAGAATTACTTTTCTTCATTTCAAATTATCGTTTTATCTCGTTCAATCTCGAACAGCCGTGTATTCAAACTGTTTATCGAGACTAATAACTAGCCGGTGTGGACAGCAGGCTGCCGCCCTACCTCAAAAAGCTACTTTATTCAACGCATCCACTAATTACTTGCCCGCTGTCTTATTAATCGAGACATACTTAATTGAATCATTAATCTAGCCACACAAGATGTTCTCAAACTTTTTTTTTACCCGGGGACCCCTTTGTATAGTCAAATTTAGCACACGGACCATTAAGTAAAAAAGCTACATAATTGCATATTACGTGAGTAACAACTGTATTGGAAAACTGTGTAGAAAGAGTTTTTATTGAGATCCTAATATATTTAGATCACGAACAAACATTTCGAGTCTTTTTCTTTAATTTATGATGAAGTTTATTATGGTAATGAATATAACTGTAATTAAGATCTCAGCTTGTCCCCTCGAAAAAAGGTTTAAGACCCAGTCAGGAATAACCAAGTGAAGAATGTCTTCAAATCTTTGGTTTAGCTCGTCCTAAGACAGTCCGTGATAGGCATATTAAACACTAATAAGAAACGAGTTGATTAATTATTAAAATTATCCGATAGAATAAATTGGCTTTTAGCGAATACGTATTTCTTAAATTGTTTACAATTTTCTTCTTTCTGCGGTCGTTTCTCGGACCCCTGGAGACGACAGTTTGAGAAACACTGAGCTACACCATGTTTTATGTCCAATGTCACTAAGTGGTTGCGGAAGACACGCTGGTTTGAGACCATCAATCTTTGCTCTAGTGATACAACTTTCATTTACCACACAAGCACAATCAGGAGATCGAGAATGGTTTTCTGGGGCCGAAAGATGTTTTTATGAATGATTAAGTGTTTTAATTTCAGACATAAAATTACACTAAGTGATTGTGTTTTATTTTGTTTCTTATTAAGTAATTAGCTAAATTAAAATCACAATTTGCTGTTTAAAAAAAAAAAAACTGGTTTTACGATAGAGTTTAAAGGACTTAACTATGCTTAGTCACTATCAGGAATATTATAGGGTTTGTTGCTGAACATAAAAATTATATATGTGTCAGATGCGAATAGCCCAATTTGCAGTAAAAGAAATTACAAAAGTCATTTCTCTATAGAAGAAGTTACGAAGGCTATATAAAATACAACCACAGACCTATATATATACTACAATAAATATAGGTTTTTGATTTCTAGTTACAATTTATATAGGCAGGTGCTGTTTTACTATTACATACCAAGTATTAGAGTTTAGAAAAACCCAGGTTTGTTTCTTGTGCAACGCTATTAGCTAACACCTCATATCATCTCTCCATTAGTATATTTAGATCATAATCTAATTCTAGTCTAGGTCTATATATAAAAATCGAATAGATCTAGTAATAGTATATATTCTATCTTGAGACTAGATTGCCCAGTCTAGCCTATGCTATGCCTATAGTCAGTTTTTATTAGAAAAATGTCTAGATATTAATAAAGACTAAAGTTTTTTTAATTATTAGATTTTAGATATAGACATAGGACATAGATTTAATAATACTGTAATACGTTTACTATACTCTATACTTAATCTACTAGACTAGAGATCTATCTCTAGATCTATTTCTAATCTAGTCAATCTAGATCTATACAATATTCATTATAATACTTCTACTTATAATAACTTATTTAATAAGTTAGTACTTAGACTTAGATCTATTATAGTTTATTAATAGATTTACTTTTCAATGCCTAAACTTATAATAAAATTGCGAATGATGTCTATAATGACTGATTATTTTAATTTTTTTATAGTAATAGGCCTACTAGATCTAGGTCTAGACTTTACTTAAATCTAGTTTAAATAATGACTGTCTAAGACTGTACATGATTGAGAAGTTCACATAGAGGTGTTTTTAATAATACGGCATGTCGGCTGAAAGTATATAAAGTGCTTTTTTTTTTGTAAAACTAAAAAAGAGGCTCCGGTACTTAGTGATAGATTGCCTAACTTTCAACTAATAATAAATTAACAATTAACGTTGAATGACAAGAAAAGTAATCATTTTTCCCGACATTAAAAAAAAAGGTGCCAGTACCCCGTACCGGTGTGTACCGTCACAAAAATATATCTCAATCTTCTTTTTTTTTTTTTTTTTGTGCGGTGTTATTGTTACTTAATACATTGATACCGGGCCGATTTAAATAGGGCCTAAGTATACAAGCAGGATCTCGAGCATTGGATAAATTTATTTTTTAAATACAAAGTTTTATGGAAGAGGCAATATATTAGTTGTTTGAAGTTTGTAACTTCTTAAATTCAAGCTAAAAATATCGAAGCCTACATTTTTACACTCATTTCTAAACAATTAGAAGAGATGGACTGACACATAGTGTAGCTTGTGTACATCTTCAAAAACACACAACTCTCTTTGTAATCTAATCAGTTAGACTTTCAAAACTATTTTTAAAAAAAACTTAGTGATTATTTTTACTGTATAATTCTATTATTATTCCTTGTTAGAATAAGGATATAAACAAAAAATTTGCCACGTGACTTTGTCTAACAGAAATGAAACTTACGTCTATTTATGCGGTTATTTTTAGTTCCCTAGTAAAATAAAATATATTGAACTAACACGTACATTCATTATAATGCAGCCATGCGATTTTTCGTTTATAAACATAGCATTATTTAGGACCAATATTTTACAAAGGCTGCTTGGAGAAATCAGGTATACCCATTAGGAGAAAAACGACCCCTTTACTCAATAAAAGTTTAAGAAACTAGAACAGACACAAAATAGACAGTGACATTCATAACAAAATAATATTCAAAATTGATTAGAGTAACACCTTTTTAAGTAATCATTTAAAGTTTAAAATCACTACAATTTTTTTCAACAATTATTTTGTGTATGAAATTGTGTATCAGAAAATGTCGGGAACTTGAAATAAGCTAGTCCTAAAAAAACAACACAGATCTTGGGTAAAATACTCATCAAATAAAGTATTGTAAATGTGTAGTTTTACGCACTGGTTTCAGGTCTTTTATTTTTATAGCCTCTATCGGGTTTGATCACAACTACCCTTATTTTTGTGCAGAATTTTTTTTCTCTATCAGGCACACTTAAAATTATAGCATAATAATGTCAGTTTAATTTAAAAAGAGAACTGAACAATACAAAGATATAAAGGGAAATAAGCGACTTCCGGCCCAATACTTTTGAATCAAAGAAACGTAACGGACTAGTCCAACATTGACCTAATTTCTTTTTTTTTTTCAAAAACCATTACAATTTATATTTTCTGAAAACAAAATAACATTAATGAAAATTACAATGAAGGATCTTTTCCAATGAGACTGTTCTGACGTCGTACATCAGTCTGAAGAGAAAAGTGTCCAATTAAAAATAAAACAGACATTGACATTTTCTACACACAACTGAAAAAAAGGACTGATTATAGATGTCTCATTTGTATCTGTGTATATCTGACAATATTTGTCGGGGGATGGATGGGGAGGCTAATATATCTTAAACGTGGCTCACATGTGACTGCAAATTATTGCTACCAAAAAGTAAATAGGCTAAAAGGTGTTAAAGGTATTACACTAACTCTTAGGCACCCTCTGAGGGCTTGTCGTACATACACACATTATATTATATGTGTTATAAGCAATCTACATCTCATTTACAACAGTAACTGAACATTAGTCTCATATTATATATTTTAAAAAATGGGCTCTTTGTCAACTTTATTTCCCATTTTAAAAAAATAAAAAAATAGTTTTCCTTGAAATAAGTAAGTCACCAGTTCAGCGAAGCAATGAGTTAATAGTATGTACACGCTATTTTGTCTTAACAATGAATTTGAAGTTCATCTCATTGGCCATTCTTTAAATGCCTTTTACATCATAGCATGCTATGAGATCCTAGGAACATGTTGGCCTCACTTTCTGTCTTCACCCCATTGCAAGTATGTACCTCCCCGCCACACACACTACACACGAGCGCACATGCATCCGAGTCCGGCAGAAAAATGTTAGAACCTGACGTTACTGACGATGATCGATAACAGGTAATGATACTAGGAAATGATAAGTGGCACCGGATAATTTGGTCAAAGTGTGATAGTTAAGTAGAGAGAGCGGCTACAGAAAAGCAACAATGTTTAAAGGGAAAAAAAAGTCTTTGTGGCTTAATGAGGCAGTAAAGAAAGAAAGAAACTAATGTTCAATTTTGTATTAATTCTATAAATATAATAGCAAAATGATAAAAAATCGTATCTATTTCTATAAGGCATGTAGGAAGCAAGAAGCAAGTAGACAGTTCTAATGCAAGATTGAAGAATAGACTCGAGAATAAAGAGTGAAACTAAGGGAAGGAGAAACAGAAGAATGGAGACAGAAACGTCGATACAAAGAGACGTACAGAAACAAAGACACAGAGAGACTAGAAGACTGAGAAACAGATGTTGAGAAATAAAGAAACTAAGAC
The DNA here is from genome assembly GCA_030265305.1 of Biomphalaria pfeifferi. NCBI lineage: Eukaryota > Metazoa > Mollusca > Gastropoda > Planorbidae > Biomphalaria > Biomphalaria pfeifferi. Next base: position 5,899,428 of record JASAOG010000022.1, read on the forward strand.
ATAGCGAGACTAGAAGACTGAGAAACAGATGTTGAGAAATAAAGAAACTAAGACATAGCGAGACTAGAAGACTGAGAAACAGATGTTGAGAAATAAAGAAACTAAGACATAGAGACATACAGAAACTGAGAAACAGAGACAAAGATAGGAAGTGACATAGACACATAGAGACAGACACAGAGACAGACACAGAGACAGACACAGAGACAGACAGAGACAGACACAGACAGACAGACAGAGAGATAGACATAGAAAGACAGACATAAAGAGACAGTCATAGAGAGACAGCCACACAGAGAGACAGACACACAGATAGACAGACACACAGTAAGACAGGCACACAGATAGACAGACGCAGTGAGTCAGACACACAGAGACTGCGTTACTGAACGATTGAATTACACAGACACACAGCAACTAGGACACAGAAAGCTAGGACACAAAGACGCAGACTGATACTCAAAAACACAGAGACATAGAGTCACTGAGATTCACACAAACGTGGAGTCGCATTTTAATAAAATGTCCACAATCGCTATATCGATCTGTATTGATCCTCGATGACTTGTAGTCAGTTCATAATGAAAGTTTACATTCTCATTTTCTGTTGGGCACTTTGAACTCCAGACTAGCTCCTCTCATAAAGCTTCATTCAAAGTGTTTCAATATCCATAACGCCAACCCCCATTTCAGATCATTTTAAAAATTCTTAGCTCTTCTCATTTCAGCTCTGTATCTGTGGTCTCAGTCAGTTTGGAAATGGTATGGACCAACTGAGATATAAAGGAAAAACGAATCTTTGTATAATATGAATGTGTTGCCGGGAAAAAAAAAGTAAAGTTCCCCTTTCAGACCTTGTGGTCTATAGGGCAGATGATGTAAAGGTCATTTGATTCTGTGGCCTACGGTTAACGAGGGTGTCGTGTGGCCAGCACAACAAACAACGGCCTTTACTTTTCCCCAACTAATGTCAGGTACCCATTAGAGCTGGGTGGACTCAGAGGCGCCCAAGGATCCCGAAATAAAAATCTCAGTCTTTACCAGGATTCGAACTCGGGACCCCTGTTTAGAAGCTAAGTGCTTTACCACTCAGCCACCGCGCCACCCGTGTTTCCTGCTAGCTGGGGTTAATTCATTTGAGTTTTTCTATTCGTTTAGTTTTATGTGCTTGTTCTTTGGTCTAGATTAGCGTTTAGTTATGTTCAGTGATTATAATACATTTTATAAATAGCTTATACATCTAACAGAGATGCCTAAAAATCAGCGACAGTTCGCGCAAAACGGGAGCAGTAAATGCTTACGAAACATGCAGGTCAAGCAAGAACTTTTTCAAATGTCGTCAGAAACATACAGAATGGAAATTAAGAGAATAAATTTCGTGTCGCAGACGACGTTGTCTGCATAAGGATAGGCAAACTATGCAGGTCACCACTGGGTTTGCAGTCACGAGAAATACTGCCCTCGTCTTTAATGTTTGGGCTCGAAGACAATTATTTTAAAAATGTCATAGTATTATTATTAGTATTATAAGTGAAGTGACTTTGATATTACAAACTGGCACCAGTTATTGTTTTTTTTTTATAACTTATCTTGTATGCTTATATCCTGTTCATGGCGTCATGGTCTAATCTGTTTTTGAGCCAGGGGAGAAGGTTTCAGTTATGCCTTTAGGCGCTTAGCAAACACCACTCAGCTCGTGCTGGGGTTTGAACGTGTCCCCTATTTATAAAAAGTAAAGCGGTTAGGGTTTTGTTTAAATTGCCATTCAACCACACATCCCATAGTTGGATAGAATTGTTTAGTGCAATACCAATTCATATCTGAACTTTCGGTTGTTCACCCATACATAGGCCACACTTTTACTATAACAGTACCAGAAAACAAAAAAAAAACAAGTGACACTCCGATAGAATGTCTTGTTTCACTTCAAATCACCTGGGTACATGTTACTGTCAAAATGTTAAAAGCTTCTCCACATAAGGGAGACAAAAAGAGGTTAGTGAAGCGGATATTCCGGTACGGAATGACCTCAACATTCACATTTTTTATTTAAAAGAGTTCCTCACAAAATTGTCAGCCGGGGTTTGGACGGTGAATGCATCATTGATCTACCCATCTGTCTTTATTGATGCGTGTTTCGTGCCAGACATGTTTGTATGTTTATTTTTTTTTTGTCTGACAGTAAGCAAGGTGAGCATTATTCTTTACATTTAATGTTTCACTTGAATGAGATCATGTTTGAATGTAAAGAAACAACTAAATAGAGAAGTCTTGATATAAAACAAAATGAAAAAATGAAAAAAACAAAACAATTTCCACAATGAGTTGAAGCTCCACTCTAATAGTTTATAAAAACAAAGTGATTCGGATCAGTGAGTGAGTGAGAGAGCCGCCATTGAGTCAATCAGTGAGTAAGTGATTTATTCTGTGATTCAACGATTTCAAGAGTGAGTGAATAAATGATTGGATCTATATGTAAACTTGAAAAAAAAAACATTAATAGGTTAACGGATAGAAATAAAGTATTTCTATAAATAAATATGCAAAACAAAGGAAAGTTAGAAAGAAATAACGAGCCAAATCTCGAGACTCGTAAGAAAAAAAAAATAAATTGGAGAATGGGCGATATCAATAAACACAAGAGAGAGAGAGAGACAGAAATACAAAACAATATAAAAAGAGGGGAAAGAAGAAAAAAGCAGATAAAAAACTATAGAGCTCAGAAATACCATATAAAATAGAGGGTCAGATCGAAAGACGGAAATAGATTTCAAAGGACAGACCGTGGGACAGAAAAATAAAAGAAAGAGAGAGAAACAAAGAGAGAGAGAGAGAGAGAGGTAGATGGGGGAGAGGAGGAAAAAGACTTAGAAAAAATTTAACTTTTTCCACAATAATCTAGTTACTTAGTTTGTGTGCCTCAGAGTTGGCAACACTTGGGAAAACACTTCTATTGATGATCTCCACGATTCCGAGACTGAGGCCGAGCAGGTCCGGGCAACGCTTCTCCATCAACATCCGCCCCCGTTCCCTAGCGCCCCCATTAACCAGCAATCAAGGTCACGGTCGCAAGAGGGACAGCGTGAGTCACAGGCCTGTCGTCAAAGTCAGAAGCGACACGTGACTCAAGAAAGAAGCCGGGTGCCAGAGATGTCTAGGGGCGCGCGCTTCAACACCACTGAAGATAAAACAGTTGCTGCCCCTCATTAGCTCCTTGTCTGTTTTACGGCCGTGTCCTTACTTTCACACCATTTCTTTTTTTTTTTTTTAATTGTAGTGAAGGGTCTACTGAATCGATTAGCTTGGATTAGTTTAGGGTGGAAACTTTATCTTGCCATTCGCTTGCTAAATCAAAGGTATTAGGTTTTAAAGGCGAAAATAAAATAAGCAGGAATGAATAGCCTACATGTAGTTCTAATTTTACTATTTGCTTTTTATATGAAAAACTAGGAGTATCTTTAGCTATGACAGCGGACTCACGACGGGATTTTCCAAATTCTAAATACAGATATCTAGAATTGCTAAAGGGAACATGAGAAAAAAGTTTGGAAAAAAATGAATCTCGTGAGTGATTTTGAACACACAAACCATAAACTTTTATATAATATATAAGTCTATGACACAAACTAAACAATGTCATGGACGCTTTCGTGAAAGATCACTCTTAGCATCTAAACAAAATTACATTGTGCAACAAGCAAAAGCTCTTAGATGTTGGATTTTCCAGCGATTAAAAAAATATGTCGTATATCAACACTTGCTATTTTCTTAACACCGGATACACCAATCTATTGATAGTTATAGTTATTATAAGGTGTTTTTAATGTAAACATTTTTTCCTCGCTTCTATTATTGCTACGGTGAGAAGCTTTAGACTTTGGTGTATGACTAAATATATGGTAATGGGACAAAAGTATGAACTATTTGTAGTCAAACTATGAAGCCAATCTGTAGGGTAGGCTCTGTTTAGTCTTGCTTGGCCTCAAAGATGATTTTATGGGGGAGGGCGTGGGTGAACTGATGGGAAAGGAGGGATAAAAGGGGGGGGGGGGAAAGATCCATACCACATTAAGTCACCAGCTAAGAGCTTAATTCTGGATCATCACGTGACCAGTGAAATTTAAGAGCTAAATGTCAGCAGCTGAGCTTAGTCTGAGGATAAATACTCAGGGCAAGAGGTCAGTACCTCCAGCGAGACGCCAGGCCACATCACTTTTTTTTTTGGTGTGTGTGTGTTTGTGTCTGTGAGTGTGTGTCGTGAGGATGAAATGATTGTTTCAAGCGACACAGGGCACTACACAATGTAGACTTACTTCAGCAATGGAGAACGCTTGGACTATGCCGTTAGACAGCATATACGAAAACAACATTGTCAAGCATGAAGATATAAGATTAGGAAAAAATTTAAAGAGAGCAAGAGAGAGAGGGAGGGAGTTAGGAAGAGAGAAAGGAAGAAAAAGATGCTGAAAGAGAGGAAAAGAAGTAAGTCAGAAAGAATATGTGTACCCCAGCAAAATGAAGCTCAGTAGTTTAGTAAATTGAGGTCCTGTGCATGATTTTTATTTAGGCCTGTATCCTCTTTAAAAAGCCTCAAAATAATGCACTTTAATATTAATAAATCTAAAAGAGTTTCTTATTCGTTCATAATGAAATAGAATACTTATAACTATAACTCATTCCTCTTTATTTTTCTACATGTAATATACACATTTTTTTTAAAAGTTGTATAGTTTTTTGGTTTGTGGATTCTCTCTTTAATGGTAAGTCCTACACTGCCGGCCCTGGAGCAAACTATATAAAACATTTAAATATGTTGTAGGTTAGCATTAACCGTTAGAAAGAAAAATGTCTTTCGATGGCATTACAATATAATATTAATTCAATGTTCGAGATGAACCACAGTCTCTCTACGACTGAAGGAGGCCAACTAACTATTAATTCAACGAAGCTAAGGGAAAACAAACAACTGCCATGTTTAAGTGAGGCATCAGCTCAGATGTCGGTTACTTTATAGAAGTGAAATGATGCAGGGGCAGATCTTAAAAAACATCGTGGCCAAGCCTCCACACGATAAAGAAATGTATTACGCCTAATTATCAGCGTGCATGTCCATTAATAGCACCACCTCTACGTGTTTCTAATATTAACATTATTATTATTATCACATGTATATCATCTTTTTTTGTTGTTGTTTGTGTTTACGTGGACTCCTAAATCCTGTCCCTGCAATAACTCATCCTCACAAACCTTTCCTCTCAATGGCAACAAAAACACTTCCCTTGGTTGCACCAGGAAACAAAGATACCAGAAACTAGGAAATGGGGAAAGAAAAGATGAGGAGGGGAGAGGGGGAGTAAGGTGGAGGGGGGTGTATTGATTTTTTTAAAACTACCCACAATGTCCACAACACGCAACAGTTGTCCGCAGTTTGTGGAGCGTTGTTTGGGTTCTTAGTTTCTCTCGTCTTTTTTAGCGGCCCTCTGAAAGGGGAAAACCCGCTATTAGTTTTGTGTGGTCTGTCTGTCTATCAAAAACTAGACGTAAATAGCCATTCTATGATATTTAGAGCTAGCAAAGTTATGGTGCAATGCTTATTTATTATCTCCTGAATATGTAGTAATTTGTTTCTAACAATAAGTAAGCTTTTTTTTTGTATACAATAATACAATATTTTAAAAATGATTTAAAACAGGGAGCCTAAATGAAGTACGGAAATATAAGTCAAAGCAAAGGTCAAATAAAGTATATATTTTCTATTGTACGAACAATTAGTCACTTACCAACTACTATAACGTTTGTTTAATACATGCAATCTGCGAATAAACAGTTGTATGCATTTTTAAAGCAAGATTTACTAAGCATTCTCTAGTATTATTTCTCATTGTTATTTTCGACATTGACGTCTCAGCGAGCCATTTAAACAGATGACAAAAGAGAAGGACCTCTTTCAAAGACGATGAATTGAATATTGACCATTTATCAACCCATTTTTTTGTCCGTACGCCAATCATCCTCCAATTACAACTTCAAGAACAGACTCACACAGATCCATATATTCATTACAATCAGGACATTAAATACATATGAATATAAATAATGTAATAATACAATAATAACGTCAGTTGGACATTCAGTGCAATAACAGCAACAAAACTTTAGTCACTGACCTATTTATTGGGCATGGAGAGTAGTGATTCTTGATGACGTGTTGTCCTGTTTGCTTGCAAGTGAAAATTAAAGCTATATAATTTTTTTAAAATTTATTTTGTTGAAGTTAAAAAAATTTGAACGATGAAGACAAGACCATGGCTTGAATATTCCTGTTCCTTGGGTGAATTCAAAGGGGCAGCCTCTGAGTTTGTTGATAAACTCTGTTTGTAAATCTGTTATTTTTTTTGTTTTGTTGTTTTTTAGTCTTTACCCAACGCCTTTGAGGTTGAAGCTGTTATACTTAAGTCAATAAGAGTTTTGATATACGCATGTAAAAAGAAAAGAAGGTAGTCTCTAAGTTTTGCATCTAAAGTTGGCAGGGGCCCTGAAACTTGAAGAATTCAACGAAACAAAATTAGAAAAAAAAGGACATTAAAAAAAACAAGAATGATCATTATATAAGATGAAAAGGATGGTTGACTATGCTACAAAAGAACATGTAGATAGCTGTTAATAATCAGTTTTTGCCGTGAAGAACGGAATCGGCAGTAAGCAACTAGACCCATGAAAGCGTATTATATTTTAATAAGTAAACCTTTTGTAACCTCAACAAAATTCGGTTGTGAACAACTGTAAAAATTAAAAACAACTCAATATAACTTTTATTACAATGTTAACAAATGTATCTTGAGATGAAAAATAAATCAAATTGTAATAGAGTACTGATAATTAAACAAATCGAATGTCAAACAAAAAAAACACTTCTTTACCCTTTCATGTCTCTAGATCGTCTCCAGTTCTTAACATTGATTATGGTAGTGCCGCTTACCTGGCTTAATCTACAAGTCTAACAATTCTAGCTCTATTATATCTTCATCATCACCTCGAGAACACATAATAAGGCTTGTCTTCCAGTCCAAAGCCCCACCTGTGACCCATATATTTTGCAACTCCCAGGGCAACTATAACCATTGTCCACAGGTGGTCGACTTGAATTTTATTTTCGCCGTCTGCGAAATAATTGTCAGCCGAAGGTGCCGAGTGTGTAGACTGGCTCAACATTGTTGAGAGCTTGTACTTCTTTTCACTTTGAAAACACAGCAGGCTGAATGGCAATATCTAAGAGTCCGATGATAAAGGATGAGTGCAGTGTTTCACATGGCAACGCAAACTCAATTGTAATAACTAACGCAGACAAGGCTTTTGTCATCCGACTGAATTTGTTACAAGATGAACAACGGGCAGGGGAACGAGGAATAGCATTGGTCTACGATTGTTGTTAACTATCATTTTAAAGTAAGTCATTATACAAGATAAATGTATCTTCATGGGAACATGAGAGATGTCGTCCTCAGATATAGTGTGCCATAATGTAACAAATATAAAGCATGTTAAATTTAAATTCTAGGTTAGTTTAGCAAATTCTCATCGGATATGCTTGTGGTTGTTTGTTAAAGTTTGGGAGTGCATCCTCCCTAATTAAAAGTATGTATCTATCATTAATTCAAGAGTTTAATAATAGATCGATATAAAACTTTAAATCTAGCTTTAAAAATGGTGTATATGCAAAAAAAAAAAGATATTAAAAATATTTTTTAAAATTGTACGTTGTGTTTCCCTCTGTCTCTCTCTTTCTTTCGACTGCCTTCACTATCATTTCATCACTGTACTAGTCTCTTGCCATTCTCACTCTCTCTCTTTTTTAGACTGCTTTAACCACTGTACAGGTTTCTATTCGTTCTCTCTCTCTCTCTCTCTCTCTTGGAGACTGCCGTTACTGTACATTATTCATTTAAGTCTCTCTTTCTCCTTCATAAGCCTTTGTTTTTCTGTAGTCACCTAACACATCTACAACATGATTTTTTAATAGAAGACGACATTGCAGACACTTTAACCACATGCCACATATCCCTCCAGAAATAAAACAAAAACAGAAACTTTCTAGTTGGTTATCCATAGTAATTACAGACTCAAATAGAACAATAGAGTAAAGGAAATACAACATAGAAATGCTCATGAAATCTACACCCTTCACTTTGACATTGAACAATAGACAATTTCTTACATTTATGCACACCGGATGTCGAATGACCCTTTTATAATATCTAGTACCAGTTGACCGAGACTCGCTCGGTTGAACTGTGGGAAAGATATTTACCGCAAGCTCAATTTGGAAACATTATTGTAATGACGAAAATAATGATCGGTAAACGACTACCAATTCAAAGGATTGCTATGATTTTGTGATACCTCTAAATGTACATGATGATAAGAATAGAAAGTCTCTTAAGTCCTCCTACACTCCAGAAAAACCGCAACATAGCATCTTTTGCGTAAAACAATTGGGTTATTATTGGCTTGGAAGAAAGTCTTTGCAGTGTAACTTTTAAAATGGTCACGTTCTGACATTTAATATTGCAGTTTATTCATTATGGCTTTAGTACGAAACATCACGTGATACAAAATCTCTAGGTTATAGGGTAGAGCAAGGACTATCTAACAATGGCGTACTTTCCCTCTTAGACTTACAAACAGAGCGCTAGTAATCCAAAGAAGGTTTCATCAAATCCCTTGGTGGACAAAATGTCGGAGCAGTAAAGTGTAAATATAAATTTAAGATTTCTTTTAAAATATATTGTAATAAAATTCCAGCAAAATAAAATATCACACTGCTTAAACAAAGTTATCTAAACTGGGAATATACCGTGGCAAGACCGCACTATATAAACAGTGATATATTTGCGAAAGCCGGTATGTGCAGTATAGAAGGACTTCTTATTGTTCAATAGTTACGCTGGGGCAGAGTTCTTATCACGTATTGGGGACGGACGTATGCTACTCTCCTTTGGTGAGATGAACAACAAAGAAGCCCCACGGTAACGCTTTAAGATTAGTAAGACGAGACACTTACTAAGGCCGCAGAATACAAATTTGAGACCACAAGAAAGTCGTTCTTGCTTGCAAAGATGTATTCTATTGTACTGAAGTAAGCCTAGTGACGTAGGCGGTGTCAAATTTTTTCATTCAAAGCACTTTCATTCATAAAATTTGTGTAGCCAAATTTATTTTTTTGATAATGAAACATTTTCGAACCGATATAACGGTCCACCTCGACTTTTCCCGATGTGGCCAATTTGAGAATTTTTTTCTCATCGATATATATCTAACACAAGGACGTGATGAAAGGATGCCTCCTAGCTTGGCCTTGGAGAAGCTGCTGCTGTTTCAGATGCACGTTTAATAAAAACAATATTTCGTGTAGGAAATGCATGAAGAGAACAGCGTACAGTTTAAATAGCATCGCTAAACACGCAGGCAGCTCTCATGGAACAAACACGCAGGTAGCTCTCATGGAACAAACACGCAGGTAGCTCTGATGAAACAAACACGCAGGCAGCTCTCATGAAACAAACACTCGGGCAGCTCTCATGAAACAAACACGCAGGCAGCTCTCGTGAAACAAGCACTCAGGCAGCTCTCATGAAACAAATACTCAGGCAGCTCTCATGAAACAAACACACATGCATCTCTCATGAAATAAACACGCAGGTAGCTCTCATGAAATAAACACGCAGGTAGCTCTCATGAAATAAACACGCAGGCAGCTCTCATGAAATAATCACGCAGGCAGCTCTCATGAAATAATCACGCAGGCAGCTCTCATGAAATAAACACACAAGCAGGAATCATGGAACAGAGAAACACACAGGCAGGAATCATGGAACAGAGAAACACGCAGGCAGGAATCATGGAACAGAGAAACACCCAGGCAGGAATCATGGAACAGAGAAACACGCAGGCAGGAATCATGGAACAGAGAAACACCCAGGCAGGAATCATGGAACAGAGAAACACGCAGGCAGGAATCATGGAACAGAGAAACACGCAGGCAGAAATCATGGAACAGAGAAACACGCAGGTAAATTTAAGGCTTAACCTTCTTTAACAAATAAAATTCAACAAAATGGCTAAAATATAAAAAGGGCTTGTCACATTGTAGTTACGTTTTGTAAAAGTTATTGCTTTAAAATGTGTTTTTAGCGACGACCCCCCCCCCCCCCCCCCCCCGAAATGGAAATAGCCGCTTTTAGTTTAGTTTGATCTCTTTGTCCGTCCGTCCGTTAGTTCGCCTGCGCGACCGTCCTGTTAAGATCGCAAAAATAGACAAGATATTGAAAATTCGATTTCATGATAGTTTACATTTTGTAAAGTTAAATAACGTGTATTGTTTGTTTTCTGAAAGTGAACCCTTTCGTTTTGAAAGTCAAGTACGCATACAGGTTTTAAACAAAAATAAAAATACACCACTTTTTTATGAAAAATTTAGGACAGGTAAGTTTGTTTTTTATAATAGGCTACTTATCAGGAGATATAAAGATGAAATCCCAACGTAAGCAGAAATTATTATTTTGTAGCACAGAAAACTTCTTCCAAACACCCTTCCCACTCATCCTGGTAAAAATAAATGCAGCAGTTCCTGAATGTTGAGATGTACAGAAGCAATTTTTTTAAAAATTATTTCGAAACACAACAAATTTATCATTCGAAATCTAGATATCTAGCCAATTTTAAATTTATTTCATTTTTTTTTTTTAAATAATAGTCAAAATAGTGTTCGTGCTAGTAGCCTAATTCTTTTCTCTGCGATATACATCACTCGAAAAATTGTTAGAGCCGTTTTTGAGATCCTGGTTCCACCCTCCATGAAGTTCCGACTTGAACCCTGGTATTGTAACAAAATTAAAATGAAACAAAAGATTTTCTAAACAAAATTCTTCGCACAATGTAAAGTAAACACGACTGGATGTCTGCGTTACAATAGCTTTGAAATACTTGTCTGTCAAAGTGGATAGATGTACACTTTTATATGTGGAAAAGAGAGAGAGAGAGGGGGGAGGGAGAAAGAAAAATAGCGAGAAATAGACAAAGACATAAAAGATAGAAATTGGGAAAGAAAGAGAAAGAAGAGAGACAAAGGAATAAATTTTAAAAAAAGCGGGAAATACGGAGATAGAAGAAGAGGGAAAGAGAAAAAGATGAATATAAGAGAAAAGAGAAAATGTGGAAAAGAGAAAGTGAGTTTAGAAAAGAAAGAGAGTAAAGGGAGGTAACAACCAAAATAAAATATTTAAACAGTCCCCCGCATTGGGTCAGGTTTCAGAAAGATTAAAAAAGCAAGAGGGGGAGGGGTTGTTGGACGTAGCTCGAGACTCACTGAATGTGTTAAGCCCCCCTCCCTTTTTCTTTCTTCTCCTAATGTCTTGGACTCTGGTCTTACGTCTCTAGTGTCTTAAGTCTCTGGTGTCTAAAGTCACGAGGCCGCTGGAAAGAAAGCTTCCATTAAATTAATACGTTTTTTTTTTTTTAAAGTCTCGGAGGGTGAATTGATTTACCGTGGTTTCTGACGGTAACTGTGGCCTCAGTCAATAGCCTCATTTTACATTAGTGATTTAGTACACTCAATGTGAGGGGGGACACACAAGGAAGAGGGGGGGGGGGGCTGGGTAATGCCAAGTGTGACCTCAGACTATAATGTTACGGTTACTAGTAAATATTGTTCCTGAAAGTCAGGCTAGGAGAGAGGATGTAAATAATGGCATACTTTCCAGTTTCCTGCACGTGCTTCTCTCAATGATTTCTTCATCTCGTCCAGTTTGGGGGATAGGTCAATATCTTTCTCCAGGTGTCTAGGTAGGTTCTGGACAAGACTTTCAAACTATCTACATGTGTTGTACATCTCTATGCCGCCTGCATCCTAATCTCAGCACCATGTAAGTCTGGGCCTTCCACAATCCTTGGGGTCTTCCAGGTGAGTTCTTGTGATGTTGGATTCAGAAGGATGTGGCCTATCCATCACCAGCGTCTCCCTAGGAGATCTACTTCAATGAGCTGCTGTTTTATTTTTTCTCAGTTCAGTTTCTCATTTAAAGTTGGTAGAGAGATAGGACTGAACGTCAGTAACATTTGGACTGAAGATCATCTCTAAGAGGATCAAGATTATGACCAAAACAATTCTAAGCTACATTGGCAGGTGCACAAACATTACTGCAATATCTCAGTGTCCTTTGGTCACATCATAGGATTAAATCAAGTTGCTTGCCAGATTTGCCAAAAACAGCTTCGACTTTGGGCGAGTGTATAGGTCTCGTTAATTTTCAAATTTCATAGCATTTGAAACACATGAAATAGAAAAGTGTAAAAGTAGCCTATTTATTGGGGTCAGAAGGCTAATTGGACAATGTTGTATATTTGACATCAAACGACTTTTCACAAGCTGTCCTACTAGGCATGGCACCAGGAAAAAAAAAGATAAATGATTAGATAATACCATAGCGTGGGCTGACCTTGTTTTTCAAGACTCGTTGAGACCAGTGATAGACAGAGACAAATGACGTGAAGTTGTGAAATGCAATGGCTTCCCAAACACTTTGAGAAGTTACAAGAACAAGAAATAGAAAGTTCTATTTTGAAAATTTTCTTTAGATCTAATCTATATCATAATCATCATCAATCTCCATTAGAGTGAGGGCTCGAGAGGTTCAAATCCTCTCTTGCAAAAGCCCTGGACAGAAATCCTGCTGTCTTGCGTAGTGCATAAATGTCGCCATACAGGTCGAGAATTTTGGGTTTCCCAGACCTGTAGAGACGGAGATCAGCAAGTCTGGGGCAGTCAAACAGAATATGAGGCACAGTTTCCTCTTCTTCTCCGCAGCGGGGGCACCGTGAATCAAAATTTGGCCATAGCCGCGAGAAATATGAGCCAACAGGACAGTGGCCTGTCCTGCACTGTGCTATAATAGTTTGCTCAGGCCTGGACAGCCTCCACCACGGGGAAGTGCGGTCATGGCGCCTCATGCGCTCCCAGACTCCACGGGCTTTTTGGGACTTGTCCAAGCACTCAAACCACTTTTTCATTTCTCTTTTTTGTATTATAGCCAGGGCTTGATGAAAGCTTGCAGCCTGTTCAGTGGGTGGAATTTGCCCTCCCTGGTGGGCCAAAGAGTCTGCAGTTGTGTTGCCAGTCACACCTATGTGACTCGGTACCCACTTCATTATTACAGGGGTGCCATAGCATTGTTTAATGTTATGTGAAGCCATGATGACAGTGTTGATATTGGGGGGTATGGTTCTACGAGCTTTGCAAAGCCTGTCAGTGTCAGTTTGCAGAGTCAGTGACCACAACAATCTGTGTTGCCCTCAAATGTCCCTCGCCGAGTTGAGAGTCAATGACTTTTAAGGCTTCACAGACTGCCATGGTCTCCGCATCAAAACTGCAAACGGTACCACATGGTCCAAAGATTTTGACTGTGTAAGAGCCAAGTGGCATTAGGGTCTACTAATTTCAAGCGTATGTCGTTGGGCGACACCAAGGGGGAGGGGGTGAAAGCGTTGAATGTTTGGTCGGTTGGTGGAGAGGCCAGCTTCATTAGATAGTCTAGTGGCATGATGCATAAAAGACTGCATATGGACACGTCTTCTGCATCTCCAACCATCCACTAGTTTTCTAGCTGGGAGGTATTCATCCAGCCTTTTATACCGCTCATACCAGGTCAGTACTGTCCTTTCCCTCCTATGGTTTAGTGGACCTATATCAACCATTATTTCAGCCGCATCTACTTAGTGCTTGGGACTGTATTTTATCAAGTTGTTCAAGAGCAGTCCTAGAGCCATAAATTTGCACAGGTAGGCTGTAGTCTATCTGTGATCGGACTGCTCCTAAATACAGGGATCGGAGCATGTCTGATCGGGCTACCCACTTCGTGGATGCCAGCTTCCGCACAATGCAAACTTTCGCTGAGGCATTTCTTACAACATCCTGGATGTGCTCACACATTTTTAGTTTGCGATCTAAAGTTACACCAAGGTACTTGGGTAGCTTTTCCATGCTGAGAGCCACTCCGTTGAGTGAGAGCTGGAAAGGTTGCCTGAGAATGCCAGTCCCGAGCGTGAACAGAGAATAGACCGTCTTGGAGATGTTTATTTCTAGCCTCCATTTTTGTGTGTATGAGCAGAGCGTATGATCTGATAGATCTCGTGACTTTCAAATTGGACATTTATTTATTGTTTTTTTAGCGGCCCCCGAAAGGGGAAAAGACTCTATTATTTTTGTGTGAAATGTCTGTCCGTCCGTCCCGTTAAGATCTCGTAAACTAGAAAAGATATTGAAAATCCGACATCAAAATATTTTAGACTGATGCAACAGCTACTTTTTTTTCTGAAAGCGAAAAATCTAATTTTTAAAATCAGTTATGCAAGCAGTTTTTTAAAGAGAAAAAGCTAATTAGTATGCATTAAAAGTTAAACCTGATTTAAAACGAATAGTAATCTTGTCATTTTTCCTAAACAATTTCTATACGTAGGAAATGATGGAGAGATTAAGCCTTTTCAAAAGAAATATATCAATTAAAAGACATCAGTTTGGCTGTGGGAGGCGCGGTGGCTGAGCAGTAAAGCGCTTGGCTTCCAAACCGGGGGCCCCGTGTCGAATCCTGGTGAAGACTGGGATTTTCAACTTTAGAATCTTTGGGCGCCTCTGGTTCCACTCATCTCTAATGGGTACCTGTCAATAGTTGGGGAAAAGTAAAGGCGGTTGGTCGTTGTGCTGGCTACATGACACCCTCGTTAACCGTAGACCACAAAAACAGAAGAACTTTACATCATCTACCCTATAGACCACAAGGTCTATAAGGGGAACTAGTTAGGCCAGGTTCACATCTAACTTTGAATTCACTTGCACCTATCCTTTGATCTGCTAGACCGTTGGGGCACTACACAAGATCTGTTAACCCTCTTTCTCTATTCTTATCTCATTTGTCTTTGATATAATTTCATTCGGATGTTCTTTCTGAAAATATTGGGTGGACTACCTCGGGGGCCGATTTTGAGTTTTCACACAAACTGTCTTTTGCAACCTTGTTTTACGTCTAATTAAGTTCTGTCCCTTTCAGTTGCACAATACAAGAGACTACCCCACCCCTGCCCTCACACATGAATAAAAACGTTGACGACCTGACAGTGAGTGTACTAACAGATAGTAGGACCACATTTTGGAAAAAAAAAGGGGGGGGGGAGCTGTACGAATCATTATTTTAAAAATTGATGTGAATTTTGAGTTCTTCACAGAAAAGCCTCATTCTCTATAATGAAAAGAGAGCATAAAGTTTGAGATTGTAAACATATGTTCACTTAGCCAGTGTTTATACTTCTGTGCTTCAGTACTGCATACGTAGCAAGAATACTTCAGACTGGAACAAATGTAGCGCCTGTGCTGAAACATCCATTCTAGAGATAAGGAAGACACGAGTGGCTCAATTGTCTCTCCAAGTCCTAGGCCCTAGTGTGACGTGTACGCTAACTATCGGTACAGTCAGGAAAGCCTTGAAGCGATACATGACAAGCTTGGTGTAATTTGCTAAACGTTGGGAGATTAGCAAGAAATCATTGACAATGACAATTGGAGACAAAACACAACGACATTTGAGAAAAATTAGCTGCAATTACTTGTTTTTCTTCTTAAATTGGCTCAAACAGGACTGGTTTCAAATGAACTTTAGAAAAATGTGTTCTTTCCCCAGCTCCCACCCCTAAAGAAATTTAATTTAAAAAAGTAAAACCTTCGACGAAATGCCATGGTTTCGTTTTGTATGTCTCTACAATTTATCTTTTGCCAAAACGTTTCCCAGTAGGATCTAAATGTGACCTATTTGTATTTGTGTGATACTATGTATTTACACATTTTTTTTTTAGTCCTATCAAGTTATTTCATTCCCAGTAAAAGTAGAAGGCTGTTGATATGTTTAAGATAAAATATCTACTGTAATGAGGTCGACGTTCTAATAAGGATTGACCAGTGTCTTAGGGTGACATGTTACATAAAACTTTCTGTGGCAATTGACAACAAATTTTCATTGACATGTGCCACGTAACTTTCAGCTATATGTGGCATCACAGTTTTTTGTGTGACAAGTGACACGTATCAAAATTGTATTTTTATTTTATGGCTGTGTGTAGCAATGTACAGGCTGAATTGCAATACCAGTTAAGTTATTGTTGATTTAAAAAATGCAGAATTGGTTGACGAAATAATGAATAAATGTCATAAATGATTCTCTCAAGTCCGTAAAGATATTCTTGTTGACGAAAGCAAAGTAAAGTACCCTTTTCAGACCTTGCAATCTCTTGGGCAGATGATTTAAAGGTCATCTGTTTCTGTGGCCTACGGTTAACTAGGGTGTAAAGTGGCCAGCACAACGACCAACCGTCTTGAATTTTCTAAAACTGATGTCATGTACCCATTAGACCAGGGTGGACTCAGAGGCGCCCTCAAGATCCCGAAATTCAAAATCTAAGCCTTTACCGAGCTCCGAGCCCAGGATCCCAGTTTCGGAAGCCAAGAGCTTTACCACTCGGCCACCGCCACTTCCTTGTTTATGAAGCAAGCTGCAAATATAAAATGTAAAACGTAAAGATAACTTGAAGATTGTCTAAGCTGTGACACAAATGTACTTGTCATATTACATCTAAGTTGTGAAACAAATGTACTTGTCATATTATATGTCTTACATAGTGTTTGTATGGACTTAAAATTCTTGCGCAGTACTTGGGGACATAGGAAACAAAACAATAGTCAAGCCCACATTACACAGCCTTAGATAGTGAGAAATTGTAATAGAAAATAGTAAGAAAGGTTGATGTGAGAATAAAAGAGATACTTAGAGAAAGAAAGAGATGATAGAGAGACAGACGAAAGGCAAGACAGACGCACACCAATTGAAACAAAACCAAAAAAAAAAGTATATCCAGAAGTAAGCATGCAGATCGATTTCCGCTTAGTGTCAGTCTTCAAATACGAAAGTTCAATGTTAGAGTAAATTATATCAATTTCTACTCACTTTATCTCTCTCTTACCATCGCCCTCTCTCTTACCATCGCCCTCTCTCTTACCATCGCCCTCTCTCTTACCATCGCCCTCTCTCTTACCATCGCCCTCTCTCTCTCTCTCTCTCTCTCTCTTTTACTCTTTCTCTATTTCCCTTTCGTTCTCTGAACAACAAGTATTGACGAAAGACAAATTATTTTAACGTCGCTAAGAGGATGAACAGTTGAAATTGTTCATAGTTTTGTATTTGCTGAGATTTGATCGTCTTCCTTCGCGAGGCTGAAGTTTAAGTGGCTGCACGACAGCAATCTACTTCTCTTTTGTGTAGTGCAATCTGAGAGAGAGAGAGAGACAGACAGAGAGAGAGTCAGAGAGGAAAGCGACAAAGAGAGAGAGAGAGGGAGAAAGACAAAGTGATAGAAAAAGAGACTGGGGACAGAGAGAGAGAGAGAAAAAAAGATATGTACCATGTTTTACACTTGTACACGATTATCTAAAGAACTGGAAACAACCACAACAGATGTATGCCATCAGAAACGTGTCATGTTCGTGTAGTGTCTGTGTAGAACTGATTGACGATTTTCTGTTTATAATTCATGTTTGTCCATATAGTGTGACATTTGTCTTGAAATAAAATTGCTTGACAGCTGTACGAAGTTACGGAACTTTCGCTGAAAAGTCCACGTTGCTATTTAAAAAGTGGAAAAAAAAAAAAAAGTAGATAGATGGGGGATAACCTTTTTGTCTTTGTAATAGTTGTTTCCCATAGTTATTTTACGTGCCACTAAGTTTATTTATTTATACCGAGTAACTAATGCGTCTAAAAATAGAAACTATCTATATTAAAGCTTATTCAAAGTACACTTTAACACGTCCACGTGTGTTTTTTTATGGGTCCAATTTTGTGCCCTGGGGCTCCGAATTTATTAAAGTTTAAATGATATTAATGTTACATACAATAAGGTGGCGATAATGAACCAAAGAAAATGTTCTTCCTATCCTACGTGCAATTCAAAGTAGAGTACAAACATTTTCATATTAACTAAGTACTAATACTTTTGTACCAACCCTCAAAATAAATCCCGTCCATCTAAAACTGTTCTTTAAATGGACCCCCAAAAATTTCTCATTAGAAAAACTTTTTTTTTCTTTTCACTACAAAACAGAATGTGTTCATTAAGCGTTGCAAAGCATTGACAGAATGACGAAGAATGACAAAGAGAGAGAGAGAGTAAGAGAAAGAGAGAGAGAGAGAGAGAGGATGAATTATTCACGGGATAGAAGGCGTAAAAGATTGAAGAAGAATAAGGAACAATACAATCAAGTTAGTCTGCCATGTCTTCAGCATGAAAACCAAAAATAGATTAGAAAAGACTAAACTAGACTAGAAAAGACTAAAGTAGACTAGAAAAGACTAAAGTAGACTAGAAAAGACTAAAGTAGACTAGAAAAGACTAAAGTAGACTAGAAAAGACTAAACTAGACTAGAAAAGACTAAACTTAGACTAGAAAAGACTAAACTAGACTAGAAAAGACTAAACTAGACTAGAAAAGACTAAACTAGAACTAGAAAAGACTAAACTAGACTAGAAAAGACTAAAGTAGACTAGAAAAGACTAAAGTAGACTAGAAAAGACTAAACTAGACTAGAAAAGACTAAAGTAGACTAGAAAAGACTAAAGTAGACTAGAAAAGACTAAAGTAGACTAGAAAAGACTAAAGTAGACTAGAAAAGACTAAAGTAGACTAGAAAAGGACTAAACTAGACTAGAAAAGACTAAACTAGACTAGAAAAGACTAAACTAGACTAGAAAAGACTAAAGTAGACTAGAAAAGACTAAAGTAGACTAGAAAAGACTAAAGTAGACTAGAAAAGACTAAAGTAGACTAGAAAAGACTAAAGTAGACTAGAAAAGACTAAAGTAGACTAGAAAAGACTAAAGTAGACTAGAAAAGACTAAACTAGACTAGAAAAGACTAAAGTAGACTAGAAAAGACTAAACTAGACTAGAAAAGACTAAACTAGACTAGAAAAGACTAAAGTAGACTAGAAAAGACTAAAGTAGACTAGAAAAGGACTAAACTAGACTAGAAAAGACTAAACTAGACTAGAAAAAGACTAAACTAGACTAGAAAAGACTAAACTAGACTAGAAAAGACTAAAAGTAGACTAGAAAAGACTAAACTAGACTAGAAAAGACTAAACTAGACTAGAAAAGACTAAACTAGACTAGAAAAGACTAAAGTAGACTAGAAAAGACTAAAGTAGACTAGAAAAGACTAAAGTAGACTAGAAAAGACTAACTAGACTAGAAAAGACTAAAGTAGACTAGAAAAGACTAAACTAGACTAGAAAAGACTAAACTAGACTAGAAAAGACTAAACTAGACTAGAAAAGACTAAAGTAGACTAGAAAAGACTAAAGTAGACTAGAAAAGACTAAAGTAGACTAGAAAAGACAGTAGACTAGAAAAGACTAAAGTAGACTAGAAAAGACTAAAGTAGACTAGAAAAGACTAAAGTAGACTAGAAAAGACTAAACTAGACTAGAAAAGGACTAAAGTAGACTAGAAAAGGACTAAACTAGACTAGAAAAGACTAAAGTAGACTAGAAAAGACTAAAGTAGACTAGAAAAGACTAAAGTAGACTAGAAAAGACTAAAGCTAGACTAGAAAAGACTAAAGTAGACTAGAAAAAGGACTAAAACTAGACTAGAAAAGACTAAAGTAGACTAGAAAAAGACTAAACTAGACTAGAAAAGACTAAACTAGACTAGAAAAGACTAAACTAGACTAGAAAAGACTAAAGTAGACTAGAAAAGACTAAAGTAGACTAGAAAAGACTAAAGTAGACTAGAAAAGACTAAAGTAGACTAGAAAAGACTAAACTAGACTAGAAAAGACTAAAGTAGACTAGAAAAGACTAAAGTAGGACTAGAAAAGACTAAACTAGACTA